>CM021103.1:479268616-479695497 GCA_007115665.2 Sequoiadendron giganteum | reverse complement strand
AAAAACATAATTGTATAATTAAAGAACTAAAAAAGGGAGTATTTTAATTTTTATTTACATGACCATCGATAAAATAATAATTAGATATTCACACTTACGATTTTTTATTCAAATTTTGATGTTTAATTGAAACTTTGAAATTTTGAATGCTATTTTCACTAGTCAATTTTGAATGTCCAATGTCGTATTCCAATGTTGTTTGAATTTAAGCTCTATAGAATGTTTATTAATGTTCAAGAGTTTAATTATATAATTGAAAAGCTATAAAGTACATTTTTTAATGATTTTCTTGTATTTTTAATATGTATTTGCATGTGTGCACACACATACATTTTTATTCACCATCCTCATACAATCCAAGGAAAAAAATGTTATCCTGGAGATGCCTCCCCTCATACCACTATTCCAGAAATTCGAAGAAACATAAGTCATTTGCAACTGTAATATGATTTAATTTAGTTGGGAGAAAATAGAATTCCCATCTTGAATTCAAGAAATGGAGATTTGGGATATTGGAATCACATTGAGAGTAATTGGTGTAAAGTCTCCACTTTGGAAAATAACTTTCAAATACTAAATAATATAATGCAAATACCAATTAGGTGGAGTAGTTCATATTTATGATTCCTCATATGCCTCTAAACTTATTTTGGACTCAATGCTAGCAAATATGTTCTAGAGCTATTGCATTTACTAGCATATATGTTTGTGAATATTTTGTTAACTTCTATTGCATCATTAGTGTTTGCCTAGATCTACCAAGGATGTTATAAGAGTTGTGGACAAGGACAAAGTTTTGTCTTCATGGAAAAATTGAAAAGAAAATTTAATTTAGCTATTTTATCTGATTTGGCATAATGAGCTTAGATGTGCAAGATATATTTACTAATTATTGGCCTTTTAGGTAAAGGATGATGATTTATTTGCTTTTCTTTGCAGTAATCCATGAGCCACATGGCCCTACTCTAGATTCACATTTTGAGCATTCATCTTTGCCTGCAACAGTGAAGAATCTTTTCAATCTTAAATCAGATTTGCTAACAAAAAGAGATGCTTGGGATGAGAGTTTTGAAAGCTATTTTTATATTAGAGATACTCCTCGGACAGATTGCCAAAGTTTTGGATTATTTGCATTGTCTTTTTTCTTTGATTAAGGATTGGATGAGTTTATTATAATTTGTACCTTCCTATGATTTTCCACTTTTGTATACTTTAAAGTTGTGCTCATCTAGACTTATGATTCTAATTTCCACTTCTGACAACATTGCTAAACATCCATTAAATCTTGTTGCAAGTATTCAATATTTAGCATAGTCATTAGATATTTGTTAATTTGACATTGACAATAATGTACATGGAAAAGTAAATTGGAATGAAGGAAGACACAAGATGCCAAGACCTGGAAAATCACTATGCACTAAGGATATTGAACAATTTGGAGCATAGAAACTAGTTGGAGCCTATTGCAAACTGAGCTTTTACATATTCTGAGACAAATGTAGTAAAAATAATTTAACATTGAGAAGACCCTTAAATCTACAAGTTATGGGTGTCAAATCCCAAGTGAGAGCTTGTTAGATGGTTCAAAATCAGCTTGAGTGGGCCAAGTTGTACTAATGGCAAAAAGCAGGTGTCTAAATTGACTTGGGATTGGAGACATATGGACAGGTTAAACCAGTGACAAAATTGGATCTTTTGTGGGTTAGCATCCTAGTAGAGGGGTCAACTATTTTGATTCTTTATTGTAGATGTCCCAACTAACAACTCATTTCTCCTATAACAACTAAATTTGCTTCTTTAATATTTAGTGCATTTTGTTGGACTAATTTTGCATCATATTTACTCTTTTGAGGCAAATCATTCTTATTTCCTTGTGTATAGGGTATATCACCTTTGTTTAGGTGTTATGATAATATGGCTTGGAATTTTCATTTTATATTTGACAGTTGTGCTTCGGAAGCCAAAACATGGATTGTATGTGAGACATTTTCATTGCTTGACCTATTCTATTGTGAATTTTCTAGTTGCTAACTATTTTAGTTTTATTTCTATGAAATAACAACTACAGTTATGATATATGTGACTCCACTCCACCCCCCTTACATTTTCAAGATACTCAGCACATTTTGAGAGATTCCTTGCAAAATCCATTTTGTGCATGTCCTGAAAGCATCTCATTCTATGAGACCACATTTCTTCAAGACATTTTGTTAAACAGTTCACTTCCACATTTTCCATACATGTCTAAGAGAGCATTTCCAACTATAATATTTGACAAAAATCTCCATTCCGTTATGGTTTGATGGATGTCCATACCGTGCCCCCAAGTTCCCATTTTGGCATAGGTGGGGAGAATATTGACTTTACAAAAACCAATTTCATTTTCTTAGAAAGTTTATATTTTTTTTGCCAACAAATTCATTTTTTTCATATCCTGCAATCATGGCATTCCATGAAACCGAATTTCTGAGGCACACTATCAAATAGTTCGTGTGCCTTGTCTATGTTTCCACATTTTTCATACATGTCTACCAAAGTGGCAACAACTCATCTGAAAAAATTCCTCTATCCTTTATGCTTTGATGGATGTCAATACCCTGTTCCAAAGCTTGCATTCCAATGCCCATTTCCATATAATGCAATGGAAGCCCTCCTTCATCATGTGGTTCTCAAATTTGCCATGAAACTGCTTAGATCTGGCCATCAAAGAATTAGATTGTGCAGTTCATGATGGATTGAGTGATTGAGTGTTTTGTGTTAAATTAGGGGTTAATTGGTTAATAATTGAGGGAGATTTCTCGTAGTTAGATTTTGATTGTTGAAATTGGTTGATAATCTGTGTAGGTTTGGAATGTAGTCTTTCATAATTTGACATTTTTACTTGTAATTCTCAAAGCAAAGTATTGTTTTTGGGTAGCACAAGAAGATCACAGAGAGGCATATCATTTATCTATTTGTGGAAAGGTAAGAAAACATTGAAGAAGATCTAAGTCAACAAAATGGATTCTATATTGGTGTATCGATACCATGAAGCCCAAACTAGCACTAATGAATAGTCAGTAAAGCTGAAAAATTTGGTCAATTACTAAGCTATTACTTGCTTAATGAGCAATAACTTGTGTTTATTTTCATTGAATTTTCCTTAGGTTATGTGCTTTTTGTTCTTCAATCTAGATTTTTTGTGCCAAACACTATTGACAGGACCAAAATTGTGGCTAACTAGCTACATTATAGGGTTGTCTATGAATTATGATTCTAAAGTTTTTTACTATGATTGTTAGCAGGTTTTGATTGAAAATTTAGGGATGGAATTATTGGAACTAAAAAGGAATTATTTGTGCATTGTTTTCATGGGTGCTAGTTTTGTAGGCAACCACTTGGTTGATAAGCTTATGATGAGAGGTGAAAAGGTTATTGTTGTTGATAATTTTCAATATGAGAAGGAAGCAAAATGTGACGCATCATTTTGGCAATTTGAGGTTCGAGAGGATAAGACATGACGTTATGGAATTGCTGATGTGGAAGGTCAATCAGATCTACCATTTCTTTCTCTACTTCTTTTATTCTTTACATGTTTAATAGTAACCCTATTAAGACTATGAAGATAAATGTGGTGGGAACCTTGGTCATATCAAGTTTGGAAAAGCAATATTGACTAAGGTTTTTTCTCATTAGTACTGGTGAGGTTTACAAAGATCCTCTTCAATACTTGCTTGTTGAAACATACTAGGGTGATGCCAATCCTATTGGAGTACATAGTTGCTATGATGTTGGTTGTGAAAACAAAGAACTTGGCAATAGAATACCACTTGGGGACACATGTTGAGTTTCAGATTGCTCAAATCTCCAATACATATGTACCATGGATGTGTATTGATGATGCCAGGATTATAAGCAATTTTGTTGCTTAGGCTTTGTGAAGGGAAACTTTGACTGTGTATGAAGAGGGGGAAAAAACTACGAGATTCCAATGTCTTTGATCAATTGAAGGTTTTATGAGACTTATGGAGTGTAAGAATGTTGGTCCATTCAATCTTTGGAGTCATGGGGAATTTACACTGGATATAATTGGTCAAGTTTAGGTCAAGGATAAATGTGAGTACTCTAAGGGCAAGGTGCATTAGATGAAGTATTCAAGTGGCCAAGGCAAGTAGGAAACTTTAATAACAAGAGGATTGAAGGGGTCTTTGAAGTAGCAAATGAATGCTTCTTTCAAACATTAGACAAGCATAGTCCAATTGATGCAAGTGCATAATTTATGTGTATTTTTTAATGTATTGTCATAGCTTTTAGATATTTCTAGGCTCATACACATAGGTAGGAATTTGGTTGTTATAACCTTTTAATAATAGTTGTAATGAATCATCAAATAAAACAAAATCTATTTTTTTTTAGCTTGTATCTAGGAGGTTAGAGTCAGTTTAGGAGTGGTTTTGATTTTCTAAATAAACCTTTTAATAATAGTTCTAATGAGCCAACGAATAAAACTAAACCTATTTGTTTTTAGCTTATATCTAGGAGGCTAGATTCAATTTAGGAGTCATTTTTATTTTTCTAAATAAAAGAAGATTTGGATGAGTCTATCTTGGGCTCAAATCATCTTCCTTTTGATGTATAAAAGCAAGCCTTGTATCGAGCATTAGAATAAGGAGAGTTACCCGCATGAAATAAAAAAAATAGTTTCAGTAAAATGCTCATAACTTTCTCATTTCTCAACAAAATTGAGAAATTCAAAATGTCCTTTAAAGCTTGAGATGAGTAGAATAAAACCCAAAAAATATTATAGAAATTTTGTTTTGATGAGCTTGCTGTTATATGTAGAAAGGTGACGGGTTTTGTAGAGCATGATACATAATAGTTCAAGATTTCTATTGCAATCATGAATTAAAATTGATGTCGGTAAGTTTTATGAATTGAGATTTAATATAATTTGCATATCTAAGGCTCTATTTTGTAGATAATCCATTGATCATGGTAAAGAAGAATCAATTTGGTCTTGTTGAGAAGTAAAATTTTTATATGAGTAGAAAATTGTTCCTTAGCCTGACATCACTAATGTGGCTCTAGGATGAGTATAGTCTAGTGGAATATAGTAAAGGATGTAAACCTCATACATTTCAGAGGAACTTGAGAAAAGTGTTTTTGTTAGGTCATTGGAGATGGGAATTACATCACAAGGATGTATTTAAAGGGATGGAGCGTGTTGTAGAGAAAATGGTAGAACTATATGGGAGAGGAATTCCCATTTGACAAAGAGGTTGTCAGAGTGTACCACCAAGCGTTTGAGCACAATTGTGGTGTGTTGTTGGGGCATTCATTGATTGGATGCCCTGGAAGACTTAAAGTTTGCATGGAGATTCTCTTGAAACAATTCAGGGGTAGCAAGAGTGTCATTGGACACTAGGTGTTAATTGATGGGTGTTAGAAGATTGACAAAACAATATTCTTGGAGGCTTGAAAATGATATTGAACTATTATTTAGTCTTTGGAGTTACTATCAATCAATTACATTGAGCCTAGCTAACACAATACCATAATGTAGTTTGTGTTAGAATTGGTTGCGTTAACAATAAATGGGTGAAGAATGAAAAACACAAAATAGGTCAATACATATTACATGTAGAGTCATAGAACATTGAACCAAGTTTTCAACACCATTTCTAGTTTATCTATTAGTTATAACAACTTCTTACCATGCAATATACTAGTAAGATGGAATGGGGACCATAGATACACTTGAAGATAATTGTTGCATTTGCGACAAGATTGCAATTTGATTAAGATCAAGTTTGGTCTTATTATTTCTTTGAGCCTCATATACCATGGCTTCTAGTTCTACATAGAATCAAACTACTAACCTAATGACTAAATCATTTACTATGTATTTGATTTATTTAATAATGGGGGTACTAGAGATTCATAAATATTATTAGATATTATTTTACAAAACTTATTAGAACATTGCACTAGAAATGCAACAAACAAGTTATTTTAGGAGATTGTCATTTATGCTTTTTACCTGGGTATATATATACGCATCAAGAGGAGAAACTCATCAATAGGAGGGTATGTTGTGCTCCTACACACCATGTAACATCATTTAATATTATAATCATTATAATATCCCTTCTCTCTCTCTCTACACACACACACACCCCTATCATATAGCTAATCTCATAGAGCCATAAATCAGGGAAAATCACAAAATGGAAAAATTCATGATTTTTTCTCTATAAAATACATTTTTTATGAAAAAATATTGATTGTTCATTTTAACTGGTTTTCCTTGATTTCTATCAATTTCTTCTAGTATAATCGGGATTTTTCTGGAGTTCAAAACTCTAGATTTCACCTACTCCTATAATGGCATTGGTAGGGTTTTTACTTGCAATTTTCATATTTTGTTTTGTTTTTCATCTTCAGTCATGGCCTGAAAATGGTTTTGACTTTGCAAGGTGCAGTTGCAGTGTGATTTTATTTCCATTCTATGCTCTAGGGTTTTATGCGACATATTTTTTTTTTATTGTGATTGGTTGGTCAAATTTGTTACTATAAATTGTGTTGCTATATAATTCTCATCATACCATTGGAATTTTAGCTTGAATGCTATATTTTTTGTTGATTTATGCTTTTAGTTTTAGCTTTTATAGTGATGGTATTTTCAAATTTATAACTATTTGTTGTTGCAACCCGTTGGTCTTTAAACATTTTATAATCTTCAATTAAGTTAGAAAATTTATTTAAACTTTTAAATTATAAAATGCCTTCAAACTGTTTAATCACAGGCACAAAGAATGAATAGATATGTAACATTTAAATGCTACGTTCTGGTTTTCTTAGAAAATAAAAATATAGCTGATCAATCTCATAGACATTAGAAAATTATTACAGGAAAAAGGTCAAATTTTAAAAATATTTTTATAAAAAAATAGTGTCAAATACCTAAATTTACCCTTAAGTGATAAAATTGTGAAAATGATGTGTGCCATAAAAGTTTGTGTGGCTTCAAAGGTCTTAGTTTGGGCTTGGTGATGGGGCCCCTAACCCTTGACCTCACCCTGTGTTGTAGGAATATGTGAGGGGCTTCGCTCCTAGGCCCTCGAGAGGAGTGTTGCCCTTTGACTCAACTGGGGTGTTGTAACCAAATCCCACAAGGGTCATTACCCTCAATCTCGAGTCTTCACTCCTAGACCTACACTAGTTATTTGGATCTCTTGTCACATAAAAAATTTGATTACAATGAGGAGATGGCCAAGAATTAAGATCTAACTCTTGAGTGTGCTTACTTAGATGTTATTGTTGCACAACTTGCTAGAAATACAATTGTGAGTATCACTATTTTTATAATACACACACACAAACTAGAACTTAGACAATAAAATAATGTTGCAACCTTGAACCTATGCTCAACCCCAGTGTAATGCCCCGCCAAGTAACCTTGAAGGAAGTTGCAATTAACATCTTAAGTGAACTAATTTTTTTTTTTTATAAAGTGCTTTTAACATACACATTCACTTACTAGTTCACAACAACCTCTAAGGCTACAAGGTTAGGATTACTTAAACCCACACATACATATTACAAATAACCATAGCCTTATGAACTTTATGAAATAAACATCATACATCATAAGAATACCACAAAACATAATAAGGTAATCAACCAAGATAAAATCTCATAAACATTATCTTAATCCAATAGATACATCACTCATTCCCAGAATGAAACACAAGTACAAATGATTACAATTACAAAATTCCACCTCATAAACATAAGAGGGATAAAATAACTTATACAAATAAAATATTACAATGCAAGATAATACAACAAGAACCGCAAGCTGTCCATCTGGCTGTCTCGCCACCAAGTACTGAAGATCGATGGCGACCCAACAGTTTTGGTGCATGTTCCACCCTACCAATATGGTACCCGAAGTCCCACCCCCCATGCTAGGAGATAGTAACAAAGTAACATGGATAAGGATCTACTACCTCTAACCAAAGGCAGACTCATACTGACTCATACTGTTATAACCAGCCAAATGAATTAACAAGTACAACTCATTCACCATAAAAGTACGAATCAAGTACAACTCAGGTACAACATAAGTACAAATCAAATACAATACAAGTACAAATCAAATACAATACAAGTACAATTCCAACATCACTGACATAGGTCACATTGCTTCCAGACATAAAGTAGATCAAGTATGTTCAAATAACCATACACATAAAATAATTAACAACAGTTGTCATAGATAGAGTGTCATCATAAGGTTTGTCATGAGATCTCCTCTAGGCATTCTTCATAGGCTCCGGCATAAGTAATCCTGGTGGCCTCAACCGAATCTCGGCACTCATACTCACTCATGCGGAATCAACTACCTCTCGCAAGGACAAGATAGTTGATCTTGCCATTCCAGGCCTTCTCACTCATCCCAAGTCTAAACAAGCCCTTGTGTCTATGAGTGAGGATTAAATTATCTTGATTAATGTGAGAAGTTAGTCCTAATCTTCTAAGTACATTATTTTAATTATCACTTGTTTAAATCACTCCTGAAGGTTATCTAGTTTACCTCTTTGGGCTCTGGCGCCTAACAGAAGCCACTCTTCTATTCGACAACACACATCCAAACAATCCACCAAGGGAACCACAAGTGCATACCAACTAGGCATCATAATCCACTCCAACACAAGGAGGATACAAATAATAGAAACTCACTCCAAACATCTTGGAGGCAATAACACATAGTCCACTCCTTTCACAGGAGGTACAAAAGATCCCACTCCAAACATCTTGGAGGCAATAAACACATAGTCCACTCCTTTCACAGGAGGTAACAAGATGAAACCACATAACAAGGTCACTCCATACAAGGAGACACGGATCCCATAATTCGCTCCTAAACCAAGGAGGTGCAAACATCCCCGTTCATGAAAACCGGGTAAAACTGAAAAGACGCCATGCACTACTCAAGGGAAAACAATTGGATGGCATAAAGATTCAATAACCCTTATCCTCTAAGTTCTTCTGGAAGACTTATAATTTAGGACTAACACTAAATCCCAAAACCAACAATGCAACTTGACGACATAGCAACAAAAGCATTCAAGTCATCAATCAAATCTAATATTTGGATTTCCTAAATCCATACTCATTCAATAGGTAGTGTTTGACAAAGTCAAAGACATGATAAGTAGATCATCTAAAATAATCATAACCCCTATTTCCCTTTTCATTATTGGAAATCTAAAACAATTAAACTTACTTCCCTTTACTAAATACAAAGAATTAAATCTTTTAAGATAAGCATGAGGAAGATACTACTTTTGGATATACTAAATCCATATCTCTTTCATAATCCAATCACAATGATTCAATTAATCTAAATAGAAATTAATAAATAACATAATTGATTGCCTCATCAATAAAACAACTTCTTAATTTACTTTTAAATCGACACAAATCTATGCAAGTAAACTTTTTCCATTTCCTAACCAAATCTTACATCTCATTCAATTTTCTATTTAAAACATTCAATCACTTTAATATAATAACATATTGTTTCTCTATCCATTTTCCATATACACTAATCAATCCATTTTTAAATCTCTATTCAATAATACATTGCATGCATCTTATCAAAATAAAATACGATAATGAATTTTACACTAAATATATATATATATAAATGCTCCATATTATATAGACACCATTAATATTCCATTCACAATGACTAGATTTCTCTATGGAATTAAATAGAACATAATAACTATTTACCTTTTCCAATGTAGTTAGTTCCTAAATTTACTTATAATGCAACCTAACACTATTGCAAACAATCTTTTCCAATTTTCTATCCGAAGTCTATGTCTCATCAACCATCCATTTAAAAACATGAAATTTCATCAATGTATAAAAAAATATCTTTTGGCTTGTCTATTTGGTCACGCATTCATATTGTTTATAATTAAATCTCATAATTAAAACAAACATTTAAATATAAATATTTCTATAATTCTTCAATATATTTAAATATCCTTTTCCTTATCAATTTTGACCATACATTCAAAACTTATCATTTAAATTTTTCATGGAAAGCTAAATTACACGCACTCAAATAAAACAAGGTAATTACTGATTGAAAATACTCATGGATATATATATACATTTCAATATATTTTCTTCAATCATATTAACAAAATAAATATTTTCTTTTAAATCAAGTAATTACTTCTATTAAAAAATATCTTTCTCTATACATTTTCTACACATACTAATCATTTCTTTTAAAACACTAATAATACCCAATTTGCAAACAACAGAATAAAATAAGATAAAATATTATTTATTCTCTCAAATGGATATATACCTTCACTATATATCTACTAAATATAAATTAATATATTTAAATATATTTAATCATTAACATATCTTCTATCCTTTGCAGAATATCAAATTGATTAATTCAAAATAAAATATCCTTTATCATCAATATTTCAAAATATAAATATATTTTTTCAATTAAATCAAATTAATAATTGGACCTTTTACATATGGATTTAAATTCCACAATTCAATTTTAAATTATGCATTCTTTAAATCAAATATTTAACTCCTTCAATTAAACTTTAACATGCCATTTTAAAATAACAATAATTTTCCCATATGTTTATAATTTTAATTCCACTAATCTAATCTACAAATTTTATTTAAAATAATATAAATAAATATAATACTTTAGTATTATAAATTATAATATAAAATATTATTAAATAATATTTTAATATTATAATAACAATACATAAAATATTAATATTCATAAATATCAATTTATTATTATTTTATTTTCAGAACAGCCATGGGAAAATAATTTAACAGCAGTCTCATGTTTTAAGCATAACTCAAAAACTACGATCTGGGTATTTGAGATTTTTGGACAGGGTAAGAAAACTTCAAAATGCAAAAACCCTTTAAATTTCTTGAAAACCCAGTTTGTGAAAGTGAAGTTATAGGTGGCGCAACCAGACCATTTTACCATGAAAATATAACTATACTGCAGATTTTAAAATCCGATTTTTAATAATAACAAAGGGTTTCATTTTCTAAAAACATTCTAAATGCATTGTTCAATCTCTATGTTTGATTTCAATAACAATAAAATCAATTTCTCCAAATAATTTAAGTTCAACTAAGGTTTTCACAATTTTCACTCAAGAATTTTCACAAGCAAAGGCTGTAAATTTGTTTAATTCTTTTCTTCTAATATCAAATTTATTTTCTAAAACAGATTTAACAAACAAATCTTTAATCATTACTATTTTAAAAAAACAATCAAGAACAATAAAACACAAAGAGGAAAACCTGGTACAAGAAGCTACAGGAAGAGATGAATTTTTGATGCAAGCCTCCTCCAAAGATTTCCTGAATTTTCTTCAATCCTCCAATGAATCCAATCCAAAATCCAACAAATGCAAACAATCTTTCCTTCAATCAATTCTACAATCAAACTTTCTTCAAACCCTTGTGCAAATTTTCCAAAATTTTTTTCTTGCTGTAAAAATGTATTTTTCTAAAAACCTTCTCCCCTAAAATTAAAACATATATTCTTATAAATCAAAAATACCTAATTCAACCCTAATTCACATTACATGCAAATTAGATATTTCAATTTCAATTTCAATTTTCAATTTCAATTTCAATTTTAATTTCAATTTCAATTTCACTTTTCAAAACCCACTTTCAATTTAAAATGAAATTTCAAATAATAAATTAATTTCCAAAGTTGCAACCAATTTCCCAAATAAACATTTAATTACAATTTCTAGTTTAATTCTCACACGTTGGAATTAAATTCCAAAATTAATTCTAATTCTTTTATTTCCTTTCATTCTCTTGAATCACATTTAATTAATTAATTTAATTATTTAATAACTAAATTCAACCCCCTTGGATTAAATTTAATTAATTAAATATACTAAATATAATTAATTAATTTAAGTATAAACTTTTATCCACATTGCATTATTTAAATTAAATAACCATCAACATGATTTAAATGCAATTATTCTAAATATCTATTTCCAACTCAAGAATGCTTCAGAATTAAATAACATCAAAGTAAGACAGACAATGACTCGACACATACAACTGATGACACACTAAGGCTAGGGTATAGACTTGACACATGTTACCTAGCTACTATCTCCCGTTCAACTTAACTATTGGATCGACATGCTCAAACCTGTGAACCAGGTGGAGTCGATGTCATGTACCTGCAATCCTGCAACCAAGTAAACAACATCATACGATATATCCAACATATAATACACACCGTGAAGAAGGAATTACGGATTCGCAGGGCGCTCACAAGCGAGTGATGCAAAACCATCCTCTTCACCAATACACTCATTGAAACTGACACTTCCATCATAATTCCAATAGTCTCATAATAACATCTCATGTTAACTTTACAACAACATTAATCTATAATGCATGTGAAACAATAATCAGATAACTACATCCCACAATAATAGTTGTCGCTCAATAGTAATGATCAAAACATCATAACAAAATGTATCCAGTATCAAAGTAATTGCAACCAAACATAGCATAAAGCAACTTGAACAAGAAACAAAACGGAGGGATATTACACCCAGACCAGGACTGGCAAGTTAGAATAAAAATATTTTTAATAAAGCTCACTGAAATAATGCATTAGAAATATCACTTAACATAAATACAGAGTCCAATGTTGATATGTACATTTACAGAGGCTCATAACCAATATACATAAACATAGATTGAAAAAACAACAAATGCCTCAATATCGCAACAATATTGTACATAACATGCATGCTTGGATTAACTTTTCTAAATTATGTACAAAAATAATAAGTTTTCAAAAAAAAATCATTGAGAAGATGGATCATACCTTGGGCTTAGATGGAGTGGCAAGAGTTGATATGAACATAAACAACAATTATATATTCCACAATTCATGGATTAAACTCACAATTTTATTTTCTTTCTATATCTCTATGCTATTGAAATGCTTTTAAATTTAAGAAACAACATGTTTTTGTCTCTTTTTCTATTTTTTTTTTTTTTATCCAATTTTCCCCCATTTAAATCTTGATTTAAAAAGAAATCTTATACTTCTGACTTGCTCATTTTTTCCCCAAAAGATTTTCGCTGCTATAGCTAATCTAATCATATGCTGTCACATATCTTATCTCTTATTTATTCTTATCCCAGGAGTATTGTGCTTTGTGGAATATTTTATCAGTAGCAGACTTCTAATCTAATCATATGTTGTCACATATCTTATCTCTTATTTATTCTTATCCTAGGAGTATTGTGCTTTGTGGAATATTTTATTAGTAGCATACTTCTCCCAACTTCAATATCTGCATTTCATCTTTTCTTATTTTTAGTAATTCCATAGTTATCCTACTTTCATGTGATTAAATCCATTGCAAGTATATCTAGTCTTTGCATAGAAAGGTTCACTACTTGTTGAATCATGAAAATCCAAGGGGAGGAAAAGGGATTTCAAAACATTTGGGTTCAATCCATTGGTGATAGTCCTACTTATATAAAACCACAAAGAAATTTCAGATTTTTCTGGGTTCAATCTATTGATTTAGCATGCTTATATAACTCCAAAGGGTTCATAACTGCTTATCCATTTATTCTAGTAAAGGTGATTCTAGAGTTCTCTAAGTGACCTTATGCTGAAGATCTGACTTCTTTGTTTCATCTCTACTTGCTTTGAATGTTAGTAATTATTGTGAGCTGATGGCATTGTTCCATTATTTGTACAAGTATATAAACATGAGTTTTCGTTCCTTGTACAAGCTACTTTTTAAAATGTATTTAAATTCTATTTTTTGTGATTTAGCTTTGAGAGTTTATGCATAAATTGCATTTTATCTATTGCTAAGTTGTTGGGCTATCCTTGTATGTTTGTAAGCATTAGTTAAATTCATTGTGGTCTGGAAGACACGAGTTGAGATGCCATAGACTTTGGCTTTTCTTATGGTGTCTGTCAAAAACTTTGTATATCTATCTAAGTGACTTTTGATTTACTGAGCTACAATTAAATAATTCAAATGAAAAGATATGGCTTATACACTATTTTCTAACAGTGAAAGGCTCTTTCTCTATTATTTATGTGACCTCTGCATCCAATCTTATTTGTTGCTTCTTTATTGATGCTATGAAAGCCACAAAGAAAGACTGCATTGTTTCTTCAATGACTGCTCTTAATGCCTATCACATGTTGCCTTGATACATTTTTTTTTTTGTTCTTCTTTTATATATCATCATTGACAGGGTTATATTGGTTGCATTGGGTTATGTTTCAGAGCTTTAATGCCACTACTTTTGTACATCCCAATGTATTTCTCCTTCACCTTGTAGTAGTAGTAGTAGTGCTCTCATATTTCATTCTTTGATTTTGTGCATTAGCTACCTTTTTTATGTGTAACATTGTTGTCATAACCTTATGTGTCTGGTATGCGTGCATGGTAATGTACTATTTATATTTGTGGCCTTTGTATCTAATTAGCATGAAGCTAATAGTAACATTGTAAGCACTACTATGAGTGTTGGTTTTTTAGTAAATTAGATTGATGAATGGTTCTTGGAATCTATCCTTACTCTAATCCCTCTCCCCCATTCTCTTTCTAGTTGACTTTATAACCTATAGATGATAATAATCATCTAGACTACTAGGCCTCTTGATCAAGAAAAATGTGAGACTACTGAGGTAATTCTTAGGGTAAAACATTCATAAGGTATCACTGCAATTATTTTTGAAAATTTCATTTTGCAATTATTTTAAGACACACATGCAATTACTATTTAAGTAAGTAATGGTTATTTTATTATGCAAAAACGGGTAATCATTACCTATGTAATATAATATGTTATTTTATTTTCTTTTTGCGGAAATGTATTGATAAACTCAAAGAAGGAGATAAAGTTAGGGTGTTGGATCCATTTGATGGTGATGTTGTGGGCATTGGGTAGATTCACTCCCTATCTATTGTACATGGAGTTAACTTGAAAGGAACATGAGATGCAAATGTAGAAAATTTAAAGGTCACAAGTAGCATACCCCTTGTTTATGAAGACAAAATAGATGGAGTTGTTAGTATGAAAGAGAAAGAGGGAACCTTCACATGGTGGCCACTAAAATATTTGCAAAAAATGACATAGTTGAACATGTTTATCATGCACTAGTTTTTAGACATCTTGGCTCACTACTTTATGCATTATTTTGAATGTGTTGTTAAGGGATCTTAATTATCATGGTGTATTTGAAAGAGTTGGAAACTCTTAGACAACTTTGACATTTTTTATTATATTTACATATATACTCTTATACAACTTTTACATCTTATATATATATTTGCATTAAAAAAAATTATTGCAGATTACCTTTATTTATCATGATGTTGAATCAATCTTTTAATTCTAGCATGTTGTAGCTTGTTTGTATATGTAATATTTTTATTTGCTTTTGTGTTTTAGTTCAACTTTAATATTATGTTAGTTATTTATCATGATGTTGAATCAATTTTTTAATTCTAGCATGTTGTAGCTTGTTCGTATATGTAATATTTTTATTTGATTTTATGTTTTAGTTCAACTTTAATATTATGTTAGTTTTGCATTATAAAATTTATGGTATTTAATAAATTATTCATTTCATGACTATATATATTACAAATTAATGGAAACGAGTAAATAAAAATGACTAAAGTAATGACTAAATTAATGACTAAAGTAATGACTAAATAAATGACTACTATGACTAAATAAATGACTAGTTAACAACAATCAATGACTAAATTAATGACTAAATATATGACTAAATTAATGGCTAGATATATGACTAAATAAATCACTACCGTGACTAAATAAATGACCTATTAACAACAATCAATGACTAAATTAATGACTAAATCAATGACTAAATCAATGACCAAATCAATGATTAAATAAATGACTAAAATAGTTTAGTCATAAATTTGGTCGTGTTATAAATGACCAGCAATAAACTACTAATGATCACGTGACCAAAATTAGTCATTTAAATACAATTTTTAGTAGTTTATTTATTCATATATTGTTGTTTTTGTACTAGTGATTAGTGATGAATTCCAATATATGTCAATCATCTTCGAACACTTGCAAATTAGTAACATTATCAGGAATCGAGGGTAGCTACACTAGCTCGACTATGAATCTCTTCAGATCAAAGGCATCTAGAGGTTCTAGAGTACTAGCAATAGTAGCTAGAGCATCAACTCTTTGATTAAATATTCTTGGGATATGAGTAATGTTGAATGCATCAAAATTTTCTATTAAATCCCATACTCTGTGTTGATAATTGGACAATTGCTTGTAGTGACAGATGTACTACTTTCAAACTTGTCTGACTACTAATTCTGAATCACTAAACACCTTGAGCATTCTAACTTTCTTCTTGATTATGAGGATCAGGCCATGTATAAGGGCTTCATAATTTGCCATGTTGTTAGTACATTGAAATTGTAACTGATATGCAGCAAGAAAATATTTACCTTGCGGGTTGATGAGTTCAACTCCAATTCCAATCCCTTCACTAGTAGAATTTGATAAATAAATGACTACGTCACTAAAAATTTTAGTCACAACAACTAAAGATGACTAAATTCTACTATTTTTTTGCAACACAACTATAAATGACTAAATAAATTACTAATTTGATCATCATAAGTGACTAATTTGATCATTGAGTAAAAAACACAACTAAATAATTAGTCACAAATAAAAATTAGACAATATGATATTAAAGTGGATAATTAAAAATATATATTTTGAATTGAGAGAATGGGTTGTCTTATAATATAATATTATATATTATATTATATTATATTATAAATATTATATTATAATATAATATAATATAAATTTAATATAATATTATATTATATAATACTAAAATATTATTTTTGAGCAGGCTAAAAATGAAATAATTATGTATTGTATTTTATATTTTTTTGGATTCCATTTTGAAATCATTTGTTAGCAGGCAAATCTGTGTGGCAAAGTCTTGGGTAAATTTCATTTTAATAAACATAATCTAAAACCCTCATTGGAACCTTATTTTTCAGGCTACAACTCGCCAAATTGCAGAGGTGAAATTTGGATAAAATTTGAAAACCCTAATCTCTTATTTGTTAGATTGCCCTGTGTTTCATTGCTTGCATCTCATGGATCTTTTTTTAAGGAATGTATGGAATTTTTATTTGTTACATTGCGGTAGTAGGATCTGAATGGAATGTATGGCTTCTTTTGGCTTTTTTCTTTTTTCTTTTATATTTGTGAAGGATGCTTAAGGAATTCTCGCATCTCGATGAGAAGTAAAGGTTGTAGCTCAATAAGGATCTAGGACTTGAACCCCACCAGGTTAAGTTCTAGTTCTAGAATTGCTAGACGTGGATGAAGGTGAGTGATGAATTTGTGAATAGTATCTTTTCCGCGAGATTTAGGAACTTTTAGTGGCTTGATTTGAATTGAGTTGCTTTCTTTTCGTCGGCCTAGCACAATCGCGTAGACAACAATTTGCTTCTTTCAGAGAACAAGAAGATCAGATGCATGAATATAACAATTAGGGAGGCACTTAAGAATGTTATATGCCCTTACTATGGTGAACCTTCGGGAGAAATTTCATTTGATGGGCAGCAACAACTAAGCCTTGAAAATGCACAACTAAATGACAAGGTATTATACCTGCATGTCAAAACACCTATATCCGCCTAATTTCTTATTTGTTAGATTGCCCTAATTTTTGTTGCTTGCATCTCATGGCTCTTTTTTTCGCTTGCTTAGTGATGCAGGAGCATCCAGTGGTGTAAGGGCAATCCTACATCACCCAAAAATATATTTACTTTCATTTAGATTTTTTTTTGTAGATGTTTTTGCATTTCTGGATACCCTTTTCGTCGAAGAAGAATTCCCAACTTTCAAAACTGCTTTTCTGCTTTTTCTGCTCTACTGCTATTTTTAGCAGGTATGAATTTGAAGGCGTGAGAAGACAAAAATTTAAGGGAAGCTTCAGGACATAATAATAAACACTTTGGTGAAAGAATCAGATCAAGAGCATTTCCGGTTCAAAAGTTGTTCAAGTTTCAATTTCTGCTTTTTGCCTTATGAAATCTTCAGAGCTAATTTTGAGGTACTTAGAGGCTCCGGATGGGCCTGAAAAATTGGTGGAATTCGAAAGTGGTTAGCCTTTAGGCCCCACTTTCCGGCAAGAGATCTTCGCGAGAGCTTTCCGAAAAGGTATTATCATTGAAGATCTGACGGTTAGATCTTGAGTTAGGGCTTCCGAAAGTTGGTGCATAATTTGAATCCCGTTTTTGGCTCCAAACAAAGAAACGGGCTATTTATGGGTGAGTTACTGTTTCTTTTAGGCAGTTTTTGGGGAAAGAAGATCGCATGCTGCGAATAGGGGAATTTCTGTAGTTTCTTTCTGTAATTTGCATGTATTGCAAAACTGGAGGATTTGAGATCCTCTGCATGTAGGAATTTCATACTTTGAAAATAATAAGATTTGTTAGTTTTTCTGTGTGATTTTCTGTGTCTCGGGTTGCACCCTCATCAAGTGGTATCAGAGCGGGTTTTCTTGAGCGTGTGGACAGATCGCCGATCGTGAGGCAGTTCGCACCAGGACTGTGGTTGTGGGTTCAAGATATTCAAGATGCCTCCAAGAGTGGCACGTGGTAGGCGAGGTGGTGCCAGAAATGCTGGTGGAAGAGATCCATTAGCGGCTGAGGGTTTCAGAGCCCTCCAGAGACAAATAAATGCATTACAAAGAGAGTTAAGAAGAGGGGTAAACCCGAGAAGGGGAGAAGAAAGTGAGGATGAAGAAGAGGTGGAAGATTCAGATGTAGAAGAGGAAGAAGAAGCTATTGATCAAGATCAAATGCGGCTGATAAGGGCCATTTCGAAGATCGGAAAAAGACCTAGAGTAGAAGTTCCCAGTTTTTCCGGAAGTCTAGACCCAGAAGAGTTGATTGATTGGATCAATGAGTTGGAAGAGTATTTCGAGTATGAAGAAGTAGAGGACCCAGATCGGGTTAAGTTTGCAAAAACAAAGCTAAAGGGCCACGCCAGTATCTGGTGGAAAGAGGTCCAACTAGAAAGAAATAAGAGAGAAAAGGGAAAGATCACCAGATGGGATCGCATGGTGGAGAAACTGAAGAAGCAGTTCATGCCAATGGACTATGAGTTAGATCTATTGAAGAAATTGCAAGGGTTGAAGCAAGGAAGTAGATCTGTGAAAGAATACACAGAATATTTTCACAAGATGATCATCAGAACGGGACATGCAGAGGCCAACAAGGAGAAGGTAGCCCGTTATCTTAATGGGTTACGGCCGAGCATTCAAGAGGAGTTAAGCCTGGTCAAAATGGCCACCATTGAGGATGCTTACCAATTTTCGCTGAGAGTTGAAGAGAAGCTGAACAAGAGATTTGATAGCAAGCAAAAAGGACGAGGAGGTCAAAGCGGAAGGGGTAGCGGAAGATCTTTTGGAAGCCGAAATGAGGATGAGAAGAAAAATGAAGATGTGGGTACCAGTCGAAGCCAGAGGAATGATAACTTCTACCGCCCACGTGATCAGAATGGTGGTGATCAAAGAGGTAGAGGACGAGGAAGATTTGGGCAAGGACCTGGAAGAGGTGGTTTCAGAGGAACTTGTTTCCGATGTGGTGAAGAAGGGCATCGAGCCTATGAATGTCCACAATACCAAGGAAGGACAGACAAAAGGCCAGAAGGTCGTGCAAGAGTTGTGCATGTAGATGAGGAGGCTCAATCTGAGCATTCAGATGATGCTGAAAGGGGAGAAGCCCTAGTGGTTAGAAGAGCCTTGGTGACTGAAGAGAAGGAGCCAGAACAGAGGAAGAATTTGTTTCGCACAAGGTGCAAGTGTGAAGACAAATGTTGTGATGTCATTATTGATGGTGGGAGCACTGATAATCTAGTGTTAGAAGAAATGGTTACAAAGTTGAAGCTGAAGAGGGAAAGGCATCCACATCCATATCGGATTGCCTGGTTGCAGAAAGACCACAAAGTTCTAGTCAATGAGCAGTGCCTGGTGAAGTTCAAGATCGGAAGCTATCGTGATGAGGTACTCTGTGATATCATCCCCATGGATGCATGTCACATGTTGTTGGGAAGGCCGTGGCAGTTTGACAGGCGAGCTGTACATGATGGCCATGCAAACACTTATTCCCTGATGAAGGGTGGAGTCCGCCATAAGTTGAAACCCCTGAAGAAGGCCGAAGAAAAGGTATGCAGTAGTGCTAGAATTTGTTATGTCGATGGAAGGAAATTTTTAGAAGGCATAAAACATGAGCGTGTGTGTTATGCATTGATTCCTAAAATGGATAAGGAGGGTAGTGAGAAGGTTCCAGTAGAAGTTTCTGGGTTATTGAATGAGTTTCAGGATATTGTTTCTGATAATGTACCTGAGGGTTTACCACCAATGAGGAAGATCAGTCATCAGATTGACTTGATCCCAGGAGCCAGTTTGCCGAATAAGGCAGCTCATAGAATGACTCCTGCAGAAAATGAGGAGTTAAACAGACAAGTTGAGGAGTTGTTGAGAAAGGGTTTGATTCGAGAGAGTTTGAGTCCATGTGCAGTACCTGCAGTACTAGCACCAAAGAAGGATGGGGAGTGGAGGATGTGTACAGACTCTCGGGCCATAAACAAGATAACAATCAAGTATAGATTTCCCCTGCCAAGGATGGATGACCTGATGGACTGTTTGAGTGGAGCTCAGTACTTCACAAAGATTGATCTGAAGAGTGGATATCACCAGATTCGGATTCGAGAGGGAGATGAATGGAAGACCGCCTTCAAGACCAAAGAGGGCCTGTACGAGTGGTTAGTCATGCCTTTTGGGCTAACCAATGCACCGAGCACATTCATGCGGCTCATGAACGAGGTACTGAAAGAGTTCCTAGGAAGCTTTGTTATTGTGTATTTAGATGATATTTTGATATTCAGTAAGTCACTGGATGAGCATATAATGCATATTGGTAGAGTCTTTGAGAAGTTAAGAGAAGAGAAATTGCTGATTAATCTGAAGAAGTGTAGTTTTGTGAAGAAGGAGTTAGTGTACTTGGGGTTTGTTGTCTCGACAGAAGGTCTCAAGATGGACCCAGAGAAGGTGAAGGCTATTCTGGAATGGCCTACCCCAAGAACTACTACTGAGGTGAGGTCTTTCCATGGTTTGGCCAGTTTTTACAGAAAGTTTATTAGAAACTTCAGTAGTATTTGTGCACCCCTAACTGAAACAATGAGAGGGGATAGAAAAGAGTTCAAGTGGAGCACTGGAGCAGCAAGGAGTTTTGATCTATTGAAGCAGAAGGTGACAGAACAACCTGTTTTGGCTCTCCCGGATTTCAATAAGGTGTTTCAAGTGGATTGTGATGCCAGTGGTTGTGCCATTGGAGCAGTGTTAAGCCAGGAAGGTAAGCCCATTGCCTATTTCAGTGAAAAGTTAAATGATGCAAAGAGAAAGTACTCTGTATATGACCAAGAATTTTATGCAATAGTTCAAGCATTAAAGAAATGGAGGCATTATTTGTTGCCGAAGGAATTTGTTATGTATACTGATCATCAAGCATTGCAGTACCTGAGTAGTCAGGGAAAATTAAATCAGAGGCATATGAAATGGGTAGAATTTTTGCAGAGTTATACATTTGTTTTAAAGCATAGGAGTGGGAAGTCAAATAGGGTTGCAGATGCCTTAAGTAGGAGGCATACATTGTTGATAGAAATGCAGATTGAGGTGGTTGGGTTCAGTGAACTCAAGACATTGTACCCGAATGATCCTGATTTTGCAGAGGCTTGGAAAGCTTGCAAGGAACCTGTTACAGTTGACAGGACAAAGTGGTTGGATTTCCTAATTCAAGAAGGCATGTTGTTTAAGGGAAGTCAATTATGTATTCCGAGGAGTTCCATGAGGGAGAATCTGATAAAGGAGAAGCACAGTGGAGGAATGGCAGGACATTTTGGTCGGGATAAGACCATTTCCATTATCAGTGAGCATTATTATTGGCCTCAGTTATCACAAGATGTGAAGAAGTTTGTGCAGAGTTGTAGGGTATGTCAAATGGCTAAAGGAGTGAGTCAGAATACAGGGTTGTATCAGCCCTTACCTGTACCAGAGAGGTCGTGGGAGGATATAAGTATGGACTTTGTTCTTGGTTTGCCAAGGACACAGAGAGGGAATGATTCAGTATTTGTGGTGGTTGATAGGTTTTCGAAGATGGCACATTTCATCCCATGCCAGAAGACCCATGATGCAGTCCACATTGCTGACTTGTTCTTCAAAGAGGTGGTGAGGCTACATGGTTTGCCAAAGAGTATAGTCTCAGATCGTGACACAAAATTTGTTGGATACTTTTGGAGGACCTTGTGGAAGAAGTTGAAAACAGAGTTGAAGTTTAGTTCTGCACACCATCCCCAGACTGATGGGCAGACTGAAGTTGTGAACAGGAGTTTGGGTAACCTACTGAGATGCTTGGTAGGAGATAAACCAAAGGGATGGGATTTGATCTTACCCCAGGCAGAATTCGCTTACAACAATTCTGTCAATAGAAGCACTGGTAGATCACCGTTCCAGATTGTGTATGGAAGTAGTCCTAGGACTGCTCCAGAATTGAGGAAGATGGACCAAGAGAAGAAGACAAGTGCTGAAGCTGAAGACTTTGCAGAACACATCAAGAATATGCATGAGAAGGTAAAAGAACACATTAACAAGATGAATATGCAGTATAAGGCTAAGGCAGATCAAAAGAGGAGGTATAAGGAGTTTCAGATTGGTGATGAAGTGATGGTCCACTTGAGGAAAGAAAGGTTTCCAGTAGGAACCTATAACAAATTGAAGATGAAGAAGTTCGGTCCCTGTAAAATTTTGAAGAGGCATGATTCAGGGAACGCATATGAGGTAGAGTTGCCAGATGGATTCAACATTTCCCCTGTGTTCAACATTGCAGATTTGATAGAATATCATGAGGGTGGCGCAGAGGAAGTACCAGCAATGGAACAGTGCGGTATTCCAGCACCTACTTCAGAAAAGGAGGAGATTGAAGAAATCTTGGATAGCCGTGTAGGAAGGAGTACCAGAAATAGGCAATATGAAGAATATCTGGTGAAGTGGAAAGGAAGGCCTGTGGAAGATTCATCCTGGTTGTCCAAGGCAGAGGTTGACCGTTTGGGTTTTCCTCAACCATCTGAGAAGTGACGGAGTCACTTTTCAAATTACCCTGGGTGTCTGATGCAGGAGCATCCAGTGGTGTAAGGGCAATCCTACATCACCCAAAAATATATTTACTTTCATTTAGATTTTTTTTGTAGATGTTTTTGCATTTCTGGATACCCTTTTCGTCGAAGAAGAATTCCCAACTTTCAGAACTGCTTTTCTGCTTTTTCTGCTCAACTGCTATTTTTAGCAGGTATGAATTTGAAGGCGTGAGGAGACAAAAATTTAAGGGAAGCTTCAGGACATAATAATAAACACTTTGGTGAAAGAATCAGATCAAGAGCATTTCCGGTTCAAAAGTTATTCAAGTTTCAATTTCTGCTTTTTGCCTTATGAAATCTTCGGAGCTAATTTTGAGGTACTTAGAGGCTCCGGATGGGCCTGAAAAATTGGCGGAATACGAAAGTGGTTAGCCTTTAGGCCCCACTTTCCGGCAAGAGATCTTCGCGAGAGCTTTCCGAAAAGGTATTATCATTGAAGATCTGACGGTTAGATCTTGAGTTAGGGCTTCCGAAAGTTGGTGCATAATTTGAATCCCGTTTTTGGCTCCAAACAAAGAAACGGGCTATTTATGGGCGAGTTACTGTTTCTTTTAGGCAGTTTTTTGGGGAAAGAAGATCGCATGCTGCGAATAGGGGAATTTTTGTAGTTTTTTTCTATAATTTGCATGTATTGCAAAACTGGAGGATTTGAGATCCTCTGCATGTAGGAATTTCATACTTTGAAAATAATAAGATTTGTTAGTTTTTCTGTGTGATTTTCTGTGTCTCGGGTTGCACCCTCATCACTTAGGGATTGTAGCTCCTTTTAATACTAAAGTTAATTAACAAACAATAGAGTACCAATTACCACAATATCGCATTGAGGTTTGTTGTTTATGAATCCAGACCTAGCAAACATAGCGGAACCTTACATAATCATGATAGCTAAGTCTCAACTCAAGAATGTATGAATCTGAAGTAGGTTTTTAATTCCAACTTGTTTGTAAAAATATGATTTTGAAATGAAAATCATTTGATAGAGATGCCTGTTGTGAATACTATTGGGTATTTTTATTATTCTTTATTCTATAAAGAAGGTTATTTTGGGAGAATACTATACATGTTATTTGAATGTATTATCTTATTGTGTTGTCTCAAATGCATGTTATTTTTTCCAGGTGTGGGTGGGGAACCCTGCAATTTTTTTACGAAAGCTAATTGAGGAAGAGATAACATTCATCTCTTAGTCAACTATGAATTATGATGCTAGAGAAAATATAAAGAGCTTTGAGGAAATTGAGGTAGATAAGCTAATGTGCAAGAAGTTAGCACAATAAAGTGATGACTATGACTCTCATATGTGTATTACTAGGGAAATTCCTCTAGAATTTGTTGTACCTGAGGTAGAGAGAGTAATAGAAGAAAAACCTCCAATGAGATGACCTCACTATTGATGGGTGTTTTTGCACCTTCTCAACACAATAAATCCGCAAGTGCACTACCTCTCTTGAAAGGTAAAAATCTGCACACAAGTTACAAATTACTACCCCAAGGTCTCTCGGGTGTTAGGTCATGACAATGCTTGGAATAGTTCAGTTGGTTGATGTGTTTTGCTAGTAACATAGGGCCACCCTTTATGGTTTACAAAGCATGGGAATTTGGGTCTACAAATGGAGTTTGAAAGTGCTAGAAGTGAAGGAACAGTGGTTGCCCACACAAAATAACAAGCTGAAACTCACTAAGTTCATCAGATCTGGCATTGTTTTGATGCTTTGAATCCTACTCTAATAGAGGACTAAAAGAAATTGAAAAAGGAGAACGGTTAAGAAAACTATTCTAAATCCTAAGCATGAATGAACAGTAACAATGGTGGCTACTACAATAGACAAACTTCCTAAACTGGGTTTTGCTTGACCAAGAGAAGCCTATAGCTACACAAAATCAGTGCAATCTTCTAAGGACTACTGATTTTCAGATTGTACATGCACATCATGAACATACAATTGAGCTAAGTTGCAAAAATGAAATAAAGAATTCTGGGCTAACTTTTCACAACAACTTGTCATCAACAAGTGCCAAAAGTATGGGCTGGAAATTCATCAACATACCATAATAGAAAGCAACATTATCACAACCATCCAAGAAAATAACAACTAAACTAACTTGGAAGTTGAACCATGCATGCATAATGAACAAACTCAAAAGAAATACCCATAAATCATGCAATGCTTCTCTCTATTGTTGTAAAATTTCCTTTACACTAGTTCTCCAACCATTTACAAATGAGGAGCAATCCCCTATTTATAGTTTTCCAAAGCCCAAATGAATGGCTAGGATTTAATTTCATTGTGTGACCTAGATTCATTTTACATCAGGGTTTCACCTACCCCCAATATTCAGTAATATAAAATATAGTTTTTTCCTTCCCTATTTTGTCTTGTAGCCTATCTTGTCATCTAGTGACCCTAGCACTATAGCAGTTTTATCTTCTAGCTGATTGCCTTTGCTGCAGCTGAAAGCTATCAAAGGCCGCCCTTTTGCTTGATGTATTCACAACATTCTTGTAGCCAATTAAGTGCATTCTTTTTGTAGATTGGTGCTTCTGAGAGGTAGAGATGTTGCTTTTGACAATCATCATCATTTTGATGAAATAAAATAGTTCCCTCCATCACCCTTTGTATGTTGGTTCGTAAATTGATGCATTACTCCCCCAAACATCCCTAAAAGTACCTACTTCATAAGATATCATGATTTAGACCTTCAAAAATGACAAATTTCCATCATTTAGAAAATTAAAATGTATCAATTTATAGTCCATCAAGAATTTCATTTTTCAAAAAAAAAATCCATTTTTGGGAAGGAAAATCAATTTTGGAAACATTTGCATTTCACAAAAATTTCCATTTTTGGAAAAAACTCTATTTATGGAAAGATTTTCATTATAGGAAAATTTCCATTTTTGAAAAATTCTCATTTCAAGACAATTTCATTTTGACATGTTGAGAAACTTTCCCTTTCAAGAAATTAGATTTGTGGGAGATTTCACTTTTAAGGGTCAGAGCGATGTGGAGGTAGGAAAATTGGAAGTTGAACATGTTTGCACTATAAAGATGACACTCATGAGCATGACATCCGGATGATGGACAATAGACGGAAGGTGGACGACGGACGACAGATAGCCGACAGACGGAAGGCGATTGACAATCAGTGGACAATGGATGGAAGGCAAAAAATGGACGGTCGACAAATGAAGGTGGACAACGGATGGCCAGTAGATGGAAGGTGGAAGACAGTCGATGGATGGCAGACAGTGGATAGAGAAACTAGATGCGGAGCCCACAATGTGGGGGGAAGCTAAGGGTAACCATCCTTAAAAGGCAATCCACACATGGAAACTTGCACATGGTAGCTCACAAGGAGATTCCTGTGGATGGAAACAGAGGGATGGCGGCCCGCAAGGGAAGTTCCCATAAACATCAATGAAGGGATGGGGACCTATAAGGGAAGTTCCCATGGACGGTGATGGAGGGATGATGACCCACAAGGAAGTTCTCGTGGATGGCAAAGGAGGGGCGGTGACCCGCAATGAAATTTCTACAACTTCCCGAAACTTAACAAAACCTTGGAAATTCACTTAGGCATCATGAAAACATCCCAAATCCATAGGCTACTTGTCCCCAAAGTGAAAAATGAAGGAAAAAAGTGAGAAAGGACCAAGTTAGTAAGAGCAAGGCAAAAGCAAAAGGGGGCCCCACAAAGACAAAAGACTTAGAAAATTCAAATAGGTGGACTTGGTCAAAGGTAACTTTAGTCATTTTAAGGCATATGACCAACCCAAGCTTGTGAATAAGGGCACACAAAATGAGGCAAGAGAAAAATAGCCTAGCAAGGGTGAAAAGATGGTGTTCCCTGCCTTTGGTGGGGTGTGTGTGCAAAATACGCATAACAAATGGTGAATCGCTTGGGAAATGCTCCAGAGCATTTTGATGACAAACTGGAATCATGAACCCAAAATCTCTGGTTCCAATCCTCATTCTAGGGCAAACAAATCAAATGCTTGACCAAAGGATCAAAACCACTAGCTAACCCAACCTTGAGTATGCTGAAAATCCAAGTGTGTGCAATTGTGTTAATTCCTATCCTTGAGCCACTACAGGAACCTAAGCTCCGTCAAGTTAAGCTATGCAATTGATTCTAACTTCAAAAGTATTTAGGACATTGTCTCACTGCTAGTTAGGTGTCCATAACCCTGATGAGGTTGTCGTTGTGATTCTCCCGAACATTTATCTACTATCAGCCAGACGACCATAGCCCCGATAGAGTTATTCGTATCCTCCTAAAAGTTGAGTTTTCTTTCTTTTGATTTTTATAAAAAAAAAATTGTTTTGTTCTTTTGATTTTCTTTTCTCTTCTTTATTTTCAACCTACAAGCAATGAAGCTTGCAATTAGGGCTGAGAATCACAATGGCACTAAAGTAGAATTTTAGATTTTTCACTTAACTGGACTTCACAAAGGAACCTATAGGAACCACTAGATTCTTAAAATATGTGAGATATGTAAGATTTTAGAATACATCCAAGTCAAATCAGCTAATGACTTATCCCCTTTAAACCAAACATCCAATTCACTTGACACTAACAAAAGACCCTCACCATCCACTCTAAAAACTTGATTAAATTTTGTTGAACAAATACATAGAACAACCCAAGGCAATAAAATGTTTTTTGTGTGCATGAACATGCCTAGCTAAAAGTAGAGGAACCCTGAGAAAAGCAATAGTAGAGCGGAATCAAACAATAGCAAACATAAAGTGAACGAAAAGAAAACACCTACACTAACCAAAGAAGGAAAGCGAAAGTGGACAACAAGGAAACTAATCTAAAGAAAACTAACCTACATCAAACCAACTAACCAAATTAAAGTAGGAGAGCAGAGTATATACATGAAATCCATACTACCCAAAACAACTATGTACAAAGATATTTACAAAGGACCACATTCAGGCAAGGCAGACCAACACTCATGCCCATTGGATTTTGTAATGCATGCACAAGTAGGCGAGTGGCCGTTATAGTTCTAAGCCATGCAAACTTATCCTTATATTCAAGAAAAACAAGTTTAACATTGCAACATTCAAATTTAGTCACATAGTTTTAGAAAATCAGTAGCTGAGGAGGTTCATTCAATCCATGGTCAATCCATAAATAAGTTTGTCTCCCCTCATTCCCATAATCAAAATAATAAATGTGGCTATAGGAATTCATAGGAGAAAGGAAAGATAGAACTTGGATGTCAACATGCGAAGGTGGCAACATTCGATAGTCCAAAGTGAGCACTGCATCATTGGTCATTCAATCAGTAGCCTCAGGTGGACGCAATGGATGGTACAACATCCCTCATGCATCAAAAATATGTAGATCACAATCAAATTGATCAAGTGTAACACATTGTGAAGAAAAAATTTCAAATGCAAGGAACCTTATATCTGATCTCGGGCTTGTATAAGGCTGGGAGAACAAGGCAGCAAACACCTCTTCAAAGCTACTAGTGGGACCCACAACCTCATTTGGTTGTTCTTCAAAGAGATATAGTTCATCATGTTGATCTTTTGTAGTCAATGGCTTTTCCTGATTGTTGTCTTCAAGAGGCATCGTGTTGTCCCTCTCCTTCCCCAGGTGTTGACCTTAATCTTATGATGTTCATTGTCATAGGAAGATGACACAGACAAATCCATCCTATTGCAGCCTTCTAAACATGTAAGAGGACCAACAATGATCGTGGTGGTAGGGCTCCTAGTTGCATCTTGTAGTTGGCCTGGTGTGTCATACTTGTTGACAACTATCAAAAAACCTTTTCTTTTATCTTCTTCTTCTTGTAATTCATGTGGCTTACCATGATGTTCACTTGTTTCCTCTTGATCACTATTACTATAGATGGAGAAGGATTTCCTCTCCCAATCCGGAAGCTCTAATGTTTCACTATCTGGGGGCTCAAGTAATATATCTGCATCACTATCATGTTCTAAAATGTACTCCTCCCTAATGTCATTATACCTTTGTGGCACAATTCCAAGTGGGAAGAAATTAGCAAGGGACACTAGCTCATCAAGGGGACCAAAATTTACTATGATTTTCCTCTAAGGATTCCAGATAAAGCCTATCATCTGTTGCATATAAATTCTCTACAAGAGGGAAAGCCCCATGATTCTTGATGGACAGTGTTCACATTTGCTCTGCTTCATTGCCTGAAGGCCCAGGACTACATTGTTCTTCTTGCATTGTTGTCCCAACATCTTCTTGGGAGATTCCCTCAGCTAGGTTGTCACTTGGATCCAACTCTTGGACTTTTAGTTCAATCCTTGAAGCAATTGTAGGAGGTGATGCACTTGGCTACCTTACTTGTTCTTTAACTTGCTTGATGGTCTCTTGGCATAGTTCTGACATGAACTCAGAATGTGCTGAATCATGAAGCTTGCACCAACCTAGAAGCAATAATATTTCCAATTCCACTTGACATCTTAGCTCCAACCAATCCCTCACTAGTCTTGAAACAAGTTCATTATATCTTTCCACCACTGGATCTTCATTGTCAGTCGGGAAGGAAGTTTGATGGTAGAAAACCATAGACTATGATCGTTCCCATTCCTCCAAATATTCATTTTCAAATGCTTGATCATTGTCATCTATGAAGGAAATATCTTCTAATATTATTTCACTTATACTTTCATCATGATTTTCTACTGCCCCAAGGCTTTCAACCTCTTCTTCTTTCTATTCTTGAACATTTGTGCTGGTTGCCCCAACATATACTGCTACAGATTCATCTTCTATAAAGTGACTCTTAGCTATCAACTATTCTTCTTCCTGAGAGGAGGATCATTCTTCACCTATGGGAAAGAGGCCTTTCAATACCTTTCTAGCAGAAATTTCATCAAGGCTCCTCACTATCCCAAGGAATGAAACTCCTTCCCCTTGATTTTCAGCCTCTATGTATGCTATCACAATAGTCGCTTGTGTGGAATTTCTTGGATGGACTTCATGTTGTCTCCTAGATGTTGATAGTTATCTTGCCTTATGGGATAACTCCTCTTCATTAAGATTTGGTTGTTCTAACTTTTCCAAACAACCCCTAGCTTGGGTGATGATATCTGGACATGATGGACAAGTGAATTCTGAGTGGGGTGCATTATGGAATCTACACCAACTAGACATTAGCACTTATTCTTGTCTTAATCCATCTTTGGTGCTCAAGTGCTCTTGGATCATCCCTTTGAAGGCCTTGGCTGCCATGTCAATCAATTCTTCTTTTGGTTCTGGAAGAGCCAAGGGTTGGTATATTTCCAAAAAGAGGATTTCTCCCTGCAAGGCCCTCTCAACTCTGCCCAAGAAAGTTAGGCAGTCCAATTCATTGTGGCTGCATGTGTTATGGATCCTACACTTGTCTACCAATGCAAATTGATGCAATGGCCTTCTTAGTCTCCTATTTAAATCTTCTTGCATTTGATTGATGTTGATTTGCAAATGTTGTTCCATCTCAGCTCAACTCTTGTTGGTCTTCAAATTATTGATTTTAACTTTCCAGCATGTAAGGAGATCTCTTTATCTTAGATTTCACTTGAATGTTCCTTTCAACTTCCAACTCTCAGATTTGTAGCCTCAACATTCCATGCCCTCCTTCTAGTGCCAATTTTGTTGATGGGTATTTTTGTACCTTCTCAACACATGCAATACACAAATGCACTACCTCTCTTGAAAGGTAGAAATCTGCAAACAAGTTGCAAATTAATACCCCAAGGTCTCTCAGGTGTCAGGTCATGACAATGCTTAGAATAGTTTAGTTGGTTGATGTGTTTTTCTAGTAACACAGGGCCAACCTTTATGGTTTACAAAGCATGGGAAATTGGGTCTACAAATGGAGTTTCAAAGTGCTGGAAGTGAATGAATAGTGGCTGCCCACTCAAAACAACAAGCTGAAACTCACTAAGTTCATCAAATTTGGCATTGTTTTGATGCTTTGAATCCTACTCTAACAAAGAACTAAAAGAAATAGCAAAAGGAGAAGGGTTAAGAAAACTATTCTAAATCCTAAGCATGAATGAACAGTAACAATGGTGGCTGCTATAGTAGACAAACTTCCTACACTGGGTTTTTCTTAACCAAGAGAAGCCTATAGCTACACAAAACCAGTGCAATCTTCTAAGGACTGCTGATTTTTAGATTGTACATGCACATAAATAACATACAATTGAACTAAGTTGCAGCAATGAAATAAATAATCCCAGGCTAACTTTGCACAACAACTTGTCATCAACAAGTGCCAAAGGTATGGGCTGGAAATTCATCAACATACCATAACAACAAACAACATTATCACAGCCATCCAATAAACTAAGAAGTTGAACCATGCATGCATAATGAAAAAACTCAAAAGAAACACCCATAAAGCATACAATGCTTCTCTCATTTTTCTGCAAAATTCCCTTTACACCAATTCTCCAACCATTTACAAATGAGGAGCAAGCCCCTATTTATAGTTTTCCAAAGCCCAAATGAATGGCCAAGATTTACTTTCATTATGTGGCCCATATTCATTTTACATTAGGGTTTCGCATACCCCCAATATTCAGCAATATAAAATACAATTTTGTCCTTTCCTTATTTTGCCTTGTAGCCTATCTTGTTATCTAGTGACCCTGGCACTATAGCAGTTTTGTCTTCTAGTTGATTGCCTTTGCTGCAACTAAAAGCTATCAAAGCCTTCCCTTTTTCTTAATGTATTCGCAAAATTCTTGTAGCTAATTAAGTGCATTCTTTTTGAAAATTGGTTCTTTTGAGAGGTAGAGATGTTTCTCCTAACAATCATCATCATTTTGATGAAATAGAATAGTTCCCTCCATCGCCCTTCATATGTTTGTTTTTTAATTGATCCATTACTCCCCTAAACATCCCTAAAAGTACTTGTGCGATAAGATATCATGATTTAGACCTCCAAAAATGACAAATTTCCCTCATTTAGGAAATTAAAATGTATCAATTTATAGTCCAATAAGAATTTCATATTTCGAAAAAACTTTCCATTTTTGTGAAGGAAAATCAATTTTGTAAACATTCGGATTTTAGAAAAATTTCTATTTTTGGAAAAAAAAATCAGGAAAGATTTTCATTTTAGTAAAATTTCCATTTTGGAAAATTCTCATTTCAAGACAATTTCCTTTTGACATATTGAGAAACTTTCCCTTTCAAGAAATCAGATTTCGGGGAGATTTCACTTTTGAGGGCCAGAGAAATGGGGAGGCAGTGAAATGGGAAGTTAGACACGTTTGCACTGTAAAGACGACACTATCAAGCACGACATCCAAATGATGAACGGGGGATGGAAGGCGGATGATGGACAATTGGCAAAAGGTGGTAGATAGCTGGAAGATAGTGGACGAAAGGTGGATGGTGGATGAAGGCAGACAATGGATGACCAGTGGATGGAATGCAGCAGACAACTAATGAACAATGGATGGTCGATAAAGAAATCATATGCGGAGCCCACAATGCGGGGGGAAGTTAAGGGTCAACCACCCTTAAAAAAGGCAATTCACACACATAAACCCATACACATGGCCCGTAAGGAGATTCTTGTAGATGGCAACGGAGGGATGATGGCCCACAAGGGAAGTTCCCATAGACAGCGACCCACAAGGGAAGTTCCCATAGATGGTGACCCGCAAGGGAAGTTCCCATGAACGGTGATGGAGGGATGGCGGCCCACAAGGGAAGTTCCCACAGATGGCAACGGAGGGACGATGACCCACAAGGGAAGTTCCCTTGGATGATGACAAAGGGACGGTGGCCCACAAGGGAAGTTCCCACGGAAGGTAATGGAGGTGCGATGGCCTGCAAGGGAAGTTCTCATAGATGGTGATAGAGGGATGATGACCCACAACAGAAATTCCCATGGATGGCAATAGAGGGATGGTGGCCCACAAGGAATGTTCCCATGAGCGACAACGGAGGGACAGTGGCCCATAAGGGAAGTTCCCATGAACGATGATGGAGGGATGGTGACCCGTAAGGGAAGTTCCCACGGATGGTGATGAAGGGACAGCGGCCCACATGGGAAGTTCCCATAGACGGCAATGGAGGGACAGTGACCCGCAAGGGAAGTTCCCACAAACAGCGATAGAGGGATGGTGACCCGCAAGGGAATTTCCCATAGATGGCGATGGAGGGATGGTGGCCTACAAGGGAAGTTCCCATGGATGGCGATAAAGGGACAACAACCTGCAAGGGAAGTTCTCATAGATGGTGATGGAAGGATGGCAGCCTGCAAGGGAAGTTCCCACGGACGGTGATGAAGGGATGGCGGATCGCAAGGGAAGTTCCCATGGATGGGGATGGAGGGATGGCGACCTAAAAGGGAAGTTCCCACAAACAGTTACAGAGGAACGTTGGTCTACAAGGAAGTTCCCATGGATGGTGATAGAGGGACGATGACCTGCAAGGAATTTTTTGCAATATCTAAACACATGGAAAACTTGATGCATACCCTTTTAGGCATGTGAAGTCATTCATTTGATGGTCCCTACATGATGAAATCTTGAAGTTTACACCCCTTTTTGGAAAGGAAAAGATTTCGAAAGGGGAAGCGAGAGGGTCATCGCCCTTTTGAAAATGATAATGAGCACACAGTGAACCACACACGGTGGCCCACAAAGAAAGTCCTGTGGACGGTGACGGAGGGATGACAATCGCAAGGAAGATCCTGTAGACGACGGTGGAGGGGCGACGTCTTGCAATGAAATTTTTGCAACTTACCAAAACTTAGCAAAACCTTGGCAATTCACTTAGGCATCATGAAAACATCCCAAATCCATAGGCTACTTGTCCCCAAAGTCAAAAATGAAGGAAAAAAGTGAAGTAAGCGAGTAGGGACTAAGTCAGCAGGAGCAAGGCAAAAGAAAAAGGGGATCTTCGCAAACACAAAAGACTTAGCGAATTCAGATAGGTGGACTTGGTCAAAGATAACTTTAGTCATTTTAAGGCATATGATCAACCCAATCTTGGGAATAAGAGCACACAAAATGAGGCGAGAGCAAAACAGCCCATCGATAGTGAAGAGAGGGGGGTACCTACCTTCAGTGGGGCATGTGTGCAAAATATAAACAACACTCACTATCTCTAATCTATTAATAACAATCATTTTTTTGAGCATCATAATAAGTACCAACGATTTGTTTTGGGAGATTGTGATACTTTCAATAAATATTGTAAAACAATTAGTGAGGCTATAACTAGTGAGGTTTTGATTTTCCAATGAGGCTTAATGAAGTAAATTTTCAGAGTTGCTTTTTTTCCACTCATAAATATTGTGTTGTGGCTCCTCTTGATTTGTGATTTGTTTATGTTTGATATATTTGTTCAAGCATTTCAGTCTTCATTTATGGTGCTTCTCTCAACATTTGAATATCTATGATACTTGAAGCTTATATGTACAAATTTGTGAGGATTAATTAAGTTAGATTTGATTTGTAACTTGAATCACTGATTCACCCAAATAAATGAATAAACCATGACTAAATAAATGACCACTGTGACTAAAATAAATGACTACAATGAATAAAATAAATGACTACCATGACTAAATAAATGACTACCATGACTAAAATAAATGACTATCATGACTAAATAAATGATTACCATGACTAAATTAATGACAACCATGGCTAACTAAATGACTACCATGAATAAATAAATGACTACCATAACTAAATAAATGATCAGTTAACAACAATCAATGACTAAATTAATGACTAAATATACTACCAAATTGATCAATCAAAACAACAAATAAATGACTAAAAATGGTTTAGTCATAAATTTGGTCATGTTATAAATGATTGGCAATAAACTACTAATGGTCACATGACCAATTTTTAGTAGTTTTTTTAGTCATTTATTGTTGTTTCTGTACTAGTGTTTGTTTCGATTTGGATCCATAAAATTTAAGAATCTAGGCTTGATCATTTGTATCTTATAATTTACCATTCTTTGATGTCGTCGAATTAGTCTTTTTAGTATGTGTAACATGGATTCTATCTTTATGCGTTCCCGATTCATCCCTTTTGACCTTATCATGTCCTGGGAAATACTGATTCTTGAGTCTACAAATTATCTCTAGACACATCATACAATTGTTTTCTGAGTGTGCAACATTATGTAACTTGCACCAATCCTACAACAACAAACTTTTTAGTGAAATTTGTATTTTATCACTCTTTTGAGCTTCTATAACAATATTTTTTTGAAATTTATCATAAGGACTATTTTCTTCTTTAGAAGAATCACAATCTTATTCAATTAAAACATTTGTTCCATGAGTTAACTGATGAGGTTTTCTAGCATCACATGTAAATACTTCCTCTATTTTAACTATTGAACATTGCATTTTATAAACTCTTGGTTCTACATCAATATATAGAACTTCATTTTTCTTATTATAATTAGTGATCATGTATTCCATGGTAACCACATCTATGAGAAATCAATAGCCATATATACATTCAAGCTTTTGGACTAATCTTTGCTTAGTAGCATACCATAAGTATCAGGTATCTCAACAACTTGAATGTCTATATAATATTGAATTCTAGGATCTAACACTAATTACATGTGAATATTAGTCAACTCTCTGACTACATTTACTTTTGTTTTATCGAGTTGAGTGGCATTATTTAATGAACTTGTCAGAATTAACCCTAGCATTTGACATATGGACAAAGGCATCACATTAGTAGATGCTCCAGAATCTACTAAGAAATTAGGAAGGTTTTTACCAAATATTCTCAAAGTGTGTAAAAATGGTGGAGACTCTAATTTTTCTTTGTAAAAGGCTACTTGTGCATCTTCTATAGGAACAATGTTCTTATCTTTTGTCTTAGCCTAATTGTCTTTCACTTGAGTGTCTTTAAGCTTGCCTTCTTTTGGAAGATCTTCTAGAATATTTAAGAAAGCTTTCTTGATCACAGGTGTTTTGAGCAATTCTGACAAAGAGAGGCTGATCTTTACCTTTTTTATTTCCTCCGCTAAATAGTTAGTCAAATTATTTTGGTCTGCAAAATCTACCTTTTCACCTTTTGAGAAATTTAATGGATTATAATGAGAGGTTACCTTAGGTAACCCTAGGTTATTGCTTGATTTATCATTGGGTGAAGTGTTAAAGTTATTAGGAGGGATCAGCGTCATTAATGGACCATTGAATTTATTTCCACCGTTTGTGTTACTTCTCAAGTTATAATTATGTCCTTGAACTGATACTGTTGAAAAACATGAATTTTACTGATTTCTTCCTGAGGTTCATTTTTATCTTGATAGGGAAATTTATATGTTTCTAGAGTCATAGTTGAATTATCTCCCTCATATTCACAAGTGTAACTTGTGATGACAATAGGTGGTTTAACGTGTTCATAGCTTTCAAGAACTAAAGCATAATCATATCCTACTAGAACCAACTCGTTTTTCTTAGGAGGGTGAGAGTCACACTGTTCATTATAATGTGTAGCAACTAGAAAAATGTCTAAAGCAATTTTGAATTGTGAACAATCTACTTTAGCATGAGCATTTGTATTATGAATTCTACACCAATTATTCATCACAAGATCAGCTAAATTCAATTTTCATGTGGATATTTCATCATTAAGATCATTATTATCTGAAGGTGTTGAAACTCCTCCATTATTTAGTCATGTATTCCAAGTTCTAGGTGGTTTGGGAGCATTATACATCTGATTTTGTAAATTTTGATTGTTATTTTGAGTGTAAGAGTTTTTATTTCTTAATTGTGTAACCTCTGTGGTTAATATTTTGAGTTGAGCTGTGATTTATTTGATGTCTTCCTTTTCCTCTAAAATTTTAATATTTTGGTTTTCTTGAGTTTGCGAGATTTTTTTTCCATTAGGATGCAGCTCTATGATAGCTAGACTAGGGTGAGGGAGTAAAGCTTGACTATTTCCTAGTTGAAACAAAGTATTATGAGAAAATGTCCCATTTTGGACCACTGAAGGATAAACATTAGGATCTATAGGATGACTTAGAGGGACTCCATTTATGCTTGGGGTAGGGTAATTATTTAATCCATTTTTTCCATTTGCAAATGATCCATTTTTTAGGTGTTTCATTTCTAAATTTACACTTACGACTTCAACATAAGCTTCAGGTAAAGTAGTAGGAGGATTTCCTTTCACTTCACAAACATGGCAGTTAAAGGATCTACTGATGTATAATAAACTATGATAGCAAAAAAATTATCTACTACATAAGGTGCTTGCAACCTAGAATAAGCCTTTTGAAATCTATCATTAAAAGCAGTTCTAGGTTCTCCTTCGAATCTCTTGATCTAAGCAAGTTGATGATATAACAAAGTAGGGTTAGTCAGTGTTCTAAATATAGCTAAGAATTGATTCTCCATATCCTGCCATGATCTGATAGAATTGTGAGGTAGGTTGATATACCATTGGTAAACTTTATTGCTTAATGTATAAGGGAACAACCTACATATGAAATCTTCATGTTGAATCCTTTCTCTAAAACATGTATCCTTAAAGATACTAACATTTTCTTTGGCATATTTATAGAGATAATATTTGGGACACAACTTATCAGGTTTTTTTGATAAATCGTTGTACATGGAAAATTGGATTGGTGACTCTACTTTAAAGAATGGCATTACTATGGAGGGTAGTGGTACAACAACAATCATATTCTATGAACTCATACTCACAATTCCAGACTTTTAAGGTCTAGATGGCATTCGACCACTAAGCTTGACTTAGGTCACATGAGGATCACTAGATCGAGATCTAGCGAATCTTCAAAAATTTATTTTAAAAAACCTAACAAAGCCAAAAAGGACAACAATAGGACTTCCTTCTAGCACTACTTCCTGTTGATGATGATTTCACTCATAGAAACATGGCAAATAAATTCTTCATAGACAAACCAAAAAGAGCCTATCCTTCATGAAATATATGGAACAAAGACAATCTAAAAGGGGAATCTATTTTAATAGGAAAAGATTGACTCAGTTCAATACCAAGTCTTTGGTAGTCAGGTCTTCACTATACTAGGTTCACTCCTGAGTATGATGTGATAATGATATTAATCTCAAAGGGAATATGGTTGTTTTTTATTTCATTAAGAATCATAAGCATTTTACACAATATTTCCAATTCATTCATAAAAATAACATCATGAAATTGAAATATTTGAAAAAATATTTCATGAATATCAATAATTTCTTTGCTATGACTTAAGTAGATTTAGCATTAAGCATTCAACAATTTCATAGGAAACAAAATATTTTCAATAAATTTCGATTCATTCATCTATTGTTTGGAACATTTTCATGAATTTAAACATCTATTCTAAAACAAAGCATAACAATACTAAAAATTAAAATTTCTCCCAGTTATTCTCTACACATGCCCCATATAAAGAACCAAATCAAAGAAAACTTCTTTATACTTCATCAGATTGCTTCACAACTACATATAAAATGGTGTGAGCTTTTAAAGAGAGGGGTTTTAGTTTGGACACCAAGTAGGTTCTGTATGCACCCTTAAATGGTGCAGCACACAATCTTGTTCAGCTGAACTAACAAAACTAGCTACAAAAGATTCATGAGATAGGTAGCTATCAAATTGGATCTGATATTGATTAATGTCTATGTGCATACAAGTTTTTAGATCAGAATGATTTATAAAACAAGAAAAAAAAGAACCAAAATTAGAGAAGTTTTAGCTCCTCCGACATCCACAAATTCTGAACTTAAAATGAAAATAAAGTAGTAAACAACCTTTTATAGGAACAAGGCCCCACAAGTTCAAACTTAAATTTTATTGAGAGAATTAGAAATAAAAAATCAAAAAGTAGCACGTGGCATACACCAACTGCCATCAGAATATTCTAGATGAAGTCAAAGCTTTGAGTTTGTTAGCAACAACACTTTTTCACTTCTTACTCTGGTATGCAATACTTCACATAGATCAAGGATATCAACATCCTTTAGAATACCAGATAGGGAACATCTACCAAGACTAGGAACAACCTACAAAACTCAAAATTGTAAAACAAATATTTCTGCAACACCTCCAGTAATTGATATCCTTTCATCATTCAGGACCTGGGCTCTCGGATCTTTTCTTCACCTTTCTTCAATTGATATTCCCAGAAAGCACTCATTGTTTGATGCATATGTTCTTTTGAAATCTCTTATACTGCCCTCCAAGTGAATTTGAGCCTAGTGTAATCTTCAGTTACCTGGAGTATAATATCATTCCTCTATACTTTATATGTTTCATATGTAGCTATAATGTTCTTGCACTATATAATCTCATCAATGACCTCCTGAGTTAATAGTTGAACAAGATCTTTGTTTATTATTTCATTCCATTCTTTGAAGGATTTAGCTTCTTTTCCCTCCTATCCTAGTGTTTGGGAATCACAACCTTGACATGTTAGTATTTCAATGAATTCTTGATTTTTATCAAGCAATTTTCTACATTCCACGGTGACCTTTTCAAATCCTTCAATACATTGCATCAACATGTCACCTTCCCATTTCAATTGTTTCTTCCAATTTTTTGGCAATGGAACTTCTCGCTCTAAAATTACATTTCCTTGTATTAATTCTTGGACATGCATTTGTATGAGAATTTCAACATTTCGCTTTTCAACATTAGTTTGTTCTTGGAAAACACTGCATTCACTTTCAAATCTTATGGATTTCTCAAACTAATGGTATGCTTCCTTATACTTTCTTATTACATTTGTAATGAATTATTCCCCCTTCCTTACCCAATAATCAATCCATTCTTCAAATACATTCATTTTATGGGGAACTGCTACAATTGCATCTACCTATTCTTGTGACATTAGTATTGGATGTTGGGGAAATTCAGTCTGTGCTTGACCAGATGAGGTTAGATATTTTATAAAATTTTCCAAGGTAGTAGCCCGTTCTTTCAATTCTCTTTTCTTGTTTTTATACTTATGTACTCTGGCAACAGTGGCATCTAGGTTCATCTTTATTTCTTCCAACTCTTGCCTCCAAGATGAGTGTCCAAGATTAATACTTGTTATCTTATACTCCTTAGGTGTTATTTCATGTCTATTTTTGTCAATTGTTGGGGTAGCTATATGGATGTTTTGGAAGTTTTTCATATATTTTCATTGATTTCACCATGTTGGTCCAGTACCATGTACTGGTGTATAGATCACACTTATCCTATCCAGTATTTGATTTGGTATCTTTGGTATATTGGTCCACATATCTCCTCCAATAATTAATATGATCTAAGATTTTGGGAAAAAGATGATAATGGTTGAAAGCGTGTATACATGTATTCTTAAATATTCATATGATTGGGCAATGCGTTGGCATCGGTTCTTGAGATTACATTTTGGTATTAAGCTAATCCTAGCCAACATGATGTATGACACGGGTGAATTACTCTTTATATGAAGTCAACAAGTTATCATATTGAAAATATGATTTGCATCAATCAGGCTGACCTAATCAATACATGCGAATATATCGGGTATTTATATTGTTGGAAAAACAAGGATAGACAACTGAGAGGAAGGGTGAATCAATTGTTACAGAAATTAAGCTTATTCAGCCTTAAACAACTTATAATCTAAGATCTAATAATTAATAGTGAAAGCGTGAATCAACAACACATCAGACACACATGAACACCAAGATTTTTATACGTGGAAACCCTATTAGGTGAAAAACCACGGTGGATGTTAGTCCACAAGATTATACCCTATTAGAAGTATAATGAAAGAAATGAATAGGGAATGCACATGCATTCAAGAAAACTGCCTAGAGCTCACTACTCAAAGGGAAGGCTCACTACCTTACATAAAATAATTAGATTAAATCCATCTGATGAGGTTGAACTGAGAAATTAGCTTCTACAAAATCTTCACTATAGTTCTTGTTAGGCACATAATCACTTCTTCACACTTCACTCAATCTTCTTCACACTCTTCTCTGCAATCGAATGATTTGATCTTTATTCACACATACCTTGCTTATATACATTTACTAAACATACTCTGAGCATACTTCAAAATGAATAAACAATTTCTCTTATATATCCTGTACACAGATTTACATCATCAACTCTATCGACCACAAATAAAGAATATATTACAATTATCAGCCTCAATAAATGAAAAAATCTTTATGTGCACCAACCTAAGTTGATCATAACATAGTGAGGAGCTAAATCAATATCCTCAAACATGCCAAACAATAAAATATTAATCCATAAGGATCTGCAACACACTACCACCATCATGCCGACAAAGAACATTAAAACCTTAAACACACAAGGAAAAATCTTCAATCACAAACATTTCAATCAACACAGACGTGCCACACTAATAGATAACGACCTAGAAAAATTATTGAACACCTCAGGAATGTATGCAACAACCCAATTCACCAGAATTGCAATCTCATCTTCTAGAATCACTTGCTACAGTAACTGAATAACTATAGGAACACAAAACTTCATAACTTCCTCAATTGTTGATGTATACCACTAAAATTTATGGAAAACATACTAGATAGGCTCATAGCAAACAATTTTGTGCATGCCTTCTGATCATCAATGTACAAAAAATTTCATCACTCTGACCTTCTCAGCTTCACTAGCTTCCTACAATATATTTATTACAATTTTTTCAATCTCCTCGACATATACAACCTTCAGAATCACCAATACTAACAGTGTTGACATCAATGACAACCACATATCAGCAACACAACCACAACATCCAACAATCTCCCCCTTTGGAATTGATGGCAACACATGATGTGGAAATAATACCATCAACACAACTGGCTATTCACATACTTCTTTCCCTTTGATATCCAATTCTCCTCTCATAGCTCTTCTCTCCCTTTCTTGAATCTTCTCCCTCTTTCTTCAAGATTTTTTCACATTGTTCTTCTCCCCTTTTGACATCAATGGAAAAGATACACATGCTCTAATCATATGAATCATCTAACTACTCCCCCTAAGTGGTAGCCACCACAACATCAATCTAAAACAAGATCTGACTGTAAGTCCATGGATTGATGCAAAGACTTGCATCTTAGTTCAGATTAGGAGGGGAAATCGCCCCTAACTTGCCTTTAAGATACTCAAAATTATCCTTAGGCAATGATTTAGTAAATATATCTATAATTTGTTCCTTTATAGGTACATATTTCAATCTGACCTCTTTATCACTCACCTTGTCTCTCAAAATGTGATATTTGATAGTTATATGTTTTTTCTTTGAGTGTAGCACTAGATTCTTAGAAATGTATGGCACTTGAATTTTCACAAAATATAGCAATAGGATCATCATAATCAACTTTGATATCTCTCAGCATCTGCTTCATCCACAACACTTGGATCAGTGATTTGCAACAACAATATATTCTACCTCAATAGTAGATAAGGAAATGGAATTTTGCTTCTTACTTAGCCAAGATACTAGCTTCTTCCCCAAGATTAATGCACCACCACTTGTGCTTTTCCTATCATTTACATCTCCTGCCCAATTTGTATTTGTAAAGGCATTCAGAGTAAGATAATCATCATTTGGATACCATAACCCAAAGTCAACTATTCCTTTCAAGTATTTGAATATTCTCTTTATTGTTGTCACATGTGATTCCTTTGAATCAACTTGATATCTAGAAACCATGCACACAAAATTCATAATGTCTAGTCTTGTCTAAGTCAAATATGGCAATCCACCAATCATTGACCTATATCTTGTTTGATTAGCCTTAGGAGAATCATAATTCTGAGATAATTTTCATCCGGTTACCATGGGTGTACCAGCTGGCTTTGCATCTTCCATGCCAAACTTTTTTAGTAACTCTCTCACATATTTGGACTGAGAAATAAAGATTCCATCATCTAACTGAGTAAATTTACAATCCTAAAAATAATTTTAGTTCTCCTATCATTGACATTTCAAATTCACTTTTCATTTCATCAACAAATTTCATGCACAAGTCATTATCACCTTCAAAAATAATGCCATCAATAAATACTTCAATAATCAATTCTTTATCCAGATCTAGTTTGAAATATAGTTTGTTGTCAACCGTAGCTTTATTGAATCCAAGCTTCAATAAGTATTTATCCAGTCTTGCATACCAAGCTCTAGGGGCTTGTTTGAGTCCATATAGTGCTTTCTTCAACTGACACACCATGTCCTCTTCATCAGTCAATTGAAATCCATCTGGTTGCTCAACATAAACTTCTTCTTCTAATTCACCATTCCAAAATGTTGAGTTCACATCCATTTGATATACTTTGTAGTTATTGCAAGTAGCATAAGAAAGAAATAACCTTACAGCTTCAATTCTAGGAATAGGGGCAAAATTTTCTTCAAAATTAATACCTTCCATCTATGAATATCCTTTACACACTAGTCTTGCTTTATTCCTAATCACTTCACCTTGTTCATTCAGCTTATTCCGAAAGACCCATCTAGTTCCAATCATATTTTTGTCTTGAGGTCTATGAACAAGAAACCATTTATCATTTTTCTCTATCTACATTAGTTCTTCCTTCATTGCTTCCATCCAATATTCATATTTGCATGCTTCATTGACATTGCTAGGCTCAGTCTTGGATATCAGAAAATATTCTTCTGCAATTCTTCTTCTTGTTTGTACACCTTTGTTCTTGTCTCCTATGATCTAACTTTCAGAATGACTTCGCTTTACATACCTTGGAGTTTTGGGTTCTATTCTTTCTTCTACATTTCCATTGTCTTCTTCTTCATGATTTTCTTGATTCACTACAACACTCCAAGTTTGATTATGTGACTATAGATTATTTCCATTATCAGTACTATCCTTTTGGTCATCTGAGTCATATCTGAAATACTTGGATGATCTTTCAATATCCTCATCAACTCTGGCATTTTCACTCTCAACCATTTTCTTCAATATTTTATTGTAACATCAGTATGATTTTCTCTTAGTAGAGTATCCCAAATAGATTCCTTCATCACTTCTAGCTTCAAACTTTCCTATATCTTCATCTCTTTTAATATAACATTTGCTTGCAATTTTTTTGAAATACTTAATAGTAGATTTATTACCAAACCATAGCTCAAAAGGAGTCTTACCAGAATTACTATTGGCATTCACCCAGTTGATAGTATACATAGCAGTGCTTATAGCTTATCTCCAGTAGAAATGAGGAACATTACCTTCCAGCATCATAGTTCTGGCAGCATATAAGATTGTTCTGTTCTTTCTCTCAACCACTCCATTCTGGGGATCAAATAACTATACTTTTTATTCCATTCTCTTCATAGAATGAATCGAACTCCTGAGAAGTGAATTCACCACCTCTATTTGATCTTAAACATTTGATCTTCAAACCTATCTCAGTTTCTCCCAAAGCTTTGACGTTTTTGAATTTATCTAATGCCTCATGTTTTTCTCTTAAGAAAGAAAGCCAAACCATTCTAGAATAATCATCAATAAGCAACATAAAGTACCTTTCTCCTTGTAGACTTCTTATTCTGGATGGATCACATAGATCAGTATGTACCAAATCCAGTACTCCATTGGAATGATGTTGTTTTCTCTGAAGTGAAATTCTTGTCTACTTTCCCATCTGACATTCGTTGCATTTAGTGTTATTAGGCTTTACTTAGGTAGATCTCTGACTACTTGTGTGGAGCTTATTTTGAAAATGTTATCAAAGTTCAAATGACACAACCTTCTATTCCATAACTAGCTTACATCAACTTGAGCAATCCAACAAATTTCACTAGCAACATTCAAGTGAAAAATATTATCTCTTGTCTTCATACCTGAAGCAATCACATTTCCTGAGCTTCCCAATATCCTACACTTACCATTTTTGAATTGAATATTGTAACCTTTGTCAACCATTTGTCCAACACTGAGTAGATTATGCTTCAATCCTTCAACATAAAGAACATCATCAATATTGCATTTTCCACCAAGAGAAATAGTGCCTCTGCCACAAATCACACTAGCATTGTTATCTTTGAATCTTACAACACCACCGTCATACTTTTCCAAGCTTAGAAACTTGATTTTATCACCAGTCATGTGATGTGAGCATCCCCTGTCGATCACCCACTCATCCTTCTCATCAATTGTAGCTACAAGATCTTTTTCAATATTCTGATTACTAGCTGATTCAGTGGACACCAGACCATTTTCCTTGATAGAAATGAATACCCATTCATCTTCATTTCTAGTTTCTTTATTATATTCATCATTAGTAACTCCTTATCTAGCATAATAACATTTCTTTTGAAATCTAGTCTTATCAGGTTTATACTTAGAGACTCTTTCAGGACATCTTGATGCAAAATGACCTATCTTATTACAAGAGAAACATTTAATAGGAAAAATTCCTTTGTACTTACCTTATCCTCTAGCTTCTCTCTTCACAATCAGTGCTTCCAGTTCTTCTAGCTCTCTTTCTTCATCTTCAATCAGTTTCATTTCTTCTTCATACTTGAATGCTTTTCTAGATCTCTCTCCCGAATCATATCTTTGTTGGCATTTTCTAGATATAAATGCTTTGAATGTAGAATGTGTCTTAAGAAATGATTCACCAAATTCACTCAACTCAAAGGTAGCAATTTTTCCAATCAGAATGTCTCTTGTCACATTTGTTACTGTCTTGAGCTCTTCAATAGCATGAGCTTTTTTTTTGTAAGAAGTAGGCACAAATCTAAGTATTTTAGCCACAATCTCATCTTCTTCCAAGGTTCCACCAGCACATCTAATGTTCATCACTAATTCATTTACCTTTTGCGAGAAATAAAAGATGTTTTCATCTTCATGTTCTCCCACTTGCCTTTTAGACTTTGCAACTTAACAACTTTCACTAGTGTGTCTCCTTCATACAATGTTTCCAACTTTATCTAGATCTCATGTGCAATATTCAAACCTATTACATTTGCCAAAGCACTTAGCAATGCTTCTATAGCCCTGGTATTAGTTTCTGCTTCTTTGATCTCATCAGCAACAAAGGGACCATTCTGAGTAATTGTATATGCATTATTTGTAATCTTCCAGAAGGGCTCACCAATGCACTTCAAATGACACTCCATTATGACTTTACATAGAGAGTAGTTTGTACCATCGAATCTAGGACTATCCTTCTTGTATGATGTCATCTCGGATCACCTCAAGCTATTAGACTTCTTCAGATGAACTAGCTTTGATAGCAATTATTGGGAAAAAAAGGATAGACAACTGAGAGGGGGGGTGAATCAATTGTTACATAAATTAAGCTTATTCAACCTTAAACAACTTATAATTTTAGATTTGATAATTAATAGTGAAATCATGAATCAACATAACATCGGAGACACATGAACACCAATATTTTTATACGTGGAAAACCTATTAGGGGAAAAACCGTGGTGGATGTTAGTCTACTAGATTATAACTTGTTAGAATTATAATGAAAGAAATGAGAATGCACATGCATTCAGGAACACTACCTAGAGCTCACTGTTCAAAGGGAAGGCTCATTTCCTTACATAAAAAAATTAGATTAAATCCATTTGATGAGGTTGAACTGAGAAATTAGCTTCTACAAAAGCTTGATTACAGTTCTGGTTAGGCACAAAATCACTTCTTCACACTTTGCTCAATCGTCTTCACACTCTTCTCTGCACTCGAATGATTTGATCTTTATTCACACATACCTTGCATATATACATTTACCAAACACACTCTGAGCGTACTTCAAAATGAATAAAAAATCGCTCTTATATATCCGCTACATGGATTTACATCATCAACTCTGTTGGCCACAAATAAAGAATAAATTACAACTGTCGGCCTCAAAACATGAATAAATCTTAATGCACACCAACCTAAGTCAGTCAAAACATAGTGAGGACCTAAATCAATATCCTTGAATGCGCCAGACAATAAAATATTAATCCATAAGGATCCACAACACGCTAACACCATCATGTCGGCCAAGAACATGAAAACCTTAAACACATAAGGAAAAATCTTCAATCACTAACATGCTAATCAATGTGGATGTACCACACAGATAGAGAACAATCTAGAAACATTATTAAACACCTTGGGAATTTACACAACAACCCAATTCACCAGAATTGCAATCTCATCTTCCAAAAAAACCTACTACAATAACTGGATAACTATAGGAACACAAAATTTCATAACTTCACTAATTATTGACGCCTACCATTGAAATTTATGAAAAACATACTAGATAGGCTCAGAAAAAAAAAACCTTTAGTGTGTGCCTTCTAATCATCAATGTACAAAACTTTTCGTCACTCTGACCTTCTCATCTTCACTAGCTGCCTACAATATATTTACTACAATTTTCTCAATCTCCTCGACATGTACAACCTATTATGCCTTGCATAACCACCCCATCTTTTGCCTTGGTCAAAATGGGTCCCCCTTTGTTATGTTTGTACTTAGTTGTTTTTGAAACAAAGTTTGGAGTCTTGTTTTGCCAATACTTTGTTTTTCTTTTGTTTCTTTGTCGGAATCGGAACCGGAACTGAATCAGGTTCTGAAAGTTCTTTTGAAACTTGTTTTAGTTTCCATCCTGACATTCTTTTGTTTATGCCTTTTGTTTTGTCTTGAGAGGAACCGGAGCCGGAGTGGGTGTTAAGTTGTTTTTTATCAAAAGTTGCAAAATCATAATCAATTCTGATTCCACCTCCACTATTTTGAATTTTGGTTTTGGTCTTTGTCTTTTTGTTTAGTTTTATTATGTCAGTCTTTTTTTTTTCTTTTTGTGTTTGATTTTGTTTTATGTTTAGTTGGTGGACCCAGAACTAGAATTGGAATGAAGTTTGGAAATTTCTCAAAAGGTTTCGAATTAGTTTCTATTTTGGTTCTGCCCCCGCCATTTTTTTGGATCATTGACTTTTTGACTGAAGTCACACTATTGTGAAGTGTTGGTTCTCTTTCAGTTCCGACTCCGCCTTAATTATGTGTTAATGCATTAATGATAGTTGATTGTGTAGGTAGAAATCTTTATTTTTACCTTGATTTAAGGATTAAACGAGTCATTATTATCATTATTAAGAGATTGAAGAGCACGAAAGAGCAGCGACAGAGTTCATTTGAGCAAAAAGATTGAAGGAGGAGAAGATTGTTGCGAGTGAATCAATTCAGAAGGTTAGTTGGGTTCTTGTGTATTCGAGGTAGGTTTTGTTATTGTTGTTCTTTGTTTTATTTACTGTTGCGTGTTTTTTATATATGTTTGCCCATGCTCTGAATCATGTCATTTTCAAATGATTTTATGTTTCTTGGCATGCTTGTTTGTTTGGCTCTTATTTTATTTTGTTTGTCTGGTTATGTTATTTGTTTCTTTTTCTTTTATTTTTAGTTCTTTCTATTTTTAGGGCATGGTCGCTTTCATGCTTTAGTCGTGATTGCGTCGTGCTATTTTGGATTTGTAGTGAGTTAGATTAAATTTAGGTTTTAAATGGTGATTAGTTGGATTAGAAATTTATAGTGAGGTAGATTAGAGATTTATAGTAAGAGATTTACAGTGAGTTAGGATTAATTGATTCATCATTTTTACTTAGGGTTTTGTCACGTTTAGTCTGGTAAAATGGCAAGGTTTAAAATCCGTGCCCTAGTTGTTATCATGTTTGTTAGATTAGGGTTTTGTAGGTTTCTGAGTCGCCACATTTAAATGATTAAAATATGATACCCTAGGATTCAGTCGTTCCCCATGGTCATATGAGTAAATTATTTAAAAACCTCTTTTCATCTAATACGACCTTGGTTTTAGTCATGGAGTTATAGGTTAAATCGATAAAATCTTTGATGACGTCATGGTCAACCTAGGCAGAGACGGGATCGGATTCGATCTTGAACTTGAGAATTTTTTTTTACAAAAGGTACCGATTCCATTTCCATCCCATATCCGACTCTGCACATAATGAGAAAACCTTCTTTCAAAATAATTATGACCAAGTCGGAAGTGGAGGCGGAATGAAAATAGAATATGAAAAATGAAAATTTGAAAAAAAACCAAATCCATTTTTCATTGCGATCCCGGTTTTGATAACCTTCCTGATTCCGACTTCGAGCCCATTCATTATTAATGAAATATCTATATTGGTTTTGGCTCCGAGTCTAGTAGTATTGTAGGAGAGACTATTTTAGGTTGTGTTTCTGCCTTGTTCTGCCTCTGGTGCATATATGAAAGGTATGGTTTTTAGACCATGTTTTTGTGTTGATATCTAAAGATCTAATTAGAGGTTTTGCTTGCAGGAAAGTTGAAAGATGTCAGGGACATCAGGGGAAGCTGCTCGGAGAAACCATCCTGCAGAAACATCAAAGGTAGCATCAAAACTAAAGAAGTTAAAGCTAGAACAACTGCCTTATACCTTAAGGTATAATCATAGGAGTCCGGTTGTGAAGGTGAGCAAGGTGGAATCAGATTGGTTAGATATCACTGATACTAATTTAGGTCAATACAATTTTGAGGAGTAGTATTCAGAAGCGTTTGACAAGGATATTACAGTGACTACGAAAATAATTGTTAGCTCTGAGTTAGCTCATATCACTTTATTTCCTATATCTGTCTAGTGCCAGGAGTTGGTCTTAATAGCAGCTAATGCCTACAATCCTGCTACAAGACTATGCATGGATTCACAAGACAATGTGATTATTAATCTCACTCGTCAAGCATTTCAAAGTATATTTGATGTTCCAGATCCAAAGAACTTGGTGCAATTAAATGAGGCAGAGGCCTTGGAGCAATAGAGTAGGTATAAGGGGTCGAATAAATCTCACTTGAACAAGAAGTGGTTGAAGACAAAAAGAAATCTCTAACCAAGCTTGCAGATCAGCCAAAGAGGGTAGATTTCTATGAAGAGGTAGCTAGGTTGATTGTGATGTTGTCTAGGGTGTTTGGAAAGAGGGATGCATTATACTTCAAGGAGTGGATGTTTTCTTTTATTCAGACTATCTTGAAAGAAGAACAATAGTTTGATTGGTCAATGATTGTCTCTGATGCCATACATGATCAGTTAACTAGGATCAGAGAAACCAAGTGTTTCTTTATGACTTCTTACATTGTATATGTCATAGCAAGGTTGGGTGTTTTCCCAGGTTTGAATAGAGTGGGCATAATGGGAGCCTTGGATGGACAAAAGAAGGTATGGGAGCACTATGACCAATTATCTCTTCAGGCTACTAAGACTCATTTCAGAAGAGTCAATGATGCATTTTTATATGTGGTCATCAATCAATTAAATGAAGATGCAGGATATAGGTTAAGTCAAGAAGCCATGGCGTTCATTGCTGAATGGGGATGTTGGTACATCCAATACCCCAAATTTACATACTTTAGGTTATTTGGTTTTGAAGGTCACCCACATTTGCTTCCAAGGTGTTGCAGTAATAGGATAGTGCTAATGGAGTTTGTATATCAAGCTCTTGGAGTTAATGCTCGGTTTGGGATCAAGCATAAAACTGGATGTCATAAGTTCCCCATGAAGTTGGGAGAATATAGCTGTCAACACTTGGTAGGAGCAAAGGTGGTTTGTAATGAGCTGATACAATTGAAGTTAGGATTATACATAGCTCATAAGTATTTTGATCCAAAAGGTAAGATGCATGTCTTGTTGGCTTTAGTGTTTACTAAACATTTCAATCTGTTAGAAGACTTCTGGAGTGACCGGCAAGATGAGTATGACTTAAGAAAGAAGAATTATGAAATATTATCGGTCTCACTCATGTCAGAGCTTGGTGTTAAAGAAAACATTCCTGAAACCTTGGTGGATGATGGAATGGTGTTGGATCCATCCTATGAATCGATTGAACATTGGCACCAAGAGTCTGGATTCAATTGATTGGGATGCTGAAGAAACAATTGATATTAAGAAGATTGGAAGGATAGTGTTGTATAGAAGTGTGCAATGGTTAGTGCTAAGAAGCTAGACTCCTCAAGAACCAACACCTAAAAAGGGTAAGGGATACAGGAGGATCAAAAGAAAGACATCCCCCAAAGAGCCATTAGAATTCTTTCCCCCAGATGTTGATGAGATAGACCTTGAGGCGGTAGATGATGGAGAGGAAACACCAGAAGGAGATGTTCTAGTAGGATCTATTGTTTCAACACCTACATTAGGTGAATCATCCGCCCAAGCCCCACTTACAAGAAAGAAGAGTAAAGAGATTCAAGAAGGAGCTCTTCATACCATGGCTGAAGCTGCCAAGGGAAAATAAGTGGAGGAGGAAATTCTGGAAGTTGAGACAGATTCAGATGAAACTTTGTTAGAAAAGGATTTGCAAGAAAACATGCCTCTAGTGTAGGATATTGAGCATATTTTGACACAAGAAGAGCAATGGAAGATGTTTGAAGAGGAAAAAAGAAATTATGATGCAAGGGCTGCAGCGGAGAAACAAAAAGAAATGGATGCTAAGGTACAAGTTGATGCTCTACTTCACCAGCACCAATTAAAGGCAAAACAATTTGAAATTAAGGTAGCAGTTGATGAAGTAGAGAAGCAAAGGAGGCAACAAGAACATGAGCTTAAATTTGAAGCAGAGAATGACAGGTTAGAATTAATACAGAAGATCCATGACCTTGAGGAGGAGAAGGCAAGAAATTGGAGGGAAAAAGAGATCTTGGTTGCCAAACTAAAACTTGCAAAGGAAGCTCGACAAAAGGAGGAAGGGGTAGAAAAGATAAGGAAGGAAAAGGAAGCTGAAGAGCTGATTAAGAAACAATAGGAAGAAGAAGCAGAAGCTGAAAAACTTAAGACTTTGGAGGCAGAAAGGTTAGAAAGGGAAAGACTAGAGGCCTTAGAAAAAGAGAAATTGGAAAGGGAAGCTCTAGAAAGAGAAAGAATAGAGAAGGAAGAATTAGAAAAGGAAAGGTTGGAAAAGGAAAGAGTGGAGAGAAATCAATTGGAGGAAGAGAGGTTGAGGAAAGAAGAGGAAGATAAGAAAAGGCAACAACAGAAGGATAGAGAAGAGGCTGAAAAGCTTGTGCAAATGCATATACTACAAGAACAAAAAGAGAAAGCAAGGGTTGACTCTAAATCCTAGGTAAATATGTAGCCACCTTCTACAGTTATTTCTCCCTCTTCCTCTATGATGACTACTGCTCCAAGTGCTCCTACATGGTTAAAATTGGACCTGCAGAAGAGGGCAGTAATACCTTCAGAACCTCTCAATTGGGAGGATATGATGAAGGGGATTGAGCAGGAGAGGCCTAAAAAGAAGGCTAAGATTCTACATTCTACTCAACTCACAGACAAAGGAGAAATTTTTGCTGAATGTGCCATGCCAATGATAGAAAAGGAGGTAGGGGACATGCAGCTAACATATTATCAATTGAGTACTGTCAACTTGGGAAGGCCCACTAGGAATCAACAGATGAACTTGATTGATGTGGTGACTTCAACAACCAAATCAAGAATGATCAAGGATAAGCAAAAGAAGGATGAGCTTAAAGCTCAATTGGATCAACTACATTCATTCTTGAAGAGTGTCTCCTCTCCAAAATCACAACAGGTAGCAACCATTGAGACTCCTATTTTGTTAAGCAAAAAGGAGGTAGATGATTTGGTGCAGGTAAAAGGAAAAATGGAGATGGTCGATCGATGGGTAGACAAGTTAAACCGGGAGGTGGGTGAAGTTTTGGTAGAAATTTTTGAAGCCTATAAGGACACAAAAGGGTTAGTAAAAGAAATGTATCAATACATTGAGGCATTAGAGAAACAAGGAGAAGAGTATAAAGAATATAGTCTGAAGTTAGAAAGAGTTAGTGTATTGCCTTTGGCTACTCTTTTGGAACAATCGATACTTGAGGAGGACAATAAGGATTTTGTCGAGAAAACTTCTTTTATACTCCGTTTTAGAACTGACTTCTTGTGTAAACATAAGGATGAGATTCAAGAAGCTGTGAATAATTTGACTAAGCAGTTGGAAGAGTTGGAAGTAGTTATTGCCATTATTGTAGATGTAAATGCATTTACAAAAGAAGGCATGCCTTTGAATCAAATAAAGGAAAAGTGGGATGAAAGATTCAAAGGACTCATGCAGAAAGAGGATGATGGAGAATATTTGATAATAGATCGGTTAACGGATGTTAAGGAAGAAATAAAAGCTGCTAGAAGAGAGATGATAAAGATAAAAGGTATGAGGGAGTTTGCTGTAGCAAAATTGGATCGGATCAAATTTGAAGATAGCTGGATTGATGGGCTAGAAATAGATACGTTACAGCAAGTCTTCACTATCTACGATGAGTTCATGGTAGATCCAGCTTCGCATGCATGATGTTTCTCTTCCTTGCATGTTGCATGCATGCAACACTGACAATCTTGGGGGTGCATGACTTCTTTTCTCTTCTATCTTCTATTCTCTAGTTAAACTAAATGTCTAATGTAAAGACTTAAGACCAAATTGATTTGAGTTTCCAAGAGAATTTTGGTTCCTAAAAAGGTGGATAGCCTAAAATAGAAGTCAAGTTCAAACTTTTTGTATAATCTATAAATACCTGATGGGTATCATATTGTAAAGGTCGGCTAATTGAGAATTGGATTGGCTTACCTAATGCTAGGAGATAGAATTTTGTAGTGATTTTACAGAGATACATTGTACTTGATCTTTTACAGTTAATAGAATTACAGGTTTTCTCGAAACATGGTATTTTGAATTAAGTTGTTTATTTCATAAGGCTGATAAGTTATAATCTATCTGTATGCAGTGATTGTACTGAACATAAGAGTTTCTTGAATGATGAAATTCATTTGAAGGAATCAAATTTAAGGATTATCTTATTAGATTATCATTGAGTTAAAGTTATTAAAGTCTATTGATCTATGACCTTAGCAATGAATGGATGTATGTTTTGAAATTTGGGAGATAGTTTTGATAAGCGAAAAGTGATATTGAATTAAGCACCTTAGATGCATGCAATGGTATAGTTTATGCTATAGATTGTGTCATGGTTTGGTTTGATGATCTGTTAGGAAACATTCATTGTTGAAGGTATATGTCCAGATACTAGATAAATTTGATTCATACTTATTGGTTTTACCCCTTTGTCCTATCTTTTTATTTTATTTGAAAACCCCATTGATTTACTAAAGCAGTTGGTAAAATGAGTCATTGCTTGAATCTTTTGTTACCAGCACAGGCCCCTTGAATATTATAGTTGCATGAACTGATTGAGTGACACCAGACAGTTGAGAACCAACTACCAGGACCTTGGGAGTTAGGCTACTATATGTTGTCTTTCTTTTTCAGGAGAAATAGAGTAGAAATATTATGTTTTAACATTGTTTGTGTTATCTTCACCATCAACACAACCTTCAAAATCACCAATTCTAATAGTGTCAACATCAATGAGAACTACGTATTAGCAAAAGAAACCACAACATCCAACATATACAAGATGGTTAGAAGATGAAAAAGTAGTGAAGTGATGAAGGACAAGTGATATATATATATATATATATATATATATATATGTCTAGTTAATGTGAGTGTGAAGAGAAGTAGAAGTGTGTGTATAAGTGAAGTGTCCAAACAGTGGTTGAAGATCATGCAAGTGAATACTCTGAGCATTAAAGGAACTGAACCCACACATGTGGTGTCATTTCTTAGTTCACCTCTAGTGGTTAGCCATTTTTGTTTACTTATTTTTGTAGGCAGCGAGCCTCCATTTTGGATAGTAAGTCCTTGTAAGCAGTGAGATTCTATATCTGGCAGTGAGCCTCTTATTACTGGTATTGATATAACTTTATATACTATGAGTTAATCCCAACCGTGGTTTTTCCCTCACTAGGTTTTCCACGTAAAATATGGTGCTCATGTGTTGTGGAACTTAATGTTAGACTATTACTTTAATCTATTATATGCTACAATAAATTTTTAAGTATTTGTTCAATGAGTTTGTGTGGATACTAATTCAACCCCCCCATCTCAGTATCTTGTTTATTCAACAATTGGTATCAGAGTATTGGTTCCTCTAGAGAAGTTTAACAAGTTCAGGGAGATCCTACAAATTGAACAAATGGATAAAGAAGAGCTCCAGACTACCCTTGAAGATCTTGACAAGGCTAAAATTGAAAATGGAGACTTGAAGGAAAATCTTGATGAAGCAAATGAATGTATCCAAAAATTAAAAGAGCAGTTAAAGAAATTCAAGGAAAGATACAGAGAAGTGAGTGAGGAATTGAAGCAATCAAATGATGATAATATAATATTGAAATTAAAGATAGATGAAAAGAAGAAAGTTAAATAATGTTTGAAAATAGTGATACAAAGCAAGTATCGGTTCTAAAGACATGAGTAGATAAGCAAAGGAAAGGAAGGCGACAAAGGCAAGAGGATGGAAATTTGAATCTATAGAATCAGTGGATGAAGATATTGAGGAAGAGGGGGATCTAGATGGTTGGTTTTAGCTTTGCTCCACCTTGCTAGCTTATGTTGTCGGTGAGGCTGCCTATATCTTCGCTACGGTGGAGGCTGGGTGTTTAGCGCCTTCTCTAGATTTATTGTTGGAGGTGTTAGTTTTGTTTAGAGATTGGTTCTCCTTTTTTGGTAGATGGCAACTCTTTGTTTGTGGCTAGGGCCTTTTTGTTATATGTTGTTCTTTTGGGGTTTGGGTGTTGCTTGGCTTGTGGTCTCTTGGGCTTTTGGATCTTGTGTCCCCTGATTTTTGGTTGTTCACTCCTGGTCAACAATAGCTAGATGTTGTTCATTTGGGCTGTATTTTTTGGCTTCCTTCCAAGCAGTTGGTGAGTGTGGGTTTCTCTGAGGCTGTTCGATTGCAGATGGGGCCTCTATTTTTTCCTATTTGGTGTAATAGGAAGGCTTGGTGTTTTTTCATGCTGGTCTGCTCTGCTTTTGGTTCCTTCTTGGATGTCCCTTTCTTCTACCTCTACTTTGGAGGTTGTTGTCCTTGGATTTTGTTGGGTTCCTCTTGTCCCCTTGATGTGGTGCAATGGTGTTTCCTTTTGGTTGGAGGTTGGGAGTCTTGGCTTATCTCTGGCTCTAACTAGTGTTTCGGGGTTGCTAGGTGTTCTTTTCTACTGGCTCTTCTCCTAATTTCCTTCCTGTTTGGGATCCCCTATTCCTCTTGGGGGTTGGGTTTTCTCTTTCTTTCTGTGGTTGAGACCTTGCCTCTAGTGGTCTTTTGTCCTGGGGTTCTTCTTTGTTGTTGGGAGGCTAGTGTTGGGGTTTTTGGTCTTCTTTTGGGTTATGCTGCTTCTTGTGTGTATTTGGTTTTCTCAGTTGGTTTGGCCTTATGCGAAGGATTTGAAGTTGGTGAATGGTGGGATTGTTGCTGGGTTATTTTCTTTGGATTCCCAGATGCATTCTTTTGTGAGTGTTGTTAAGGTGGAAATATGGTTTTTATTTGTAACTTTTATCCTTTTCCACAGTTTGTTTCTAGTGCAGTGGTTACCAAAGGATGCTACAGTTGTTTGTTTGACTACCGGGTTAGTTTTCTCCTCTAGTCCTATGGAAGTGTACCTCCCTTAGTTGTTCTTATGGAGCTGGGCAGTGCTCCTATAGAGGTGGAGGTGGAGGGTGCTGGTGATTTTTGGTTGTGGTGGTCTTGCTACTTGTAGCATCCTCTCCATTAGAGGGGAGCTCTTTCCTTTTGAGGTGGTTGTGGAGTTGGTTCCCTATTTCTAGAATGTTTCTAAGAATTGGTTGTTGTTGGAGCTATCCTTGGATGTTTTGGGATCCTTGGCTTTGGCCTTTCATGTTTTGTTGTAGGCTGGGCAGTTTTCTAAGTTTCTCTCTCTATCCCAGCAGGTTGAGCTGATCAGGGGTTTGATGGTTTCCTACACCATTAATCTAGTTATCTTTCATGGATCTATGGTATCTTCCATGACCAGTTGGTTTGCTGATGTCTGGAAGTTGTAGGCAGTTTATTTGTATCTCATTGGGTTTCTAATTCTAGGTAAAATCAGGTGGTTAAATGGGTTGTTGATCTCATCAAAACCAACAGATTGTAGTGGGTTGTTGGTCCCATCAAAACTAATGAAGCCAAGTCTTATGTGATCTCTTGGTTCTCTTCTAGGTAGCCTATGAGCTTTGGGCTGGTTGTCGGCTTGTTGGATCCCTAGTTCACTGCTACATGTTTTTGTTTCTTTCATTTGGGCAGCTTGTTCATCTTGGTGTTGGTTTTGGGTCCCCTTAAAACATGATGATTTTGGGTCCATTTAAAACCTATTTTTTCCTCTATCAAAAATAGTGATACAAAGAAAAGTTGATGTTTGTTGTAGGCTTGAACAGGAAACGATGAATCTAGAGGTAGAACTTGAGAAAGAAAAAATCTATGAAGAGAATTTCAAGACAAGCTCCACCAAGCTTGATGAATTGAAAGCAGGACAAAAAAATTCTAAAGAAAAAAGTGGCTTAGGTAATGAAGCTAATGAAAAAATGTAGAATTCAAATACAGTAAATAATCATAAGACTCGTGACAAAGGGAAGTAGAAAAGATACACTAATGAATTTGACCCCAATTTTTGACAGTCGTTCGTCAGAATTTCGATGATCTATGGCCGACCAACCGACGAATTGCACAAATTAGCGTTGTCACTCAATTTTCGTCTATATCTCGATAGACTATAAAACATCACCCTCTCGATGCAAGCTTGTTAGAATAGCGACGCCCACTCCGTCGATCATGTGATGAGCAATGGCTGGACCATAGGCAGAATACCGTCGCTGAAGCATCAGAACAACGACATACATTCATCAGAACCAGGATGAAAATGTCATCGGTCTAGCGATGAAAAGTGTCCAGAGCACGAGTGGCATACCTTTGCTAAAGCATCGGAGCAGCGACATATAGTCATCGGTCTAGTGACAAACAGCACCCGGAGCACATGCGGCATACTTTTGCTGAACCTCGGAGTAGTGACATACATTCATCAGAGCATCAACATATAGTCATCGATCTAGCGATGAACAATACTCAAATCACATGTGGCATACCGTCACTGAAGAATCGGAGCAGCGACATACATTCATCAGAGCAGCGACATATAGTTGTCGGTCTAGCGATGAACAGTACCTGAAGCACGTGCGGCATACCGTTGTTGAAGTGTCAGAGCATCGACATACATTCGTCAGGATGGAGACAACAGTGTTGTTGGTCTAGCGACAAACACTACCCACAGCATGTGTGGCATACCATTGATGAAGCATCGAAGCAGCGACATATAGTCATTGGTGTAGCGACAAACAGTGCTCGGAGCATGGGTGGCATAGCTTTGCCAAACTGTAAGATTAACAACATAAGAGCATCGACCGCGTGAAACAATAGGCAAGTCAGTATGGTGAAAGTTCGTCGCACTTGCGATGAAATAGGCAAGTCATTACAGTGAAATTTTGTCAGATACATAGCAAGGTCATCGGACGTTTTTGCGGTTCGTCGCAATTTCGATAAAATAATGCAGTTTTAAAAAAAAAAAACTATTTGTTGAAATGTAGGCATATCGAGGTGACTCTTGGTGATATATAAAAGTAGTAGGAGGCTCCAAAGTGCATCCATAGGGATAATGACAGGACATAAGGACAGGTAAATCAAAGAGAGAAAGTTGATGTGCCAAGACCATGAGCATTTAATAGGGGTAGTAAAAGAAAAGATGGATTGTCATCAATGCTCAAATTTAAAGGACAGATTGGAAGACTTCATTATGAAAATTTAGATCACAATATGATTAACCCTATTTGGACAAATGCATTGACATTAGTGTCAAGAGTTAAGAGGCCATTCAACTTTGCATTTCAATAAATTATTATATGCATTGAGTAAGTGTTTAGAAGGTAGAAAAAGGATAGTCGTTTGACTGTTTAAAATATCAAACAATATGTCAGTTTTTGTGTTTAATTAGGCTTACAGAGGTAGGGATTTATCATTTTTTGCATACATCTACAGTCCAAGCTCTAGGCCTGCATTATTTGGTTACTATGTATGAGAAATGAGTAATGAATAATTTTATAATATGGAGGCTATGGATGATATTATGATGGCCACATTTGATGTTGATCAACAATTGGAGCAAAATATAAAACCTATGATGAATCATGAGATCAAGGGGACTATCATGGACAGCAAGCACAACCTACGAACTGGATTCTAATTTTGCTAAAAAAGAAAAAATCAAACTAGTGAATATTAAACTACACACTATAATATAAATTTTTGGAGAATGAGCAATTTGGTGAGAAAGAGTACCTGCAGTGTGTCTTGGATACCTAGCTAGTGTATTAAAAAAAGGATTGCAAACCCAAAATTATTCTCACTCTGGAAATTCAATAGAAAAATACAGAATGTTATCTTGGATACTTAGCTCTTAGATAGTCAATAAAACAATATGAGCATGATTATGAATGGTGTTACCTGGTCCCACTCTTGATCTCCATGTTTGAGAGCCTTATCTTTAAAACCCCATCAATCCAATTTGATCCATTGTTGCCAAAAGAGATATTAATGTGTAAACAAGGAGCCACATTTAGACAAACTGGTTGTTGATTTCTTCTAAGAAATTTAGAGACTACAAAAATAAGATACCTGATGGGGATCATGTGGGCTTCCTAGAGCACTACAATATGGCCTCGAGAAGCAATGAAAAACTTTGGATTAGCTTCATAGTAAATCCTAATAGCATGACATTGAAAGTTTCTCCAGTACTGGGTCCTGTCCCCTAGATTAAATTAAGGAAAACATTATTGTAAACAAAATATGTATAGAAGAATATGAATGTAAAGGAAAATGGATATTAGAAAAACATAAATGTAAATAAAAGTAGTGTGAGCAGAAAATGAATCTAAATTGGTCTTGAACAAATAAAATCATACCCACTTAGCATTAAGTTATACTGACCTTGTATTCATTTCCATTGTCAATCTTGAAGGTTACTTTGATGCCTTCTGTAGAAACTTTCTAGCCACGAGGCAAGAGAAGGCGGGAAAACCAAGTGTATATTGATGACTTCCTAACAATCAAAAAGAAAGAAGCAACCAGTCAACCTATTAGAACCAAATAATCTTATGAATTGATTTTATTTGTTTTACTAGCTAATGGATAGTGGACCTAGTTCTCTTGAATTGAGATACTACTAAGATGTGTTGACTGGTTATTTTATACTACCGATATTCTGCTTCAATCTCTATAAGTTACTTTTGTCTTAAATATATTCAAGATAGCTCTGCAAAAATATTCCTTGATCTCTTAGAAATTATGCAGATTATTTTGTTAATACTTCTCCATTTTGATATTTTCTTTCAAAAAATTCATAGAAAGATATGTAATGCCATATTTGAAACTTACATATTTTAATTTTACTAGTTCTGTAATTATAGTATATGATTCCAACAATTGTGAAACACATAGGCAATATGTTGGATGAATGAAATAAACTATGCAATTGGCAGGTGTAAAGCCAAATTCCTTAACCATTACCAACATCCTTCTTTCCTATTTTAAAACATGTGCTTTGGAACAGGGCATGAAAATCCATGTAAGTATAATGAACAAGAGATTTTTGTCAGATATTATATTATAGTAAGCTGAATGAATGTAAGTAGAGATATTTTAGCATACCTGTAGATGGTACACAATTTCATGGTTAAGTGGAAGCCTCCCATTAACAAAAAGATCCAAATATCCGTGTATCTATCTCAATTGAGCCTCTAAACCCTTCAGAGCTGCCAAATTTTCCACTAACTTGTTATGCACAAAAGTCAAATTTTAGAGACCACTAAAATAAAAATAAAAAACATTACATTATGATCCAAATCCACACACAACACAATGTTCATAGTGAAAATTTAGCACTTTCTTTCATCTTTGCATATTGATTTGATGCTTCAAACGATGCATTTCTTATATTGAAAAGTGCATTACTTACCTTATTGAGCTTCTCTTTGTTTTGAGAATAGTTTAATATTCTCTACTTAACAGGGCCAACCACATGAAGGTGGAAGCTCATTTGGCCCCTCCCCCCCCCCTCACATCACTCTCAATTCCCCATACCCGATCATATAACATTAATCATTCATTCATCCATTAATAACATATAACATTCATTCACTCATCCATTAATAACATATAACATTCATTTATTAACATATAACATTTATTCATTAACATATTCACATTCATTCATTAACATATAACATTCATATTTTTAATTTTTACATATTATCAAAAATATGGTTAACTTGTCATAATATGATTAAAATCACTTTTTTTTTATTTCTTTTTTGTAGCTAAAAAAAGCTGAAGTGGAGTATCATTTTCAAAATCATTTGTCCCCCCTTCAGTTGTTCTGAGCTCTGCTCGTGATCTTAATGTATTCCTAGTCGTGTACTCACAACGTGGACATGGTTGCAAGGGGGGGATCTGCTGCAATAGCAAAGAAATGTTAAATTGATATGTTTTATTATTATTGTTACACATATTTCATTAATTAAAAGAACATCAGAGTGGTGCTCTTTACCTGAATGGGCCACATCATGTTCCTGATATTGTCTTATAGCCTCATGCTCAACATGATGAACACCCTCTAAATCCTGATCTAGAGTTGAAACATGAAAGATTACATTAATTAATACACCAATTGCAATTAAATATGTTTAAAAGAACATTAGAGTGGTCCTCTTTACCTGATGGAGCCACATCATGTTCTTGATCTTGTCTAGCCTGATCATGCTCAACATGTTGATCATGCTCTACATGCTCTAAAGTTGAAACACAAAAGGTTACATTAATTAATACACCAAATGCAATTAAAGATGTTTAATTGTATTAATCCATACTGTATTTTGTATAGCACATGAATACATCCAATACCAGGATGCACACCATGGCCTTCATCGACAGGTTGTGCTCCAACCTCACTAGGCTGCATTCCAATGTCATGTGCAGTATTATCATTGCTTATCTATGTAAAACAAATAGGCACATTATTATGGTAGAAATTAATATTGAACAGATTGCACAAGTATTCAATTTGAAATAAACTTGATTGAGTTTATTTACTTGTGTGTTGGATGTAGTGGAAGATTGTGTTTGCCCAATCGAGACTCTTAGCTATTCAGTGAGGGCTCCATAGCCTTGGTGGAAGGCAATCTTCAAGTCCTCTTCTATGGGAACTCTGTTGAAATCAAAGCCCTACATTTTTGCATGTGATCATGAATTTTGCTTCTATGGTGTGATAAAACCAAAATTGTTTGCAATCTATTATTTGGATGCAATATTTCATTTATTGATACTTACAAATTGTGTGGCTATTTTCATATAACCACCAGAGCCAAGTTTGTGCTGCCCATGTTTTTCTAGTCTTGCCTTTGTTTCCTTCGATGTGTCGAGTAGCCTATGAAAAAATTGAAATACATTAGATTATGTAAAAAGAAAGAGTAATCAGTATATAATTAAATTGTTGATAGTATCACATACCTTGCTTGGCCCAATGGTGTCTTTCCTTTCTTCTTTTTAGCCTTCTCCTTTCCATCTGACACCAAGTCCTTCCACTCCCTTTTCGGAATCATGGGGGGATGCTCATACTTTCTATTCTTCTCTAAATGTGACCTATATTGGTCCCTCACATACTTTAGATAGGTACTAGCTTTCTTAAGGACCTTGGTTCGGTTGAATGTTTTCACCGAACAACACAACTAAGTGGTTAATGAGCTCATCTTTTAAATCTTGATTTTGGGCACTCCACCATGTACGTATGGTGGGCCCGAAGAGCTCCAATGTAATATCACTTAGATTTTTATAAAAAACATCATTTCTTGGAAAATAATCATGGGATCATTAGTCTATATTGAGTGATCAATAAGTAAATTTCAATTGGATTATATATAATAATTAAAACATTTTAAAGTACCTAGGACCTTCTCTATCTTTATGGGAAGGAAATCCTCGGTCACCACAAATGTGACCGGCAATGTTCCCGTACTAGTAATACGAGAAGATCTAGGAAATGCTGCTAAAATATCACCAGTACTAGCAGCCTTTGTATCCATAGGTACTGACACATGTGGTGGCATGTGTTTGTTTCCAGATGGTGGACTACTGAATGCCAACATGGTATGTGTTGCCAACATTTCAGTCGACAATATAGCCATGGATGATGAGGCCAGATAAAGTGTTATAAACACAAGAAGATCATGATTGACACTTGTACCATCCCCTACTTCTCGGGAAACACTTGCAGTACCTTGATCATGGCCAGCAGCATGATGAGGACACAAATAATCCTGTAAAAACAACACATATTTTAGTTCATGACATAAAAGAGTACAAAATATAAAACCATGAATGAACTTATGTTATAATTTAAGATCTCATGACAACTTACTTGCAAGTTCTGTGCTCTCTCAGACAATAGTTTAACCCTTTCTCTTATCTCATCTATTGTAGTAGATCTAAAATAGATATTCTCTTGTACTGCTGGTGCCTTTCCTTGATCAGCCGACTGCAACAAGAATATTAAAAACATTATCAGAATTAACCCAATAAACTCATGAAAAAAACATAATAATTAAACATTTTGCTTGTATCTAATTTGTACAATTATAATGAGGTAAACCTATCGGATATAAGCGCCTGGAGATGGATCACAATCTACACTCTAGGCTAGAGCCTTCCTTCTATGATTAATGTCCCACTGTGACAAAAATTAAATCTAAAAAACATTACTGAAATGAAACCAATAGACTTACAAAAAAAAAACATAGTAATAAAATGGTATATTGGAGTCATTAATTGGAGGTTGGGTAAAATGGTATATAGTACATACCACCCCCATAGTAATTGTCTTTGTATCTAAGTGATTCAAATTGTAATTGATTAGCAACTCTTCCCCTGCAATTATTGATTTTATCAGACATACGAATACATGATTTCCCTCTCGTGCGTCGAATATACAATTGGGTTGCTTATTTGTTGACCCAAGTTGTGTACTATTTATAAACCCTACAATATTCCTTGATGCTTTTGGCCTCCCATCAATGTACTTAGCCACTCCTTTATTTTGATCCTTATCTTTTAGTTGTATATAATTGTTGATAGTGCATACCTACGCATACTTCTTGTATATTGAACCAGCTGCATCCAATCTTTGTAACTGTAACAGGGTCCAACATACTCCATTAGCTCAGTAACTTTGTCGTAACAGACCTTTATGCTGTCCATGCAAAATAGGCCCAAACCATGTAATGACGATGGTGCTATGTGATATATCCTCTCATTGACATAAAGATCAGTGTTTATTAGAGGAAGTTCCTTGGGTACCCATTGTTTCTATAGATGTTTGTACCTCAAGGGCACCTTGATGTCACCTATGCTCTCATCATCATAAGAACATGACCCCCCTTCAGCAAGAAAAAATTCCATGTGTTTACAAAATTTTCTTCTAATCTTTTGTCCTCTAGTTGGTCTCCCTATTTTAGATCTACTACATGTCTCGCTTTCCTCTTCTCTTCTTGAATTTCCCTTGCTCGAGGAAGACAAATCTGACAAATACCTATTTGGTGGTACTTGCACTCATAATGATGTTGGATGAAGTTCTTTCATGGTGATGTGATCCAAAGGTAAAATTATGATTAATCTATTAGTTAATCGATAGAATTTGACAGGTTATAAGGTAATCAAGTCTTGATAGATTGCAAGTTATTGTTACTACCATCCAAATGTGTCCATCACAAATCAAATCTACTTAACGTTTTAACTCCCAAAATTTGTAGCAAGTGTTAAATGTGACTATGGTCCACCAATTACACAACCAAGGCATCAAATGTATTCTCTAATTGTAATCAAAGGACTTTTTCTCTTCATTCAAGTAAATAAACTTGAAGGGAAACACCACCAAGTGGTTTATTGGATACCTACATGACTAAAAATAGTAGCAAATTTACATTTAATTTCCATATGTCTAAGTGGTTAACAGGGAGGGAGTGTGTACTAGGCCTAGTAAAGTCATCATAAGTTTATCAATGTTCTAATTCTCTATTACAAGGTTTCAACATCTTCAAATAGTGAAAGTTAGTGCTCATAGTCATTTGAAACAACAACATTTTGACTATGTATGATGGTAGGATTTGATAACTTAAAAGAATTGGCTACCCAAGAAACTTAAAGTTAAAAGAAACTTTTTCAGTTTAAGGGGTTAGCACTTTCTTTCATCTTTTCATATTGGTTTGATGCTTGAAATGATGCATTTTTTATCCCACTTCTATCATATTGTATTCGCATCCCATTGCAATTGTCGGAGGAGTTGATACCAAAATTTCATATCAGATACCACGTTCTTGAAGCAATTTTCTGTGTTTTTATAATTTTTCTAAAGTTCTTTTGTGTTGTATGGATCCATACAAACTTGAATTGCTCTAAGATCATTGGTGTAGATAAATATATGTGTTCCTTTTCATTTGCATTTGTTTTGAAGTTCTCAATCACTGTTTTGTGGGATTAAACAATCAAATATAGGGACTGCCCTGTTGTGCCTATGTAAGGGTTTGAGGGATAAATAGAAATGGCATCCACCAATCCACTCAATGGATTGGTGTGCATCATGGTGGATTTGATGGAGTTTCAAATCTTATTCTTTGAATTCCATTTATGTTTTCCCCTTATCGTGGCTTGTTACATTGTTTGGGAGGAACCTAAGGTTGGGTTTTACCTTGGATTTCATAAAAATCCTAATGTTCCATGTAAAACCTTGGGTGAGATATATTCGGCCATTACCTTTTTGGAGTGGGTATTAAAATGACTTATGTCTCATTGTTTTGTCTAGGCCGGGCCCCTTTTTATAAATTGAGTTAAATATTTTTCCTAACTTCATTACTTCCTAAGTTTAGGTTGGCCCGTGCCCTATGTTACTGATATTAGCCCAAACCTAAGGGGAGGGTTAATAATCAAAAGAGATTCTGAAACTTCAACTATAGAAGCTACAAAATTGACTGTAAATGTGGCCAAATTGGCCCAAAAGACAGCTGAAAGAGAAGAAGCTGAGAAAAAAAGTTTGATGGAGAAGTATAACATCATTATTGGAGAGTATAGTAGAATGCAACAAAGGAATGTTGAGCTACAAACTGAGGTAGATAGGTTGAAGTACAGACATGTGGGGGAGTCTTCTAGTGCTCCTGGTACCCTGGCCATACATTCTACATCAAGATCAATACCTGCAACTTCTCCAATTGTTTCTACTCCTGGGCCCCCCATCCAGACTCCTGCTCCTAGTCCTTCATTAGTGCCAGTTGAAGAGGAGGTTGAGTACTCTATAGATCCCACCAAATAGCAGATTCTTAATAATATTAGAGAGCTACAGGAAGCTCTAAAATCAAGTGAGAAGGGAGCAGTTGCCAAGCAAAATGAAGTTGTAGACACAGTTTTTAGGCATTTGAATTAGGGAGTTGATGGTATATTACCATAAGTTTATTCTATATATTCTTTATTCTTAGATTCAATAAGAAACATTACTAGGGATTAGGAATTAGTTTTTCCTTTATTTGAAACATGGATCCCTAGGGCCAATGACCTAGATTTTATGTATAAGGCCTCTAGATTCGCTATAGACAATAGGCCCCAATCATTAAGGCCTACTCAAGTTTTTGTAAAATCACTGCAAGGTTTTCAAGCCTTACTTGATGATTTGAGTAGGAAGATTAAGGAACTGGTAAAGAATTTTGATGACTGGAGTGGCACATCTTTACCATATTTACAGGGACTGCCCTGTTTTGCCTATGTAAGGGTTTGAGGGGTAAATATAAATGACATCCACCAATCCACCCACATTCTTGGAAGTATAACTCGGTGGATTGGTGTGCATCATGGTATGATAGAGGTTCATTTCATTTAGGGGTCTTTTAAAGAAAGAAACTTGGCATTGAATTGATGCCCTAGGGCTGACAAGGGCAATTTTCTTGTGAATTTGTGGTTGTTAAGTCAAGGTTTATGAATTTGATGGATATCTTGGTAGAGTCATGGTGACACTATTTGATGGTCCAATCTCTACTTCGAAACAAAAATATCTCTAACAACTCTAAGAGATATAATGGGATGGCATTAAAGGAACCTTCATATGAAGGATCTTCTAATGAAGGACCTTTGAATTAAGGTCTTCATTTGAAGGTCCTTCATGCCAAGGTTCCTTTTATAAATCATTTTGGACATGAAATATTTAAAATAAAAAATACCTTCATTTGAAAGTCTTGACATGGCATCATTTTTGAACGAAGGCTCTTCATTCAAAGGTCATGACGACATCACCTTCAAATGAAGGTTCTTCATTAACTTGTATTTTGTAATTTTGAATGTGTGATAATAATTTAGGGTTGAAAATAAATCCATTTGAGCCTTTTATAAATGAAAGGAAATTTGATGAAATCATATGCCTTGTCAAACTTTTAACTTAATAGTAAGGGAATCATGAGTAGTTTGTTGGGCCCATTCAACAATCTCTGATGCAAGGATTGAATTGTCTAGAATTTATCTACTATCAAGAAAACCAATTTGTTTACCTCTATGACTATATCTCAAGCAATAGGTTTAATTGTGATGGAAATGATATTGACACGGATTTTGTAATCTAGTTGTTGAGAAGCATAATTGGCCACCATCCTAGGAAAGATTCTTCATTCTCACTTTTAGGTGTTAAAATTTAACAATATATAGATTGATGAAAGAGCCCAAAGAGCCTTTCCCCATGTTATCCAAGTACACATAGCAGTGGTCTTCTCTTATACGGTTGGACATGATTTCAAGAACTTAGCTAGGAATTATTCATTTAACCTAAGGTTTTCTCATAATGCCATCATTGGAAAAGTATGATCAAATTCTTGTATTATGAAGAATTGGTCTATGTGCCTCTAATAATCACTATAAAAATGTGAAAGACTAAGCTATTTTTTTTTTTTTGTCTTATCTTATACCATTTTACGAGAATGGGGGGGCCAATGTATGAGAAGATCTTTGGAAACTAGGCATAAAAATTATAGGTTAAAGAGAATGGGGGTGCCAAAATTATAGTACTCATTGTCCCTTGGTCGTAGATTTTTCCTGAGTGCCCTCAACCTCATCCTCGGTGCTGGTATTGACCTTGTTTTAGCTCCAAACTCTTCATCAGCGCTGGTATTGACCTCTCACTTGTCCAATTTGACAAGCTACAACCTAGTTTAGTTAGGTTTTAGAGTATATTAATTAAATTTAAAATTATGGCACCATTGAGAGTAGTGAATATAAAGCAAGCAAAGCCTATTATGGTGCCATTTAGAGTAGTGAATATAAATTAAGCCAAGCATATTATAGTCATGAGGGAAATAATAAAAATCCTAAGATACTTTGTGAAACCATTTTCCTTGGTTAAAGGGAGGCCATAAAATATACCTTTGGATTTTTTCAATCTTCAAATATGAGGATTTGCAAGGTTCTTAGCAACATGAGTAATGGAAATGTGTGCAACAAGAATTTTTGAACACACATGGAATCTCCTTGCCAAAGAAAGGGGTTTCATAATTTAATATGATAATTTTTCTCAGCTCTAGAAATGATATGTTTCCTTAAAGAGGAAGGAAAACCTAAAAGGTAAAAGAGATGCTTAGGAATCTCAACACTTCCTTATGATCAACCCCCTTCTATCCATAGGAATTGAACCAATTGGGCTTGGCTAAGAATTATTTCCTATAACATTGAGTTTTATGCCACTATATATTTGACCTTAAAGAGTTCCAGAAAATATCTAGGCATTGAATATCCTAAATAATGTCACGTTTTTCCTCCAAGAGAGTGAGAAAGGAGTCATTAGAAAAATGACCATTGAATAGTTGGACTAGTGATGGCAATGTTGATAGTGAGATGGGTGGTCATAGAGGTGGCCTACAAGCTATATTTGGAAAAAAAGAAGGATAGAAGCCATTGATTGGAGTAGTGAATATTGACATTGATGTTTCCTTGTCCAACAAAGGGTCACTATGAGAAATTGTGTTGGATTTGGCATTGGCATTTACTCTTTTCTTCTAACAAAAATGGTGATAGGCTAGATGTGTCTAATACTAGAAATATTCTCCCCTTCCTCCCATGAAAAATTTTATGGGAGAAGGAATACATGATACTTTGAATTGTAATGAAGAGTCAATGCAAAATAAACTACTCCCTCTACTATCAAACATGTTTTTGGGTTTATTCTTTCATTCTTCATGCTTGGAAAATTGAAATGGATTAAACAAGTGGAAAAACTTGGGCATGCATATGAGCTTATGAATTGGAACCTAAAGGGTATGTCGTCAAAGGAAGATTTCCCATTTCTAACACTTTGTTGTTGAGGTGAGTTTAATAATACTATGGCTCATTGCACCATAGAATTTGTTAGAGGTTTACTAATATGACATCTCTATATGATCCTTGCTTAATTAGTTGTTGTCTTTTATCTTTTACTTTTTCTATTAATGACTTGTTATATGATTGCATAGATGATATTTTTAATGTCATTGGGCCATATCAGTCTATACGAAGTTGCTTTACTTCTCAAAGTATTATCAATAACCTTAATAATGAAAATAATAAAATTGTCATTTAATGGGTGCTTGGGGAAGGGTATTGAGTTTTACCCTAGTGATAATTGTTGGTGTCTATGTATCATATTGCTTTGGCTCAAGAGGGGTATTGTTATCCCTTGTGATTATGTTTGAGGAAGTCTTCAAATGGATGCTATTTCCTTCAACCAAATTGATGTCATTAAATAGTCTTGTTATGAACCCCTTGCAGGTTGCTTGGATAATGTTAGTATTGGTAATTCTGGTCCTTCTAATTATTATGCCCAAGCTTCCATAAATATGCATTTACTTCAAAATAACGATATAGTCACTCCAATCAAGTCACTTATGGTTGGGAGGTTTCTCCATGGTATGATTGTATGAACAGGTTAGTTTTGCATGATAGTGAATAAGCCTTAAATTTTTGCAAAGCCTATTTCCTTTGGTGAATGCTTGTGTTTTCTTCCTACTAAGTTCCAAATGTATATTTCTTAGTTTAATATTTTTTGCAAGGGTTTAGATACTACAGGGGATATATGATGCCACACTAAACTCACATCCCCTAAGGAGGTGAGAAATAATGTCATGCTATGACATTTTTTAAGAGGGTAGAATTTCTCCCTACTTTGAGTCCCTATGTTGCTCTAGTCAAGTCCTTTCAAAATAATTTTCTGCTTTATAAAAGGATAAAAAGGTTATTGTGAGCGGTGTTAGATTTCTTGTTTCACAGGAACCATTAGAGCTGCTACTAGGTTGAATATTCAAGGTAGGAAGGTCATTAATAGGGAAAAATGATGGACATAGAAACCATCAACCAAATTTTGAAAAGGGGAGAACACATCGAATTATAGAATGGTTTTGAATGATGAGTTTAGTAGAGTGCTAATTAAGTAATTCAATGTTGAAGGTAGTTTTAAATGTGTTTTTCATTACCATTTCTCGCATGACCATCTTAAACATAATAAGATTGCTTGATTTCCTTATTTTGTCCTAAGTTCTCTTAAGTGTTTAGGTAAGGAGGTCTTAATGGATAAATTTGTGATGCCTCTACACGAGGGGTTAATTTTTAGACTCCATAAGTCCACCTTGCTATGTTCTCTTAGAATTATGTTAGCTCTCTTATTTCAAAGTCTAATCTATTCCCTACCCCTATTCTTATCAAAGCTAATGGTGGGAATCTTAGTGATTTGCATGATCCCTCTCCTCCTAAGGGTAAGAGAAAACCTATCAAACATTCCTCATTCCTTGTCAAACAAAAAATTATCTTTGATGATGTGCCTAGTAAAGTGGTGGAGGGAAATCTTGAGCTTGGTAAAGTTGTGGCTGATTATGATGACTTAGGTTGCCCTAATATTTTTTCCATTGGTTCTCTATTGAAATTTCCCTCTCATATCCATGTGGACATTCCTATTGATGTTGACATCTCCAAGACTAAGAGTAAAAACCCTAAAGTTTAGTCCTCACTTGTGGGCAACAATGACTAAGGTTCTTATTGTTTCTACTTTTAATAATAAGATTGCTATAGGAAAACCTTTCAAGGGGAACCTTGTAAGAAGATCTAATAGGTTGGTGGCCATAATTTCTACTACCCCTAGCACTACACCCAATGTAGAATTAGTTTTTCTAATTAACAACAAAGGCTTTGTTGATCACAAGGACAATGACTGCATCAATAGTGGGAACAAAGAGTTTAGTCACTCTCAAGACTTCATGTAAGAGGAAGATGTTTCTCTTTCCAATGATTTTGGTCTCAACCTTTTTCAGAAATGAATGCTCTTTATGACACTAAGTATTCTAACATAGGGGATGATTGAGAGGTTGAAAATGATGTGAATTTAGTCCCTAGAAATGATATGGTGGCCATGGATGATGTCAAGGGTAAAGTAATTTAGGTGGAAAATAAGTTTGATCTTATGCATTTATGTTCTCATTGTGGCCATAACACCAATTCTCTTAATTATTTGGAGAAAATTCTAGAAAATTTGGAGGAAAGAGTCAATAATGTGCTTAATTTTAGTAATAAGGTGATCCATAGGTTACTTCTATGCTTCTACTCCAGAATGTTGTGTGGGAGTTCTAGAAAAGAAGGTTGAAGGGTAATCTTGATAGTCTTGTTTTAAAGAAGGATAGAAAGAAATACCCTAAGGATGATATTTTTTCTTTCCTTTTTGAAGATTGGGGATATGTGACTCCCCAAAAGACATGCTACAACTTGTAGTTTTTTCTTGTTGTTTGTTAGTTATTTATGTGCTATTTTTCTTTGTTCTTCTATTAATTATTTATAGTTAGTTATTTTTTGGTTTTTCTTTTCATATCCTCCAGGCTTGCTATCTAATAGGGTTGGGACCTTGGTTTCCCAATTTATATATAAAAAATAACCAAGTCGATTTATCTTTTGCAATTATTGTGATAAAGTGAGGATTTGGCATAGTTTAATAAGACACCTCACTATTTATTGATAAATATGTTCTATTTTCTTAAGATATCTTAGAAATAATTTATCCATGTGTAACACAATAGTTTATAAATATGGATAGTGATGCCTAGGTTAACTTAGATTTTCACTTGGAATCAGATGTAGACCTTTAAGAATTAAACTTGGAATCTAATAGACTATGTCAAGGCTTCATTAACCACATCAAAGATAAGTATATTCCTTTTAAACTACCTTATAAGCTAAAATGTAGTGACCACCATCGGCAATCATATTCATTCATAGTAGTTAGGATCAACTGATGGATGATCGACAGTCATTAAAAAATCGTTCCAACATCTAGCTCCCTCAATGACATGTCCGGGAACTAACCCATGTTGGCCCTGTTACTGTATTCACAGGGTTCAGGACGTTGGGTTCACCATAAAACCCCTCACTTCATAGAAAAGGCAAAATGAGACTTCCTCGTTCCTAAGACTATGATGAACACTTGAGTCACTATGGGACTCGAGGCGGGAGCTACTTGTTTTTGCTCCTAGAAGGAAGAGTACTGGAACACCCTTTCCATTTGGTGTTCGGCTATGGATTCTTGGTGCAACCCAGTTGCATCCCTATGGTGCTCCTTTCCTTGAACAACCATACCTCCCTATATAGGTTATTAGTCCAAATTCTAGACATCAGTAGGATGACACTATACTCTGGACTGACTCCCCCATTTCTGACTTCTCATCACTAGTAATAACCCATAGGAACCTTCCCTTGATTTGCAGACTCTTCCTAGCCTAGCTAACATCTTGATGAGTCCAAATCACCTTGTAGAGTTGCCTTACCCTTGCAACCTACCTTAACTCACCATGACTTGGCATGACTTGGTAGTTCTTTATGCTCCATGCTGCTATGCCCATGCTACCTCGGGTAAGTCAGCTTCAAAATTAGAACCTCATTGTCCCAACTCGCCTTAAGATTCAAAAAAGAAAAATACACCTTGAAAATGATAAATATTGATGTATATTATATAGATTATATATAAGGTATATAAGCTATTCAAATCATTATAATATTGTTAAATCATTAATTATATTACAAATGAACATTGCTTTCAAATTCTTCGTTCTCTGAAGCATTGGTTCTTGCATTTGTTCTTCACATAAGCAAAATCCAATCGTCAATTGTGGGATATTGACATCCTTAATGTTAGAATTTGATGAAATATTTGTTGTTCTTCATTTTCTCCATCTTTTCGAAAAACACAACTTAATGTAATGACCATTTTGAATTCTTCCCATAGTAGCTTCTCTCACCTTTTGCTTTCATATGGAGCCATGTCATTTACTAGAGGTAATTGTGCCAACTCTCCAACTAAAATCATGTAGATATGCCTGAATATAAAATATTTAATTAAATTGATAAGTATGAATTTGTATAGAAGGAACTCTAATATAATTGAATAAAAAATATTGTAATGTAAATTTATCAAAGTTATCAATTTCAATCTAGAAATCACCTCCAAAACTTTGGTTACTATTTTTTGGGAATGCTTGTCGAAGCCTGGAATCTATGTTTTCAAGCAACCTCTCCCTAAAGAAACTCATTTCATCTATCAATATGTATCTAATAGGTGATATTTCTTCTTGGAAAGTTGTAAGTTTTGTCCCTTCTAGTTCATTGAAAACTCTTATTGGAATTCTTCACTTTGAATGAATGGTTGAAGCACCAATGTTGAATTTTGCAACTCCAGTAGGTGTGAATAGAAGTAGAGGAGATTGTTTGGGAGAAGAATTTTTTTCTAGTGCTAGGTTATGTGTTAGGTTATATAAGGTTAGGTTATATAGTGTTTTAGCCTAGGCTCAAACACTACAATTAGGGTCGGGTTAGGTTATGTGTTTTCTTTAGGGTTAGGTTTGGGATTAGGTTTATGGTTATGGTTAGAGTTTAGGGTAATCTCTAAATTTAAGTTTAAGTCGTAGTTGATTGTTTTCCCACAAAAGGAAATTAGATCCATTTTTTCTCATGTTCATTATAGCCAACTATGGCTTAATCTTAGATTTAGACCTTTTCTTGAAACCTAACATCATATCCCTAATCTAACCATAACCCTAACCCTAATCATAAGATTGACTCATACCCTGACAATAAACCTAATCCTAACACTTACTTGGAAACTAAACCATCATTTTCTCATTAATGTAACCCTAACCATAACTTTAACCCTAACACTATTTCTCAAAACCATAATCTTAACCATAACCCAAATCCTTTTTATCACAACCCTAAACATAAACATAGCTCTAACCCTAAACCCTAAACCATGATGTTAATTGTAACCCTAAGCATAAACACAACCCTAACCCTAAACCCTAAACCATGATCCTAATTATAATCTAACCCTAACACTAACCTTAACCTACACCCTAACCTTAACCCTAATTGTAACCCTAAACTAAAAACAAATGCTACACCCTAAACTATAATCCAAATCTTAAACCTAACCCTAACCCTAATCATAACCTAACCCTTTTTCTTGAAACCTTAACCTTGAACCTAACCCTCACCTTTATCCTATCTTTATAACCCTAACCACAACCAAAACTCTAACCCCAACCCTAACCCTAATTACCTAACCCTAAATATTTTTTCTTTTATTAATTAGTTGCATTCACTCTAATAACCCAAAACCTATCCCTAAACCTAACCCTAGCCCTATCATTGGACCTAATCCTAACCCCAACTCTAAGCGAAATATAAAAACAACCCTTAATCATAACAATAACCGTAAAACTTAATTCTAAATATAACCCTAATACTATAATCCCTAATTGTAATCCTAAACCCTAACCCTAATTTCATATCTAATCCCAACCATAACCAAAACTCTAAATCTAACCCTACCCATTAAACATAAGCCCTAATCTAACCCTAATCCTAACATTATTTTTCCTAACCCTAACCCTAACTCTAAACCTAACACTAACCCGAACACTAGATCCTAACCCTAATTAAATACCCAATCATAACCCTAAATTGTAACATGATCCTTTGAATTGGATACTACATAAAAATTTATGTGTTACAATAATTGCTTCCATTGTTGGCATTTTTACATTGGGGATGCATATATTTTTAAAATCAACAAAATCTTTTAATGTCTTGCCAAAATTAATATTATTAATTGTAATATCAAACTTATAAACATGTATGCAAAATAAGAACATAAATAAGAAATATATGGTAATAGTTTCTTCAAAAAACAAAGTGATGTGGACTACAAGGACTATAAGATATCCACAAAAGAGATCTACATTTAAAATATTGTAGGGAAATTCAAGAAAATACAATTGGTAGATGCAAAGCCAAATAAATGTGAAATTGTGTACTATAATGATTTTAGAATATACACATAATAGATTTGTTGAAAAGGTTTTAGAAACTTTCAAACAAATGCAATTGGTAGATGCAACGAAAAATTCCACAACCTTCACCAAAATCCTTATTGTTTTCCTTAATATGGGAGATTTGGAACAAGGTATAGACATCCATCAAAGCATAATATGAAGATGATTTTTTTCAAATGTTGTGGTTGTAGATGCCCTTTTAAAATTTATACAGAATATGGAAGGATAGAAAAAGCTTGTGAACTATTTGACAAAATGTCTCAAAGAATTGTAATCTCTCAATTTATTTTAGTGTCTAGTTTGTTATACCCCATGTCCCAAATTGGGTATAACACAATAGACACTAAAAAAAATTGATAGATTGTTATGAGGGAAGTGATGAGACTTTTCTAATTAGAGTGTATTCCATGAGATTACAATTATTCGAGGCATTGTGTCAAATAGTTCATGAGCTTTGTCTATCTTCTGACATTTTGCATAGATTTCAAAAGGGCATCTACAACCATAAGATTTGAGAAAATTCATCTTCATATTATGTTCTCCTTATGATTGGTTGACTCTTATACTAAATCTGAGTGTTGTTTGTGTTTTGACAAGAGTAGATTAATATTTTTTTAATTTTTTATATGAAGATCAAAATTACATGCACATAGAATGAACCATAGTTTAGTTACAACATTTGGTCTCTTAAAAATAATCAGAGAAGATTAGGGAGAGGAAGGAATGCACACCAAACTACAAAATAGGGGTAGTTGTGGCTTTGTTAGTTTTCTTTATTTACTCTACTTGTTTCCTATAGGGATAAATATTTAATCACTATACAAATGAAAGATGATTGATTATCTACTGAATATTGTTTTGTGTGTTTTGAAATGGAAGATATCTATGTTGGAAAACAAGGAAAGACAACTGAGAGGGGGGGTGAATCAGTTGTTAAAAAATTGAAACTTATTTAACCTTATTAACCTTTAATCTCAAATCTGATAATTAACAGTGAAAGCATGAATCAACAACACATCAGAAACACACACAACACCAAGATTTTTGTGTACAAACCCTGTTAGGGGAAAAACCACTATGGAGGTTAATCCACAATTTATACCTTGTTAAAAGTATAAAAGAAATGAATAAGGAATGCACATGCATTCAGGAACACTACCTAGAGCTCACTGCTCAAAGGGAAGGCTCATTGCCTTACATAAGATAATCAAATTAAATCCATCTAATGAGGTTGAACTGAGAAATTAGCTTCTTCAAAAGCCTGATGACAGTTTCAGTTAGGCACATAAATACTTCTTCATACTTTGCCTAAACTTCTTCACACTCTGCTCTGCATTCAAATGATCTAATCTTTATTCACACATATCTTGCATATACTTCACATACATTATCTCTAAATGAATAAAACAATCACTCTTATATATCCACTTCATGAATTTACATTAACAACTTTGTCGGCCAAAAATAAAGAATAGATGAATACAAACTGTTGGCCCAATTCATGAACAAATCTCAATGTGCACCAACCTAAATCAGTCACAACATAATGAAGACCTAAAGAAACATCCTCGAACATGCCAAGCATTTAAAAATTAATCCACATGGATCTACAACACACTACCACCATCATGTCAACTAAGAACATGAAAACTCGAACATGCAAAGGAAAAATATTTGATCACGAGCACACTAATCAACATGGACATACCACAATGATAGAGTATGAGATCAAGAAACATAAATGAACATCTCAAAAGCATACACAACAATTCAATTCACTAGAATTACATTCTCTTCTTTCAGAAACACCAACTATAGCAACAAAATAATTGTAGGAACTCAAAAACTCATAACTCGCTCCAATCTTGATGCACACCTCTGAAAATTCCAGAGGATATACTAGATAGGCTCAACAACAAACTCTTTAATACATGACTTCAGAATACCAATGTACAAAAATTTTCACCACTCTGATCTTCACAACTTCATAGACTATCTGCAACATATTTATTCTAAATTTTTCAATATCCTCGACATATACAACCTTTAAGACATTAATTCTAATAGTGTTGACATCAATGACAACCACATATCATGAGCAACACAGCCACAACATCAAAAAATCTACATCTCTATAAAAATTAGTATATGCTAATAGTCAACTTATTATCTTATTAATAGCATTTCCTTAGCTTTTTATACTAAAAAATTCAAGGTAGAGGGTAACATGATTCTTTGAATTGGATACTACATAAAAATTTATGTGTTATAGTTATTGATTCCATTGTTTTCATTTTCACATTAGGATGCATATTTTTTACAATCAATAGTCTTTTAATGTCTTTCCAAAATTAATATTATTAATAATTTCAAACTTTTATAAACATGTCTGGAAAATAAGTACATAAATAAGAAATATATTGTAATAGTTTCCTCAACAAAGGATAAAAAAATCATGTGGACCGTACAAGGATTGTGGTGGGACTTAAAATTTAGTACCCATGTGGTATTCATGAGGGAGATCAATGATAATCCTTCCTTGCAGATCTCACATGATCAGATTAAACGCCCCTAAGGGTACTGTGAGGTCTGCAAAGAGGCAACACGTGGCCTAGTTCTTGAAGCAACAGGGCTAGGTGGGACCCGCTGTCTAGTTGCAACCTCTTGTTTTCTTGGGTTGTGATTGGGCACGGTTCTCCCAGGGTGCTAATGTGGATTTTCAAACAATTGTTGACTCAATCTGAGTCATCTGACTTGCCATGTTCGATCTGCATTAACAGTTTGATTTTTCTTGGGGTACTGTGCATCCGCGTTGGGAGTTCTTTCTCTCTGCAATTTGTTCTCATTAAAGGTGTAGGTTTTTTCAGTGGATCCTCGCCTAATTTTCCTACGTGTGAACATTGTTCTCCTAATAAATGCAATGATGGGTTGTACACCATACTTTCGCAAGCCAAGAATAATTTGTGGTGGCTACATCAGCCACTAAAATGCTCGAATGCTCGTGCTGCATTCGAGCAATTAATTTTCTCGCACCAATTAACCCTATAAATGTTCATTGTGTTATTTGGTATTATCATCACATTTTTGAGTTGTCTTGTTTGTAGGTGGTCAATTCTCTCCTATATTTTGTGAGGTGTTTTTTGCAATGGACCATTTGGCTGTGCGTAGAAGGACCAGAGTCGGGGTGATAAATTTGTAGCCTAACGGGGTACAACCTATCCTTAGCAAGCCTGAGGTTGTCCATGATGCTAATTTAAAGGGACGGGAAGCTCCAAGTCCCCACTAGTGCTATCTTCTGGTTCTGATGGTGATGAGTTCAAAACTGACTCCGACTACCAACGTTACTTGGCATCCATGACCGAGCTGTTGGGGGTCAATGAAGAGCCCCTCACAGTTGCCCCAATAACTATGATGGTGTCATGCCATGCTACCAGATCATGTGTTAAAGCAGATAAAAGGAAGTTGGTCTCGCTTCTTACTGAAGCAAGGACCAAGAGCAGTCACCTCTACCGGGGCCGTGTGTCTTGCAAGTAGTTACAGTTGCTAGGTGTGTTACTTTTGGGTGGTGTGTTGATGTCGACATATGCATGTCTGCCATGCTCTCTTGTCTTTAGCTCTGGTTGGTTACAATGGTATAATTATTTTGATTCCTTGAACTGATTATGGTTTTTTCTAATGATGAGGAATGCCAATTTGAATTTCATTCTAAATGAAATTCAATTTTGGAATGAATAATGTAGCCTATTGGTTTGTTGCTCTCCTATCCTATAAAGTAGATTTGATGGCTCATTGTTAAGGGTTGTTGTTTTTTTTGGGTCCGAAGGCTTAGAATAGGTATAGTTAGTGGTAATGCATGATTTTGAAGGTATTATGTAGGAAATCATGCTGGGTTGGGAATAGTATGAAATAAGTATACTATGCTTTTGTAATTACTGATATCGAAAGAAATCTAAAAAAATTAAGACATTTTTCTCTCCTATGTATGGGCCATGGATTATGAATGGATTTATCAAGGGTTTGTTCATTTAGTTTCAATGGTGTAGTTGAAAGTGTAATTTTCTCTCTTGCTTTGACTTAATGAGTTAATCAAATGCTTGAACACAAATTGCATGTTTATGGTTATATGCTCAGGATTCACTAAGGAGTATTGTTTTAATATACTGACAAATCTCATGGTAGCAAAGCACTATGGTGATAAGTCCAATTTCATCTTAATTACATTTTATATGACTCCCACCCAATGGATGAGGCACTGGATAGTATTGGTAAATTCCTTTCAGGTATAGGATTGTGACTCTAAGCATGGTGATTCAATACCTAGACATTTTAACAAATATCAACTGCTATCTCTTTTTGGGATATAGATCTTATGATAATTTTCAGTCTCCTTGCTTTGGGATATCTGTTATTATTCTTTGGTTTTTCCACAACCAGGGTAATGACTATCTGTTAGTTTTAGTGGGGACTGCATCTTAAGAAGAAGTGTTCTTACCAATCATGCAACATTCTTATGAACACACTTGGGTTTACCCACCTTGGTTTCACAAAGCCAAAAGTGTAGGAGAAGTCAGTCTTTGACTGACTCTTGTTAGCTGGCCACTAGCCTTTGTAGTTCTTTATAGCAGAGGTTGGCTACCTCTTACAAAATTGCAAATCCTATGTGGAAAAAAACACCAACAGATTGTAAGATATACACAAAATGGATCTACATTGAAAATTCGGTAGGAAAATTCAAGCAAATACAATTGGTAGATGCAAAACCAAATAAATGTGAAATTGTTGACTATAATGATTGTAGAATATACATAATGGAATTTTTTAAAAGGTTTTAGAAACTTTCAATCAAATGCAATTGGTAGATGCATAGACAAATTTCACAACCTTCACCAAAATCCTTGTCGATTTCCTTAATATGGGAGATTTGGAAGAAGGTATAGACATCCATCAAAGAATAATATGAAGATGAATTTTCTCTAATGTTGTGGTTGTAGACTCCATTTTCAAATCTATGTAAAATGTGGGAGGATAGACAAATCTTGTGAACTATTTGAAAAAATATCTCAAAGAATTGTAATCTCATGGAATACACTCTAATTAGAAAAGTTGCATCACTACCCTCATAACAATCTCTCAATTTGTTTTAGTTTCTATTGTGAACTACTCAATTTGAAACCTAATTGTGATACATTAAGTTCATTGTCAAATTGTCATTTTTGTGTCAAGTTTGTCAAAATCCAAAATGATCAATTATTAATAAAATCATGGATCATGTAATATTGGGATGGGTGACCTCCTAGGAAGGCCTAGTGCTTCATCGCTTTGAGAATCATTTAGACACAATGATTGATAAGTGGACCATTCATTATCATGAGAGATGGGTTCTTGTGAAACACTACTCATGAAACATGGGTTAATGAGTTTGACTTGTAAAACTACATAATTGAATCCTGATAACAATATCAAAATTTGACACAATGTGAAAAATACTTCCTACTTGTCAATAGATCATGTTGTCAATTGAACTTGTTGGCATTTTTTTACTGCAACCCACACATGTTTCCTAGAAGCTCCTATGAACTCGCCACATTCAATAATTAAAGACTAGGAACAATATGGCCAACTTAACAAGAATAGCAATAAGGCTAATTCTCCTACACTTTAGACTCTATAAAATCTAGGAGGGTATTCCCTAACATGTGCTCAACATACAACATTTAAACAATTCATTTAATTTGCACACAGGTAAGCAACAAATAGATCCTCAATTAATGTTAAAGGATCAAATCCTTCAAGAAATTGGCTATTCCTTAAAAAAGACTCACGTCCATTTAATAGAGAATCGCAAACTTCACATAAAGTAAATTGATAGGAAATGTTTGAGTAAAATATCTTGATGCCATAACACAAAACATACGAGAATAAGACGTAATCATAATTCCAGTGCCATATCCTAGCGCAAGGAGTAAAAAGAGAAAACTGAACTACAGGGTAAATTTCATTTTGAACACTTATGATATATTATGAATTGCATTACAACCCATATATCTATACCTGAGTTTATTACTCCTTTATGAATCCTATTTACTATATTGCATGAATTTACTGGTTAACTGAAGCATTTAATCGATCCTTTGAACCAGAGTTGTAGTTAAACATAATTCATAGTAAATAACAAATGAAAATCAATGAAAATCATCTTTGATCGATATTTCATTAATAATCCATGTAACATAACACAATAGGAGACAAAATAAACTCCAAATATTTATAAGTTTGATACAAACATGCTCAAAAACCCCATGATTAACAAATTTCTTCAATCTGACTCAAAAAATTTAAAACCTGGACTTACAATTCATACTCTCTATATTACTAAACTCTTATTTCTCATATTTTGGATATTTCAACTGACCACTCTCTCGGCCCAGAATTCCCTTTTATAAAACAAGGGAGCCAACAAGCTTCGGGTCGGAGAGTACACATGTCCATTTGTAATTGGACCACTAACTCCTGATTCAGTTACAATTCTATTATGCGAGTGGAGAGCATAAGAAAAAGATCGTCATTAGTTGATAAGGAGGAAATAAAACATCACTCCAAAGGCCGCTCCCCATACATCAAAGGCATGCTTAGCTGTTATAGTATTAACTTCACCTCAACACCCTGTACTTGGAGTTAAAAGGAGAATGCAATTTTTAGAATATAATATCTAAGGCCAGACCTATATCATACATGACCAAGTTGCAATTCTCGACTATAACACTCATAATTCTATTTCATCAGTGAACACATTTTTCCATAATTCAAACTCCTCCTCGGAAGGCCACTGGAAAGCCACAACCTGGTCAACCTTCTTTTGATAGGGAGCATACTTTACCATTATCGATGTGGCCTTTTTATCAAACTTCTCTAAGAAACTTATAACAAAAAACTTTTCCAATGTATTCTCTAGCATGCGGATGTTAGCATTTTTTCATATCTCATGTGTTTGAGACATCATTATATTTTTCATTTGCTCCTTCCAAACTTGTAGGGGTTTGACTTCATCCTGACTATGTAAAATATGAGGCAATGGGGTCAGGTCCTTTCCATCATACACACATTCCAGCAATTTAATCTTGGATTCCATTGGGGTGAAAAATCCCTAAAACTTCTACTCAACAATTCCCTTGACCAATTGATATGTTGCAATAACAGTAGGATATTTATCACCATGCTGTTTTGCCCCTACTGTCATGAATTTCAACTTCTCCATTCTAGGGCTCCATTTGTTTAGCAATGAAATGGACAATTCTTTATCCCTTGGAAACATTTTTAGTGCTTGCAAGATTAGGACATAATTTGCATGAACATTGTTTAGCTTACTCTGGACTGTTCTGTTTAAATATTTCAAAATAGTGTCCACTATCATTGCATTGTTTCTCCCTGCTACATCCTCGATTTGCTTTACCATCTCCTTATATTCTTCAACCTGCTGAATTAGTTTCTCACTAGAAAGTCCCCCTCTAGGGCTAGTAGCCCTCTCAATAGCGATAGACACTTGTCCCATATTATATGGAACTATAGCCAAAGACTGTGCTTGTGCAGGAGGTTGAGGTTGCTCTACTAGTGGATTGGGAATAGTGTGGCTAGAACTGGCTTGCTTTTGAGATCTCCTGGTATCCATTTGTTGCCTCAATAAAGCCAATTCAGTTTCTAACTTTGCTACCTTTTGTTGAATCTTATTATATTCAATAATAATGTCATTATATTGGCCTCTCAGAGTATCCCAGTCCTTGGTCAAATCTTCAACAGTTTCTCTAGTGAATTTGGCAACATTCACGACCATATCAGTAGCTTCCAATGCTGGGGTGTCAACAAATCTCCTCACAATGAAGTGACCACTGAAGTCAAAAGGTTCTACAACAATTGGCTTTTTAGAGCCAATGGATAGGGACCAGATTTCCCATGCATCCCATTCCTCACTAAAGGCCAATCCCTTGAGTGCTAATGTAGTCTCCTCTTCAGGAGCAAGAAGTGGCTTATTAGCCCTTCTTATTGTGTCAAACACCACAGCATCAGTGATATACCATTTGAGGAGTAGCAATACTCCACTTTTTTCTACCAATTCCCAGCCCTGCTCTAGTGTTATTGCTTTGAATTTTTCTCTCAGTTGTTCCTTGACCTTAGCTTGAATTACCTTCTCTGGGAGCTTTGGATGCAGACTTCTCTCATGTGCCACTTTCTCAACATATAATGCAATATGTGCTCTCCACACAAACTATTTAAAAGCACCGGTTTGAATAAAAGAGTCATCCATCATGAACTCTCTGCAGGCTTCTACTCTCAAGTCATCATTGCTTGTTATTCCTTTGATTTCATCTTTTCCTAACCTCAAAGAAACTATACCTGAACCTATTGGAATGTCAACTGGCTCCAATGGCATCTCAGGATGCATTTCATTTAGAGTGACAATAATGTCATCATCCTCATCAACATCACAATCAACAATCTTTACCCTTTCAACCCTCTGCTTCTTTGGTGATGGTGGGCAAGCCTGTTCTAAAAAACTTGGAGGAGAATCCAAATCAACAACATTTGGTACTAACTGCCTTAAAGAAGATGGTGCAATATTTTTAGCAACATCTTCAGCCCTACTTCCCTTTCTTCTAGAAAAAAACCTTATCTTCTTTTGGGGCTGATAAGTAGGCCTCTCCTCTTCCTTTGCCTCAGGGTACTCCTTGATGGTTTGTGATTTTCCTCTTTCTTTCACAACCCTTTCATCTTTCAAAACCCCAACCAAGCTCTCAAAATTATCAATAGCATACATTGCCCTACTAAACTCATCTTTAGCATTATGTATGGGATTGAAACTAGGTATTTTCTCTTGCTTACTTTTTACCATTTTAGATTAGGCAATGTATAGTGTCTTTCTATCATCTTGTAATTCCAAATCAAAAATATTCCTGATGATGTCCTCAAGAAAGTAGAAGTTGTGGAAAAAAGCTCATATCCGATGTTTTACCTTCATTTGAGAGATAAAACCCTCAGGATCATGATTCCTGGGGCGCACAATCCTTAGCCTATAAGGCCCAATTAATTGATGAAACTCCTTCCATCCTCCCTTTGCCATAACAAAGTCAGCGAATGTTGTATATTCAGGGAAGAAAGAACCTTTATTCTGTTTAGCTGGCAAGTGTAGTTCCTGAGCGCCCCCCAATTGCCTCATGATTTCCAAAAATCAAATTCTAAGGGGCACCTCCCTTGGCAGAACCTTTGGATTGACATTAGTGCCAAAAACCCTGAAAATTGTGGTATTACGATAGGGGATAATGTCTCCCCAATTGTACATTATGTTTAATTTAGGCCTTCTCTCCATCGGCCTCAAGAAGTCATGAATTTATTTTGGGATCCTTGGGGGGTCACGAACCAGAGCCTCCCTTAATTTAGATCCAAAGACATTATGGAAAGTTACATAATCAAACTTATGATCATGCATGTCAAGAATCCTAGTCCAATATTGGACAGACATTTCAATGTTTCCTTCCTTCTTTAATTCCATATCTTTTTCGAACAAAGCCTAACGCCTATACAAAAACATGTGGATTAACAAGGAATACCATCTGAATCCAACCCATATCTTCCCCTCCTTTAGGGCTACCAGACCCGTGTGCATCTTCTCTGCCAAATAAGTGGCAAAATCATATATTACATTAAAACTTGGGTGTTGGAGATTTACTGCCATATACATAATATCGGTAGGCAAGGTTTTCTTTAAGCTGACTCCCAGAACTTGACATAAAGCACAAACAGTCTTCTTGAAATAACTGGAGAAATAGTCCACATGAAAAGGTTCAGGCTCATTCCTGCCAATTACTACCTTCTTTTGATTTTTTCCTCTTCCTGAGACTGCCAAATGAGGTATTAACAAGGATGTTCTGAACAAACCCCTAGTATTTCTATATTCTTGTCTGAAAACTTCCAAGTCGATAGGAACCATATCCTGACTCGATTCGTGTAACTTGAAAATCTTTGCAATTTCTTCTTTGGTTATCTTAATCATCTGCACACCAGCATGTGTTCTAACAATTCAGGCCATAGGGTCATATCTAGCAACAATGTCCTTTAAAAGATCTACATCCATATAAACATTAGGAACCGCCAGTTTACCCAGGTCTAACCTCTAGGGGTTACACAAAAGAACTGACAAATTCTTGTTCCCAAACCAATTGGAGAACAACTGCCACCCGATGTATGGTAACTCGGCATCTTGAATTGCACATTGCTTGTCTATCAATCCTTCCAAGATTCAAGGCCCATAGAACAAAACCTTTCCCTCCTGCTTCTTGCTAGTAGAGGGTTGTAACAAATCAATAATATCTTGGGATAAAGACCTGGTAGTGGTTTTAGAACCAAAACTTCGGGCCTTGGGTGCCATTTATACTAGACTAATGATAATTTGAACTAGGGTTTGCTTATTTTCAGATAGCAAATAATTACAATTTTCTCCTTTAGCCTTAACAAAAAATTATTCAATATTCAAAAAACCCTAGCAATTATCTAGATAAGCTCTAAAAGAGAATCTATTCAATCAATTCTTCAAGAACATAAATAGGAAACAATCACGAATTGCCCAGCAAGCAACTATAAAATATTATGAATTTATAAAAAATGGCGTACGTGCTACTTATGGTTTCAATCACAGAACATCCAAGGCAACGAAATTGAGAAATCATAACCACATCTTGTTTCACTCGATACCAAGCAATTCTTCCTCAATGTAGAGATACAGAATGAAAATAGTAATTCGCAAATTTTAGCATTTAATTATGTAGGCAGAGTCGAACTCAACCATTACTATTCACTCGTGCGAGATAAAACGGTTATCATACAATACCAGTTTATTTTTAAATATGATTCATTGATCAATCGCAATGTTGGCCAAGAGAACAGCTTAGATTTAGTCAAAATAGTTTGAAAATGCCACGTTCTCCCTCCAGTCACCAAACGGATAGGATATTCACCTATCGGGCACCACATCAGCATGGAAATGGGCCCCACCTTTGTTATCAGCACACAGCATTGGAGTCCATGCATCAACAAATCATACACCTCGCAACATTATTGAAACTATAGTTTTAATTGTGTGAGGTCAATGAGGAATGACCATGATGTGTCGATATGAAAACAGTTGTCCGCATCAGCCTTCATCATCGATCAGCGAGCAAAACTAGTCCCCACCATCAAATGTGATAGATGGTAGAATCTCGCATGCCTCGCACCATATTTGTGACGTTAGCAGAAACCTTGTGAGGTCTGTGAGCAATGGTCAAGATTGAAATCACTTCATCCGACGGCTGCGCAATCTGCACATGCAAAAAGGTTATTTCGCCTGACTTTTTAATAGTTGTTTTATTTTGCAGGGAGTGTTTTTAATGACCGTCAATCTTCCTATGATTGATCTTGACTGCTCCCCATGATTTCATGATGACATCACCGCTAGTTGTTTGGCGATTGCGATATCACGGGCAAGCGCCACGTGTCCCAAGCTGTTGATGTCGAAAAGGGATTAATAAGGCATTTAATATTTGTGTCGGACTTAAATACATTATAAAGTGGGTTATTAAAACAGCTGTGAGATGCACGTGTTTGAGATCGACGGTGATGTTATAATCTTGATAAAAATTTAATGGATGGTTATGTTTGGTGCTGCTGACTGCTATCTTTTTAATGACCGTCAATCTTCCTATGATTGATCCTGACCACTCCCCGCGATCTCACGATGACATCGCCACTGGTTGTTTGGTGATTGCGATATCACGAGCAAGCGCCACGTGTCCCAAGCTGCCGATGCCGAAAAGGGATTAATAAAGCATTTAATATTTGTGTCGGACTTAAATATGTTATAAAGTGGGTTACTAAAACAGCTATGAGATGCATGTGCTCAAGATCAACAGTGATGTTATAATCTTGGTAAGAAGTTGCTCGATGGTTATGTTTGGTGCTGCTGACTACTGTGGGTGAACATGATCGCCGGTGGTAGGAATCAACGTTGCCTACCATCACGTGATCCAAAGATGTAGGATGTTTAGTGATCGCGATATCATGGGTAGGTGCCATGTGTATTCCTTTGGCACTGCTTCTGTGGTGGGCCCTCGATGCTGACATGGAGATTTCGTCATCCCTTTTAAAGATAGCCATTCGATAATCTGACAAAAATAAAAGATTGACGACTAAAGTTTAAATTCGCATCAAATGCGATTGGAGCCGTTGGAGCAGCATGCAAATGAGCTTTAATGGTAGATGAGATTTCTACTACCTCAATTCAATCGACATAAAGTATATGTTATTTTTCTATCTTCATCACAAAAGCATTCAAGTATTTTCCAAGTAGTTCAGAGCCAAAGATAAAGTTTTTCGAGCGATCACAGTGAAGTTTGGTTCTCTGTAAGGCGCGAAATCCCATGAGTTATTTTCTAAACTGTTGGCTTAATTTGACTATCTTTGCGAAGGGGTTTTGTTAATTATTATCGTAGGGTTGCTAGTTCATTTGAATTATTGGAATTGCACATTTGTGTTGCATTTTTGTGTTCTGGGTACCCCTAGTTTCTTTGAGGATTTGATTTTTTAAAAGAAGCCCTAGTTGTTTAAGATGGCACCACCGAAGTAGCACTCTAGCCATGTTGATTATTTGAAGAGGAATTTGTATGATGACTTCCTGGATCAACTCTCATTGTCAAGAAATGATAGGAAGAGTGGTTTGGTTTTAACGAATGGAAAGACCCTAGGTGAAGGTCTATTGTGCAAAAATTATAACATTGCGGATGCCAAGATTCCTATGACTGATCTTGAAATGTTTAGGTTGTGGTATGGACAACAAAACTTACCTCACCCCTTCTCTAATGCCTGGAGATATGACATGGGGAAACTAACAGTGCCAAATGTGTTCCCTGATGTTGACTTGCTCAGAGCAGTGGCAACACGGTATGATCCTGTGACAAGGGTCATAAGGGATAATGACAGCGGAATTCTACTAAGCCTAAATGCAGGTGAAATTCAGAAGATTTTTGATTTGACTGAGTATAGCCTTTTCTTAGTCCAAATATATTTTGAGGAGATGAAGGAGGAGAACAAAAGGTTAAAGCCTCTTTTCAGATTGAAGTTGCTTCCTCTTCACTTGGCCAGGGCGGGCAGTTCAACAATTCTTATCAGCCCAAATGACCAGGAGCCTTTCAGGCTGAGTTGTTTTGCTAGTCACTTCCTGGAAACATTTTATTCATTGTGTCAGATTTTAGGGTTTAGCCCTAATACTATGATGCCATTTGCGTACACATTTATGGGAGCCCAGATTCGACATCCCAACTTCTCTATGGTATATGACTTTGCATCATTCCTGTCAGAGAAGATGCATGAGGGTTTGATAAAGCTGCATGTGGGGGATATTGGCACTCTTTGTTTCTAGTACTCCCTATTGATGCATATGTTCTTATACAAGAATGTTGTTTTCTTCTCAGAAAAAATGGAGTTGAGGTAGGAGATGAATGGAGAAAGGTTACCAGTATAGGTGTGGAGTGCAGATTTGTCTTACAATAGGGGAGGTGCCAACTTTGTGCAATTTGATAACTGCTTTGCCTCTAGGCTCAGGGATTGGTTTATGGTAAATGTGTCAAAAATCCCTGAAGATTTGCATGACTTCCTTCGACCGAAGGTGAAGAAGGCTAATTTAATAGTGTGTCACAATTGGGGTGATATCATCTTGTACCCTATAAACATTGTCTTTAGGGTGTATGGTTTCTAGGGAACCCCTCATATCCTCCCCTTTAATGTACCATCAAGGATGGGGTTTGCCAAAGTAATGTGGAAACTAGGTTGTATTCATGAGGAGAACCTAACAAAGAAAGGAAAAGGGACTTTGTTCCCTGACTACACTGTTGTTTATGATTTTGTTTGTTCGAAGGGAGGATGGGTCCACTTCGAAAGGTTTTTTGATGACTTCAATTTGAGGAATGGTGCTAGGAAACAGCATGATCCTAAGGGATTCTTTGCATTGTTCAGACAATGAATTAAAGGTGGAAAATTTGCACATGAATTCAACTTTCCTCAGGACCTAATCAGAACTAAGTTTGATTTGAATAGGAAGGAGTTGAATAAAGAAAAATGGATTGCATATGAAAATTTGTTGGCTATAATACATAAAATGGATCCAAAATATGATCCATTAATGGAGTTCACTCCATTTCACAAGAGAATAGACTTCTTAATGGCTAATTTCAAAAATATCATGGGCACTTTGATGACCAAGAGGGTCAGTTTGGAATTAGATTTTGGTATAGAAAGACTAGATGTGAGGCCTGAAGAAACAAGGCCAGCTTATCAGCCACCAGTTGACAGACCTCTATACAAGAGAAAGAGGAATGTGAGTAGTGATGAGGATGAAAGGGATAAGAATGGAAAACAAATCATGCAAGCATCATCACAGTTGGGTCCAAGGATCAGAGCACCCAGAGGGATAAGGATTGTGGATCTAGATTCACCACCAAGAGGTGATCCTGCAGTGTTACCATCAGAGCCAAGCCCTAAGAGGCAAAGATTTGAGGAAACACAAGAAAATTTGATGGATGAGATAATTGTCACTGATCAAGACATGCAGGTTGGTATCCCTTCCCCTCCTAGATCAACACAATTGGTGCTTTTTGACATGGATGTAAAGGGGAAATTTGTACAAGATGCTAGGATGGAGGCCTACAAGGAATTCTTGGATGATGATGCATTTGTAAAGACTCCTGTATTCTTGCAACTAGTTTGGAGTATGAAACTAGAAGAGTACCAGAACAAATGCAAGAGTAGGAGAGAATCAAGACCTGATAGGTCTAAGTAGGAGAATGATGATGAGGTCAAGGCCAAATTAATGGAAGAATTCAAAGGCATCACTCCTGATGAGGGAAGAAGACTTGTGACTCAGGTTGGTGTCTTACTTTTACCTAAATGGGACATAGCTGATGCAGTTGCATTCAATGCTATCTTACAGTCCAAGCAGCCTATACAAAATAGTGAAGAAGAGGTTAAGGCAGCTCTGTAGGACTCTTCCTTCAGTGAGGAGTATGAAACTCTGGCCATATGGGCATTGGCACCCCAGGGCAGAAAGGAAAATGTAAATGATATTAACCCACACCTAAGGGAGGGCTAATCAAAAAGAGAGCTTCTGAAACTTCAATAATAGAAGTTACAAGCCTGACAGTAAATGTGGCCAAATTGGACCAAAAGACAACTGAGAGAGAAGAGGTTGAAAAGAAGAGTCTGATGGAGAAATACAATATGATAATTGCAGAATATAGTAGGATGCAACAAAGGAATGTTGAGTTGCAATCTGAAGTAGATAGGTTGAAATATGGGTAGGTGGGAGAATCCTCCAGTGCTCCTGGTATCAGAGCATTAGCTTCTATTGTAGGATCAGTTCCCCATACTACTCCAATTGTTTCAACTCCGGGGTCTCCCATCCAGGCACCTACTCTCAGTCCTACACCAGGGCCAGTTGAAAAAGAAGTTGAATAATTTGTGGATCCCACCAAGAAGCAAATGTTGAATAGGATCACAAAACTGTAGGCTACCTTAAAGGCAAGTGAGGATGATGCAATTTCCAAACAAAGTGAGGTGGTTGACATAGTTTTGAGGCATCTCAATGAAAAGATTCATGTTAAATTACCATCTATACATTCTTTGTATTCTTTATTCTTGGATGGAATAAAAAATATCAACAGGGATCGGGAAATAGTTTTGCCTTTGGCTGAGAAATGGATCCCTAAGGCCAACGATCTGGATATTATGTACAAAGCTTCTAGGTTTGATGTGGAGGCCCCACTCATTGAAGTTTACTCAAATCTTTGTAAAATCATTGAATGGATTCCAGGCCCTACCTGATGATTTGAGTAGAAAAATTAGGGAGCTGATAAAGAGCTTTGATGACTAGAATGATACATTTTTGCTAGACATTATTGATGCACAAGGAAATGTTAAGACATTGCAACAGTGGCAGGATGGGGCAGAAGAAGTTATCAATCCACAAATCAAATCGATTTGTGATGATTCAAACTATGATTTTCTGGTAAATAGTATGGATAAGATAATTAACACCAACACATTCTTAGAGCTTTTTGAAAGGGAAGCCAATCAAGTTGTAGTGAAGTACACACCTTACAATACTAAGGTGAATGAGGTTGTGAATTTTTATTGGCCAATGGATGAAGAGTATTAGAGATGGGTGGACAAGTACTTAATCGAAGAGGAGTAAAACAATGTCTATTACCACAGGATGGATGAAGGAATGCTAGACGATGATGCAAACAATTATGGAGACAGCCACAAGAAATGATTTAACAATGGATAGGACATGTGAACAGAATGAGAAGATGTTCAAAATGGAGATAGCCATAAGGAATGCACTGGAGGATGTTGATACACACAAGTGGACAACTTACCAAGATTATCTATCAAACATCTATTTATGGATTAATAGAGCATAATTTCTAGTTTGTTATTGTTGTTAAGGAAAAGATGTTTATCAAAGGATGCGCCCTTTCACAATTCTGATATATTTATATCTGTTTCATAATGTAAAATAGATATAGGTGGATTGGAGAAAGATAAAGTAGATAGTTTACAATGAAACTTTCCTTTAAAAGACTCAGATGCATGTATGAATTTTGATGAAGTTAATGAAGATGTTTGAACTTGTGGCTTAATATTGGTATTGGTTGTTTGTGGAATTATACAGTTATTTGGTTGTCTCCATTTTGATGCTTTTCTGTTGTTTAAATTGATATATCAAGCATATATATATATATATATATTCAGTTTACAGATACACATTTGTTGTATTTGTGTGATGTGATTATTTTGTTCTTTCAAGTAAAGATTAAACCCTTCTAGTCAATCATAGTAACTGAAGAGTATTAATTGGATCAATAAGAAAAATCACATAACTAGGATTGTCATTCTATCTCAAGTAGAGTTTGTCTGTCATTTACTTGCACATCTATACAAGTTATAAACTACATCTGTGTGCCAAAAACTTTGAATTATTGCCATCATAGATTACACTTTTATAGATCTTCATTAGACTCCATACACCCAACAAGGCAGTGGTCTCCCGCTTTCATCTTTTGGTTTATCCATTTTATTTTTTTACATCTGTTAACTCAACATATTCTAATATAATTCAAACATAATTAAAATTAAAAACATCATAAATTAATTATGTAACCACATAAGTCAAATATAATTCTATCAAGAAATTAATATCAAACAGATAATACAATCACATAACTCATACATTTCAATGTCATTGATCTTTTTCTTCATCCAACTCTTTTTCTGTATCATCCGAACTAGATTCAACATTGTAAGGATTGGTCATATCATCATCATCATCATTGATATCAGTTTTGATAATGTCATCATCCACATAGATATCATCTTCATGAACATTAACTCCTACATCATCATGATCTAGTTCCTCCTCTTCGACATCTTCGTCAGGCACATCATCAACTAACTATTGATCCTGATCATCATCTACATCATCTTCTATTTCTTCAGTATCTTCTTCTTCCACCACATTATACTTTACCGACCTTCCTCTTGGATCATGTCTAACAACATATGAACAACCCGCTTTACCTGGAACCTCTAAGTAAAATACTTGCTCACATTGGCTTGGAAAACATAGGGCTCATTTCCAGCTCGCTCAAAATACCTTGTATTAACCATGGTAAATCTATTATCATGTTCAATAACAGTTCTCTAAGGATCATTTTCATTCAACCATAGCCTGTACCATAGGACAACAAACAAAACTAATTTGAAGGACTTAAATTCACACTCAAGTATATCATCCAAAATCCCATAGTATTGATTTTCTGAGACTTCTGGATGTATGTCGGTTCTAGATGAAACATTAGTCACCTGGAAGACTATAGTTATCCTAGAATCACAAGTTTTCTTTGTGTCATCCAACTTTTTGATTTGAAATTTATGACCATTGCACCACATAGCCTTGTAGTTTTTCACCTACAATATGTCAAACATGTAAAACTTATTGCAATATCGTCAGTTGATAAACATATTTATTCTTGGCCGAATGTATGCAAAGAAAAAAATCTCAACATATATATACATCAATATAATTGAAAATAATTAAATAATATGGGTGATTAATATATTTATACATACCTATTTATCTCTTAAACCATATGCTAAATCAATTTCCCTTGGTGTAACATTGGAATCTCCATTACAATGAGCTTCTTTAACCAATGAAGCCACACCTTCCCATGTTAATGTGTGACCAGATTGTTGACATCGTTCAATCCATACCGTCATCCAATCAAGATTTTTTGTGATGTAAAAATGTAGTGCATCCCAATCTCGACAAACTGTATCAAAAGAAAATGAAATTCACAAACAATGTATAATTAGTTAAATAAGTACAATATACATAAAAACCAAATGTAAAATGTATTCTAATTAATCTCCATGACCATCTTATAATTACCTGTCACTTTCCTCAATCTACCTTTCCCCATCAGGTACTCCCCTTCGAATTTGTTAATGGAGTTGGGATCCCAAATGCGATCTACATCGATCTTTGTTGCAAACTTAGGAAGATATTTAGTAATGTACACCATGGTCTAGTATACCATGTATCCCTCCACCATAGAACCCTCGGGATGTGCTCTTTGTCTAACCAAAGCCTTCAAAAATTTCAAGTGCCTCTCAACCATCCACATTGACTTTGTGTGTATAGGTCCACACAATTCAATCTCCTCAACTTGGTGTATTAGGTAGTGTTCTTGTGCATTGAAAAATGTCGAAGGTAGACACTTTTGCATTTCACACATTAGACAAGGAATTTTCCTCTTCCAATAATTTATATCTTCTTTATGGATTGCTTTAGATGACAACCATCTACAAGTGATTCAAGGCACAAATATATTAACGAGATTTAACAAAAATATACAATGAATTGAACAAATATCGCTACTTACCTCATGTATTTTCCAAGATCATATATAACGTGCTTGACATTGTTGTCGAAGTTGTCTAGGAGAGATAGAGGTAGAACATATTGCAACAATTATAAAATGATCCTTTCATTAATATTTTTCCAAAAGTAGTAAACATAATACAATGAAAAGTACATGCAGTATACATATATATATATAATATACCAAAATAATTACCTTAATGAAGGTATGCCAATCATGCGTTTTCATCCCTGACCCAAATTCACCTTTCTTTGTTATGATATTGTTTATGTTCGCAGCAAATCCTATGGGAAATTGATTTTTTCGTATGACTTGTTTTATAGCATTGCTTTGTTGCTCCATTAATAACCAAGGAAGGGCACTTATATTAATTTGGTCTCCATCTCTATTTAATCGAATGACATTTTTCATTGCATGACTGGCTTCCTGAATGTCATTACAAATTTTGACAATTTTTTCTTTGTCATGCCTTCCATCCAATATTTTCCATAATGTTTTTGTCAGATTCTTTCTAATATGCATTGTATCAAACAAATGCACAATTTGTAGCTGCTCATAATAGGGAAACCTACTAAATTGTCTGGGATAACTTTTCAGTCCCTGTGGAAGCCGACCATTAATGCCTTGATGACCTTCATGAAGCATATAAGTTAAACAAATTAACAAGGACAATCATTTTCAATTACAACATGAGTAAACACAACACAATATAAAAATATAAATTCAAAACATATCATAAATGATAGATAAACAATTTTATCCGATGCATAACCTTGACAATTAATTCTATTATATTCCAACTTCCATAGGCGAGGTGTCATTCTTCGTGGTTTTGATGTAGTCTCTTCTTTCCCATTGAAAAGTTGTTTTTCGGTAGTTCGATACTTATGATTTATGTGGAGGAAGTGCCTATACTCATCAAACACCTAATTTCCTAAACTTGTTGAATGACAAGATTTCATCTTTGGACCACAAATTGGACATGCAAATTTTCCCTTTGTTTGGAGACTTGCAAATCATATATAATTGGATTAAATATGTCAATTTTTATAATTATATATAATGAATAGATTATTTAAAAAACATGCATGATATCTACTTCATAAAATTAAATATCATTAAAGTCATGCAGTCAAACGTTATAAAATACCAGAAAAATGTGTTAGCCCTGGGGCATCATGAATTTTCCATACAAGCATTGCATGGAATTAAAATTGTCTTTGTCCTATTGGTCTAGATACTTTATACATAGTCACGCCATTCCATAACTTTAGTAACTCATCGATAAGAGGCTCAATATATGCATTCATATCTTTAACCTGGTACTTACCTAGTAGAATGAACATAAACATTACATAATTATTATAACCATTTTACTACATAATATATAAATTCATGTACCTGACTATTAAATGAAAAAACATATAAGTCATTATGCAACAAATAAGACAAATGAGATGCTAATATGTTAAAGATAATTTATGTAAACAAATACCTAGAACAATCATTGCCAACATTATGTGCTCCCTCTTTATTGACATCCATGGACGAATGTTATTGTTGATAACAAAAATAGGCCACATCGAGTAAATAGATCTCAGCCCTCCAAATGGATTGACACCATCCGCTACCAATGAAAGCCTGAGATTACGAGGTTATTCTTTAAAGTGTGGCCATTTTTCATCCATATCCCTAAATGTAGAACCATCTGCAAGCATTCGAAGAATCTCATCTCCACTTCTATTTTATGCATGGTAATCCATAAATTGCGCTAAGCTTTTGCACCTAAATAATTGTTGCATACATGGAATAATGGGAATATAACGAAGAACCTTGTGAGACACCTTTTTTGTTAGTTGATTTGTTCAATATTTATTGATATGACATTCTGGGCATTCTATTGCAAATTCATGTTGTTTATGATATATAATATGATCATTGGGACATGCATCTATTGCTTGATACTCCATTCCAATATCTTTCATAATGCTAGATAAATCTCGGTATGAGCGAGGTAAAATATTTGATGGTGGTAACAAAAATTCACAGATCAATCTACAACAAAAAATAATTTCTTAATATAAATAATATTAATGGTACATCATCCTTTATTTACTAGTGATGAACTAACAACAATTAAAATAGATGAAAAAAAGATGACATATATGACATAACTTAACATCTGTGAGATTGCTATGTTGGATAAACCATTCATAACCTTCAATCTCACTAGCAACAATACAACAAAGAGAAGAGTTGTTTGGGAGCCTTCATAAAGGGGCTCGTATGCCTTCTCAAGTACAAGTAAATCATGAACATCATCAAAGTCATCTCGATCAACATGATCAGATGTGCCACTACATGTGTCATGGATCAATGTATTTGTACCATCATCTTCAATTGTGTTTTTTGGTGCATAATCATCTTCTTCCATAGGATCATTAACTTCATCTTTGATATTCACAACTCCATGTTCCTTCGCTGCAAAACCACATTCTTTAGGCCGTGATAATTCATATTGTGTGCCCTAAGGCATCCCACCTTTATAATAATGATAGACACAAATAAACCATGATCATGATCAAGTGATTTTGTATATATATATCAAATGTTAAAACAATATAAACATTTACAAATTCAATCAATATAAACACATATAATGAACAACTTACGAATGGATGATAATCATGCCCCCCTTCAACATGACCATGCTACCTAAAATGTTTCTCAAGTATTGTGATTAAAAGTCTTTTCATCTTTAATCCCTTGCAATTATTGCAAGGACAATAGCATTTCCCATCACCCTTTCTTTTCAATATAGCCCACAATCTAGCAACTGTCTCTTCATTTTGTTCTAGACTAATATTATTTGACATGATTTTTCTTTACCAAGCTTGAATATTTAGATCTTCAAAAAATATCAAACTCACACTCCAATAATTTTTAATCATACACAGGTAACAAAATATAATAATTACGATATTTTACAACAAAAAAAATCAGCATGCAACCACCCCTGCAAAAGAGAAGATAGTCTAAAGTTAATGACCCCAAAAAACACTTTCAAATGCTAATTCCAGAAATTATTAAATTCTGATTTTACTATGATTTCCAATTGTTAGACTCCTAAAATCAGAATATTGAACTTGCACAACAAAATTTGGAAATGAAATTCTCAAAATGTAGCTAATAGGCCTCAACAATTAAGGCCTACTCAAGACTTTGTGAAGTCACTTCAAGGTTTCTAGGCCTTACCTGATGATTTCAGCAGGAGGATTAAAGAGTTGGTAAAGAGTTTTGATGACTAGAGTGACATGTTTACCAGATATTGTAGATGCCCAGGGAAATGTTAGATCACTGCAGCAATGGTAGGACAAGGTAGATGAAATCATCAATGCACAAATCAAAATGATTTGTGATGACTCAGATTATGACATGCTGATGAGTAGTATGGATAAAATCATTAACACGAGCACATTTTTGGAATCTTTTGAAAGGGAGGTGAATCAAGTAGTAGTACTTAACTGAACAAGAATAGGATAGAGTCTACAATGGATGAGGAATATCAAGGATGGGTAGAAAAGTACTTAACTGAACAAGAATAGGATAGAGTCTACAACCGGTAGTTAATAGCTCAATAGTTATGGTTATAACAAATTTTAGCTATGTCTTGGTGACAGTTTTGGTGCAAATTTTTGAAGTTTGGCAAATGCAATAGTTATTCTCTAGTGGACAGGATGAACAAGAAGATTCTCCACAGACTCGACTATTGTAACTAATTTTTGAAATGTCATAAGGCGGTCCAAGTGACCAATGATAGGTGTATTTATGGTCCAATGCTTGTTGCTCCTTCATTTCCCCTATAAGAAGGATTTCAAGACTAGAAATAGGGATTAGCAAGTTAGATATCTTTAGGTTGAGTTGAACTGAAGTTGTAGAGATAATTTGTAAAGAGCCTGATATTATAGTGAAGATACTATTCTTAGGTTGGTGTCATTCTGTTGTAGGTTTTAGTTGCATGGGTACTTAATTTTCAAGACAGTACTAGCATCTGAATGAAAATTACTCATTTCAAGGTCATGTATCTCCATTATATGAATATATTATTATCTTGAATAAAATGATCAAGGGTTATTCTGTTCATCTCACTGTTATGGTGTGTGTAATTCTCATTTTGGCTTTAATTCAAGGAATTAATTAAAATGCTTGAGTGAGGTTATAGGTGACTATGTTCATATAAGGATTTTATAAGTAGTATTGGGTTAGAATATAGATTGATGGTATTGTAAGGCAGTATTATCTAATATTTTATATGCTATGTGTCTAGAAGATAAACTTGGTTACAGTAAAAAATAACCAACACCTTTGATATTATCTAGCTATGGCTCCCAAATCTATTGAAAATTGATCATTAAGGTTAAAATTGAAACCTTGCAAATATAATCTTTGTCCAAATCCATCAAGAACTTTCCATCAATTATAAACAATTCCCTTATAAAGAATTTGTGAAATCAGGTCTAAAATCTGGAAATGAAATTCTAAAAATGCACAAACCAAATTTGATGAGATGTTGCTTTAAAATATGATTTTCAAACTTGGAAGTACAAATCTGACTTCACAAATGAATTCTGGAAAAAGACAATGACTACCCTCAACTTGGTGATATCTTCTTGAGTTTCTTCTGATTTTCCCTAAGAAAATAATCGAGTAAAATACTGTCGCAATAAATAGTCGAGCTCATTTCAATTTATGCCCACCACAATTTAACTTTGTAGGTCTGTCGAAATTTCAGTGAAAGATCTTCATCAAAAAGTAGATGAAAAAAATGGTTTATCGAAATTCCGATGAACATTGGGGATAAAAAAATTTAAATTTTTTTTTTGCACAAGTGCCCAATGATACATCTGATTATATAGCTTTCGTCAGAAGGTTTCGTTGGAAATTGGGGTCAAATAAGTTAGTGATACTTTGTAAGGAAACCACCTATCAAACAACCAAATGCACAAAGGTACTCATCATTCAAAGGTTTTTGTTTTTCATGTAATAAGTTTGGTCATAAGGCAACTGTGTGTAGGAGTAGGTTGAATTAGTTTTCTGGTCCCTTCTCCAGACAATGTTATACATGCAAGAAGATAGGACATAAAGCTATTGAATGCACATCTTTGGTTATTTGAGTGATGATTAATAGGTTCAATGGAAAAAGGATGAATCAATCATTCAATGGATATTTTTATACTTGTAACATGTTTGGACATAAATCGAATCAATGCAGAACATGGATGAATGGAAATCAAACAAGTCAAAGAAATATAGTTTGCTACTATGGCAAGAAACCAAGACATGTCTCAAAGGTGTGCAGAAATAGAAAAGGGGAGCACTCTGCTCTGGTGGAAGATGACAAACTGATTAAAAAGATTGATAAGGAAGAAGTTAAATAGGAAATGAGAAAGATTTGGAAAAATAAAGAAGGATCAAAGTCTACTAATGCATCTATACCCTCATTTGGTGCAGATGAATCCTCTGGGAATTAGACCTAGCTTGGTCTTAGGGGGAGCTTTATAAGAAAATAAATTAAGCCCCTTGAAATACAGTGTGTTGGGTGTTTACACGTTGATATGTTGTAAAGAATGATAGGATAGAAGTGATGCAAAAGAAACTAGAAGAAAAGGTGCAAGAATGTTCTTTTGCGGAGTAAATTAGGGTTTCTCAATATAGATGGAAGAGAAGTTCGTCATCTTTTTTCAATTAATGGGAATTAGGGAAAAATGATGAAGTATAAAGGAAATATCGCAAATCATTTTTATCATCAAATGCATTCAAAGAATTTGTAGAGTGCTTTTAACCTTCTTGAAGTATCTTTGAAGCGATTTGAAGACCCTCAAAGAAATCATTGTGGATATTTGATATAAGTGACGAAAATTTCCCCATCTTGCACTAGAAAAAGTAAGGTAACTAAAGAATTTTCTTGTTAAATTTTGAGAGCTATAATGGAAATTTCTAGAAGAGGATCGAGTGGGAATACCTCTTTGAAGTTGAAAGGAGTTGAGATGGATGAGTTCGATCATCAGAAAATAAAGAGGTTGGAATTAGGTTTGGAACCGAACAATTTATGGAACATACAAACCCTAGGTTTGAATGTACGGGGAGAATTCCTTCGGTTTGCTAAAAAAGAGTTCATCTTGTTCCTTCTAAGAAAATTCAAGGATGGAAACATTCTACTGGACAAAACTTATCTCATTTCAAAGGAAGCAATCAAAGTGGTTATCGAATTGTGTGGCATTGGAGAACTTCCAGGATGAAAAACCATAAAATACAAGGAAGTGGAGGAAATGAAAAAAGTTGACAAGGACCCCCAAGCAGTGTTGATTGATACTATTGGTGATTCCTTGGTTAGGTATGTTGCATACAAAATTTATTATAAAATCTTTTTCAGAAATTGTGAAGACTCTACCTCGGTCATTGCAATTTATCTAGCACATAAAATTGTAAAAGAGAATATATAATTTGATCCATGTAAGCTAATCCTTGAAAATATTACCAGGAATATACAAATGACACTAGGAGAAGGATACCCATTCTCTTTTGGGTCCTTTCTTACATGTTTGGTATTTTATTTTCTGAAATCACTACCGGGAAAGAAAGATGTTGAGTGGGAATCTAGGATTCCTATTGCAAAACAGATATTCAAACGCTCGGAAAGCTTGGAGGATAAAGAAAGTGCATGCAAAAAAAAATTATTATCATTGTGGAATGTAATCAGCTCCAGTGAAGTCATGGTGAGTCAATTTAAGGAAAGTTCTTCTTCCGAGACGAAGGAATTGGAAGTAGTCACTAGTGATTGCCCTCCAAAATTGAAGAAAAGAAAAGTTGTCTTTGAAAATGTCATTGCTATCTCTGAAGAAAAGAAAGACGAAGAAGAATCTTTGGCTGGATCAGAATCTTCCTATCCAGAAGGCATCTGGTCCATTTTATTAAAAGGAAAAATGAATATAGCTAGTGATGTATGGAGTAGGGGCTTACTCGTTGAGAGACTTAAAATTGATGATACTTTAGTTGAATATCTACTTCATAAAGGTCTGGGTGGATGTAAGCTAGAAGATTTAGTTGAAAAGAGGTGTTCAAAATCAAAGCAAAGGTTATCTAAACTAATTGTAGAGACAAATAAATGCATAAAAGAAATGTCATACATATACAAGTATTGTCTCCAGTGGCCTGCTATAGTTGATAACTTTCAAAGCAGAATTGAAGCAATAAAATCTAAAGTGAACAACATTGGAAAGAAATTTGATATTTTTGAGGACAAAGAAGGGATGAAAATGTTGAGAATTGGTGACCTTCAAGCTGAAATGATCATTGTGTAGAGGAAAATGGATGATGTAGTGAATACCTTTTGGCTTCTTAAGGAAGTGGTTAAGGTCTGGTTAGACCATCTTGCCAGAATACTCTCTAATGTAGAAGACTGTGAGAAAAAATACTCATCCATAGACTGGTCATCCTCCACATTGTTGGCTATATTGGATAGTATGTGTGTAAGAATGGACTTTTCAGTCCTTGAATGGAAGAAATTATATCCTTTTGTCAAAGAGAGGTACAAAAAGGTATTTCAGGTGACAAATGTCATTTTGGTTTGAAGAAGTGGTTGCTTAAAAAGTTTTGAAATTTTTGAATAATATATGTCACCATGTTTACATATTTTTGGTGCCCTTTTCCATTTATGTCAAAGGGGGAGAGATTTGGAGAAGACTTGGAGAATTTTGGGGTTTTTTGGAAAGGGGGAAATTTTTGTTTTTTGGAGAATTTTGAATTAGAATTTTTGCACATGTTGCCATTAATGACAAAGGGGGAGTGTTGATGGGTGTTTTTTCACCTTATCAACATAAGATTTATGCATAAGTGCATTACCTCTGTTGAAAGACAACTTCCTACAACAAGTTGCAGAAAATTATCCCAAGGTCTCTCGGATATCAGATCATGACATGCATTGAATGTATTAGTTGTTTATATGTGATCTTGTTGGTAATCACAGGGTAGACTTACATGAGTTAAGCTAGGAGGAATTAGTTCATTTGATGGAGTTTCAAGATGGTAATTTTTTTGCACCATTTTTGTAGGTTCGAACAACAGTCGAAAATGCCTATTTCAGCTTCAGATTTGGCTTTACAATGTGCAATAAACCTTGTTCAAAGTCACTATAAAAAAATGAAAAAGAGGTAGGGAAGTGAAGAGGTTCCTAGATCTGAAACTAGCAGTGAACAGTGACAATGGAGGCTACTACAATGGGCCAACCTTCCCAATACTTAGTTCCACTTAACCGAGAAAGCCTATAGTATCATGAAACTAATGTAATCTTCTAGGGACTACAGATTTCAGCTTTTCATTCACCATAAACATGAATAAAGAGATGAATTTTAGGTGCAAAAATAACATAAAGTTCAAACTAACATTACATAGTTGTATATAATCAATATGCAGCCAAAAGTGGGTATGTGTAGGATCATGATGGGCCACAAAGTGGCGATATGATGGGTATGTGGCTGACGACACTCTTTTTACTGAAAATTGATCAAACAAAAAGGGTTTTTAAAGGAGATTCTCAGCTTTCCACCAATATAAATTATGTTTTACTTTGAATTTAATAAATAATTATTATTCATTTTCTATTTGAATTGCGAATAAAGTCCTAATTGATAGGTTGATTGAAAAACATCTATAAATTTCAAACAATATCACATTTTTTGATTCCAAAACATGCATCACATTCTATGTTTCATATACTATAGGATTAAAAAAAACAAAATTGAATTTCATGAAGTTTTGACCAAGTTAAGGTGGTTAGACATATGAGTTTTTTATATTTTAAAAAAATTGTAATAAAAAAATCATAATTAATTATTTACTTAGAAACAAATTACAAAAAAATATGCATCACATTAGGACATGAGTCCTCTACTTATATCTTAAATCTCATAAAAAAATACTATCATTTTATTGTGGTTAGGGTGGTCAGACAGACACCTACTTCTTATTTTTTCCCTGAAATTTAAGTACTACTCCATTGAAATTTTGAATTTTCACCAAATAGATTTTTGTTCTTTTAAAATAAACCTAGTAGTTTATAAAATAAATTCAATTTTATATAGATTCTATTCTTACATATTTTTGAAATAATATAGATAACCTATTCAAAATTTTATGTCAAGTTGTCTAACTCTAATTTTTTTGAATTTTTTGCCACTTAAAGGCCTATTTTTTCTATGATGATCCTACACATACCCAAGTATGAACTATGAAGAGGTCAACACCCTAGCAATCTCCAGAATCAATGGACAACATTTAACTAATCTACTCAAGCAAACTTAAATACATAAAACAACAAAGTAAATAAACTCAAATTCACTAACTGAGAGGAGAAGAATCATGAAACATGCAAAGGAACTCAAGAATCCACCAAAGTCAGTTAATTTCTATTAATATTCTAGCAACATGTCTTTACAACAACTCAAATCTATCTTGGAAATGAGAGGAGACCCCCTATTTATAGTTTTCAAAAAGTGAAATGAATGGCCAATATTTACTTTCATTGTGTGCCCTAGATTCATTTTATATTAGGGTTTCACCTACCCCCAAATATATAGGAATTAAAATACAACTTTGTCTTATTCCTATTTTGTCTTCTTGTGACACCACTGTAGCTCTTTTGTCCTTTAGCAGATTGATTTTTTCCTTTTTGGCTATAGCTACATAGTGAGAAATTCATCATCTATTATAGGTTTTCTAGCCTCCTTTTGTAATGAAGCATATTCCACAATTTTTTTGATCAAAGGATGAAGCTTGTCCCATTCCAAAATGTCGGATTGAAGTTCCTAGAAGTTCAATTTTTTAGATCAATGGGTGAGTGTGTCCCAATCTTTGTCACATTTGGTTGTATTTTGTAGTACTTGTTCTGACTGGGCAAAGGCACGAACAACAAAACCCATGAAATCTGTTGTGATCTCACCCGTGGTTCCACTTTCCATCTTCTTATGGAAGTAAGGTCTTATCTTTTCTGGATCCATCTCCACAACAGGCATGTCAAAATCTATCATTAACTTAAGGTATTATTCGCATGCCATTCTAATCTACTTAACCTAGTCAATATCTTTCTCCACTTCATGGATCACCCATTCTAATATTTATTTCCTGTGATCGAGGCCCAACTTCCAGTTCTCCACAAGCCATAAATCATCATCTGCCAGAGCAAGCTCTTTCTTCACCATTTTCTTGGGCATCTTAAGGATTGCCTCAATTTTAGGATATGTAATCCTATATACCTAGGAAGTTAGTACGAATTTTCCTTATATCCCCAAGATACTTCTACACTTCCAAGAATTTATTTTCTATCCTAATAGCATGTGCAATGCCCACGTTTCTGTTATAGAGGACTTGCCTGAACCAATGTTCAATAGCTTTTGTCCAGCTCTTTCTCTTTTCAAGTGTGTTGATATGCTCCTTTGATAAAAATAGTGGGGTAGTCATTTATGTGGTAGGGAGATCTTCGGTTGAAGACCATTGCTGAATATATGTTGTCAAATCTGCCACCTATGCCTTTAATTCCTCCTTGAAGGTCTTATCCTTGTTCATTTGGTGCACAATGGTGGTGACAGATCCCTACAAATGGTCAATATTTTTCTCCCTCATGGACGTCTTGAGGTCAATGGTAGAGATATTGTAGCTAACCCCTTCCTCACCCATTACCGGGTTGGAAATTTGTACCATTCTCGATCTAGACGCATCCATGGTCAGCTGAGATCTAACCTTCGGATTATTTTTCTTCTTGGTGTTGATTTGGGCTTGAGCCAAGATGGCCTCCAACCTTGCCTTCAGATCCATTAGGGTTGGGGTCTTCTTTTCTAGTTGCTTCTCAAGCCATCCAAGCATCTGAGCTTCCCTTTTCGATGATTCATGATCACCTCCCTCTTCACAAGCATGTTGGATTTGCAACATTTTTTCACCTAAGGTCTCTTGTTATAGCTTTTCCCCTTCTTCTTCATCTGAGTCCTAAATAAAAATAGTCACCTTCTTTTGGGACATAGTTTCCATGCGCTCTTTGGGGCTATGTTCTCGTTCAAAATTTTCTTCTTCTTCTTCCTCATGTTCATGCTCTTCGCGGTGTTCTATTGGGCTTCTTCGTATTTCAACCTCTTCCTCAGGCTTGTCCTCTTCTTTCTTTTCTTCTTGTTCTCTAGGAAGGGGCATCTCTTCCTCATGTTTGGGGCCTTTATCTTGATCCCTTGTTGGATGTTCAGTGTCCTTCATTTCTATATCAACACCCTTCTCTTCAATAACAAGCAGTTTTTCAGCTTCTTCCTCCTCAACATCTTTGAGTTGTCAATCCAATTCCTCCTCGAGGTCAGGATCGAAGGTTTCCATGATATATTTTGGCTCATTATCATCTTCCTCGGAAGATTTTGTTTCCTCTTCTTCATGGATGACATCATCAATTACTAGATGCTAATGTGGAGGATGCTCATGATAATCATCCACTTCTTCCTCCAGCCTCTTGGCTACTTCCTTTTGTTTCCTATCCAATTCTTCATACATTTTCATTGTTGCCTCCATCATAGGAGGTTCTATAGGAGGGGGAGGTACAGGGAGACTAGTTATGGCATGAGATAAAGTGGCCTACACTGCGGGGTTTTCAAACATTCTAGAGAGATCAGAGGGCATGTTCTGTGTGTATTTAGTGAAAGCTTTTGGGAGGATGAGAGTGGCCATCATCATTGTTGTAGTGGCCTACAGAGGAGACATTATGGGAGAAATGGATGAGGAAGAGAGCGAGGAAGTAGTGTCAGATGAGGAATCCATAGTTATCACTTGGGCCACAAGGGAGGTGGAGGCAAGGTGGAATAAAATGTCCACAACAGACAGAGAGGTGGCAACCACTACTTGTGAGATAGGCGGGGCAGTAACAATAGTGGAAATTTTTGCAGCTGAGACAACAAGTGTAATAGGTGGGGAGTTTGGTTGCTCTTCTCCCTCATGGAGTGGGTCCTCTTCGATAGTGGGCATCCTTTTGAAACTACCCAACCTCTTTGACTACTTTGACGTTCCAACCTCTAGAGCCTTCCCTACAAACTCTTTATATTTAGGCTAATGCCAAGCAACATCTTTTCTCTTCTTTGATCGTGTGTTTGGGGGATACTTCAGGTCTCTCTTGTCGAGGCCATGTCAAATGCATTGTCGATTTCACCCTCCATTGACTCTTCAAGCTCCCCATATGTCAGGGTTACTCCTTGCTACTTTAATTAGGAAATTTTCCCATCAATACATTGTCTCATTCATGCCTCAACAAGCTTTGTAATGATGTTGAGGTCATTGACCTCCTCTTCATTCCATTCTATTAATAGAAGAGAAAATTTGGTGATAGCGTCATACCTTGGATCCACCACCATGCCCTCTTCTTCAACCACTTGCTCTGGTTCAAGAAACAATTTAACCACCTTGACGAAGTAGGTCGTCATGTGCATGTACTGTCGCATACGCACCACCTTGTCATCCTTGCAATTGGACCAAAATTCTTCAACATTATGCAGTGGGAATACTCCAATCCAACCATTTTCTTCATCTTTCCATATGGATCCATCCATGGCTAAGTAGTGTGAAACTTCAAGTTGTATTCATTTAGCTCCTTATCAAAATATTATGCACATTGGGAGGTATGGAGCTCATACATGCCTTGGCTGAAGGAGAGGGGATAAGGAATTCCCACTCAATGCTTGTCACTCAGGAGGGTGTGCACTCTCTATAGTTGTTATGAGAGTTCAAGCAATACTATTCGGTCATTCAGATACTGGGGCAGCTTATTAGGTTTATCAGAAAAAACCTCAGCTTGGATGTAGGTGAATTTTGGGAATTATATAAATAGAAATCTAAACTGACAAATGAAGGCATTTTCACTCTGTGGGACTCTCCTTTTGAGGTCACCCCCAAGCATTCTGATGATGTGGCCTATTAAGGCATCATTGACTTGGCAGTATTCCCTCTTGAAATTTATTTATTGGAGTTGAGGGTACTTATCGTACACCTTTAGTTGCCTTTCTGGAGTTGGATTTGGTGCCACAAATAATCCCCTATATTGGGCATGATCGACAAGCTAGTAGACAAGATACGACGTCATGTAAAACTTTGAATTTTTCTTCACTGCCACAAACTACTCATGCAAGCAGTCACTAATCATTCTCGCCCAATAGAATTTGGCATTTTCTCAGTTTATTTCATCTATGAAATACATCATCCATTCTTGGAAGAAAGTTGTGGTCAGAAGGCCCATAACTCTGCTCATAAGGGTTACCAAGTCATGGTAATCTTCATAGAAGTCACTTTGGAAGAGCTCCTGGGGTACCTTATTAGTGTTGCCCCTCTTCTCCTTCAGCCAATATTGATTGATGAGCTTCTTGCATTTAAGGGGATCAATGCCTGACATTTGTTTACCATATTCCTTGGTTGTCTGCTCCATTTCATTGAAGGTAGGGATGTGAAAGGTCCTCCCTATTGATTTGACAGACAAGTCAACCAATATGTTCCCATCTCTATCAACTATTGTTCTGGTGTCTTCTTGGTACGCATCCCTATAGTTCATCACAAGTTTAGGGGCTATGAGAGCTAGTGGGAATCTAACAACCTTGGCTAATCCATTGGCTCTAATTTTTCTAGCATTCTCGATTATGGGATTGAGCCTGATCCTTTGTTTGAATTCATCGATGTTGATGTGTCCTAGATTAGTGTCTGAGATCTCCTTCCATGTTGTAGTGACCTTCGAGTTGATGGTATCCCCTTGGAACTTGTACCTCATCTAATCTTTATCCTCTTTGCCTCGAGGTGTTTTTGTAATTTTCTTCCTTTTGTCTTTCTCTATGACCACCCCTGAGGATCCAACAGCTGGTTCTATATCCCCTGCAACCAAAGGAGTAGTAAATTATTCGAGCACAATAGTGTGAGGAACATTAGCCAAGACTCTGCAAAATAGTATTAGATCAGACAATTCATGCTTTAAAGATCATAAAAATCCTATAAAAATAATCTTCGTCTTTCATTTGGAGGAAATTGGACACTACGGGCTTAGGGGTGCAGACTTCCTTGTGTTGGTAGTTGTTTTGATGGATTTTCCATTAAAAAAACACTGGAAGGGTGGCTTCCCGCACATAGAGTCTAGCAATGCAAGACCCGCGAGGTTGGAGGATGGCAGACATATGTTGGGCGAAAGATGCAGAAGAACACGGGAGGTCAGTCATTTGGAACAACAGTGATAGGATAGTGGTCTGACATGGGAGGCCCGCATGGCCAGATCAGCAAAGGGGTATTGGTCATCCATCTTCATTTGATTTTGTTTTCATAATCTAGTGGCGAGGAGGATTTTAGGTTCCACAATGCGGGGAGATGAAGACTAAAGGTCATTTGGAATGTAAAAATCTAAACGGAGTCCCACAGATGGAAGTACATAGGACTCTACCCACATGCCTAGGCCTTAATCATCTTTCATGAATTTTAGATAGTGCTCTGAGTCATGGGATCTGATGGAAGGAGGGATGTATTGTGATGGCCATCTGAAACATTGGGCACCAAATGAAGATCTGCAAACGACGGCCCGCAATTGCGAGCCCGAGAGTGTCCAAGGGTCATTCTTTAAACTTGTGAATTTTGCAAGTTTTCTTAAACGACAGTCACTAGGGCGGGGCTTGGTCAGTGAGAGATCGAGTAACGGAGGTTGTTTGGAATGGCTAAGCCTATGAGAAATCTGCAAGTGGAAACCTATATGATTGGACCCAATAGGATTGATAGACACACCTTTTAAATATTGTCGGACCCAACCCACACATTGGGAGAGTGGAATCAGACAGTCATTTCAAGATGGTGAATCCAAAAGGTGAATTGAATTCGGAGGTCTGCATCTATGAACCCAAGGAGGTTGGAGGGTCTACCCTTAGACTTGTGAAATTTGGAAAGGCTTAGGACGATCGAGAGGAGGGAGTATTCTGTGAAGGCGACCCCGACAGGGGTGGAAGTCATTTTCAAAAGTTAGCATTTGCACAAGAATGGGACAAATGAGAGGGTGATGTGGGTCCAAAGAGCATGGCCTCCATGCTCAAGAACGGTGGTGAGGGTGACTAGTTCTGAAGGGTTCCAGATCATTTTTTTCTAAGGTTTAATAGGTTTCTAACTTGTGGGTTCTCTAGTGAGGTCATTTCTTTAGCAGATTTCACCATTTTATTGAGCAAACACTTTAATCATTTTTGAATTCTGGAGGAAACAAAGATGGAGATGAGCGACGATGATCTCACCTTTAACTCCTACATTGGATGACAATGAACAAACCTCAAATGATGGTTGAATCGATAGATGGAGTTTGTGGGCATGATGGTGGCAATGACTAGGGGCTCTGACACTTTTCTGCAAAAGAATATTATGAAAATGACAACTTAAGAAAGGTATCTATAGAAAATATGGCATTTAATGCCCTTATTGAATGCTCATATGGAGGCATAGAAAGTTGGTGAATGGTCACTACAAAATGGTGCATGGGATGATAGAGTTTTCCCAATGGATGGTGATCAAGCACTGGCCATATGGAATGATAGGCAATGAAAAATAGAAATGACGACCACGGGTCTTGCAAGGCAAGAGGACACCCCAAGCCCATCGTTCGGAATGGTGTTGGTCGGAAGGAAACTTGCACAGGGTGAAGGATGCCAGCTTTAAGACTTGAAGGAAAATAGCCAAGAGAATCCTATGAGGACTTAAGACTTTGAAAATTTGAGGGGAGCAAAATATGATCAACTCAAGATGATTCTTTCAAAGTTCCTCGACCATTTGGACTTAAAATAGGGGGCACACAAAATAAGGTAACACAAAAATGACCTGACACAAGTGAAAAGAGAGGGTCCCCATTCCAAATGGGGCATGAGTGCTATAGGCACAATAGGGAGATTTTTGGAAGTTTGTCATATATTTTCATTGATGTCACATCTTGGTCTGGTATCATGTACCAGTGTGCAGATCACATTTATCCTATTTGATATTTGATATGGTATCTCTAGTATATTGGTTCACATATCTCCACCGATAATTAATATGATCTATGGTTTTGGGAAAAACATTATAATGGTTGAAAGAGTGTATACATGTATTCTTAGATATTCATATGATTGGGTAATGCGTTGGCATCAGTTCTTGAGATTGCATTTCGGTATTAAGCTAATCTTGGCCGACACGATGTTGCATGACACATGTGAATTACTCTTGATATGAAGCTGGAAAGTTATCATCTTGAAAATATGATTTGCATCAATCAGGTCAACCTAATCAATACATGCTGATATATCATGTATATATATACAAGATGGTTAGAAGATGAAAAAGTAGTGAAGCGATGAAGGACAAGTGATATATATATGTATAATGAATGTGAATGTGAAGAGAAGTAGAAGTGTGTGTATAAGTGAAGTGTGTGAACAATCGTTGAAGATCATGTGAGCGAATAATTTGAGCATCAAAGGAACTGAACCTGCCCATGTGGTGTAATTTCTCAGTTCAACTATGGTGGTTAGCCATTTTTGTCTACTTATTTCTATAAGCAGTGAGACTCCATTTTCGATAGTAATTCCTTGTAAGGAGTGAGATTTTGTATCTGGCTATGAGCCTCTTATTACAGTTATTGATATAACTTGATATTATGTGAGTTAATCCTCACCATGGTATTTTCCTCACTGGCATTTTCCACATAAAATATGGTGCTCATGTGTTGTGGAACTTAATGTTAGATTATTACTTTAATCTATTATGTGATGCAACATATTTTTAAGTATTTGTTCAATGAGTTTGTGTGGATACTAATTGACCCCCCCTCTCAATATCCATTTTATTCAATAGGATGGTCCTATCACCATTTGTATTTCTTTGTATGACATGTTTTTCTTTAGCTCTATGCCTAGGTTTAGGAGTATCTACTTCCTATATGAAAGAATTAAGATCCAAAGGCAATACTTCTACTTTCATTGGGGAAGCCAATTCCCTGATCAACCAATTAGGGGCATCCTTATCTAGCTCTACCTCTGTAACATTCTTTTTTTCCTAGTTTCCACTTAATTTCGGAACCTCTTCTCTTACTTCTTCATTCTTATCTGTTATGTCCTCTGAAATAGGAATTTCCTCAACAATTTTTGACATAGATTCAAGATTACTAGGATTTGGCACTGTCTCCTTTGTTTGAAGACTTACATTTTCCTACCTATCCAGATGTTTAGTATCAACTTCTTGGATGTTACTTTCTTTATTCTCTGTTATGCCAGGGTTTTCCTCATTTTCAACTCCATCACGCAAAACCTGTGTAGCTTCTTCCTTCTCAATATCAACTTCAATTCGGTCCTATTCTGATTTTTCAAAGACCCATTACTATTCACTATCATTTAGAACATTCCCAAGTGAAGGTTGGGAATGAAAAGTATCTTTAATAATTATTTCATTAATAGGATCTTTTGTTTGGTGTTTCTGTATAGCAACAACTCAGACAGAATAAAAGTTATCCTATCTCTCTTGAAAGGTTGATCTCTGTGAACATAAAGATAACCCCAAGGTCTCTCGGGTGTCAAGTTATGATAATGCAATGGAACAAACTCAGTGATAAAATGTGAATATGATGGTAATCACAAGGGGCCTTACGTACAAATGCTGGAAGTTCTAAACTCATCATATTTTAAGATATCGTGATGCTTTAACTTTAAGTTCTAACCATTTAATAAAAGAAACAAAAAAAGATGAGGGTTTCAAAAGTTCTAATTTTTAAAAATACTTCTAAGATTAATCATGCAAATTATGAAACATCTGGAATGGACCAATCCCTTAAACTAGTTCCTAGTCGACTCATGCTATACCTACAATCTTGCAGAGAACAGTGCAATCTTCTAAGGTGTTAAAGATATTCAGGCTGTACGCATTCATTCAACAAGACAAAATGAATATATATAGTTGAACTAAGCACATGAATATGAGGTACAGGTTTACCTTACACAACATTCCGACAATCAAGAAGCTTCGCAAGATATAAACCAGGGACTGCTACAACACTCCAAGTATTAAATCAAAATCATTACAAACTAAATCTAATCTACATCCAAACATTTCCAAGCGATCTGAAAGATAGAATGAGAAACATGCAAGAATATTCAATGCAAAGGAGGCACTAGTCATAAAGCAATGTTTGCACTTTGCATTAAATCATCATATTAACAACATTTCAGGTTTGTTGCAACACTTTCTTGAAATGTAAAACCAACTTCTAATCTACTGAAATATTATTCTACTACTAAATCTACTGTCTAAACTTGATTGGTAACCAACTTAACCAACTTGGCCAATTATTCCAACAACCCTTATAAATGAGGCAAAGTGCCATTCTTATAGAGAACATGCCCACGTGAAATAGAGCTAGGTTTACAATAGAGTTAGCCACCAACCAGATCAGCCCTGACAACTAGCAATAACCCGCCACCTAGTAACTGAATGCACCAAGGACCCCATTAGATCGACCTAGGATCACATGACACTAGGGGAAAAATCCTCAAGCCACGCCCAACATTAATGCCCCACCTATGCAAACAACAACGTGCATAAATCATCAGGAGGAACACGAGCCACCAATTGAACCAAAGCAGGTAAAAAAGACAACCCAGATTGAATGAAACCAAGTTGAAACAACCAACCAAATCTTCCCTCCATCAATGAACACCAAACCCATCAACCTTGTGTGTAGGGCTGGGTCTCATGATAGCAACCACAGAGTGTACTTGACTGCACTCGCAAATCACACCCAAATATTCAAAATACATCTTGTAAATCCCAGCTCAATCCAACCTATAATGAAATAGGACACCATTAATTCTCAACACATCATCAAAATCTAAGTAGATCCATTAGAATTCCAAAGGCAAGAGAATCAAGCATAAACCCAGGTGGAGGCAGAAGATAGGTAGAGATGGAGCCATGAGAAGAATAGGAACATAGACACAAGACAGGCAGAGGTGGAATGGGAACCAAAATAGGAAACAAAAAGGGAATAGGCGAGGGCCGAACCAGAGACAAAACTAACCTCGACAAAAGCGGGGGCAGAACGGGATCCAAAAGGGGAACAGGTGGGAAAAAAATTGGAACCAACCTCAGCAGAGGCAGAGGTGGAATGGGGACCAAAATGGGAACCAAAGGAAAACAAGCGGAGGTGGAAACAAAACCAACCCTAGTGGAAGTTGAGGCAGAACAGGAAAGGGAAAGGAACTGTGAACATTGCCAAAGTTCAAAGCCATGTTCCATCCCAATCCTGACTCCAACAAAATGACAAAAGATCAAGCTAAGGAAAATCTAAGGCAGGAAAACCAACCCGAAGGTGAAAGACAAACAAGACAATGGAAGAAACTAGAACGCGAGAGGCGGAGCCGAAACGGGGATGAAGGCGGAACTGAAAACTTAGCAAAAGTTCAAAATTCGGATCCATCTCGATTCCGACTCAAACAATCAAAGGAAAAATAAAGTGATCAAAAGACCAAGGGAGGAAAGAGACCCCAAGGACAAAAATGAACAAAACATAGAAGAAAGAAAGAGAATGGGAAGCAGAGCCGAAACAGGAATGGGAACAAAACCAGGAACTTAGCCAAAGTTCAAAGTTAAGTCCCATCCTAGTTTTGCCTCTAGCAGAACAAAGGAAACAAGGAAAACAAGGGAAAGCCAAGGGGGAAAACCAACCCTTGGGACCCAAACAAAAACACCAAAGTAGAAAACATAAGGCAAAAGAATACCACCCCGGAAAGGACACCAGCAAGACCTCAAAACTACCAGGAACTCAACACAAAGGCACTCCCACACCTGAAGGCAAGCACCAAGGACCAACAACGCCAATATTTTCAAAGATAAGCACAAAGAAGGGGCAAGCCATAGGAATGGGGAAAAAGACCAAGCCAAAAAAAGGGTCCCACTTTCAGAGGGGCATGTGTGCAAAACTGCACAACAAATGGCGACTCTGCTGGGGAAATGCTCCATAGAATTTTGATGACAAATTGGTATCAAGAATTCAGAATCTTTGGTTTCACTCCAAGCATCAAGCTACAAATAGACAAGGTTTCAGACATCACTAAAAAGCCAACCTTTCCTATACCAGGGTCAAAGTGTGTGCATATGCATTCATTTTCCTTTCCTAAGTTGCAACAAGGACCAAACTCAGTCTGATAGGGCCACCTAAGGATTCTATCTCCAAAAGCAACCTAGATAGAGCCTCACTGCCAATCAGGCATCCATAGCCCCAGTGAGGTTATCACTGTGACCCTCCCCAACATAGCTCTACTACCAGCCAAGCATCCATAGCCCCGGTAGAGATACTAGGATACCCTTGAAAAGGTGAACATTCTGATTTTCAATATTTTATTTCTTTTCTTTTGATATTCTCTTTTGAGATTTTCTTTTAAACCTTAACTTTTCACCCTGCAGGCAATGAAGCCTGCATTGAAGGATGAAAACCACATCGACACTAGAGAAAAATTTAAGAATTTTCACCTAGTCAGACCTCCTAAAGACCATGTGCAACCTCAGAACTCTTAAGATTCATGTGAAGATATAAGACCCAAATGCATTCTAGAATTCAACTTAGTCAAGTGACAGTTACATCCAACCCATGCAACATTAGATTAAGGAAATCTACCAGTTTGAATGACTTCAAAAAGATGATAAGAGTTTGTAAAATAAATCCTAGAGCAGTCCCAGATAAGCAGCCAGTTGTATAGATGCAACAAGCCCAAAGGAAAGTAGGACAACCCCAAAGCAACAGCAAAGCAGAAGGGAAAACTGACCCAAGCAAACCAAAACCAGAAGATACCCAAACCAAAAATAGCAAGGAAGGAAAAAAACAACAAAAACCCTACTCTAACCAAGACAAACCACAATAGTAGCAACCAAAGGCCATCCATCCTACAAAAAACCAACTAACCTAAAGAAAGTAGGAAAGCGAAGTATTTTTAAGAAACCTAGACTACTCAAGAAGAAGGAGATATGTACAAAGATATTTACAAAGAACTACATTCAGGAAAGGCCAACTGACACTCATGCCCATTGGATTTGGCAATGCATGTACAAGAAAATGGGCAATCGTTATAGTTCTCAACCATGCAGTTTTATCCTTATACTTAGAGAAAATAAATTCAATATTGCAGCCTTGAAATTCTACCCCAACATTACCAAGAATCAACAATTGAGGAGGCTCACTAAACCCGTGGTTAATCCATAAACACGTTTTCTTTCCTAAACTTCCATAATCAAATGCTAAGTTTTAGAATTCACGTCAAGGAAAGAGAAAACTGATTTTGAACTCCCGTGGACTGAGCATTGTATTCATCCTTTCCCAATTGTGAAGAGTTGATGCCCATGAAGTCAGGAGGTCTCCATTGATGGTGTAGTATTCCTCTTTGTGTTTCTTCATTCATGTTTTCCTGCATGTTAGTATGAATCACATTAGCCATCCCATCATTAATGCATAAAATCTGTAAACTTTCAATGCTTAATTCATCAACAGAAAGAGGAGAAACATAATTAGATGAATGAAAAAACTCCCTAAATTCTTTTGTTGGCACTGGTTCAGGCCTGCAACTGCAGCCCTCAGGAACATCATCCCCTTCACCAACAACATCATTTCCTTCATTTTTCTTCATGGGATACTCATCGATAATCTATTGAGGCTCCCCAATTGAAAGCTCAACCTCCTCCAGGGCTGCCTCGGTGTCTACTACTATGCCTTTTTGAGATCCAATGCTAGTTGACTCTTCTACTAGATAGTCCTCATTAGCTTGTTGAAATTCTTCTATTGGAGGCTCATTCCTCATGGTTTGATGCACATCCTTTGTATGATCCAACAACTAGACTTGCTCTTCCACCTCTAGTGGACCATTTCCATTCTCCTCATCACATTTAGCAGATTCAACCATAAATTCTTCATTGTATGCATACTTCATTTCAGCACTTTTGTCTTATTTTTCTCCTATTCCATTCTCTTCACTCCTTTGAAATGGTGCATGATCCACCACCAAGACCGATATGTCATAAGGATTAGCTGGTACTATCTCCTATCCACTCAAATTGTTGTGGGTATGTTGGATCTTCTATTGGAAAATAGATGTAGCAGTCTGAAATTCTTGGCAATCCAATTCAGATTGTTGATTGGTGTTATGAATCCTACACCATCCAGATAGAGCTTATTTTTCTAGATGCACACTAGTTGGGGGATTTTCTTAATTGTTTGGATTCTCCAAGGATGTTAGGAATTCTTCATTGTTAGGACTTATATTCCAAGTCCTATTTTGAGGGGGCAGATGCCTCCTATCAAATGTTAGCCCTAAGTATTGATCTTCAAAATATTGTCCCCTATAGAGATTTTTCCCCTGATCTTGATCATGATTGAACTGATTTCCCCTTTGGATGACTTGAGGTTGATTATTTTGGTTCCTTAGGTAGGTGACTTCAGTGGCTAGCTTCCTAAACAATTTTGTGAGTTCATCCAACCTCTGCTTGTCTGCATTATTTGATGGAGGAACACCACCAGCTAAATTCTACATATAAACAAAATGGAACCCATGATTCAAGGATTGGTGAAATGCCTCAGAGCTCTATAGGTAACTGGGTACATTAGCTTGCTGGTGAGAGAATATAGGTTGATTCATATTTGGATAGTAATTTGGCATGAGTGGGGTTTGATTCAAGGGTTGAATTGGGTGTGAAACCAAAGGCAGTTGAGGAGTTGAACCCAACATTATTGTTTGACCAGCTAATGGTAGGCGTCCAAGCAAGTGTTGTCTCAAATCTATGCTCACTTTAATAGCCACATCATGAGCTTCAAGTAGGCTGATAGGAGGATTTTCTCTCCACTTCACAAAGGCAGATGTTAAACTATCAAGGGCTTCATAATAAACCTCCCTGGTAGAGGCATCATCCATAGCATAAGGAGGTTGAAGCCTAGCATAAGCCTTATGAAACCTATTGTTGAATGATCCTATAGGTTCGTTGACCTCTCTCCTGACCCTAGTAAACTGCAGATAAAGCCCACTAGAACTGATTGGGATCTCAAATCTCTGTAAAAATGCAGTCTCCAACTGAAGCCAAGCAGTGATAGACCCAGCAGGAAGATGGTTATACCAATAGAATGCCTCATCTCCTAGAGAATAGGGGAAAATTTTGCAAGCAACATCCTCATGATTAATTCCCCTATCCTTGAGGGTAATCTTAAAAATACTAACATGCTCTTTAGCAATCCTTTTGGGGTCATTAATGTGAAACCTAGAGAAAAAATGCTCAAGGTTCTTGGGCATAACATTGTAGTTGTTGAATGTCAGAAGTGATGGGTTATTTTCCAAGAAATCCATCAGTGGAGGTGCCAATGGTCGATGGATGACTAATTAGGGTGGTGGAATGGAATCAGTCTCATAATTGGATGAAGATGGAGTGGGTGGAGGTGAAGATGGTGGAAATGATGGATTGGATGATGGTTCCTCCCCTCTTCTGGTCCTTCTTGACATAGTTGAAGGTGGAAATTCTTGAAAATATTCTTCTTCTCCTGGTATGGATCTGGTTCTCCTTCTGAGCCTCTTAAGAGAAATAGCATTTAGAAAATGCACTAGCTTTCTTATTCGCCCCTCCCTCTAGCGCCAATCCTATTTTTTGGTGTTTTTGCATAGCAACAACTCAGACAAAATAAAAGTTATCCTATCTCTCTTGAAAGGTTGATCTCAATGAAGAAAGAGATAACCCCAAGGTCTCTTGGCTATCAAGTTATGATAATGCAATGGAACAAACTCAGTGATAAAATGTGAATATTCTGGTAATCACAAGAGGTCTTACGTACAAATGCTAGAAGTTTTAAACTCATCAGATTTTAAGATATAGTGATGCTTTAACTTTAAGTTGTAACCATTTAATAAAAGAAACAATCAAAGATGAGGGTTTCAAAAGTTCTAATTGTTAACACTACTTCCAAGATTAATCATGCAAATAATGAAAGATCTGGAATGGACCAATTCGTTAAAGTAGTTCCCAGTTGACTCTGTTGGGAATTATGCCTCAACTTTTTGGTGACCCCCTTTGAAGACTTAGGCAAATTCTCTTATTTCCTTGGCAAAGTCTTTTGTTCTGGCGGAGGCGGAACCAGGATGGAATTTGGTACTATTCCGTTTGCCTTGTTCCGGGTCTTGTTCCCATTTCATCTCCAGCTCCGCTCCCCGCTTTCTTGGTTCTTCGAGTTTTGTTCTAGCAGAGGGAGATTCGGATTGGAACCTGGCATTGTTCCTTTTGTCATGTTCTAGGTTTGGCTCTAGATCCGACTCCGGCTCCGACAGTCTATTGCTCTCCAATTGGTTCTCGCGGAGGCAGAACTAGTTTTGGAAGTTGGCAATGTCTATTTGCCATGTTCCTATTTCTGTTCCTATTCCAACTCCGGGTCTGACTCCTACTTTTGTGATCCAATTCCTCAGGATGTTTGGATTCTCCTCGGGGTGTTTTCCTTCGCCTTGTCTTGGTTCTAGATTGTTGTTTCTTGCAGTTGGCGGAGGAGGAACCGAAACCGGTTTGGTTCCTAATCTTGGACTTTTGGTAAAGTCGTATTTCTATTCCTATTCCATCCCCGACTCTGACTCCGGTGTTCCCATCTTGGTTTGACCGCGGGTTGCTTTTCTTGATCAGTTCTGTTTCTGATGTGTTCCTCTTTGCCGTAGACGGACACGGAACCAAATTGGTTCCTGGACCTGTAATTTCGGTGGAGTCATGTTTCGAATCTAGTTTTGTCTCCATCTTCAACTCCGACTCTGGCAGTGTGCTTTTTCGGTGGAGTCCTGTTTCAACTCCTATTCTGAGTCCCGCTCTGGCAGTGTTAGATTTGGCTTGAAGTCTTGGACACACCCAATGTCTATTTGACTGTTTTGGTTGCTCTGTCAGCTACGATTGCTGATGGGTCTTGGACGCGTGGCACCTGGTTGGATTTTTATTGGATGGATGCCATGATAGTTATTGTGGCAGTTGCATTTGTTAATGAAGGGTGGCGAGCTCAACCGTTTGGTGTTGGCATTGAATGAATGGATGGCTCGTTGCAGGGAGATCTGTCAGATCTGACCAGATGCGTGATTTGCGGATGGTCTTCTTTTCTCTTGTTGAGTTGGTTACATAGGGATGAGAGATGTGTTATTTCTCATGATGGTGAAGGAGAAGAGCCAGACGTGAGTTTGCGAGTCAAAGGTTTAGTCATGTATTGCAGAGCAAGTGCGAGATGTGCAACCATGAGGCTGCAAGCATAATGCATGATGCATGATGTGAGATTGCAGCAGTTGGAATTGCAGGTTGGAGAGCTGAAGGTGTGAAGAGATTTGTAGAGAGATGGAGAGGGTGTTCAAGTAGTTTGCTTAGGCAATGTAACAATGAGCACTCTATCTCTCGGATCTGGCATGGAAATCTTTAGAGAAAGAATGACTGGGTTGGCCATGAGGCTGGCTGTGACAGTCATCTAAGGAGCTGAAAGGATCTTGCGGGTACCTATTACTTCTCCAATAGAACAAGATGTAACTCTTGTATTGGCTTTGAGCCTGATATTGTATTGTAACTGGTTTTGTGTTGCTGAATAATACGATGGCTCAAAATTTTGGAGTGAGGGGTTTTTACCTGAAAGGGTTTTCCCCACATATATCTTTGTGTTTTATTTTTGTCTTTCATGGTATATGTTTATGTTGAATTTGTTTCTTGTTGCATTCACTTCTCTCAGAGGATCAATGGGGGATCAATTGTGCTTGTTTCTGCTTTGTAGCATAGTTGGTTGTGTCTTTGTTGTGATTTTGAATTGAAATCACTAAGGCACTACTATCTTAGATGCCTATCTTGATGACAGACCAAATCCTTATCCCTGACAAGTGGTATCAGAGCTGGTAGCTTGTTGCTCATGATACCAACAAGTGGTATCAGAGCATGTTTAAGGGAGGTCATGGCTTGATGATACCGACAGTGGTATCAGAGCCTTCTCCTAGTTGCTGAAGTTCTAGGTTTTTTCCTGTGGTGATTTCTTAGCCTGGCAAGCTTGAGGAAGTCTGGAGAAATTTGTTGGTGATTGGTCCTTCAGTGAGTGGAAGTGTGTGTTTCATTGATTCAACATACAGTTTGAAAGATGCTGGGAAAGTATGGAGTGGGTCATGTTGTGGCAACATGATCTGGAGCTCTTGACTGGTAACATTGTTCCTGATGCAAAGGGCATGAGATGTGTTCATGGTTGTATTGCTACAAAGTGTGGTGTTCATACTAGGCATCTGTGTGAGAGGCTGCTTGGTGGTATGGACTAGCTTGTGTCATTGTTCAGCTATGGATTGTTGTGCTTGTGCTGGGTGTTTCTAACTTAGCATTGAAGGCATTTTCTCTGGTGCTCTAATTGTATGGAGGCTATGAGGTGACCTTGGTGGTTTGCAACTTCTAGATAGCCTGGCTCTTCCTTGTGCTTGTGCATGACTGTGGCATTGGAACTGGTATGAAACAGACCTATTGTTCCTGTGTGCCTCTTTCTTGCACTTGCATGGTTCAGATTCATGTCTTTGGCTCTGAAGGTTTTGTGTACATTTTCCTAAAAAGTCTACGGTGTATTCTCTTTTTCTTCCATTGTTTTGGTTTACTATGATGGTTGTGTGCAGACTCCTGAGTTGTCTAGATGAGCAGTGAATATGGAGGTGCATGGGTGTTTTGGAAACACTGTGGTTTTTTATAGGTTTTGCACGGTCAAGGAAAACTTATGTTTTATGGAACTGCTATTTGTTATTTTTTCTAGATCCTAGTTTCTGGGGTGTGACTAGATGAGATAGCTCCAGTTCGACTGGTTTTGAGGAGTGGTGTCTTCTCTGCATGGGAGTGTTAGTATCTTTCTCTTTTAGCATTCTTGTGGTATGCTTTGATGGTTTTCTAGACTTTGGTGCTTGGGTTGTGGATGTGACTGGTAAATCAGATCTATTGCTGATCTGGTGTTTGAGTCATGATTGTCTGCTTTGGCTGCTCTCTTTGATTATCTCAGTTTTGTAGTTTCCAATGCAATGATAGATTTGCAGGTTTACTTTTGGTTGCATCCACGGGTTGTGCAATATTGTAGGCTGTCCTTACCTACATGCTTATTGTGAGACAACTTAGAAGTGGACTGTCTATATCCACGAGGGTGTAACCATGTTGTGCAGATCTATTAGCTAACCTTGTCTAAGGTCACCTGTGCATTGGCGTGGCTGTTTTGAGATGAGAGGAGGAATGGTGTTTAAGTACCTAAATAGTCAGTGATTGGGGACCTGAAGCATGTGGATCACGATGTCATGGAGAGTTGGGTACACTAACACAGTGTAAGCTTTTGACAGTGATGGTGTGGTCAGTCATGGTGCTTGGAAAGCTCAGTGTCACATTTCAGTGGGAGCTTTAGCAATGACTAGTGTCTTCTTTGGTGTTGCAAAATTTGCATCTGCATGTTCACTATTTGAAGATGTGTAGCACTTTGGAGCCATGAAGGACCTTGGTAGTCTTTGGCTGAGTTGTTGGTGGTGCTTGACAGGTGATGTTGGTTTAGAGTTGTTTTATTTATGTCATGGTACACTCTTGCTTGTGCATTAGAGTTTTGGCATGTTGTTTTGCTCTTGAAGACCATGGACAGTTCACTTGAAGCATGGTATCTCCCTTGGAGATGTGTATATCATGGTGTCATGATAAGTTCCTGTTCTAGGTTATAGAACTTTGATAGTGGTCTGGGTGTTCTCTTTACTTTGAGTACATTGGTCATATGCTGGAGGACTTCTAGTTATTGCAGTTTGGAGTTAGCATGAGATGACAGGTGTTGATACTCATGGATGCATGGAGAATAAAGGTGAAGCTTGAATTCTTAAGTGAATGTTGTTGTTACAACTGAAAGTCTGAGAAGCCAGAACTTTGGTTGAATGTAAATTCAACAGAGATCTTGAAGGAAAATTCTCTTAGGTTAGCCACGATGGCTTGTATATCTTGGATGAGCATGTTTCTCTTTTCTTCTTGATCTACTCGGCAGTGGTGTCATTGTGAAAGGTATTTATCCATTATAATTTTCAAGTGCTATATGTTTTATCTTTCATGTTATGAATCTTGAGCTGGTTTAGATTCTAGAGGATTCATAATGAAAGGTTGGAAAACATAGTTTATCTCCTTGTGCTTTTGAGGACTGAAAGGAGATGGTTATATGGGTATTTTTGATCTTCTTTGAGGAGCTTACATCCATGTTTTGTTGGATGTTGTCAAGACTTTTCCCTTTAAGATGTAAAGAAGATCATTCTTGACACAACTGGCATTTAGAAGTGTTTGTAGAAGGACATGTTTCTTGTTGATTTGCAGTTTCTCTCTGATCTAGTCTTGTTCTTCCTGATTGCTCTGGTGACTTTAGATGTGAGTTGCCTTTGTGGTACTAGGTTGGTCACTGTTTGTGGTCATGTGTTGTCACCTGGGTAATGACACAAAGGTGCATGTGCTTCTTTCTTTAATCAGCTTTGGAGGTGTTTGGAAGAACTATGGAAGACAGTTGAGAGAATTTTTTCTCGCAGCAGGTGGTTGCAGATGTTGCAGATCAGTATGGATGTTCCTTGGAACTACATGGTTACATTTCTTTATGCTGGGTTTGGTGGACCTGGTATGCCTGGATCATTTGTGATGGTGCTCTATTTGCACTCATCTGTATAGTGCCCTTGTAGTGAGAGTACTTGGATGTGTTTGGTCTATGACTGGTTGACACAGGGTGCTTGTTTGCTACTAAGATGGGTGGGTTTCTTTTGATGGCATGAGTTCACTTTTAGGTCATACCTTTAAGGTATGGGTGGTTGGATGTTTCAGCATGAGCTGTGGGTGCTAGTTTTCAGTCACGTGGGTTTGATCAGTTAGATGAGGGTAGTCTGTTCATGGTTGCCTTTCTAGCTGGTCAATGTTTTCTTGTTCTGGAGTTTGGTTGGAGTGGTGCTTTGCTATTTTTTGCATTTTCCATTTGGAGGATCCTTTAGTTTCATTCCTGAGACTGTTGCTATTTCACCTTGGTGTGTTCCTATGTTTGGAGTTATTGCTTAAAGTGGTGGACATCTTTTCGATGTTGTTGCAGTGGTCTTGATTCGAGTGTGAGAGCATGTGTTGGTCCTTGTTTGGGCTTGTTTAGAGGATGCCTGAAAGTCTTTGGCAAGTGGGAGATTGTTGGGAATTATGCCTCAACTTTCTGGTGATCCCCTTTGAAGACTTAGGTGAATTCTCTTATTTCCTTGGCAAAGTCTTTTGTTTTGGTGAAGGCGGAACCAGGATGGAACTTGGCATTGTTCCATTTGCCTTGTTTTGGGTCTTGTTCCCATTCTGTCTCCAGCTCCGCTCCCTGCTTTCTTGGTTCTTTGAGTTTTGTTCTGGCGGAGGGGGATCCGGATTGGAACCTGGCATTGTTCCTTTTCTCATATTCCGGGTTTGGCTCTGGATCAGGCTCCGGCTCCGGCTCCGGTAGTCTGTTGCTCTCTGCTTGGTTCTGGCAGAGGCGGAACCAGTTTTGGAAGCTGGCAGTGTCTGTTTGCCATGTTCCTGTTTCTGTTCTTGTTCTGACTCTGGGTCTGACTCCTGCTTTTGTGATCCAGTTCCTCTAGATGTTTGGATTCTCCTCAGGGTTTTTTCCTCTCCCTTGTCTTGGTTTTGGATTGTTGTTTCTTGCAGTTGGCGGAGGAGGAACCGGAACCGGTTTGGTTCCTAATCTTGGACTTTTGGTAAAGTCCTATTTATGTTCCTATTCCATCCCCGACTTCGACTCCGGTGTTCCCATCTTGGTTTGACCCCAGGTTGACTTTACCCAGTTAGTTCTATTTTCGATGTGTTCCTCTTCGCCGTGGGTGGACGTGGAACCGAATTGGTTCCTGAACCTGTAATTTTGGTGGAGTCATGTTTCGACTCCAGTTTCGTCTCCGTCTCTGACTCTAACTCCAACAATGTGCTTTTTCAGTGGAGTCCTATTTCGACTCCTGTTCCGAGTCCGGCTCCAGCAATGTTAGATTTGGCTTGAAGTCTTGGACATGCACGATGTCTATTTGACCGTTTTGGTTGCTCTGTCAGCTATGATTGCTGATGGGTCTTGGACACATGGCACCTGGTTGGATTTTGATTGGACGGATGCCATGATAGTTATTGTGGTAGTTGCATTTATCAATGAAGGGTGGCGAGCTCAACCGTTTTGGTGTTGGCATTGAATGCATGGATGACTCATTGTAGGGAGATCTGTCAGATCTGACCAGATGCGTGATTTGCGGATGGTCTTCTTTGCTCTTGTTGAGTCGATTACATAGGGATGAGAGATGTGTTATTTCTCATGATGGTGAAGGAGAAGAGCAAGACGTGAGTTTGCAAGTCAAGGGTTTAGTCGTGTATTGTAGAGCAAGTGCGAGATAGGTGACCATGAGGCTGCAAGCATAATGCATGATGCATGATGCAAGATTGCAGCAGTTGGACTTGCAGGTTGGAGAGTCGAAGTTTTGAAGAGATTTGTAGAGAGATGGAGAGGGTGTTCGAGCAGTTTGCTTAGGCAATGTAACTGTAAACACTCTATCTCTCAGATCTGGGCATGAAAATCTTTGGAGACCGAATGACTAGGCTGGCCATGAGGTTGGTTGTGACAGTCATCTAAGGAGCTAAAAGGATCTTGCGGGTACCTGTTACTTCTCCAGTAGAACAATATGTAACTCCTGTATTGGATTTGAGCCTGTTATTGTATTGTAACTAGTTTTGTGTTGCTGAATAATATAATGGCTCAAAATTTTGGAGTGTGGGGTTTTTACCTGAAAGGGTTTTCCCCATGTATATCTTTGTGTTTTCTTTTTGTCTTTCATGGTATATGTTTATGTTGAATCTTTTTCTTATTGCATTCACTTCTCTCATAGGATCAATGGGGGATCAACTATGCTTGTTTCTACTTTATACCATAGTTGGTTGTGTCTTTGTTGTGATTTTGAATTGAAATCACTAAGGCACTTCTATCTTAGATGCCTATCTTGATGACATATTGAATCCTTATCCCGGATAGACTCAAGCTATACCTGCAATCTTGCAGAGAGCAGTGCAATCTTCTAAGATGTTAAATATTTTTAGGTTGTAGGAATTCATTCAGCAAGACTGAATGAATATATATAGTTGAACTAAGCACATGAATATGAGGTATAGGTTGACCTTGCACAACATTCTCACAATCAAGAAGCTACCCAAGATATGAACCAAGGACTGCTACAACACTCTAGGTATTAAATCACAAGCATTATGAACTAAATCTAAGTTGCATCCAAGCATTTCCAAGCGATCAAAAATATAGAACAAGAAACATGCAATATTATTCAATGCAAAGGAGGCACCAGTCATAACACAATGTCTGCACTTTGTATTAAATCATCATATTAACAACATTTCAGGTTTTTTGTAGTACTTGCTTGAAATGTAATACCAACTTCTAATCTGCTGACATATTATTCCACTACTAAATCTACTGTCTAAACTTGATTGGTAACCAACTTAACCAGATTGGCCAATTATTCCCACAACCCTTACAAATGAGGTAGAGTGCCATACTTATAGAAAACATGCCCGTGTGAAACAAAGCTAGGGTTACCACAAAATCAGCCACTAACCAGATCGGCCCCGATAGCTAGCAATAACTTGCCACCCCACAATGGAATGTTGCAAGGACCCCATCAGATTGACCTAGGATCGCACGATGCCAGGGGATGGATCCTTTAGCCATGCCCAACATTAATGCCCCACTACATGAACAACAATGTGCATGAATCATTAGGAGGAACATTAGCCACCAATCAAGCCAGAGCTAGGAAAATAGACGGCCCAGATCGAACAAAACTAGGTTCAAACCACCAACCAAATCTTCCTGCCATCAATGAACACCAAATGCATCGACCTTGCGTATAGGGGTGGGTCTCATGATAGTAGCCATAAAGTGTACTTGATTGGACTCGCAAATCACACCCAAATCTTCAAAGTACATCCCGTAAATCCTAGCTCGATCCAACCTACAATCAAACGGGCCACCATTAATGCTCAACACACCATAAAAATCCAAGTAGATCCATTAGAGTTCCTAAGGCAAGAGAATCAAGCATAAAACTAGGTGGAGGCAGAACCAGAGACAGGCGAAGACAGAGCTATGAGTAGAACAACAACAAAGAAACAAGACAGGCGGAGGCAGAATGAGAACTAAAGGAAGAAACCAAAAAGGGAACAGGCAAGGATGGAACTAGAACAAAACCAACCTCACTTGAAGAAAAGGTGGAATGGGAACCAAAAGGGGAATAGGCAGGAACTAAACTGGAACCAATCCCAGTAGATGTGGAGGCAGAACATGTACCAAAATGGGAACCAAAGGAAAACAAGTGGAGGCGAAAACAAAACTAACTCCGGTGAAAGTAGAGGCTGAACAGGAAAGGAAAAGGAACCTTGAAGTTTTCCAAAGTTCAAAGCCATGTTCCATCCCAATCCCAACTCCAATAAAATGAAAAAAGGGAAAGCCAAGGAAAACCTAAGGGAGGAAAACCAACTCGAAGGTGAAAGACAAACAAGACAAGGGAAGAAACCAAAATGCGGGAGGTAGAGCCAGAGCAGGGACGAAGACGGAATTGAGAACTTAGTAAAAGTTTGAAATTCAGATCCATCTTGGTTCTGACTCTGACAACCAAAGGAAAAATGAAGTGAAGAAAAGACCAAGGGAGGAAAGCGACCCCAGGGACAAAAACCAACAAAATATAGAAGAAAGCAAGGGAATGGGAAGCAGAGGCGGAATAGGAACGGGAACAGAACTGATAAATTAGCCAAAGTTCAAAGTTAAGTCCCATCCTAATTCCACCTCTGGAAGAACAAAGGAAAAAAGGAAAACAAGGGAAAGCCAAGGGGGAAAACCAACCCTTGGGACCCAAAGAAAAACACCAAAGGAGAAAACAAAAGGAAAAAGAAGACCACCCCTGAAAGGACACTTGCAAGACCTCAAAACTACCAGGAACTCAACACAAAGGCAGTCCCACACCTGAAGGCAAGCACCAAGGACCAAAAACCCCAATATTTTCAAAGATAAGCACAAAGAGGGGGCAAGCCACAAGAACGGGGTAAAAGACCAAGCCAAAAAAAGGGTCCCCACTTTCAGAGGGGCTTGAGTGCAAAACTGCACAACAAGATCCTGCTCTCTAGTCTCCCTTGTTTCCATCTCAAGGATATTACGGTTCCCCACTTCTAAGGTGAATTTTCCTTTCATAAATTCTTCTTATTCAACATTTATCGGGGTGGATCCTGTATCTAGAATTTCTTCTATCACTAGTTGTACCATGGGTTTATCTTTGAACTTCTTTTCTTTTAAGTTCTCCCACATGGCACCCCATTTATCTATCCATTCTTTAATTTTGGCCTCATCTGCCTCAAAAATTTCATCCAAAACTATAGGAGTTCCTCCTAGTGCTTGTTTTATATTAGCCATGTTAACTGAGGAAGGAGAAGTAAATAGTGTTGCAACCCTTTGAGATGCAGATCTTGTTTGTGTACCAACATTTTTTGTTACTCTTGCTTCTTCATCAATAATTAGTTTAGTCCTTGGTTTTTTCGTAGAGGAAAATGCACCTCTAGGTCCTGCTTTTGATTTATCTTTGCTTGATTCTACATCTTTCTATTTATCATATGGTTTTACTGAAACTTCTTGTTTTGAAGATTTAGGGGTTCTTTCTTCAATCCTTATACTGGGAGTCATCTTACCAATTTTCCTTTTCTTCCTATTAGGTTCCCCACTTTCAAAAGCAATTTCATTTATTTGTTTTCTTCTTTTGTCCTCTAAGAACATGGGTTCAATTCCTCTTTCTCTTAAAGATTTACAAAAATCATTTATCCAACATTGAGTGTGTAATAGAACTGGTGTAGAGAACTCGTCAATTGATGTCATTTCTTCACCTTGATAATCTGATTCTAGATTAGGTTTATCATACACCCTATATTCATTATAATATTTATTCAACAATTATCCATTATCCTTTTCCAACTGATCTACAATGTCATGAAGCATAAGAATCCGAGTAGATCTTGAAGAAAATATTTCATACTTTCTTACTCTTACTTTGTACTCATCCTTGCAATTAAGCCAATAATCTTCTAGGTGCTAGACATGAGCATGGTAACCAGCTATGGCCTTGGCAATATTCCCTTCAGGATCATAATACATTCTTTGAAGTGGAAAATACTCAAAATTATATATTCTCTATTCTTCTTCACACAAGTCAGACACCCTAATTGTATTGCACGTATAATTCACTATCATAATACAAAATTTGAAAGATTCCTTCTTGTGAGCCTTGTTATAAAGAGCCTAAGATTATTTTAACTGTCTACCCAATTCTAATAAAACAATTTTTTCTATTGGATATCTAGGAAGCATAAAAGGATGTCCATCAAACCCTTCCATCCTAATGTAGGAGTAAGTTGGGAATTGAATGTACTATCCTCCCATTGGTCTAACAACACTTTCTGCCTCCAAGGATAATCTTTTGGCTTTATCACCTTCCATCATTTTGACTAGCTTCATGGAGAACACATTTTTAACTCCCCTATACTTCTATATGTATCCATGGATAGTGATCTGGGCTAAATGAGAAAATATCAAACTATTTACGAATTCCCTTCCTAGAGTACCAATCCTTTTCAGCCCTTGCTTGCTTTCCATCATGGTGCAGGAATAAATCACATATGAAGACATATAAAAACATCTGGTTTTGGGAAACGACTTTATTTTTTCATATAATCTGTTACTAAGAAACTTTCCCAAATACATTTGCATGGGATTTTCCATCAATCTAGATATTATTACAAACATCCAAGGTTCAAATTTATCGGCATCTCATAAGCCAGCTATCCTACTCAACAGAGTTCTAATATCTTGAATATCTTGGTTGAACATAGACCTTTGAATTACTTTGGTCTGTGGTGTAATATGCTCTTGGCACTATTGGGTACTCATAGTTTCTTTTTTGTAGGCTTCAACATTCTGATATGTTATGCCTTTTCCTTCATATCAACATTACACATTTGAGTGAAAATAGGAAGCCCAAATGTGTATGTAATTCCTTTACATGAGAGATCTGCATAAATTATCCCTTCCTTTCCAAAAACTCTTTTGTTTGGGTTATAATAATTCATACATTACATAACCAATTCAAGGGCCTCCATTACTGGCAAAATCCCTTCTACTAAAAATAATCCATGTGTTGTAACATTTCCAATACACTGAGAAGAAATTTCCTATCGTAGCCAACTATGAATTTCAACATTAGAAGACCATCTCATATGAGTACTCGTAACTACCACATTGATTGTTATGGCTTGTGAACTAGAATATTTAAATTCATCTTTTGCCCTTGTGTTAGAAGTACTCATTTTCGTTGGTGTGTTCTGCATTTTCAAATGTGTGTCTTTTGTGTGAGTAGGATTAAATTTAACCAAATTTCTTACAATTTATAAAACTTTCAATTCACCTTTCAGCTAAAGTCAACATCAAAGAATAGTCAACATTTCAATTTCTAAAGGGAAATGCCATCTTTTAAGATCTTCATGCGTGAAAATAATTAACAGAATATCATTTATCCAGAAACATACTTGGTTTTGATTGATAATGACAATATTTTCAAAATGGAACTCCAAAACCCTTGGTAGCTATGTTCTCAGTTCCTCAAGATTTACCTTTCCTTGCGCGCTAGTATTCTTTCATTCTTTCAATGTCCTTTGCAAATTTGCAACACGATGCGAAGTAGAGTGTTATAAAGGAAACTACACACTTAAGGTGGTGCCAAGTACATTATTAGCTCACCAAATTCATTAATTACCTATTATAATGCATTAATTTCTTGAATAAAGGTGCAATCACTATGAATTAGGGTTCAAATTATGAATGCCTAGATTTCTACATGGGCTCGCTACTAGAGAAGAAAGATGACACAATGATCATACTTGACATTCTAGTGTTACTCAGATATTTTGTGAGGCATAAGCCATTAAATATACATTATCAATTTGTGATCACTAGGATTAAAACCTCTGGTATCAACTTTTAGGATAAATATCGAGATTCAGGGCACTTACCTCCAAACTTCAGAAAGAGAAAAAAGTAAAAAACCATAACAGAAGAAAAGATTGAGAACTGGGCTCAAGATAGATTAAAAAATTTCAAAACAAACTCTCCATTTTCCAAGTTCTGACTAAGGAAAAGAAATAAAACTACCAGACTCCGATACAAGAAAAAAAAGATATCACCAGGATCGACACTTCTAGTTGATGACCTTCCAGGTGGGGTGAAGACCAACTAAAGATAAAATTCACTTTGATACAACCGCACAGTCCCAAGATTCCAATTTTTGATAAAATATTAAACTTCATGACAAGACTAAAACACTGAATCCAGGAAAGAAATAAAAATAAAACAAGGACCAAGCAAAATTGAAAGTGGTCAGACCAGCAACTGACCAAGTCATAGAATGATTCCAAAGCAAACAAAAGTTAAAGGGAACAAGAAAAAGGGGGTCCACATTTTACCAAAGGGAAAAATGGGGCGTGTTGTGAGAACACACAAGAATATGCAAAGTGAGTAGATATTAACAAAAAGGAGAAGCATAGTGAACCCTTTTTGAAGAAAATTAAGTGTGTGTGGGTGTCTTGTTTTGTGCTACACTGTGGTGAAGTTTGTAAAGTGTTATTGTTTTGTGACATGTTAAAACAAACTAGTAAATGTATCTTTTCCTAAAGTGTGAGATACAAGGTATCCAACTTGAGATTAGGGTATGGTAGACATAATAAATATCCCCTATGTATACCCTTTGTGATGATCTTATGTGTGAAAAGTCCTAGTTATGAAAATATGTTGAAATGTTATGTGTGGATACATATGTATACTCAAGGAAATGTTAATCTTCATTAGTGTATATCTTTTTCTTATGTTATTTATGCACCCCTAGCTTAAGCTCCCTCATGGGATGAAAGCCCACTAGTGTAATTAGGAGTTGAGAGAGAAGAGGACCTTCAATGGGGCTATATGGTTTTCCTTGGATGTTTTCCATAACCTACTCCCCCACACATTAGAGTCACACGTGTTGGTTCATAGTGAAAACCTACTCTTTAGGGATTTTTTTAGTGGCAAATCTTCACTAATAGATGAATAGTACATATTGGCCAAGTAGAAATTGGAAAATAAATTACAACCAATCAGGTGGCAGAGTTATCCAAATTTTACAAATTATAGATCCAATGGATTTCCATTCACCGTAAATTTATTTTATGAGGCATATGTGAGTAATATTTTTGTCATAGCAAACTACATGTCTCAAATAGACTAATTAATATTTTTTCTTGGAATCTCAGAAGAATGTATTAAATCACCTACATATTCACCAATACTATTAAAAAAAAATTGTGTATCAAAACATGTTTCACCAACATCATTTAATGTTCATTGAGTGTGAAGACCCATTTCACCAATAAAATTTACAAATAATTACTCATGAGGACTCATTTCGCCAATAAAATTAAAAAATAATTACGTTTGAGGACACATTTTTCCAATTACTATGACACCTCCATGCAAATTGTAGGGCCATAATCACCTTGAAAATTATAATGTATGTATTCCATCAATGTTTGATTCGCCAAACATTTAAATGTGTCATTGTATAATCACAAGGAATTCACCAAATTTTTACCATACCATTTAAAAATACCACAAAATTTGCCAAATATGGATTGATATAAATACAATTGAAACTCTAATTTATTCTTATAGATTTTGTTCATTTTTGAACTTGTGATCTCTCCATTCGAAATTTGGACTTGGAATAGTGATCATATGAAAGTTACAAACTTACAATTATAGGATTATTGCATTAAAAAATAGTAAGTCGGGTAAGTACAAGAAGTTGAGTCCACAAAACATGGAAGTTTTTTCCTTAGCCAAAAAACCGAAATCGACATTGCTAAAACAGGATCCCATTTTTTAATAAACAAGATCCTGCTTTTAAAAGCGGGATCCTATTTTTTAATAAAACAGATCCTGCTTTTAAAAATGGAATCCCAATTTTTTAATAAATGAGATTCCGCTTTTAAAAATGGCATCTCACTTTTAAAAATGGGATCCCATTTATTAATAAATGGGATCCCACTTTTAAACAATGAGATCCCAAGCCTAAATGCTAAATGAGACCCCATTTTTTAAAACTCAAGATCCTTTTTATGAAAGGATCCCAAAACGACGCACATGAAACAAGATCCTAATCTTTACGAAATGAGATCCCATTTTCAAATTGTATTTATTTATAAAAAATGAAACTTATTCATTAGCAACTGTAGATCTCGATTTAACAAAGAGAGCAGCAATGACTGACAACAACCTCCAACCTCTAGGTATGCCTCCACCTATTTTATCTATGTTTTTTTAGTAATCTTTTGAAATTTATAAGAGAAATGTAGGTTTTAGCATTATTTTTTTCAATTTCTTTAGCATTTTATGTATTTTATCTAGGTGTAATAGGAGAACTGATAATTTGTAGAGGTAGAATAAAAAGTGAAATGAAACCCTATAGAAATGAAAAAATCATCCTTGAATCGTATTTGAAGAACAAGATTTAGATTTCAAAACCTAAATTGTTCAATCAAACAAAAAAAATTGCATTTGAAAACCCTAATTTGAAATTGAAAGAAAAAAAAAATTACACTGAAAACCCTAATTTGAAATTGAAAGAAGACAAAAAAATTCATTGAAACCCTAATTTCAAATGAAACAAAAAATTTTGTATTGAAAAACCTAGTTTTTTCTTCAAACCCTAAATTCAATTCAAACAATTTTTTTTGCTAATTTATCCTAAATTGAAATCAAACAATTTTTTTGAATTCAAATGAAAACCGTGATTTCAAGCTCTATAATATTTGATAATGGAAAAAATTGATTTGCATTGCTTAAATGTTTTAAATTGAATGTATTTTCATTGTAAATTAGGGCCAGGTTGATATTGACAATGAAATAGGATTTGATAAATATCATATATTTAAATGTGTATTCATGAAGAGACATAATCAATTAAACGTTACATGAACATAAATATAATTAGAATAGAAAACAATATATGTTAAACATTACTTGTGTAGTTAGTGGATTGTTACAATTGATAAATTTTCAATGTTTGTTTGCAAATTTAATTAGAAATTTTCTAAATCCTTTTACAATCCATTTCCAATTGTCACTTAATTACTCAAATATGTGCATTCATTTCTATTTTATGTTTTTATCTCTCTTAGTCACACGTTATTTCCATTTCTTGTTTGCATGTGTTGTCTCTTATCTTTCAACAATCATAACTCTCATTCTAGTCAATTAGTTGTTAATTAGGCTTCTAGTCTAGTCTAAAATTTCAATTTCCACTATTTACCTAGACACTAAAAGAATCTAAATATTCTTCTTAGCTTTCTTTTAGGTTCTTTCAATTCCAAACAATCCAAAATAAAAAATATATTCAACATTAACTAGTTTTATTATACATTTTATATCATAAAATTCATTTAAGTGGGAAATATTCAACTTTATCATAATATATATATATATACAATCAATATTAATGAAAAACATACATTAAATAAAATAATCTTATATTCAATTGAAAAAATATCAAGTTAAAGTATACATCAAACTCGTTCTTAATAATACATAATTATGTGTTTCTATTACGAAAATAGTCAATCTATTCATAAAATCAAAAATATTCATAATCTAGTTAGTCTATTAACCTAAACAGTAAACCTATATCTTAAGGGGTCCTAATATGACATTTATTAAGGGGATCAAAGAAGTTCTCAAATTTTGGTGAAGTTGCCCAAAGCAATGAAATTTAACAATATAATAAGATCATGTAAGATTATAATATGGATGAGATTTCATGAGAGGTTGGTCAGTCAAAAGAAGAGCTGTCTCAATCAACTATTCCACAATAAAATTTTGTTCACTAACTTTAAAATCCATAATTCAAAGGGCCACCCAAACTTCACCCTAAGTTCCCTAAACCCTAAACCCTAAACTCTAAAATCTAAACCCTAAACCCTAAATCATTCATTTTGTCCTAAGACCTTAAAATGAAATTTGGTTGCCTTGCGAAACTCCACCAAATTTTATTCCCTTAAGAGATGCCATTTTGTACTAGTACATTACTACAGAGATCCCCTTAAGCAATCCTATTACCCTAAACCATAAACCCTAAAGGCATCATTATTTCCTAGGCCCTTAATGAAATTTGGTTGCCATGGGAAACTTCACCAAACTTTATTCACTTAAGCCATGTCATTTTGTCCTAGGAACGTACTACATAGATCCTCTTAAGCAATCCTATCACCCTAAACCATAAACCGATGTCTTAAGGGGTCCCAATATGACATTTCGTAAGGGGATCAAAGAAGTTCTCAAAATTTGGTGAAGTTGCCCAAGTCAACCAAATTTAACAATAATAAGATCCTACAAGATTATAATATGAATGAGATTTATGAGAGGTTGGTCAATCAAAACAAGAGCTATCTCAACCAAATTTTCCACAAGAAATTTTTTTTCACTAACTTGCAAGTCCATTATTCCAAGGGCCACCCAAAATTCACTGTAAGTTCCCTAAACCCTAAACCCTGAACTCTAAAATATAAACCCTAAACCCTAAAGAATTCATTTTATCCTAGGATCTTAAAATTAAATTTGGTTTCCTTGGGAAACTCCACCAAATTTTATTCCCTTAAGTCATGTCATTTTTTCCAAGGACCTTACTACATAGATCCCCTTAAGCAATCATATTACCCTAAACCCTAAAGCATTCTTTTTTTCCTAGGACCTTAAAATGAAATCTGGTTGCCTTGGGAAACTCCACCAAATTTTATTCCCTTAAGTCATGTCATTTTGTCCTAGGACCTTACTACATAGATCCCCTTAAGCAATCCTATTACCCTAAACCCTAAAGGCATCATTTTTCCTAGGCCCTTAATGAAATTTGGTTTCCTTCAACAACCTTACTAAACTTTATTCACTTAAGCCATGCCATTTTATCCCAAGACATTACTATGTATAGATCCCATTAAGCCATCCTATCACCCTAAACCTTGAACTGATGTCTTAAGAGGTCCTAATATGTCATTTCTTATGGGGATCACAAAAGTTCTCAAAATTTGGTGAAGTTGCCCAAGGCAACCAAATTTAACAATAATAAGTCAAAATAAGAGCTATCTCAACCATAGATCCCCTTAAGCTATCCTATTACCCTAAAACTCAAACTCTAAACTCTAAAGCATCATTTTGACCTAGGAACTTAATGAAATTTTGTTTCCTTGGGAAAATTCACCAAATTTTATTTAAAGAAGTTCTCAAAATTTGGTGAAGTTGGGCAAAGCAACCAAATTTAACAGTAATAAGTCAAAACAAGAATTATCTCAACCATAGGTCCCCTTAAGCCATCCTATTACCCTAAGCCGTAAACTAATGTCTTAATGGGTCCTAATATGAAATTTATTAATGGGATCAAAGATGTTCTCTAAATTTGGTGAAGTTTCCCAAGGAAACCAAATTTAACAATAGTAAGTCAAAACAAGAGCTATCTCAACCATAGATCCCCTTAAGCCATCTTATTAACCGAAAACTTAAACTCTAAACTCTAAACCATCATTTTGACCTGGGACCTTAATTAAATTTGGTTGACTTGGGAAACTTCACCAAATTTTATTCACTTAATCCATGTAATTTTTTCCTAGGACCCTACTATATAAATCCCCTTGAACCATCCTATTACCCTAAATCGTAAATCCTAAACTCCAAACCGTAAACCCTAACAGATTCATAAATTTTTCTATATTAATAGTTAATTATTTTTCATTAAAGTAACATACCTTAGACATAAATGAGGCTTACAAATTTTATCATTTGTATGAACAATTAAGCCATTTATATTCAATTGTTTTTAAAGGGTATTTCCTAAACATGTATCTCACTTTGTGAAATTACAAATCTAATGCAAGTTCACTTATATCTTAGAGATCACATGGATCAATTCAATAATATTTGCAATCCACCTCCACACCCTTCATCTCCACCACCTTTACCTCCACCTCCAACCACTCCACCTCACAACCCCCCATCTCCACCACCTTAAATAGATGGTGCTCACTTGCAAGAACAAATCAATGACAATGTTAGAACCATTCAAGATCAAATCAACATTATTCAAAATGAAGAATTTATCACACCACCTTTGACGATGTTTGCATCTAGGATTAAAATGTTTGTTGATGCTATTATGGCTATGGATGAGATCTATGATGAGCATCAGTGATGGCTAGAGGAGAGGAGAACTTCTGATTCTGAAAGGGAAAACACAAAGAAATGAAGAGATGCAATAGAGAGCGAAAACACTATAAATTGAGACAATGATCCTATAGTTATGAATTTATGAATTTATAATAATATATATTTTATGACTATTTACTAGATCATGTGATTTCTCTTGTTGGAAAAGTGTAATATTTATATGCATTAGACATAAATGAGCTTTTTGTGAATGTTTCAAATCTAGTTTTTAGTGTCTACATGTATTAAATTACATAGTTCTAGATCTTAAATTTTGAAATTTGTATGTATGTATATAGTTTCTAGTTGAATGATGTATGCATGCATTATGCATCATATATGAAATTTTAAATTTATGTACATGTTAATTTTTGAAATTTGTGTTCACTTGCTCAAGTTCAATCAATGTATGTATGTGTATGTATATGTATGTGTATGCATATGTATGCACATCCTATTTAAAAAAAAAAAATTGCACATTTCAAATTTAAATATTTCTTGTATTTTGTAAGTTTGTATGTTAATTTTCTATAATTTAATGTAGGTTAAAACACTTCTATAGATATCATGGATCAATTTAACATTGATTATATCCTCAATCTAGCACTTGAGAAACCTCCAGCTCCAACCCCTCCACCTCATATCCCACCTCCACCACCTGTTGGATTAGATGAGGCAAGCTTGTGAGCACACATAAATGAACAAGTGGCATCCATTCAAAACCAAATCAATGATATGAAAAATCAAGCATTGATTCCACCACATTTGATACATTTTACATCCACAATATAAAATATTGTTGATGCCATAAGGACTATCTATCTTGACTTAGATAGGAATCGATGAGATAAAGAGGAGATTAGATGATTTTATGTCGATGGTCTCTCATATAAATACATTTTAGACCTAAAAATAACAAAATCCCTGCTAGCCCCTTATTTTATCAACCCTAATACTCAACAACCCATTCCTCCTAATAAATCTAGAATATATGTGAGGTGGTGTATACATCCATAGATAAGTGCACATTTTTGGGATTGATGGTATATGGTATTTGACAGTTCACCACATGCTAATCTTGAGGTCCCATTATATTTTTTCAAGAAACTATATGTAGAGTTTTTTATGGTGAAAAGCCCAATTATTTTGATTTTAAATCATTTGATGGTGTTGGTGGTGGCATGCCACAATAGAGGTTAACGGAATTGGTTGATCCCCAATGCCTCATGCATGCACAACCCATTGTTGCTCATCTTGGACCAACCATTCCTATGCCTGTGCATCAACGAGTGGTGGTATTGACATTAGGATCCCTTAGTACGCTCACAGGAGACCTCAATCAACATGCTTCTACGATAGTGGGTAGCAAGCATAGAGACCATGATGATGAGATTCTTGTGTAACCTATGACCATATCTTAGCACTTGCATCTTCTAGATTTTTTTATTCATGGTTTTGAAATATAAAGCTTGTATTTTATGGTTGTTGCCTTGTAAAATTTATGATTTTATACCTTTTTGAAACACCTTGAGACTGGTGTTCTTACATTTTTTGAATGTGGTGTATAGGAGATGGCCTTGTTTATCTTCTGAGGAGATGAAAACACCTCTTACTCTATTTTGGGTTTATCCATCCTTCAACACCTTTCATGGCCACCACTGTATTCTATTTCCTTTCTATGCACAAACAAAAGGGAATTCTTTTCTTTTCAACTTATTGACACCATCCCAAGCACTTGTAAACACTACACAAAGGTGAAATTTCAATCATTCATTCACTATGTTGTATGCTCACTTTCTTATGGCTATACACTTTCAACACCTTATTACGCCTTCAATCCTTGAAGAGAACATAGTTTTTGCCCTATTATAGATATAATTTTTCTTTGAAAGGAATGCTTGGTAATTGCTTGTTGTGAACACTAAACACTACACCCTCTGTTGTCCTCCACATGTGAGAATTATTTTTCATAAACCCTTGATTGTTGATGGCTTTATCTTCAATGTATGTACTTAAAACACATAAATAGTAGAAAATATGATGTGAGGCAACAATAAAGATTATGAAACAAGATGAAACTTGCTTGAAAACAAGACTTCGTCAATGAAGAAATGATGCATTTAAATTCTATTATGCATGTTTATTAAGTACTCAAAATAATTCCTTTCTCATCTATTATATTCACTTCATTGCACTTGAATTGATTTCCATGAATGAGCAATGAGTTTGAGGCTCTTGCAATCACTTTATGAGTTACTCCTTCAATTGAAAATGTTTCTATTTGAGAATTATGAATATATTTCCTATCTCATTCCGCTTTTGAGAACTAGGCGCATCATGTTGGGCTCAAGCCTTGTGGGAGCCCCTTTTTGCACCACATGCTATGATGTCTTCAAAAATGAATCAACAGCATAATTTCTCCTATACCTGCACAATGAACAAACATGTTAGATAAAAAACAATGAAGCTGAATGCTCCTATGATATTTTATTTTTTAGGCTTTGTTGCATACATCCAATGTTTGTTCAACGCACTCAGTGTATCATAGGTAATGTACTATATTTTTATTGATAGGTCACATAGTAAGATTTATGTTTGAAGCTCTAACCAACTCTCCCATCATGATGTAGGTTCACTTGAAGATCAGGAGCGAGGAGGAGTAGGCAACAATGAAGACTAACAACAAACACCAACAAGAAATGATGGATATGTCTTTTATTATATGATCATTTATTACTTTCATCTTTAGATGTATAGGATATGTTATATGTTTCCTTAGCTCAGCTACTCCCACAGATTGTGTGGGAAATTTGATTACCCCTTTCTTACCAATGAATAGAAATGCAACACTTATGCAATATGTGTGTATTTCATTACTAAATGAATGAAATGTCGTATAATGAATGAAAGAATTGCAAAATGAATGAAAGAAACTTCTTATAATTTATGTATTCTCTTTTATGCTACAAAGTGTTAAATGACAAACTAAATGCTTTCTTTTATATTGTAACATGTTGCACAATAAAACTGAACTCTTCCTTTTAAAATAAACATATACAATGGTTAAGCATAGTAGAAATGTGTTAGAATCTTTTCACCTTAAAATGAAAATAAACTTCTTCAACTCTACCAAATCGAGTTCTAGGTGAAAATTTGGAAACATTTCTAGTGATTTATGTTGAATGCTTACCTGTTAAGCATATAGACCAAATTCCTTAAACAATCCATTGGGCACTAATTCAAAAAACCATTAAAACCCAACTACAAATACTCCGAACAACAACATAACAAAAAAAAGAACCAAATTGAAAGAAAATTAAAAGGCCTTGATGGCCAGATATATGTGCAACAACACTTAGGGAAAGAAAACATCTGAAATAAATGTGCCTTGAGAACTTATTAGTAGCAAACACTAACCCTACCCTACACTAACTAGTGAAAATGATACTTAGATTAAACCATTAATTGGTTTTGAAAAATAACTACCCCTTCTAACCAATAGAAGATGCTTTGTATGCTTATGAGTTAACCAAAAGAGATGGCTAAAGATCAAATAGCCCACAAAATACTACAACACCTCTCCAAGAAGGAAAATGTAGTCACTTACCCACCTTTCTTGACTGGTGAAATAGCAATAATCAGGTGAACAAGTGGACTAGTTAAGCTTAACTTGATACCCTCCTTGATGATATAGATCAGTGTCATTGTGAGGCTTCTCCTTGTTGGCTTCCAACCTAGCTAGATGCCTAATAGGACATCCCCTAGAAAAATTTGGGATAGATGGAATATAATCTGGGTGATCTAAAATAACATCATCCTCACCTTGCATGATATATTGCCATGTTGAATCCTCCTCTATGGTCAATGAGCCATCCTCTTCAGTTAGAGTAGCTAATATCTCATCAAAGCTATCAACTCTTGAAAGGCTCCTAGTAAGAGTTGGACTAGGCTTAAAATTCTCATTATCACTCAAGGAGGTATGCTTCAGATCTTGATCTTCTTCTTCAATGAAGGAAAGAAAAGGTTCAGGAAATGAGATAGCCTCTCTTGAACAACTTTCAAACAACACATTAGACTCAAGCTCCTCTATACAAAAAAAAGGTAGCTCCTCCAACCAGTTGAGGTCATGATACTGATTAAACTGCTCCATAACTGGTGGCTCATTTGGGAAAACAACCACTTCCACCCTTTTCTCTTGTTGTTTAGAATAATCCTCCTCCAAGGATCCTAGAATAATATCTAATCATGAGCAAAAAATATCAATCTCATCTTGAAATATATCCTCATCAAGCTCTTGATCATATAAATCAAGTTCTTGATCATATAAATCAAGGCTATTTTTACATATCTCATGGTATCCCTCATCAATATTTTTAGACTCCACAATAGGCTCATCATTGAACTCTTCTCACTACTCTAAGACTATCGTAGAGGAGACAAAAACCTCATATTCCTCATCATTGTACCAGTTGGATACCTCAAAATAGTTATGAATATTCTGTTGTCTAGATTGATCTACTGATATAAACACTGAAAATTTTTCATCCTCTTCAATAAAACTGAGAAGTGCATTAGTCAAAACATCAAAATATTCATCTAGAGAAGACTTTTGTTGTTCAATATTTTTCTACTACAATTGGGAACACTCCATAGCTAGCTACGATAGATCCACCTTTCTAATCTTCTCCTAGAGCAGTGAGATATCCTGATCAATGGGGTCATCGGGTGGGGAAACCTGGGTAGCTTCTTGGATTTCTTACAAGGAAAAATGTTGCTCAAGGGGTTGCTTTGTAAGTATACTAGGCTGAACCAGACTACTTTCCTCATTTAGAAAAGGATGACGGCTTCAAAAACTTGGTATTTCAATATTAAGAGGTTGGCTAGACGATTTAATGGATTTATTCTACCTAAAACATGGAATCTAAACTTTAGGAACAACAAGAGGCTCATTCTACCTAAAACTTGGAAACTTATACCTATGATCCTCCTCTTAAGCAGGCTGAACTAGAACTATAAGAGCTGATTAGACCTCCTTCCTTTAAAAATGAGCATGTAAAGGCTTCAATTGTTCCTCAAATTGTAACCTTTGTGTCTCCAACTCTTGCTCGTAGAGATAAGCTTGATAATCCATCTCTTCTTGTTGTTGACATTACTCATGATGCTTCTTGATCTCCTCAACTTGCTTTGTGAAATCAAGCATGAAGTCAAGCAACTCACCCTTTAGGCTTGCAATCTCCTCCATTTCATGCTCCTGGAGTTGGTTTTGAGCATATGAAAGATGATATGGAGGTTGAGAAGGGGTGGGTGGGTGGTAATTATATTATGCATGGTGGTTTCTTTGCAAATCAAAGGAGTTAGGGGTAAAACCAACATAATGATCAGATTGATAAGACTGAAAAGAGGGTATATGAGTAGAATTTTTGTGATACGATGGACTGTGAGGCATATATTCATGAAACATAGGCATATTTATTCATTGAAATCTAGAAAGCAAGCAAAAATCATATTTTTTGAAATAAACCAACATCTTATCATAATAAAACTAGTGAACTAAGCTAAGAGTCTCTAGGTATAAAATTAAAACCTATAAAGGCTAGAAACACTACTGCATATACTAGAATAGCAGCTTAAAAAACTTTAAAAACTTTATCCGAAACAAGTTTTAGAGTCCCATTGAGCATGCCAAAAACTTTTAACAATCAAGATTGCACCCTATTTAAGATTTTACTTAACTATCCTATTGAAATATGGAAATGTTCTCAGGTTGTGGGTAACCTAAGATGAGAATGAATCTCTAGAGTGAGCTAGTTCCCCTAGAATATCACCTAATCTAAATGAATTTTTTGAGGAAAATAGTTTAGAAAGATAACTTGGAATGAAATCCTAAACCTGATGGAAATACACCAGAACTTTAACTCTCTTCAATAACTTAACTCACAACTAGTTCTCAAAACAAAATCTTTCACAACCTCAAATGCACCATATGGCACAAAAATGATTTGCATGAAGGTTCAAAAATGAAACAAAACATACAACCTGTGCTATATGAAATTTGTGTACCATAATTACAACAATAAGACATAAAAAGGATTCAAAATTTCATAATCACAATGGCAACATCAAACTATTATTACAAAATGAGACAAAAATCTGAGATAGGAATGCTCTAATATTTTTATTAACTGAAGGATTATGAAAATCTAAGAATCTGAGTACAAATATCATGCTTACAAATCTTTTTGTAAGTGAGCAAGAAAGTAAGAAGCAAATTTGAACTCTGAGAAAAACTAAGTTTTTCTCCAACTTATATCTCCCAAGTGCCTCTAATAATGAGAATAGAAAAATCTAAGTGAAAATCTCTCCAAAATAGAAAATTCAATGCCATTTTTGAGCTCAAGATAAAAGCCTACAAAATAATGCCCAAAACTGATTCAAACTAGGTGAAAAAGATGGCAAGATTCTCTCCAAAGGAGATCAACCCAAAAAGAGTGAAAAAGCATCCAATTCTAACTGAAAATTGAAATGGAAACTTTAATTTTCCTATTTTTCCTATTTTTCCCAAAAGACTTAAAATTAAATGGGAAATTTTTCTCAACACTTGCTTTGATTTAATTGCATTTAAAATAGAAAATACTAAGGAAATTTATAGAATATTACCTTAATATTGCTTTGCAATATCTACAGTTTTGTTTTTTCACATAAAGAGGCTTGATTTACAGTTGATTTGATTTGATTTTGACAACCTTGCAAAACAATATAGGAGATACTTATGATTTTTCTTCAAATTTTGCAAAGTGTATAATATCTCATTTGATAATTGATTTTCTATTAAAATCAGAAAACTCCCTAAGGCACATAGCTATAATGACCTTCTTCAAAAATCCCAATGAATCCTAAGGCATAGAACACTTGACAAACAACATAAGCAAAGGGTGAAATATGATCAAGATATTAATGAATATATTTTATTTTTTAAATCAATGTGATAAAATACCAAGTTGAATTAGGGCACAACAGAAACCCTAAACACTAAAATCCATTGAATCCCTAATTTCTCTTATTCATTTTCACTTTGGCTTTTGGAGAAAACCCGACTCTACACACCGCTGCCACCATTAGGTTTCTGAGCTTGAAATCTTCAATTCCTTGTTTTCATGTCAAGCTTGCTCAAGGAATCAATGGTGAGTATCTCTTTCTCCAAATAAGTAGAAATCTCTTCATTGTTTCCATTTTGAATGATTTTTTTAAGGCTTTTAGCCATGGCTTTATCAAATCTCTGATGTATTTTTCTTGTTTCATTTTGGGTCGATGTACACTTCTATTTGAGGCCACCATTAATGATATTTGATGGGCTTATTGTCATGGGAATTTGAGTATATTTCTCTATAGAAAATGAGGTAAGCTTTGTACCTTGCATTTACCTCTTATTTTTTGCAAATATAAGCTCGATTCAAACTCATTGTGAACAAAATGATGAATGTTTCTCTTTGAATGCATTTGGGTTCCATCATTTTTTGTAAAGAAAATAAAATTATTGCATTCTTAGCTCTTTATTTTTCTGAAATTATGAGGCCTTCCTATTCATCATGGTCATGGCCTCTATACTCCCAAGTTCTTCTCATTTCTTGTATATATGTAACCCTTCTCATGCAAGATTTTATGGGTTCGACCCTTATTTGAAAGAAACAAAACCACCTTCTAGACTATAGCTAAAACACTGAAACATGTACATTATACTCTATAAAATTAAAATCTCTCTCCATTCGATGGCTCCATTGTTCTAGATTTTCAAAAAATGAGTCAAAAACCCTAGTCATGACATGAAGAAACCATAAATTTATTGAACTCCTCCATGAGAGGTTGTAGCCTATCAAAACCCTAACTTTTCTTTATCTTGCAGAGCTTTGTGGGTACCATTATTCTCTACATTTAAGCTTCTCCATTTTTTGCAAACACTTTTGACATGTAACATGAAATCTAGGTTCCATTTCTTATGTAAACTATGACCATATATTAGTACTTGCATCTTTTGGGTTTGTTTATCTATGGTTGCAAAATACAAAGCTTGTATTTTATGGCCATGGCCTTGTAAATTTTTTGATTTTGTACCTTTTTTCTGAAACCCCACCTTGAGATCGATATTGTTACATTTTCTGAATGTGGTGTATAGGAGATGGCATTATATTTCTTTTGAGGGGATGAAAGCACCTCTTACTCTATTCTAGGTTTATCCCTCCCTCAACAAATTTCATGGACGCCACTCTATTCTATTTCCATTCTATGTAGAAACAAACAGGAATTCTTTTCTTTTCAACTTATTGACACCATCCCAAGCACTTGTAAACATTAGACAAAGGTGAAATTTCAATCATTCATTCACTATGTTGTATTCTCACTTTCTTATGGATGTGCACTTTCAACACCTTTTTACTCCTTCAAGCCCTGAAAATAACATAGTTGCTTCGATATTAGAGATACAATGTTTCTTAGCAATGAATGCTTGGTAACTGCTTCTTGTGAACATTAAACACTACACCCTCTAATGTCCTCCACATGTGAATTATTTTTCATAACCTCTTGACTCTTGATGGATTTAACTTCAATGTATGTACTTCAAACACAAACAAAAAATAATATGATGTGAAGAAGCAATAAAAGATTATGAAACAAGATGAAAATTGTTTGCAAACAAGACTCCCTCAATGAAGAAATGATGCATTTAAATTATATTTTGCATGTTCATTAAGTACTCAAAATAATTCCTTTTTCATCTATGATCTTCACTTCATTGAACTTGAATTGATTGTCATGAATTAGCAATGAGTTTGAGGCTCTTGTAGTCACTTTATGAGTTACTCCTTCAGCTGAAAATGTTTCTATTTGAGCATTATGAATATGTTTCCTATCTCATTCCCATTTTTAGAACTAGGGGCATCATGCTAGGCTCAACCCTTGTGGGAGCCTATTTTTGCACCACATGCTATGGTGTCTTCAAAAATGAATCAGCAACATGATTTCTCATATACCTACACAATGAACAAACATGTTAGATAAAAAAATCAATGAATCTTAATGCTCCTATGAAATTTTATTTTTCAAGCTCTCTTGCATACATCTGATGTTTGTTCAACTGACTTAATGTATCATAGGAAATGTACTATATTTATATTGATAGGGAACATAGTAAGATTCATATATGAAGCTCTAACCAACTCTCCCATCATGATACATGTTCACTTGAAGATCAGGAGTGAGGAGAAGCAAGCAACAATAAATACCAACAATAAACACCAACATGAAATGATGGATATGTCTTTTATTATATGCTCATTTATTAATTTCATCTTCAGATGTATAGGATATGTTATATGCTTCCTTAGCTCAACTACTCCCTTGGCTTGTGTGGGACATTTGATTACTTCTTTCTTTCCAATGAATAGAAATGCAACACTTATGAAATCTTGTGTATATTTCAGTACTGAATGAATGAAATATTGTATAATGAATGAAAGTAGTGAAAAATCAATGAAAGCAACCTCTTATAATTCATGTATTCTCCTTTATACTACAAAGCATTAAATGGAAAACTGAATGCTTTATTTTCTGTTGTTACACATTGCACAATAAAACTAAACTCTTCCTTTTAAATTTAACATTTTCAATGGTTAAGCATAGCAAGAATCTGTTATAATATTTTCACCTTAAAATGAAAATAAACTACTTCAACTCTACCAAATCGAGTTGTAGGTGAAACTTTTGCAACAATAACACCTTTGAAATACTCTCACCAACTTATTTTAATCTCATGGGTAGATATTCAACCTAGAAGAAATGTGGGGCAACATAAAAACACACCTATATAACCCAAAGTACCATTGCAACACACTATTTCCTCTTTTTATCAAATTTTCTCAAAAGAACTTGGAAACCAAGCATTAGAGACACATCCTCATCATATTTAGTGCATCCTCAACCATATAAAAAATCTTATCAAAGAAACACTAGAGGTTGAAACCAATAGCTTTATTAATGACAAGATAATGCAACTAATCAAAGCACGAATAACATAAACTAATCATATTCTTGCAACTATGTCACTCAACTATAGACATCAATGATAACACAGGCTTGTTGACATCAATGGCAACACTAATATCTCATATTTACATGTTCTTCTTGTCTTTGGTCTTCTTTTTAGGATTTGGTGTCTGATTTTCTTTTGGACTTTCACCCTTCTTAAATCCTAAACCTTCTTTATCTTTGGAGCCTTTATGATTTTCAATCATTTCATCAAGTTTTACATAACTCATTTTGAATTTTTCTTCATGACTCCTTGGTTTTTCCACATCTGATCTCAAACTCACAACTTCTTTCTCAAGCTTTGTGCATTCTTCAAATTTTATTTTCACAATTGCATTCAAACATTTTTCAACTCTATTTATCTCTTCGACTTGCACTTTCAGAGAGGTAATTGTTTCATTTTCTTGCTTGAATTGCTCACTAACCTCTTTATTCCTTTCTCTAAATTTCTTGATTTTTTCTCTCAAATTTTTGATGTATTCATTTGCTTCTTTGATATTTTCTTTCCAAATCTTCAAGAGAAACTTTGAGCTCTCCATTTATGTCAAGTATGCAATCTTATTCTATAGATCCAACAACAAGAATCTCTTCTGGAGGAGTAGGTAATCTTCTAACAACCATGTGCTCAACCTCTAAGATCTTCCCCAAGTAGTTAAGCACCTTCTAAGGAACCAAGCTCTGATACCAATTGTTGAACACCCAGAATACTAAGAGGGGTGAATCCGTATTCTTTTAAACCACTTAAACATTTGAACATCCAATACTCATAGCATATTCAATTGTAGTAATGAAATAAAACATGAAAACATCCAACAACATCACATAACACATGAAAAGTAGGATTTTATGTAGAAACCCAAAATGGGAAAAAACATGGTGAGTATTAGCTCACAATATATTATAATCGATTATAGTATATTATAGAACTACTCACTACAGGTGGACTCATTGTCCAAGTACACTCACTAACCACTAAGAAATAAAAGAGATAGAATAGATTGTGGCTCACTGCTAGATTCAAACTATTACAATTGCATGTAACACATGCTTGAAATATAGTTCCAATGAATCTCAAAATAAATACTTGACACTCTTCATACTAATCTGAATCAACACTTTTCCTTTCTCTAAGTTTCCACTATTCACATCCACTAACTCTAATCATATATCACCTTCATCAAAATACCAAAAAATATCTAAGTTATATATCTTCTTCACCTATAACATCAATTAGAATTCCCTAATTAGATGCAATATACAAAATATAGCTTGTCGGCTCAAGATATTTCTACACATGCTTCATGCCTAGAATCAAATATTATAATCAATTGAAATAGGTTGGTATGGACCTAAAATAATACCTACACAATGGATCAAAATATATTTAACCTCCACAATGCACCCAACACATTAGGTTAGAACCGATAGCAACTTAATTGCAATATTCACAAATTGTACATTGACATCTAGGCATACAGACTTCCAAAATCTATTCCAACTAGAATATATATTCATTTTACATCTATGAAAATCTTCCACCAAACTATAAAACTAAAATCTAGTCCATGGAGAGATGTAGATTCACCAAAACACACAGTTAACTAGAAATGCCTAAAGCTATCAAGACAATCTTTTATTACTCATAACTCCAAAACCAAAAACCAAAACAAGCTAAAATTATAGAGTTAAGTTCTTCTACTAGCCAACAAAATTATGTTAGAGTTAAGTTCTTCTACTAGACAATATTTTATTACTCATAACTCCAAAACCAAAAACAAAAACAAGCTAAAATTATAGAGTAAAACCTTCAATACTAGACTAATGCAAACCAAAGTACTAGATCCCCTATACATAAAATCACCAAAATTGATGAAACCAATTTCCAAAACTATCCCCTTCACTAGATGAAACCTTCTTTCAAAGTTGGCTCTTACTATCATCCTTAAACATCTTTGAATCACCCAAACTATTCTACACCATAGGTCTTTTACTAGGATACAATGTTTACATCAATGAGAACACCATAGTTCATAATTGTATATATCGTGTGCTCATTCCACATGCTCATGTTGCCAACAAATACATCAATGGTGCTCCTCATTCTTCCAACAAGAAAGAGAATACCTCACCAAGGGTGATGACAAGTGGGATGACTACCTAGGAAAATCCATGCAAGACAAAGAAAGATCACCCAAGGATGACTACATAGAGACTAGAAAAAGGACCAAAAAATACAATCACAAAGACAAGATGGATGATGATAAGATAGACTGAAGATATGGGTTGGTAATAACAAGAAGACATGTTGGAAATAAAAATCCTATATTATTCAAGTAGGTGTGTTAATTTAGTGTAGGCTAACCATCCCAAAGGCTAATATCTCAAGATCTGCGAGAGGAATCTCTCGGTCAAGAGTCAATAGATAGGGATCTAGTTGACCAAGGGCTCACATTTTCCCTTTCTTTAGAGGTCTTGAGACCTTTCCCAAAGAGATCCCATCTCTACTTAGGGAGTTACATGGTGAGTAGCTTCAGGCATGATATTGTACCCTGCACCACACTAAGCATCGACCAAAAGGTATTATGCTAGGCTAAAATAGAATTTCTAGTGCATCCTCTAAATAAAAAGAGGGTATGTGAGACACATTCATGAAAACTAGTCCATCAAAAGTGTGGATCAAAAATGTTAGTCAATATGTTCATACCAACCTGATAGGCCAAAATTGGAGGTAAAGAATAAAGAAGGATTTCAGCTCAGTCTAAGATACATTTTCCCTTTCTTTAGAGGTCTTGAGACCTATCCCAAAGAGCTCCTATCTCTACTTAGGGAGTTACATGGTGAGTAGCTTCAGGCATGATATTGTACCTTGCACCACACTAAGCATTGACCAAAAGGTATTATGCTAGGCTAAATTAGGTGATCTAGTGCATCCTCTAAATACAAAGAGGGTATGTGAGACACATTCATGAAAACTAGTCCATCAAAAGTATTTGTCAAAAATGTTAGTCAATATGTTCATACCAACCTGATAGGCCAAAACTAGTGGTAAAGAATAAAGAAGGATTTCAGCTTGGTCTAAGAGTGTCAACCCAGGGATCGTAGCTTGCGAGAAGTGTTCCAACAATATACCTAAGGGAGGAAATAAATAAATCAAGTGGGGATGAAATACAGCTAGAATATGCATAAATTTCCTAGCAAAAATCTGGTTCAACTTTCCTATTCTATCTTTTTGTCAAAAACGTGACAGAAACTGTTAATAATCTGTGATGGGAGTAGCAGTGACAAGAATTATTATAGAAAACAAAAACCTCTTTTATAAATCAAAATAGAACTCACACTTTATGCTTCAAATAAACACACCAACATCGACAGAATATCAGCATCTGAAATGATTATCCAATGAAGATCAGGTAAATAAAACACAAGAAATTAAATCACATAGAAATAAAATGCAGCAGAAAATTAAATTACATAGAATATAAATTCTAACTATTTCAAACATGCAGCAACCTCACCGAGCATTCCAAGAGTGGGCCCTTCCTCTGGTTCACACGGTGAGTGGAAATAAAATGCCCTTTTACGTTGGACGGATCAGCAGAATAATATTTTATTTCACAACTTGATAATACATAAAATCTGCTATAAGAGTGTTGATCAAATTCTATTAAAGTCTATCTATATTAATCTCTTTTGGGCTGATATTACATAAGTATTTATAGCCCATGGCTACAACAACTAATATCTAAAATAGTGTAAACAAAATAACTTATTTTGGCCTCTGGCCAACAAAAGAATGGTGTACATGTAATCTTGGTCGCAAAAATAAATTAGAAAATGTTGTCTTTAAAAACCACTTGTATCTTTCTGCTCCTTCATTTTCTAAGGATTCTATCGCATGGAAACTTAATTGGGCCCATTCTGGACAAAACCCATGTTTTAGATTTTTTAGATTTGTCTTCATTTGCTCGAAAAATTACAATGCAAAAAAGACTTGTTATAAATGTAGGCAAGAATAGACGACGTGAATCTTTGCAGATTTATCTCTAGCTATTTAACAACAAATATATAGCATGGGTTTCCTCCTTTATTCCATAAGAATAACACACATGGAACCTTGACCGATTGTATCTGCTCCATCTTTTGTGGACCATGAATCATCTTGTTACTCTATTTGGAAATAGCCATGATTTCTTGTGCTTATTCAAATTTAGCAGTAAAGGGGTAACCAATGCCACCTTGGAGATTGACATCACCTTCGAAATGATAACATAAATAAATTGTTGTTCACAAAGTAATATAGAAGTTCCTGACCAGAAAATGACAAGAAGACATTCTGCATAAAACATGATAGGGAGTTCTTCTAACCAGCATGCTGCAAGTTGTATTCCTCAAGTCTGAAAACTGCAATGCTTATTAGTAAAGACAACCAATCATTAATTTCCATATTTTATCCAAAACTCTATAAAATACAACTTATACATATTTAATCATATGCAACATAAAATGGGGAAATAGTATGATATGGAACGAAAATGGAATGTGGAAGTGGGTGTGAAGGTATATGAAATAAGCTGAAATATGACATAAAATAGGACATAATTGGCTCTCATCACAACCCTACACTCTTAACTTGGAATCACCCGAGTATCAAAGATTCACAAAAAATGATGTGACTAGATTGGGGTACAACTTTCATTCTCCCCCTTTCTATACCCCGTCAATTCAAGTGGTTGAGTTCGTTACTTTGGGTGATGAAAACCCAAATAAGGCCTCCTAAAGGGAAGGATATTCTAGGAATTTTTGATCTCCAAGCTCACACGAAGTGTAAAGAGAGAGCATACATGCAAGCTAGAACTCCTAGGATACACAACAAGACTTTGATATTTTTTTGATTTCTAATCCCAAGCTCACTGAATGGTGTAAGGGGAGAGTGTACATCAAAAAATGATCCGAAACATGAAAAAAAGTGTTAATTGATCTTTTAGGAATGAAAGAGTTCCTAGATTAGTAGTAACCATATTGTTTGATCACAAACCTATAGAGGATACATTAGTAGTTTGATTTTTGGTTTTTGGCAAGCAATATCAAGCTGCACAACAAGATAATTAGATGTAAAAAATAATCAAAGTAAAATGATTGTCAACCCAAGGGGGGTAGGGACACTCACTCCAACAATAGGGAAGCTAAAAGATAAAGAGATGTAAAAAATATTCACCTAAAGCTATTTTTTGTATACCTTATGGTGTCACTAATGTACAAAGTAGAATTTCCCAAGAATTGAGTAGATATTCCAAAGCATGTAGTCACCCAAGTACAAAGCATATCTACCCAAGAGTAACTAGATCCACCCAAGTACCATATCCACCCAAGTAACATATCCAACCGAGTAATGTAACCACCTATGTAGAAAATTTACCCAAATAATGTATCTGCCTATGTAAGATCACCCAAGAATGGATATTCTTATGTAGTAGTGAATCCATTTGTGTGAATAGGGTCATCTATGTAGAGTTTCCTATGTAGAGTCGAGTTTTTGATCGTTAATGGATCCGCCTCTATAGGTACAAGTTTTCCTAAGAGTGGAGTCATTTATGTGTGAGTGTATCCACTCTTCTTGAGCAAGTCCACCTATGTAGGTGTAGACCCTCTTATTCTTTAAAAGATGGATATAGAGTTTGGAAGGTTGAAGTGGAGCCTCATTTCTAGTAATGGAGTTGCCTTTTGTAGAAAAAATCCACCTATCTAGAGTGTATCTACCTTTGTGTAAGAACTTGCAAGCAAAAATATCATGAAAATTAGGAAATGAAGATAGTAGAACCATGATGTGGGTCCCATTGGGTGTGCCAAAATCTATGCAATGAATAATGTGTTCAAACTAAATGATTTAACTAATAGAAAACAAACAAACACAAAATCAAAACAACACTTAGATAAGGCATAGAAAGCTCAAACTTATGTAATGAGCCTCCAGTTGAGTAGATTTTCCCACGATTGTCGATTTGGATGTGTGCTCATTAAATTTTGGTAGCATAGTGATGGTCTAATGAAAATGAGTGAGAGATACTCAATAAGATGGTTGAGTTAGATATATAGGATTTGGATGAAAATAGATGAAGGGCTAGGATTTCTCAATGGATATCAAGGGTGGAGGATGGTTGTGATCTCTCAAGATACAAGATTGTGAAAAGTGGCATAAGGAGAGTGCTTGAGAGGGATATTATAAACTTGAGGGTATAAGGCCCATATGGTTGATGTGATGGGGAGGTTTGATCCACTTAATCAAGGATTAAGTGTGTGAAAATGATTGGTGGGTAGGTTAGGTGGGGATTAGGATTAGGATTAGGATTAGAGGACAAGTGGAAATTTTAGAGGATGCAACATTTGGAGAGAGAAAAATAGGAATTAAATAATAAGATTTAATTCCTATTTGGAGGAAAAGGTATTTAGGGATTAAATTAAATAAATAAGGGTATATATTCAATTTAATAGATGAGAGATATGGGGGTAAATAATTAAAGGTAATTATTTACTTTATTTGGAGATAATAGAAGAAATAGGTTAAGGTGAAGGTTGATATTATTCAATATTAATTAAATAATAGGTTACTATTTAATTAATATAGAGGATATGAAATTGGTCAAATGGGGGGTAAATTGACCAAATGAAAGTGGTCATTTTTTGTGTCTACAAAAATATTTCTTAAAAAGTAGAGAAAAAAGACCTTTAACACATTGTGAAAACCTAGAGTGGAATTACCCAATCTAGACACATTACTAAACACAAAAAACCTAGTTAAATGAAAGGGAAAGAAAAGTTATGGATAATTATAGAGAACCAATCTTGACCATACATGTAATATTGAACACTAACTTAGTAAGATAAAAGGTGTGATGTGCCATATAATGATAATTCTAGGAAAATAAAATAATACCTAGTCTACAATTGTGTATTATTCAAAAATTTAGTTTACATATGAAAAAGTGAGTAGATATTAACAAAAAGGACAAGCAAAGTGAACCATTTTTGAAGAAAATTAAGTGTGTGTGGGTGTCTTGTTTTGTGCTACACTATGGTGAACTCCATAAAGTGTTATTGTTTTGTGACATGTTAAAACAAACTAGTAAATGTACTTTTTTGCAAAGTTTGAGATACAAGGTATGCGACTTGGGAAAAGAGTATGGTGGACATCATAAATATCCCCTATGTATACCCTTTGTGATGATATTATGTGTGAAAAATCCTAGTTGTGAAAAAATGTTATGTGTGGATACATGTGTATACTCATGGAAATGTTAATCTTCATTAGTGTAAGTCTTTCTCTTATGTTATCTATGCACCCCTAGCATAAGCTCCCTCATGGGATGAAACCCCACTAGTGTAATTAGGAGTTGAGAGAGAAGAGGACCTTCAATGGGGATATATGGTTTTCCTTGGACGTTGTCCATAACCTAGTCTCTCACCCATTAGAGTCAGGGATTTTTTTAGTGGAAAATCTTCACTAATAGGTGAATAGTACATATCGGCCAAGTTGAAATTGGCAAATAAATTACAACTAATAGGGTGGAAAAATTGTCCAAATTTTACAAATTATTGATCCAATGCATTTCCATTCACCATAAATTTATTTTATGAGGCATATGTGAGTAACATTTTTTCATAACAAACTATGTGTTTCAAATAGACTGATTAATATTTTTTCTTGGAATCTCAGAAGAATGTATTAAATCACCTACATATTTGCCAATACTATTAAGAAACATTGTGTATCAAGACATGTTTCACCAACATTATTAAATGTTCACTATGTGTGAAGACCCATTTCACCAAATAAAATTTACAAATAATTACTTATGAGGACCCATTTTTCCAATAACATTAAAAAATAATTACGTTTGAGGACACATTTCGCCAAAAACTAACACCTCCATGCTATTTGTAGGACCATAATCACCTTGAAAATTACAACATATGTATTCTATTGAAGTTTTATTTGATCAACATTTAAATGTATCATTGTATAATCACAAGGGATTCACCAAATTTTTACTATACCATTTAAAAATACTATAGAATTTTCCAAATATGGATTGATATAAATACAATCGAAACTCTAATTTTTCTTACACATTTTGTTCAGTTTTGAATCTGTGAGCTCTCCATTTGAATGTTGGACATGGAACCTTGATCATAGGAAATTTACAAACTTACAACTATAGGAATTCCTACATTAAAAAATAGCAAGTCGTGTAACTACAAGAAGTTGAGTTCACGAAACTTGGAAGTTTTTTCCTTAGCCAAAAAAATGAAATCAGCATTACAAAAATGGGATCCCATTTTTTAATAAACAAGATCCTGCTTTTAAAAAATAGGATCCCATTTAGCTTTGGGATCCTAAGCCTAAATGCTAAATGGTATCATGTTTTTTTAAAATCAGGATCCCGTTTATCTAAGGATCCCAAACCGATGGACGGGAAATGGGATCCTGATCTAAACAAAACGAAATCCTGTTTTCAAATTGTATTTAAAAAAAAAAAAAAAAAACTCGATCATTAGTAGCTAAGGATCTCGATTTAATAGAGAGAATGACAAAGACTGACAATGACCTCTGACCTCCAGGTACACCTCCACCTATTTTATCTCTATTTTTTAAGTGTTTTTTTGAAATTTATAAGAGAAATGTAGGTTTTAGCATTATTTTTTTCAATTTATTTAGAATTTTATGTATTTTATTTAGGTGTAATAAGAGAAATAATAATTTGTAGAGGTAGAAAAAAAAATGAAATGAAACCCTGTATAAACGAAAAAAACATCCTTGAATTGTATCTGAAGAATAAAATTTAGCTTTTGAAACCTAAATTTTTCAATCAAACAAAAAAAAAATCATTTGAAAACCCTAATTTGAAATTGAAAGAAAACAAAAAATCACTTTGAAAACCCTAATTTGAAATTGAAAGAAAAATAAAAATTTGCATTGAAAACCCTAGATTTTTCTTGAAACCCTAATTTCAATTCAAACAATTTTTTTTGCATTCAAATGAAAACCGTGATTTCAAGCTCAAGAATATTTGATAATGAAAAAAATTGATTTGCATTGCTTAAATGTTTTAAATTAAATGTATTTGCATTGTAAATTAGGGTCAGATTGATATTGACAATGAAATGGGATTTGATAAGTATTATATATTTAAATATGTATTCATCAAGAGACACAATCAATTAAATGTTATATGAATAGATATAATTAGAATGAAAAAAATATATGTTAAACTTTACTTGTGTAGTTAGTGGATCATTAAAATTGATATATTTTCAATATTCTTTTGCAAATTTAATTAGCAAATTCCTAAACCCTTGTACAATCCATTTCCAATTGTCACTTAATTACTCAAATATGTGCATTCATTTCTAGTTTATGTTTTTATCTCTCTTAGTCATTTGTTGTTTCCATTTCTTGATTGCATGTGTTGTCTCTTTTCTTTCAACAATCTTAACTCTCATTATAGTCAATTAGTTGTTAATTAGGCTTCTAGTTTAGTCTAAAATTTCAATTTACACGAGTTACCTAGACACTAAAAGAATCTAAATATATATTTTTCTTTCTTTTAGGTTATTTCAATTCCAAACAATCCAAAATAAAATAATCTATTCAACATTAACTAATTTTATCATACATTTTATATCAAAAAATTCATTTGTGGGAAATATTCAACTTTATCATAGTATATATTAAACTTCATATATATATATATACAATCAATATTAATGAAAAACATACATTAAATAAAATAATATTATATTAAATTAAAAAAATATCAAGTTAAAGTATATATCAAACTCATTCTTAATAATACATAATTATGTGTTTCTATTACAAAAATAGTTAGTCTATTCATAAACTAATCAGTCTATTACCCTAAACTATAAACCGATGTCTTAAGGGATCCTAATATGAAATTTATTAAGGGGATCAAAGAAGTTCTCAAAATTTGGTGAAGTTGCCCAAGGAAACCAAATTTGACAATATAATAAGATCATGCAAGATTATAATATGAATGAGATTTCATGAGAGGTTGGTCGGTCAAAAGAAGAGCTATCTCAATCAACCGTTCCAAAAGAAAATATTATTCACTAACTTGCAAATCCATAGTTTCAAGGGCCACCCAAACTTCACCCTAAGTTCCCTAAACCCTGAACTCTAAAATATAAACCCTAAACCCTAAAGCATTCATTTTGTCGTAGGACCTTAAAATGAACTTTGGTTGCCTTGGGAAAGTCCACGAAATTCCAATCCCTTAAGCCATGCCATTTTTTCCTAGGACCTTACTACATAGATCCTAATGAGACTTTTAAAAAAAATTGTCAATTTTTTTGTTTAAATGGGGTGTCTAAATGGGGCATGACTGGTTACTTTTAACAAGACTGGAGGTTTGATATTTTGGGTTTAGGGTTTTTTATCTCTCATGAAAAATTGATTGGTATCTTTTGAAACCCTCATGTTATATTTCAATGTTGACTTGCTATTGAGGGTTACCGGTCATTTAAGTTGTCTAACTGAGCATTTCCTTCATGATCTTACTGGCCCCTTTTACTCGACCTATCGGTCTCTTATTTTCCACCTAAGCTTAAATTTTTATGCCACTGAGGGTTTTTTCCGGCCGGTCCCACCAAAATATTCTATATGTTCTATGCAGCTTGGCAAACTATCCGATCACGGGTTTCGATCTGGACCGTTTCTCATGAACCTCATAGATTTTCCTACTAATGTCACTTAAGTGGTGTGATGTGTGCGAGATGCCACCATCTATCATATATGGAGGGGTGGGGCCTTTTCCCGAGGAATCAACAGTGACAAGTGGCCATCATTTCACCAGTGAAGGAATTTGATGACATAGACTAATAATGAATGTTCCTTGCAGGCCTTGCACAATCAAAGTAAATGTTCCTAAAGTACCATGAGCTCTGAGAGAAGGTGACATGTGGCCTGGCTCTTAAACAAATGGGGCTAGGTGGGGCCTACTATCCGATTGCAACCTCCTATTTTTGTGGGCTATGATTTTGCCCAGGCAATGATGTGGATCTTCAATGATCATTCACTCGATCTAAGTCGTCCAACTTGCCAAGTCCATTCCACATCAATGGTTCAATTTCAAAGGGTTATTGTTCATCCGTGTGAAGAGCTTTTACGCTCTGCAACTTGTTTTTATTAATGGCATGGGTTTTTCAGTGGTTTTTCTCCTGATTTACTTGTGTGTGAGTGGTAACCTCCTGATAAATACAATGATGGATTGTACGCCTAGAATAAATTTGTTGTGGCAATATCAGCCACTAATTGTTCACATGCTCATGTGAGAATTTGGGCAATTAATATTCCCTGCACTGGATTACTCTATAAGTATCTGATGGATTGCTTGTTATTATCATTGCATTTTTGAGTTGATCTATTTGTAGGTAGTGGATTTTCTCGCAGTTTCTAAGCTACATCTTCAATGGAAAAGTCTGAAGTGCACTGAAGTGCTAGGTTAGGTGCAATGAATTCATAGCATAAAAAGGAACAATGTGCTCCTGAGATTCCTAAGGTGAGTGCCCGAGGTGTTGGTAGGTAGTCGGGTCATTGTAATTCTCTTGTTGTACTCTCTTCGAGTTTTGATGGCGATGGGTCTGAGACTGACTCGAATTATCGCTGCTATCTTGTGGCTATGACCGAACTCGTTGGTGTTGATGAAGAGGTCCTTGTAGTTTCACTAATAAATACAATGGCACTATGTTGATTTGTTGGGGTTAGTCCTGATATGGATGGAAACAAGAAAGTGGTTCTACCTCAAACTGAGGCGAGAACCAAAAGCGGTCCCCTGTACTAGGGTCATGTGTTGACTAAATGATTGCTGGTCCTGGTGTGTGTTGCTCGTGGGTGGTTTTTTTCTAGTGGTTCATCTTGTGGATGTGGACGTGCACGTGCGTGGCACACTCTCTTTTTATTTTTTCTCCAACTGGTTACCGGGTGTAACCATTTTTTGATTCCTCAGATCATACACCATGTTTTCTAATGATGAGGAATATTTTTTAGAAGGTGAATTAGAATTTCATTTTAATGAAATTCATTTTGAAATTAACAATGTAGCCTGATCCTTGTTGCTCTCCTATTCTATAAAGGAGATTTTATGACTCATTGTTAAGGGTCTAATTTTTTGTATCCGGAGGCCTAGTGTTTGTACAGTCAGTTTGTTTACTATAGGTTTTTTTTGAAGGTTTTAGCTAGTATGTTTTATCTGGGGTAGGAATATTATAAAACAAGCAGGCGTTGCTTATGTAACTATAGATATTGAAGAAATCAGTAACAATCGATTAGAACAATTGCTCTTCTGGTTTCATGTCATGAGTTGTGAATGAGTTTATCAATGATATATTCATTTAGCTTCAATGGTATATTTGAGTGTGTACCTCATTTTCCTTCTTTGACTTAATGAGTTAATTAAAATTGCTTAAAAGTGAGTTATAGATTTATGATGTTGTCTTTAGGATTCCTTAAGGAGTATTGTTTTGATAACTTAAAATCTCATAGTGTAAATCATTATGGTGATATGTTCATGATATATGGGTTATGTTTTATATGACTCCTACCCAATGGATGAGGCACTAGATAATTTCTTTAGGATCCCTATTTTGAGAGTACAGGGTTGTACTTCTAAGCATAGTGGTTTAAAATATGAACAAATCTAATACATCAAACCTTGTCTCTTTGGAGATGTAAATCTTATGATAAATTTCAGTCCTGTTGCTTTAAGATAATTTTTGTTATTCTTCGGTTTGCCACAACCAGGATAATTACTATCTAATTGCATTAGTGGGGATTGCATCTATTTGAAGAAGAACACACTTAGGAAAACCCTCCTTGGTTTCATAGAGCCAAAAGTGTAGGAGATTTAGTATTTGAATGAATCTCGTTAATTGGCCACTAGATTTTTTAGTTCTTGAGTATAGAGGTTGGCAACCTCTTAGGGAATTAAAAAGCCTTAGCTGGGAAAATTAAAACACTAATAGAATGGTGACTCTATTCGGGAAATTCTGAATCGCCAGTTGTAGATGGTTATAGAGTCATATCAAAATATTTTCTATTCTGCATTTACATAGTGAAAGTTTTTCAACCCTAAACGGAAGAGATTGTTGAAATGAACCTGAAAATCCTATGATATGTGGTGTTATGTTGGAAAAGGACTCAGGAGTTGGGGTGCAGATAGTCCTGTCATAAATTTCACTATAGTAACTGACATATTACTTATAACCTTAAAGGTTAAACTCAATGGACTAGGCTCTATTCCTAAATCATTAGTTGAATGATGGTTTTATTGGGGAGAACTTCTGAGAAATTTAAAATAAAAAGAGAAAGGAGAAACCAGAGGAGTTGAAGGTGGCTATCCATAATCATTTGTTTAAGTGGTGCTGAATGTTAAGTTTGGATGGTGATGGATTGTGGTTTTGAAAGAGTTTGGTAGCGGCATGGTGTTAGATTTTTTGTGGTATGACTCTATTGTGGACAAAGACCCAGAATCTAACAAGCTTTGAAAAGGAATTTCATATTTCTTTTGAAATTCAATCCTCTATTGAAGAGGTGGCGACTCTGTCTGAAAAACTAGTTGATGTATGAAGGAAAATTCCTAGATCTATGATATTTACAGTCAGGGAGAGAAGATTAACAGCTTCTACCAAAATTACCAGGTATTTTTGTTTAATCTAAATAGTTCACTATTTCTAATTGTAAGGGGTGTTTATAATTAACGATGAAAATGGTTCCAAACTAGATGTCTAGCATCAAGAAAGGAACAATGATTAGATTTTCCATACTTCTAATGATGCAATATGTAAAAGGACTTACGAAACATTTTTATGTTGCACCATATTTATGAAAGCAAGGAATAATAACTTTAGTCACTAATGAAATCATGGTTGAGATGGTAAATGATATGTTTGATAAACATGTATTGTTTTGACAAATTTTAAATGGGTATAAGTGATTTCCCATATGTAAGGTTAGACATAAGTATGCAAAGATAACAAGTTTCATTAAGCCCTTTAGGGGGTTTTGTAACTCAAAGGTATATTCCTTTTATTTTCAGTGATGTCAGTGGTTACCCTAATCCAATTCCTAAGAAGATTAGGAAGTATTTTCCTAAATACATAGGGAAAAATATAGAATCCGCCTTTAAGAATTTATAGAATTTTGTAGGTGTAATGGGGGATTATGAAATCAATCATGAGGATGTTGTCATGAAGCTTTTTGTGCAATCCTTAAGGGGTGATGCCAGGGATTGGTTTTCCTATTTAGATGCCTATTCTGTTAACTCATGGAATCATTTGGTAATATTTTTTATTGAACAATTTGGTGAAAGAGTCAATCCCAGCATATTAAGAAAAGGTTTTATGGGTTTCCACATAAAATAAGAGGAGCTAATCCCATATTTTAATCTTATATTTTCAAGAGCTTTAAGAGAAATCCCTAAAGAAATAAGACCAAGTGAGGCTGAATGCTTGATTGTATATCTTGGTGCTTTTGACAAAAGTATGGGTTACCTATTAAGAGATAAAGAACCTACAAACCTACACCAAGCATATCAAATGGCTATGGAGATTGAAAACAACATGAAATAATCAATGATGAAAGGGTATCTGGCTGCAAGTATTTATTACCCTAGCCTAGCTCATACTAGTAAAATATCAGAAATAGCTGCTCAGAACACTGATTATGATAAGGGTGCTTTGAAAACTGTAATATCTTCACCACTACAGTGTGATGATAATGAGATCGAAGTTGAAAGGCAGTCCAATTTGAATGATGATGATCAAACTTCTCTTGTGCTAGAATTGTATGAAATAAAGAGGCAAGAGGAAGAATCACCATATGGGTTTTTCTTGAGATTTTTAGGTGCTTTAATACACATTCCTAGAGGTCTTAGACCTAATGACTATGAATGCATTGATTTTTTTTGTGAATTTTATGAACCGGGGCTAAGTGCTTTGCCAGAAGAATTGAGACCTGCTAACTTGGCCCAAGTCCTTCAATGGATTGAGATTGCAAAATCAGGCAAGAATATATCTACAAAAAATGAAGATAATGCTTGCTCTTTTGAAGAAAGTTGGATAACTACAGAAGAATTTGAGGGGAAAAATGATGAAGGATTACGTGAGACACCCATTATGTTTCCTAATCCTAATTGTAATGATCATGTCACTGAGATTTTGTTAAAAGCTAGTGATTGTGATTTTAGAAGTGATGATTGCATTATCGAGGATGGAGCTGAGCCTCTCCTTTTACCAGAATTGTATGGAAATGTTCAACCTCATGATTTTACTTGTTTCCAAGTGAAGGAAAAAATTACAGATGATAAATATTTAGAGTATACTCTAGGTATACTAGAAATGGAACAATTTCATTGTATAAATGTTGAGGAACTTAAGGACAATGAGGTGTGTGATCAAAAGAATAGTACCAAAGACAACCAACATATTGATGAAAATATTGGTACTATTAATTTTCCTGACTATTTGTATGAAGATGAGAGTGATTTGTTGTTACCAGGTGACAATGATATTTTTGGTGAAAAGTTTCCAGCTTATAATGAAGGTGACATTGATATTGCTGGTGAAAAGTTTTCAGCTTGTGCCGAAATTTTCACTTATAAATTAACACATACAATAGGTGGTGTTGAACACAAGGAGGCTGGTGCATACTACTCTTTCTCTATTGCCCTTGATGAGATTGATTTGTTTGAATCTGTGTTTGAATTTTTTCATTTGGGAATCAATGAAGGATTGCAGGAAGGGTTATATGCTGAGGGGTCTGAGATGAATGTGTTTACACATTTGCTGGAGAAAGATGTAATTGATATTTCCCACTCCTTTGATGATGTTAGGATGTGTTCCAACACATTTAAACATAGGTGTTGGAAACCAAGCTTGTGTTGAAGGCACCAGGGTGAGGATTCCTTGAGTTGTGTGTCCTCCTTGTTGTACTATGAGGGTCTGTGTAACATGCAAACAATTTTATATGAAAATTTTCAATTCTATGTACAAGCTAATGATGATGCCAGAATGTGCGATGTTTTAGACCAAATAAATTATGAATGTTTCCATTTCTCAGCTCATTTGATTCAACATTCTATGAGGTATGACCAGGTTCAAGGTAAGGACAAATCTCATTATGGTCTTATGTTACAGTTAATGTTTGAATACATGGTGTTGACCAATCACATACATGGGAGTATGTGTAAAGATTATGATACTTCCAAGCATATTGATTACTCCAAAAATTCAGGAACATCAAGAGGTGAAATTAGTAGACTTTGTTTACTTCAGGTAACAGAGAATTTTGTTTTTGATAGGGGTAAAATTTGATCTCCCTTGTTTGGTGGCCTCAGGCTATCAAGTTGGATATACACAAGTTCAAATTGACAAAGCAAGGTAGAACATTCATCAAGGCACTTGTATAATTCAGTAGTCTGGTCTATGAAGCCAAAGATTCTGAATTCTTGCTATGCCCGCAGGGGGCATACATCCCCAGTTGGAGCCACTGATGGGACTTTTAAAAAAAATTGTCAAAATTTCTGTCTAAATGGGGCATGATTGGTTACTTTTAACAAGACTAGAGCTCTGATATTTTGGGTTTAGGGTTTTTGGTCTCTCATGAAAAATTGATTGGTATCTTTTGAAACCCTCAGATTATTTATATTTCAATGTTGACTTGCTATTGAGGGTTACCAATCATTTAAGTTGTCAGACTGAGAATTTCCTCTATGCTCTTACCGACCCCTTTTACCTAGCCTATCAGTCTCTTATTTTCCACCTAAGCTTAAATATTTATGCCACTGAGGGTTTTTCTGGCCAGTCCCACCAAAATATTCTATATGTTCTATGTAGCTTGGCGAACTATCCGATCACGGGTTTGGATCTGGACCGTTTCTGATGAACCTCGTAGGTTTTCCTACTGATGTCACTTAAGTGGTGCAAGGTGTGCGAGATGCCGCCATCTGTCATATATAGAGGGGTGGGGCCTTTTCTTGAGGTGACAGCAATGACAAGTGGCCATCATTTCACCAGCAGAGGAATTTATTGATGGGGACTAATAATGAATGTTCCTCGCAGGCCTCACATGATCAAAGTAAATGTTCCTAAAGTACCACGAGGTCTACGAGAAGGTGACACATGGCCTGGCTCTTAAAGCAATGGGGCTAGGTGGGGCTTGCTGTTTGATTGCAACCTCTTGTTTTTGTGGGCTATGATTAGCTGTGATTTTTCCCAAGCGGTGATGTGGATCTTCAATGATTGTTGAATTGATCTGAGTCATCTGACTTGCCAAGTCTGTTCCACATCAACGGTTCAATTTCAAAGGGTTACTGTTCATTCGTGTGAAGAGATTTTATGCTCTGCAACTTGTTTTCATTAATGGTGTAGGTTTTTCAATGGATTTTCTTCTGATTTCCTTATGTGTGAGCGGTAACCTCCTGATAAATACAATGATGGATTGTACACTTGGAATAAATTTTTGGTGGCAATATCAGCTACTAATCGTTCGCATGCTCATGTGAGAATTTGGGCAATTAATATTCCCTACACTGGATTACTCTATAAGTATCTGTTGAATTGCTTGTTATTATCATTTCATTTTTGAGTTGATCTGTTTGCAGGTAGTGGATTTACTTGCAGTTTCTAAGCTACATATTCAATGGACAAGTCTGAAGTGTGCCAAAGTGTTAGGTTCGGTATGAGGAATTCACAGCATAAAAAGGAACAATGTGGTCCTGAGGCTCTTGAAGCGAGTGCCCGAGGTGTTGGTAGGCAGTCAAATCGGTGTAATTCTCTTGTTGTCCTCTCTTCGAGTTATGGTGGCGATGGGTCTGAGATTGACTCGGACTATCGCTGCTATCTTGTGGCTATGACTGAGCTCATTGGTGTTGATGAAGAGGTCCTTGCACTTTCACCAATAACTGCAATGGCACCGTGCCAAGTTGCTGGGGTTAGTGCTGATATGGATGGAAAAAAGGAAGTGGTTCCGCCTCAAACTGAGGCAAGAACCAAAAGTGGTTGCCTGTGCCAGGGTCGTGTGTTGACTAAATGATTACTAGTGCTAGTGTGTGTTGCTCATGGGTGGTTTTTTTTTGGTGGTTCATCTTGTGGATGTGGATGTGCATGTGTGTGGCATGCTCTCTTTTTTTTTTTTCTCCGGCTGGTTACTAGGTGTAACCTTTTTTAATTCCTCGGATCATACACTGTGTTTTCTAATGATGAGGAATATTTTTTGGAAGGTGAATTAGAATTTATTTTTAATGAAATTAATTTTGAAATTAACAATGCAGCCCGATGCATGTTGCTCTCCTATTCTATAAAGGAGATTTTACGGCTCATTGTTAAGGGTCAAATTTTTTGTATCCAGAGGCCTAGTGTTTGTACAGTCAGTTTGTTTATCGTAGGTTTTTTTTGAAGGTATTAGCTAGTATGTTTTATTTGGGGTAGGAATTTTATAAAACAAGTAGGCGCTGCTTATGTAACTATAGATATTGAAGAAATAAGTAACAATCTATTAGAACAATTGCTCTCCTAGTTTTATGTCATGAGTTGTGAATGAGTTTATCAATGATATATTCATTCAACTTCAATGGTATATTTGAGTGTGTACCTCATTTTCCTGCTTTAACTTAATGAGTTGATTAAAATTTCTTAAAAATGAGTTGTAGATTTATGAAGTTGTCTTTAGGATTCCTTAAGTAGTATTGTTTCGATAACTAAAAATATCATAGTGTAAATTATTATGGTGATATGTTCATGATATCTAGGTTATGTTTTATATGACTCCTACCCAATGGTTGAGGCACTGGATAATTTCTTTAGGATCCCTATTTTGAGAGTACAGGGTTGTAGTTCTAAGCACAATGGTTTAAAATCTTAACAAATCTAATACATTAAACATTGTCTCTTTGGAGACGTAAATCTTATGATAAGTTTCAGTCCTGTTGCTTTAAGATAATTGTTGTTATTCTTCGATTTTCCATAATGAGGATAATTACTATCTAATTACATTAGTGGGGACTATATCTATTTGAAGAAGTGTTCTTACCAGGTCATGAAATATTTGTATGAACACATTTAGGAAAACCCTGCTTGGTTTCATAGAGCCAAAAGTGTAGGAGATTTAGTCTTTGACTGAATCTCATTAGTTGGCCACTAACTTTGTTAGTTATTGAGTATAGAGGTTGGCAACCTCTTAGGGAATTACAAAGCCTTAGCTGGGAAAATTAAAACACCAACAGATCCCCTTAAGCAATCCTATTACCCTAAACCCTAAAGCCATTATTTTTTCCTAGGCCCTTAATGAAATTTGATTGCCTTGGGCAACTTCACCAAAATTTATTCACTTAAGCCATGCCATTTTTTCCTAGGACCTTACTACATAGATCTACTTAAGTCATTATATCACCCTAAACCATAAACCAATGTCTTAAGGGGTCCTAATATGGCATTTCTTAAGGGGATCAAAGAAGTTCTCAAAATTTGGTAAAGTTTCCCAAGACAACCAAATTTAACAATAATATGATCGTGCAGGATTATAATATGAATGAGATTTAATGAGAGGTTGGTCAGTCAAAACAAGAGCTATCTCAACCAAATTTTCCATAAGAAAATTTTGTTCACTAACTTGCAAGTCCATTATTCCAAGGGCCACCCAAACTTTACTTTAAGTTCCCTAAACCCTAAAGCATTCATATTGTCTTACAACCTTAAAATTAAATTTGGTTGCCTTGGGAAACTCCACCAAATTTTATTCCATTAAGCCATGTAATTTTGTCCTAGGTACTTACTACATAGATCCCCTTAAGCAATTATATTACCCTAAACCCTAAACTCTAAACCCTAAACCCTAACCGATCATTTTTTCCTAGGCCCTTAGTGAAATTTGGTTTCCTTGGGAAACTTCACCAAAATTTATTCACTTGAGCCATGCGATTTTGTCCTAGGACCTTACTACATAGATCTTCTTAAGCCATCCTATCACCCTAAATCGTAAACCAATGTCTTAAGGGGTCCTAAAATGGCATTTCTTAAAGGGATCAAAGAACTCAAAATTTGGTGAAGTTTCCCAAGACAACCAAATTTAATAATAATAATATCATGCAATATTATAATGTGAATGATATGAATGAGAGGTTGGTTAGTCAAAACAAGAGCTATCTCAACCAATTGTTCCACAAGAAAATTTTGTTCACTAACTTTCAAGTCCGTTATTCCAAGGGCCACCCATACTTCACCCTAAGTTCCCTAAACCCTAAAACCTGAACTCTAAAATCTAAACCCTAAACCCTAAAGAATTAATTTTGTCCTAGGACCTTGGGAAACTCCACCAAATTATTCCCTTAATTCATGTCATTTTGTCCTAGGACCTTACTACATAGATCCCTTTGAGCAATCCTATTACCCTTAACCCTAAAGCATTCATTTTTTCCTAGGACCTTAAAATGAAATTTGGTTGCCTTGGTCAACTCCACCAAATTTCATTCCCTTAAGCCATTTAATTTCTTCCTAGGACCTTACTACATAGATCCCCTTAAGCAATCCTATTATCCTAAACCCTAAACTCTAAATTATAAACCCTAAACCCTAAAGGCATAATTTTTTCCTAGGCCCTTAATGAAATTTGGTTGTCTTGGGCAACTTCACCAGACTATATTCACTTAAGCCATATCATTCTCACCTAGGAGCTTACTATGTATAGATCCCATTAAGCCATCCTATCAGCCTAAACCTTAAACTAATGTCTTAAGGGGTCCTAATATGACATTTCTTAAGGGGATCAAAGAAGTTCTTAAAATTTGGTGAAGTTTCCCAAGGCAACCAAATCTAACAATAATAAGTCAAAAAAAGAGCTTTATCAACCATATATCCCTTTAAGCCATCCTATTACCCTAAACCTTAAACTCTAAACTCTAAACCATCATTATGACCTAGGAACGTAATGAAATTTGGTTTCCTTGGGAAACTTCACAAAATTTTATTGAAAGAAGTTCTCAAAATTTGGTGAAGTTTCCCAAGGCAACCAAATTTAGCAATAATAAATCAGGACAAGAGCTATCTCAATCATAGGTCTCCTTAAGCCATCCTATTACCCTAAACCATAAACCAATGTCTTATGGGGCCCTAATATGAAATTTCTTAAGGGGATAAAATAAGTTCTCTAAATTTGGTGAAGTTTCCCAAGGCAACCAAATTTAAAAATAGTAATTCAAAACAAGATCTATCTCAAACATAGATCCCCTTAAGCCATCCTATTACCCTAAACCTTAAACTCTAAAATCTAAACCATCATTTTGAGCTAGGACCTTAAGGAAATTTGGTTGCCTTGAGCAACTTCACCAAATTTTATTCACTTAAGCCATGTCATTTTGTCCTAGGACCTTACAATATAGATCCCCTTAAGCCATCCTATTACCCTAAATCCTAAATCCTAAACTCCATACTGTAAATCGTAACGCATTCATAAATTGTCCTATATTAATAGTTAATAGTTTTTCATTCAAGTAACATGCCTTAGACATAAATAAGGCTTAAATTTTTTATCATTTTTATGAACAATTAGGCCATTTATATTCAATGTTTTTTAAAGGGTATTTCCTAAACATGCATCTTACATTGTGAAATTACAAATCTAATCTAGGTTCACTTATATCTTAGAGATCACATGGATAAATTCAATAATATCTATAATCCACCTCCACACCCTCCATCTCCACCACCTTCACCTCCACCTCCACCACCTGAAAATGGATGGTGCTCACTTGCAAGAACGAATCAATGCCAATGTTAGAACCATTCAGGATCAAATCAACATGATTCAAAATGAAGAATTTATCTCACCACCTTTGAGGATGTTTGCATCTAGGGTCAATTTTTTTTTGATGCTATTAGGGATATGGATGGGATCTATGATGAGAATCATTGATGAGAATCATTGATGGCTAGAGGAGAGGGGAACTTTCAATTCTGAAAAGGAAAACACAAAGAAATGAAGATGTGCAGTAAAGAGCTACAACACTTTATAAATTAAGACAATGATCTTATAGTTATGAATTTGAATTTGGTTTGATGGATATTTTGTGTGATGAATTTATGAATTTGGTTGGACGAATATTATTAGTGACGAATTTATGATTTTGGTTGAATGGATGTTTTTAGTGACATTAATTTACGAATTCTGTTGAATTTATGAACTTATAATGCTAAATTTATAATAGTATATATTTTATGACTATCTACTAGATCATGTAAATTCTCCTATTGGAAAAATGTAATATATATATGCATTAGACATGAATGAGATTTTTGTGATTTTTTCAAGTTTATTTTTTAGTCTATACATGTATTAAATTACATTGTTCTAGATCTTAAATTTTGAAATTTTTATGCACTTGCTCAAGTTCAATCAATGTATGCATGTGTATGTATATGTATGGACATCCTATTTAAACAAATTTGCATGTACGTTTCAAATTTAACTATTTCTTGTATTTTTGTAAGTTTGTATGTTAATTTTATATAATTTAATGTAGGTTAAAACACTTCTATAGATATCATGGATCAATTTAACATTGATGATATCCTCAATCCAACACCTGAGAAACCTTTAGCTCCACCCCCTCCACCTCATATCCCACCTCCACCACACATTGGATCAGATGAGGCTTGCTTGTGAGCACGTATAAATGAACAAGTGGCATCCACTCAAAACCAAATCAATGCTATGGAAAATCAAGCATTTATTCCATCGCATGTGAGATGTTTTGCATCTACAATACAAAATGTTGTCCATGCCATTAGGACTATTGATTCTAACTTAGATAGGCATCAATGAGATAAAGAGGAGATGAGATGATTTTATGTAGATGGTCTCTCATATAAAGAAATTTTAGACCTAAAAATAACAAAATCCAAGCTAGCCCCTTATTTTATCAACCCTAATACTCAGCAACCCATTCCTCCCAATGAATTTAGAATATCCATGAAGTGGTGTATAAATTCATAGATGAGTGCACATTTTTGTGATCAACAGTAAATGGTATTTAATAGTCCACCACATGCTAATTTGGAGGTCCCATTATATTTTTTCAAGAAACTATATGTAGAGTTTGTTATGGGGCAAAAGCCTAATTATTTTGATTTTAAATAATTTTAGGGTGTTGGTGGTGGCATGCCACAATAGATTCTAGGGGAAAGGGTTGATCCCCAATGCCCTGTGCATGTGCAACCCCTTGTTTCTCCTCTTGGACCTATCATTCCTGCACCTATGCATCAATGGGTGGTGGTATCGATATTATGATCCCTTAGTACACTCGCAGGAGACCTTGATCAACATGCTTCTACAATAGTGGGTAGGGAGCATAAAGACCATGATGATGGAGGAGTGTTTAATGGAGTTGGTCCTAGTACTATTCCATGAGTGTTGAGACCACATGTATGTACTAGTTTCCATCAGCTATACTTTGGACCCAATCATTTCACACCTAGTTTGGGTGGATGTGGAGATTCTAGTGGATCATCTAGTTGCTCAGTTCATTTGCAGAATTTCTTACGGCAGACCATCACCCTGAGGATAGTGAGACATAGGTATAAATATGCATCTACATGTTAAATTTACAAGAATTTGAATGAAAGTATATACCAAAAAAAGTTTGCAATACATTTTAACAATCAAACTATTTGGTGTGCAGATGGCACTAACGATGGGGAAATCATCTACATCATGAGTACATATGTCAAGACAAGTCCTAGTCGGTAACCCTTATGGGGTACATTTTGATTTAAATTTTTAAAATTATCTATGAAATAATTTTTAACTTGAGTTTTAAATTTATAATGAACAAGCATGAACATATGTTTTAAATATTTATGTTGGTTTAGGGGAGTCAATCGACTTCCACATAGATTCCACTTGAGGGATTGTCAAGTGCTCCTCCACTATCAAGTGTCGTAGATCAAAGGTAGGTACATTTATATTGTAAATTATTTAAAAAGTACATTATTATAGTTACAATTATGAATTTTGAATTCACTATATATCAAATGAGCATGTATAATTTTGTAAATATTATAAATGTTAAATGTCTATATGTATGTCTAGGTTGATATGAAAATGAGAATGGGCATTGGACAAACATTAGATGTTTCTGTTACTCGTGATGCCATTGAATTTTAGGTTGTTTAAAAAAATTCTAGACAAAATGTGCAAGCTTGAATATATATATTTTAACCTAATTCAATTATACATGATTTAAATTTGATAGTGTAGGATTTTGTTAGTGTGACTTTCTTCCATGACTCAATCATAGTTACACCTCCAAGTGGACATGCAGAGTAGGCTTCAGATATGATGGTAATATAAATTTTTTATTATATTTAAAGTCAATTAAAAATTATGCAAGTTGTGAATAACTTTTATTAAATTTAAAATTGAATATATATAAATATATATATGAGCTCATATGTGTTAAATTCTTTTTCTTTTATAGCATGAGACACATCTTATAGTTGAGCATGTACAAACAAGTCCTAGAGTAGACCATGTACAACCTCAGATTACGATACAATTTAAATATGATAAATTATAAATTAAATTGAATTAGATCATTTTAAATTGTAGACTTACATCTAATTTCAACTTTCTTTGTCTTGTATATGTAGATTAATTAAGAGAATTTAAAGGTTGGTCCAAGTGCACCAAAGCATCCAGATCTAGATATGATGGTAATTTAATTTTATGATGAATTATAAATTAAATTGTCATTAAATCATGTTTCATCATCTTACATTTGATTTCATCTTTCTCTTGTATAGAGTGTTTCAGTTCATCCATGTAGTTTGCATGGTCTGAAGAGGTCTCTTGATTATAGACATGATACATGACCTAAACATGATTTTATGGGTTATATTTGATTATTTCATGGACTGCATATTTAGTCTCTCATGTACTTTGTTGGACTTTATTTCATGGGTTGTAGTGCACCTCCATTCTCACTGTGGATGTGAAAGTAGTTTGGAATTGGAACTTGGAGATGAAGGTAAAATAATAGGGATATTTAAAGATGGAGCATGAGATTCTATTAGTATTTTTATGAGTATAATCCATATTGTTATGTTATTATTATGCAGAGATGCATTTGGATAGTTAGGTGATGCAATAGTATGTTGTTAGGATAGGTGGAAAGGGTGGCATCGTACCGTTGGACGTATGGGGGACGTATGAGAATGAGATATAATTGCTAGAGTTCCTTTCCTAGTACTTCGGCTATTATGCACATGTGCTCTAATTTGTATGTTTGAGTGAATAGGTACCAGACTACATCTCCACCTAAATTAGCAGGTTTGAACGTGCCTCTAACCCCAATGGTGGTTGAGGAGATAACATCTAGGCCCAAGTTATACCCTAACCCTAGCCATTGTCCCCAATTAGGGACAATTGATTTAGTGTGTGACCACTTTTTTGGGTTGTCATGGGACAATGCTCGATCTCCTTTACCCTATGGTTGGATTGTTGTACTTGTGTGAATGTTTATGTTGGGTTATGTGGTTGTGTGACTCCAATGTATAGCTTTGAGTATGGATTTAGTTCAAATGGTGCTAAGTCCTTTGGTAAGTCAGGTCAGTCACTGTTGTGATCATTCTTATTATTTATGCTTTGATGTGAATGTCTCTTTCATGTAAGAAGTTATCATGTGGGTGTTAAAGTGTGATTTAATGTTATTATATATATGTATGTATATTGCTATGGTTATTCTTTGGTGCAAGTGACTATTGGTTATTAATATTATTATGATTAAATGTGAATTATATTTTATGAAAATAAGGTTATAAATATTAATACATTCTAATTTTATTTATTAAATATTAATATGTTTATTAGTAAATATTTAAATATTAATATGTAATCATATGTTATATTTGTGTTTTGATTTACTATTTTGGTGGAGTAGCTATTTTTATGGAGGTTCTTTCATCTTTTATAATGTTTTAAATTTATTTGGTGGGAAACTCTAAACAAATGAGTTAATTATGTGAGTTAATTTGATTATTTATTTTATTTTAATTATTTCATTAGTGGGATGAGGATAGGTGCTTTAATTTAATATTTTAATATTTTATTTTATGTGAGATTTTATTTCCTTGTATTATTTTGGAAAAGATGAATCTTTTGGGGAAAAAGAAAGAAAGTTACTTTCTTTTTTGTTTTTCTTTCTTTTTTAGTTTTATTTATGGGAAAATTGGAAAATTGGGTTTTCACTTTCTTTCGTGCATGAAATTTAGAGGATTTGGAAGAGATTTTTGGGGGGGTTTTGAGCATGGGGAGAAAATGGAGAGATTCTACATGGTTTTGAAGTAATATTTCAATGGTTTTTTTGGGGAAATTTGAAGTGGTTTTGAATCAAAATTTGGAGGAGAGTGATTTGGAGTTCAATTATGATTTGAGGGGAATGTATTTGTTGCTAGTTTGTGTGAAATCTGATTTCTGATCGTGCTTTGGATTAAAGAATTTGGGTTTGGAAAGTCTCTTCAATTTTTACTTTCTTTTGTGCATGAAATTTAGAGGATTTGGGAGAGATTTTTTGGGGATTTTTGAGCGTGGATAGAAAATGGAGAGATTCTACATTGTTTTGAAGTAATTTTTCAAAGGTTTTTTTTGGGAAATTTGAAGTGGTTTTGGATCAAAATTTGGAGGAGAGTGATTTGGAGTTCAATTATTATTTTAGGGGAATGTATTTTCTGCTATTTTGTGTGAAATCTGATTTTTGATTGTGCTTTGGATTAAAGAATTCAATTTTGGAAAGTTTCTTCAATTTTTAGCATGTTGCATTCAAATTTTTCATGTTGTGAGGTAGGTTTTGTACTTAATTTATAATTTGTGTTTTAAATTCATAGAGATCTATATGGATGTTATACAATATGTTATTTTAATGTTTTTAAGTGTTTCTTTAAAGTTATGAAATGATTTTATATGTTAGGTTTTCTCATTTTGATGTTTGACTGTAATTGGGTATATCGAAAAGAGGGGTTTTGGGGGAGCCATTTGTTGTTCTGCATTTTTCAAATATTTTATTAATTTTTGGTCAATTATACCCATGTTTCTGATTAGTTGAGGGAAAAATCTGAAATGGGTTTTTCACGGATTTTTATTTTGAGTTGATATGACAATTTTATGGTTGTTTTATAGCTGGCAGATTTGACTACTATCAAGAGGGTTTTTATGGGAGTCATATTTTTTTTTGCATTTTTTTTTGAATTTTTGAGTCATTTTTGGTCAATTCCACCCATGACACTAAGTAGTCAAGGGCCAAATCTGAAATGGGTTTTTGACAGATTTGGATTTTGAGTTGATATGACTATTTTATGTTTGTTTGGCTAGCATATTTACTACAATCAAGAGGGAATTAGTTCAGTTCCAAAGGCTATATAGGAGGATATAGCTCTATCCTTTGATATGTATTGTGTTTTATCATTTATTCTTGAATGTTTTAATGTATATATATTGATAATTCTTTTCTTTTTGTTAAATCTTATGTTGGTTCTTGTGTTCTATGTAAGGATCAATTGTACCAAAGATATGCATTGTTGGTCTTGATTATGATCTATTGAGAAAGAAAAATTAAAAGTTGGTTATCATGTTATGAGATTGTGCAAATGATGTAATGTGATTCATTGTATGTGTTGTGGCATAATTTTCAACTTTTTTGTTTCCTATCCATTTGTGTTATGTGTTGGGCCTCTGGAAGTATCTGAAAGTCCTTGTCATGTTTTGGTTGATTCTTGTTTTTTTGGTAGTCGTCTTTGGATTTTTAATGTCATCCACTTGTTATTTTTGTTGCTTGCTTGTGTGTGGGGTCTAGTGTTGTCTCCTATCATGGATGGAGTGGGCCTTAGGGTTCCACATGGTAGGGTGGTATTTTCCAACCATCCATTGGGGTTTAGGTGGTGTAGTTCGTGTGCAACATGGAGTCTTTCCTTCCACTTCATTCCTGAGTTGGTTTTATGGTGCAAATGATATTTATAAGAAAATGGTGTCCAATATGCATCTTATATATATGTACCTCTTAGATGAATTAATCTTGTACATTGTAGCATTCTTGTAAAGGAAAAGTAAATTAATTGATGTAATCTTCAATATATATATATATATATATATATATATATATATATATTGTTGTTTATTATGTAATGGAAAGGTTAACATAGGAATGTTGTATTTATGATGCATATGAGCTTAATTTAGTAGTAGATGAGATATATCTTTATGTATCTATTTCATGGCATTGACAAGGATTAGGTTCATATTCACATAATGTTAGATGAGGTTTAATTATAATTATGTTATCATATTATTTTTTTGTATGAGACTTAATCTACATTCAAAGAATTGACTGGATGTGTTCTTAGTGTATCTTATGTCTTTCTATAGGTTTAGTTATTGTTGATGTGCCGTCGTAGCAATGTTAGGGGACCATGGTGGATAGGTGTGTAAGTGGGCTATGATTAAAGTTACTTTTAGGTCATAATGTGATTATGATATATGATGTTAATGTAATGTTGCTACGCATGTTAAATTATTGAGCTGCATTAGTTGTGTCACTTTATTTTCTTTAAAAGATTTAAAATTATTGGCTTGATGTTTGAAGAATTTTGTGTTAATCCACTGGGTCCCTTAGAGGGGCATTACAATTTGTATCAAAGATAGTGTTGCAACACTAGGATCTCTAATTAATGTTGTTGCCCATGTCTAGTTATAGTAACATTCCCCATGCATGTGTAGTCAGATGTCTGATGTGTGGCTAGAAGGTCATAGAGACCCTTGTGTTAGATACCATGTTTTAATCTAAACACCTAGCTGAGATGTTAGATAGAGGATTAGACGCTTTCTTTATTCTCTCATTGGGTGTGATTCCTTGGATTCTTATAACTGTTGATTTTTCTTATGTGACCTTGTTTCATTTCCATGACTTCCAGTTCTTTAATAGTATAAATTTAGTCTTGGAATGCATGTGTGGGTTCAGATTAATTAGCTGACAAGTTGGAATGTGGATTTTTTTTGTTTGACTAAATGTGCATTAGGATAAGATGTTATTCTGTGTAGCTAGGCTACTTATATGAATTCTATGCAAGTGGGAATGTATGTTATGTGGTTTAAAAGGGAAGTCCTAGCTTGAGTATGTCATCTCTTCATGTGTGTTTTTTTGTGGTTTGTAGGAGTGTCAACACCCATATGTTGTTCAATGTATTTTCATAATGTGAAGAATATGCTGCATGTAAAAGGGTTGTTAGAAATAACTATGGAAAAGAATGTAGATAGTTTATAAATGAATTATTGTTGATCTTTAGTGATTGCTAAAATGCATGTTGAGTGATGCAATGGAATATTGATCATGTGTTTAGTTATGATTATAAATTAAAAAACTTTCTTGATGGTGATAGTTGATATTTAGGTAGAAAGTGTGACTTAATTTTCCTTTATATAGATGCTTTGTTTGGAAAGGTTGTGTTTCCAAGTTGCTTGCATCGAATTAAATTATCATGTTTCTTCTTCCTCTTAACCCACATACAGTTAATAAAGAGAATTAGTCTTAAACCAAATTATAATAGAAAATCATTTATGCCTTAAGCTTGTATGCCTAAATCTTGATTGGGAATCAAAAAAATTATGTCTGAAATTACTTGAGCGATAGATCTTAGGTTCTCCTAAAACTGCACTCCTTACTTTTGGTTTATGCATAAAAGGTAGATTATGAATGCGACTCATTGTAGTTTTTGGGTATTTGATCTATGCATTTAGAAGTAAATTTATGTGATTAAGTTTTGAATTACATGATGTGATATGTTTTTATTGGAAAGGGATACTTTGGTGGAATAAATTAGATGCTAATGCCTTGAATTAGGTTTCTATTTTGAGAAATTATGATGACTATATTTGTATTTGAACATCTTGTTTGTTATGTGTAGCTTAAACCTATGATGTAATTTCCTTGTCCTTTCTTACTATTGTATAAATAAAAAATATATATGCATTGGATGTCTTGCATATTGAGTTGTTAAGAGGTTGTAACATGTGAAGTAATTAAGTGTAGGTATGGGATAGGGATGTTTGGGTAGACATAATCACTGTGTAAAGATTTAGTGTTACTTGTACTGGCTTGGGATAAAGTTTGAGAGAATGTGGGATTGTGTTTTGTGAACAATTATGTGAATCCTCTTGTTATGTTAAAATTTGAATAACTTGTGATGAAGTAGGGGTTGTTTTCGTTTAGGAAAGACCTACATGAAGTGGTAAGAGTTAAGTAGAGTATCATTACAATTCTTTTGTGAATATGGAGCTTGTGTATAATTTATTGAACTATGGATGTATGAATGTTGATGTGAATTTATTAATGATTCTTGGGTGCATTTGGAAAATCCATAGTACTTATGTAAAAATCTTATTGTGTGGAAGAAAATTTAGTTGGCATATGATTATGTTATGAGGATAGAATTTTATACCAAATTAATAAAATTGAATGTGAATTTGATTAGAGGAGTTGTTAAGTGATCATGGTGATCATAACACTGAAATTTAGTATCATGTGACATATGGAAGAGAGTAGAGTGAAATAAAATTTGGTAAAGGGTTATGGATAATATGTAATTATATGATTTTGGGAAGAGAATCACATTAGTAATGGAAATAAATTTACTCAATGTATGTGATCCTTGAGAAGTAATGGAATTGTGTATGCAGTTGTATCCCCGTGTAAATGTGAGAAACCAGTAACTGCGCATTAGTTGAGTGTTATGAATACCCCATACTTTCTTTTTGTGCCCATGGGATGGTGATATTGTGTACCCATCCATGGGGAATATTTTTTATTTGTTGGTATTAGATTAAGGATACCATTATGTGTGCTTTTATGTTTGTTACCTGATTGAGGCTCAACCCACGTGTGGTTGAATTTTATATATATAAGAGTAGCCAAAATATAGTTTCACATATTCTTTTCTTTTGGTTCTCTAGCCCCTCAAGCTATGAAGGGGTTGTAGTAGCCACAAAGTTCCTTGGGTAGAGTGTGCAACGTACACATATTGCACTACAGAGTAGTCCTAGCTCAACCAATCTTGAGGAAATGTACTCACTACTTCCCCTTATGATGGATCAAGGTACTTGATCCATATGTGCTAGCCTAATCCCCAGAGTTTTGAGAACAACAACATTGGTGTGTTAGTATATGCTTGGCCATCTGTAAGGACGTTGATATGGAATTAATGAGTCAACCTCGTCTATATGAGAAGTGAAGCTCGGGTAGCCCCATATTGATATACTAATATATGCATTATATATACCGTATCTACATGTGTTCTGACATGATGTAATAGGTATGATGCCACACCCCACTAATGTTCTGATACAATGATGGTGATGATGCCATGTTGTTGATTATAGCGAGCTCGCTTGAGCACATGATTCCATGTACATAGACGTGTGAAGGTGCATTATGAGATTGTGTTATGATAGCCTACTTGTGTGATGAGTGTAATGGGGCCTCACACACTTGTAGAGGGATACTCCTCTTTTCTTTTGACAGTGTTGGGTCAGTTAGCATATGGGTATGTCCTAGCCATGTATACCTCTAGGTATGGTGATTACCTACGTGTGCCTTCTCCATGAGGTATCGTTATGCGGGGTGTGTTTTGTGCATGCCTACTTCCATGGAGCCACAGACACACTACCATGGAGCATACGACTAGTATGTGCCTTCTCTGACTGGTGTATGATCATGCCACACTGAGATGTGATGCGGGATGGGGGCCGAGGTGCACATCCAATGCGGGAAACCAAGGAGTGTGTGGGCCACTTAGCTAGTCCATGTCACATGATGACATGATGCAGGGTGTATCCAAGGAGTACACTCTGAGCCATGTGGATGGCATACTCATTTTCTACCACATGAGGGAGTTACTACTATAGCATGACATTGTTCCCTCCTTCCTCATTTGGTGGCTAGTATCTAGTCACATAGTTTTGTATAGTGCAATTTCTAAGATTGTGGACTTTCTTTATAGTTATTGATGGCTTTTTGTTGATTGGGAAGGCCAAAACCTTTTTTATATTTGATTGTGATGGTTTATCCACGCCTAGTGATCTTATTTTCTCATAGCCCTCGTGGTTACATTTTATTTAGTGTTGAAATTATGTGCATTTATTGCTTTATTGTTGAAATTAAATTTTTCTTTGCTCTTCTTTATGACTTTGGTGGCTAAACTAGTTTATCCTTATTATTTTCGATGTCATCCATGTTTCGTATTGTGATTCCTCTCCAAGGACATATGAGGTGGACTTGGTGAGTGTATATGAGGAAGCAAACACAGGGAACCTTGAGGATGGGGGTATGTGAGGCTTTTACACAACTAAGACCCACTACCCACCTATGTGTGATGACTATCTCTTGGAGGCTAACCACCTTATACAACAAGAGATAGGTCATTGTGGTCTTGTTTGGATGGTCTTACCATGTGTGTGTGGCCTAACACCATCAAGCCACTGAGTGTGAGGTATGGATCATGTGAGATGGATATTGGATCTTGGCTCATGGATTAATATGATTCTTATTGGTGTCTAGATGGAACCTTTTGTAGCCTTGTCTTATGCACTTCCTGATGATGTGATTGTGTATGTATGTGTTAGATGTATTTATCTTATATTTTTTTGCATATTGACGTAAAATACAGATAACCATGCCATCTTAAATGTGAGTGTATTATAAATCTATCATATTAAATGGAGTGGATGTTATTGAAAGTCATAAATTGTAATTTGAAATATGTTTTTGAAACATGAGATGGCATGTATTTTTGAATATCAAGAAATCATATGATGTGTTTTCCTTGTATGATATTATGGAAATTTTTGTATTGGGAATGGAAAATGGAGTTAATTGGAGTACCTTCTATATTTTTTAGTGTAAAAATCAAGAATCATACTATAAGAGATGTATGGATTTCTAAATAAAGGTGGTTAAAGGAAAATATTACTTTCAAATGTGTAGCCAGATAGTGATTTTAATCAAAATGATTCAGAAAGAGGATATACATCAATTATAGAGTAGAGAAATTTTGGTACTAATGTGTTATGTTCCCACCCTAGTTTGTGACTTTTAGGAGTAAGTCAAGTTATATGGGGGGAGAATGTAGTTCCCCTCCATTCTCACTATGGATGTGTAGGTAGTTTGGAGTTGGACCTTGGAGATGAAGGTAAAATAATAGGGATATTTAAAGAGGTAACATGAGATTTTATTAGTATTTTTATGAGTATGATGCATATTGTTATGTTATTATTATGTAGAGATGTATTTGGATAGTTAGGTGATGTAGTCGTATGTTTTTAGGATAGGTGGAAAGGGCGGCATCGTACCATTGGATGTATGGGAGACATATGAGAATGAGATATGATTCCTAGAGTTCCTTTCCTAGTACTTTGACTATTATGCACATGTGCTCTAATTTATATGTTTGAGTGAATAGGTACTAGGCTATGCCTCCACTTGAATTAGTAAGTTTGAGTGTGCCTCTTATCCCAATGGTGGTTAAGGAGATAACATCTAGGCCCAAGTTATACCCTAAGCCTAGCCATTGTCTCCAATTAGGGACAATCGATTTAGTGTGTGACCACCTTTACGGGTTGTCATGGGACAAGGCCCGATCTCCTTTACCCTATGGTTGGAGTATTGCAATTGTATGAATGTTTCTATTGGGTTATGTAGTTGTGTGACTCCAATGTATAGCGTTGAGTATGGATTTAGTTCAAATGGTGCTAAGTCCTTTGGTAAGTCTGGTTATTCACTGTTGTGATTATTCTTATTATTTATGCTTTGATGTGAATGTCTCTTTCATGGAAGAAGTTATTTTGTGGTTTATGATTAGTCTCTAATTATGACCTATTTAAATGAAGTTAGCTTCTAGGTCAGTTATGTTGCTGGTAATTATAGTTGTCATATGGGTGTTAAAGTGTGATTTAATGTTTTTATATATATGTATATATATTGCTATGGTTATTCTTTGGCGCAAGTGAATATTGGTTATTAATATTATTATGATTAAATGTGAATTATGTTTTATGAAAATAAGGTTATAAATATTAACTTATTCTAATATTATTTATTAAATATCAATATGTTAATTAGTAAATATTTAAATATTAATATGTAAGAATATGTTATATTTGTGTTTTGATTTACTATTTTGGTGGAGTGGCTATTTTTAAGGAGGTTCTTTTATCTTTTATAATGTTTTAAATTTATTTGGTGGAAAACTCTAAACAAATGAGTTAATTATATGAGTTAATTTGATTATTTATTTTATTTTAATTATTTCATTGGTGGGATGAGGATAGGTGCATTAATTTAATATTTTAATATTTCATTTTATGAGAGATTTTATTTGCTTATTTTATTTTGGAAAAGATGAGTCTTTTGGAGAAAAAGAAAGAAAGTTAGTTTCTTTTTTATTTTTCTTTCTTTTTTAGTTTTATTTATGGGAAAATTGGGTTTTCACTTTCTTTGGTGCATGAAATTTAGAGGATTTGGAAGAGATTTTTGGGGGGTTTTTGAGCATGGAGAGAAAATGGAGAGATTCCACATGGTTTTGAAGTAATTTTTCAAAGGTTTGTTTGGGAAATTTGGAGTGGTTTTGATTCAAAATTTGGAGGAGAGTGATTTGGAATTCAATTATGATTTGAGGGGAATGTTTTTGCTTCTAGTTTCTGTGAAATCTGATTTCTTATAATTCTTTGGATTAAAGAATTCAAGTTTGGAAAGTTTCTTCAATTTTCAGCATCTTGCATTCAAATTTTTCATGTTTTGAGGTACGTTATGTACTTAATTTATAATTTGTGTTTTAAATTCATAGAGATATATATGGATGTTATAGAATATTTTATTTGAATGTTTTGAAGTGTTTATTTGAAGTTATGAAATGCTTTTATATGTTGGGTTTTCTCATTTTGATGTTTGACTGTAATCGAGTATACCAAAAAGAGGCTTTTTAGGGGAGCCATATATTGTTTTGAATTTCGTATATTTTCAAAAAAAAATTGGTCATTTATGCCCATTTTTTTGAGTATTCGATGACCAAATCTAAAATGGGTTTTTGACGGCTTTTTATTTTGAGTTGATATGATGATTTTATGGTTGTTTAATGGCTGGCAAATTTGACTACTATCAAGAGGGTTTTTATGGGAGCTATCTATTGTTTTGTATTTTTTGAATTTCTGAATCATTTTTGGCCTATTCCGCGCCTTAACTTGAGTAGTCAAGGGTGAAATATGAAATGGGTTTTTGACAGATTTGAATTTTGAGTTGATATGACTATTTTATGGCTAACAGATTTATTGTTATCAAGAGGGAATTAGTTCAGTTTTGAAGGCTATATAGGAGGATATAGCTCTATCCTTTGATATGTATTATATTGTATCATTTATGATTGAATGTGTTACTATATTTATATTGATAATTCTTTCCTTTTTGTGAAATCTTGTGTTGGGTCTTGTGTTCTTTGTAAGGATCAATTGTACCAAGGATATGAATTGTTGGTCTTGATTATGATCCGCTGAGAAAAAGGAATTAAAAGCTGGTTATCATGTTATAAGATTGTGCAAATGATGTAATGTGCTTCACTGTATGTGTTATGGTATAATATTCAGATTCTGGGTTTCCTATCTGTTTGTGTTATGATTTGGGCCTCTGGAAGTATCTGAAAGTCCTTGTGATTTTTGGTTGATTCTTGTTTTTTTGGTAGTCATCTTTGAATTTTTAATGTCAGCCACTTGTTGTTTCTATTTCTTACTTGTGTGTGGGGCCTAGTGTTGTCTCCTAGCACAAAGGGAGTGGGCCCTAGTGTTCCACGTGGTAGGGTGGTATTTTCCAACCATCCATTGGGGTTTAGGTGGTGTAGTTCGTGTGCAACATGGATTCTTTCCTTCCACTTCATTCCTGAGCTAGATTTATGGTGTAGATGATATTTTTAAGAAAATGGTGTCCAATATGTATCTTATATATATGTACCTCTGAGATGAATTAATCTTGTACATTGTAGCAGTCTTGTAAAGGAAAAGTAAATGAATTGATGTAATATTGAATATATATATTTATTGTTGTTTATTATGTAATGGAAAGGTTAACATAGGAATGTTGTATTTATGATGCATATGAGATTAATTTATCATAATATGAGATATATATTTATGTATCTATTTCACGGCATTGAATAGGATTAGGTTTATATTCACATAACACTAGATGAGGTTTAATTATAATTATGTTATGATATGTATTTTTTTGTATGAGATTTAATTTACATTTAAAGAATTGGTTGGATGTGTTCTTAGTGTATCTTATGTCTTTCTATAGGTTTAGTAATTGTTGATGTGTCGTAGTAATGACGTTAGGGGACCATGGTGGATAGGTGTGTAAGTGGGCTATGATTAATGTTCCTTTTAGGTCATAATGTGATTATGATATAAGATGTTAATGTAATGCTGCTATCCATGTTAAATTATTGAGTTGCATTAGTTGTGTCACTTTAGTTTCTTAAAAAAAAATTATTGGTTCGATGTTTGCGGTCTTTTGTGTTAATCCACCGAGTCCCTTAGCGGGGCATTACACTTGGTATCAGAGCTAGTGTTGCAACATTGGGATCTCTAGTTAATGTTGTCACCCATGTCTAGTTATAGTAACTTTCCCCATGCATGTGTAGTCAGATGTTTGATGTGTGGCTAGAAGGTCATAGAGACCCTTGTGTTAGATACCATGTTTTAATCTAAACACCTAGTTGAGATGTTAGATAGAGAATTAGATGCTTTGTGTATTCTCTCGTTGGGTGTGATTCCTTGGATTCTTGTAACTATTGATTTTTCTTGTGTGGCCTTGTTTCATTTCCATGACTTCTAGCTCTTTAAAATTACAAATTATCTTGGAATGCATGTGCGGGTTCAGATTAATTAGCTGACAAGTTGGCATGTGGATTTATTTTGTTTGACTAAATGTGCATTAGGATAAGATATTATTTTGTGTAGCTAGGCTACTTATGTGAATTCTATGCAAGTGGGAATGTATGTTATGTGGTTTAAAAGGGATGTCCTGGCTTGACTAAATCATCTCTTCATGTGTGTATTTTCGTGGTTTGTAGGAGTGTCAACACCCATATGTTGTTTAGTGCATTTTCATAATGTTGAATATATTGCTTTTAAAAGGGTTGTTATAACAAACTATGGAAAATAATGTAGATAGTTTATAAATGAATTATAGTCGATATTTTTTGATTGCTATAATCCATTTTGAGTGATGTAATGGAATCTTGATCATGTGTTTAGTTATGATTATAAATGAAAAAACTTTCTTGATGGTGATAGTTGAGATTTGGGTAGAAAGTGTAATTTAATTTTCATTTATATAGATGCTTTGTTTGGAAAGGTTGTGTTTGCAAGTTTCTTGCATCAAATTAAATTAGCTTGTTTCCTCTTTCTCTTAACCCACATATAGTTAATAAAGAGAATTAGTCTTAAACCACATTATAATAGAAAATTGTTTAGGCCTTAAACTTGTGTGCTTAAATATTGGCTAGGAATCAAAGAAATTATGTCTGAAATTACTTGAGTGACGGATCTTATGTTCTCCTAAAACTGCACTCCTTACTTTTGGTTTATGCATAAAAGGTAGATTATGAATGCGAATGAGTGTAGTTGTTGGGTATTTAATCTATACATTTGGAAGTAAATTTATGTGATTAAGTTTTGCATTACATGATGTGATGTGTTTTTATTGGAAAGGAATACTTTAGTGCAATAAATAAGATTCTAGTGCATTGAACTAGGTTTCTATTTTGAGAAATTATGATGACTATATTTGTATTTGAACATCTTGTTTTCTATGTGTTGCTGAAACCTATGATGTAATGTCCTTGTCCTTTCTTAGTATTGTATAAATAGAAAATATTTATGGATTGGATGTCTTGCATGTTGAATTGTTATGAGGGGGTAACATGTGAAGTAATTAAGCTTAGGTATGGGATAGGGATGTTTGAGTAGGCATAATCACCATGTAAAGATTTAGTGTTACTTGTACTGAATTGGGATAAAGTTTGAGGGAATGATGGATTGTGTTCTGAGAAAAATTATGTGAATGTTGTTGTTATGTGAAAATTTGAATAACTTGTGATGAAGTAGGGGTTGTTTGTGTTTAGGAAAGACCTACATGAAGTTGTAAGAGTTAAGTAGAGGATCATTACAGTTCTTTTGTGAATATGGAACTTGTGTATAAACTGTTGAACTATGGATGTATGAATGTTGATGTGAAAGTATTAATGATTCTTGGGTGCATTTGGAAATTCCATAGTACTTATGTAAAACTCTTATTGTGTGGAAGAAAAGTTAGTTGGCATATGCTTATGTTATGAGGATAAATTTTTATACCAAATTAATAAAGTGAATGTGAATTTGATTAGAGGAGTTGTTAAGTGATCATAGTAATCAAAACACTGGCATTTAGTATCATGTGACATATGGAAGAGAGTAGAGTGAAAGAAAAACTTGTAAAGGGTTATGGATAATATGTAATGATATGATTTTGGGAAGGGAATCACATTGGTTATGGAAATAAATGTACTCATGGTATGTGATCCTTGAGAAGTAATGGAATTGTGTATGTAATTTTAACCCCCTGTAAATGTGAGAAAACAATAAATGTGCATTGGTTGAGTGTTGTGATTACCCCATACTTGCTTTGTGTCCCCATGGGATGGTGATATTGTGTACCCATCCATGGGGAATATGTTGTATTTTTTGGTATTGGATTAACCATACCATTATGTGTGCTTGTATGTTTGTTACCTAATTGAGGGCCAACCCACATGTGGTTGAAATTTATATATATAAGAGTAGTCAAAATATAGTTTCACATATTCTTTTCTTTTGGTTCTCTAGCCCCTCAAGCCATGAAGGGGTAGTAGCATCCACAAAGTTCCTTGGATAGAGTGTGCAACATAAGCATATTGTGGTGCAAAGCAGACCTAGCTCAACCGATCCTAAGGAAACATATTCACTAATTCCCCTTATGATGGATCAGGGTACTTGATCCATATGTGCTAGCCTAATCAACATGGTTTTGAGTACATTAGCATTAGTTTGTTAATACATGCCTAGCTATCTGTAGGGACATTGATCTGGTATTAATGATTCAACTCATCTGTATGAGAGGTGAAGCTCGGGTAGCCCCATATTGATATACTCACATATGCATTATATATACTATATCTACACGTGTTTTGACATGATGCAATAGGTATGATGCCACACCCAACTGATGTTCTGACACAGTGCTGGTGATGATATCATGTTGCTGATGGTAGCGAGCTAGGCTCAAGGTCATGAAGCCAAATGCATAGATGCGTGAAGGTACACTATTCAATTGTGTTATGATAGCCTACTTGAATGATGAGCATAATGGAGCCTCACATACTTGTAGAGGGATAATCATGTTTGCTTTTGATAGTGTTGGGCTAGTTAGCATATGGGTATGCCCTAGCCATGTATACCTCTAGCTACGGTGAGTACCTACATGTGCCTTCTCCATGAGGTATTGCTATGAGGGGTTTGTTTTGCACATGCCTACTTCCACAGAGCCACAGACACACTACCATGCAACATACGACTAGTACATGCCTTCTCCGATTGGTGTATGATCATGCCACACTAAGATGTGATGTGGGATGGGGGTCGAGGTGCAAATCCCATGTGGGCAGCCAAGTAGTGTGTGGGCCACTTGGCTAGTCCATGTCGCGTGATGACGTAATGCAAGGTGTAGCCGAGGAGTACACTCTGAGCCATGTGGATGGTGTGCTCAATCCATAACACATGAGAGCTAATGCTATAGCCTGTCGTCCTTCCTTGTTTGGTGGCTAATATCTAGTCACATACTCTTGTATAGTGTAATTTTAAAGATTATCAACTTTCTTTATAGTTATTGATGATTTTTTGTTGATTGTGAAGGCAAACACCTTGTTTATATTTGATTGTGATGGTTTAACCACACCTTGTGATCTTATTTTCTCATAGTCCGCATGGTTACATTTGATTTAGTGTTGAAATTGTTCACATTTATCGCTTTATTGTTGAAATTGAATTTTTATTTGCTCTTCTTTATGACTTTGGTGGCTAAACTAGTTTGTCCTTATTGTTTTCTATGTGGTCCATGTTTCATATTGTGGTTCCTCTCCAAGGACGTATGAGGAAGACTTGGTGAGTGTATACAAGGAAGCAAACATAGGGAACCTTGAGGATGGGGGTATGTGAGGTTGTTACACAACTAGGATCCACTACCCACCTATGTGTGATGACTATCTCTTGGAGGCTAACCACCTTATACAACAAGAGATAGGTCATTGTGGTCTTGTTTGGATGGTCTTACCATATGTGTGTGGCCTAACACCATCAAGCCACTGGGTGTGAGGTATGGATCATGTGAGATGTATATTGGATCTTGGCTCATGGATTATATATCATGGATTAGTATGTTGCTTACCGATGTTTAGATGGAACCTTGTGTAGCCTTGTTTTTTGCACTTCCCAATGATTTCATTGTGTATGTATGTGTTAGATGTATATTTCTTATATTTTTTTGCATATTGATGAAAAATATAGATAACCATGCCATCTTAAATGTGAGTGTATTGTGAATCTATGGTATTAAATGGAGTGGATGTTATTGAAACCCATAAATTACAATTTAAAATATGTTTCTGAAACATGAGATAATATGAATTTTTGAATATCAAGAAATCATTTGATGTGTTTTCTTTGTATGAGATTATGGAATTTTTTATATTGGGAATGGAAAATGGAGTTAATTAGAGTACCTTCTAAATTTGTTGGTGTAAAACTCAAGTATTATACTGTAAGATATATATGGATTTCTAAATAAATTTGGTTAGGAAAATATTACTTTCAAATGTGTAGCCAGATAGTGATTTTAATCGAAATGATTCAGAAAGAGGATGTACATCAATTATAGAGTAGAGAAATTTTGGTACTAATGTGTTATGTTTCCACCCTAGTTTGTGACTTCCAGGAGTAAGTCAAGTTTTAGGGGGAGAGAATGTAGCCTCTCTCCATTCTCACCATGGACGTGTAGGTAGTTTAGCATTGGAACTTGGAGATGGAGGTAAAATAATAGGGATATTTAAATATGGAACATGAGATTCTATTAGTATTTTTATGAGTATGATGCATATTGTTATGTTATTATTATGCACAGATGTATTTGGATAGTTAGGTGATGTAGTAGTATGTTTTTAGGATAGCTGGAAAGGGTGGTGTCATACCATTGGATGTATGGGGGAAATACGAGAATGAGATATGATTGCTAGAGTTCCTTTCCTAGTACTTCAACTATTAAGCACATGTGCTCTAATTTGTATGTTTGACTAAATAGGTACCAGACTATGTCTCCACCTAAATTAGTAGGTTTGAGCATACCTCTAATCCCAATGGTGGTTGAGGAGATAACATCTAGGCCCGAGTTATACCCTAACCCTAGCCATTATCCCCAATTAGGGACAATCGATTTAGTGTGTGACCACCTTTCCCGGTTGTCATGGGATAATGCCTGATCTCGTTTACCCTATGGTTGGAGTGTTGCACTTGTGTGAATATTTTTGTTGGGTTATGTGGTTGTGTGACTCCAATGTATAGCTTTGAGTATGCATTTAGTTCAAATGGTGCTAAGTCCCTTGGTAAGTCAGGCCATTCACTATTGTGATCATTCCTATTATTTATTCTTTGATGTGAATGTCTCTTTCATGTAAGAAGTTATTTTGTGGTTTATGATTCTTTGATTATGACCTATTTAAGTGAAGTTAGCTTCTAGGTTGGTTATGTTGTTGGTAACTACAATTGTCATGTGGGTGTTAAAGTGTGATTTAATGTTATTATATTTATGTATAATATTGCTATGGTTATTCTCTGGTGTGAGTGAATACTGGTTATTAATATTATTATGATTAAATGTGAATTATGTTTTATGAAAATAAGGTTATAAATATTAACATATTCTAATGTTTTTTATTAAATATTAATATGTTTATTAGTAAATATTTAAATATTAATATGTAAGCATATGTTATATTTGTGTTTTGATTTACTATTTTGGTAGAGTGGCTATTTTTAAGGAGGTTCTTTTATCTTTCATAATGTTTTAAATTTATTTGGTGGGAAACTCTAAACAAATGAGTTAATTATGTGAGTTAATTTGATTATTTATTTTATTTTAATTATTTCATTAGTGGGATGAGGATAGGTGCTTTAATTTAATATTTTAATATTTTATTTTATGTGAGATTTTATTTGCTTGTTTTATTTTTGAAAAGATGAGTCTTTTGGGGAAAAAGAAAGAAAGTTACTTTTTTTTTTAGTTTTATTTATGGGAAAATTGGCAAATTGGGTTTTCACTTTCTTTTGTGCATGAAATTTAGAGGATTTGGAAGAGATTTTTGGGAGGGTTTTGAGCATGGAGAGAAAATGTAGAGATTCTACATGAATTTGAAGTAATTTTTCAAAGTATTTTTTGGGAAATTTGAAGTGGTTTTGAATCAAAATTTGGAGGAGAGTGATTTGGAATTCAATAATGATTTGAGGGGAATATATTTCTTGCTAATTTGTGTGAAATTTGATTTATGATCATTCTTTGGATTCAAGAATTTGGGTTTGGAAATCTTCTTCAATTTTTAGCATCTTGCATTAAATTTTTTTATGTTGTGAGGTAGGTTTTGTACTTAATTTATAATTTGTGTTTTAAATTCATAGAGATCTATATGGTTGCTATATAATATGTTATCTAAATGTTTTGACGTTTTTATTTCAAGTTATGAAATACTTTTATATCACTACAACAAATCCCTATGATTTGCTCCATATTTTGCTTCCACCCACTATTTTAATGTATTTTTTGCCAATTTTTTGAAAACTTCAGTGCTATTTATTGGGATGGTGCTATTTTTGGCATTTATTTGTGGTTATCAGGACAAGTCGGTGCTAATTTAGGTGCCAATTTGTGGCAAAATTAGAGCTGCCTTTAGCATCGATATTGGCTTTGAGTGTGGCACTACCATTAGTGTTGCCTTTGGCTCTGAGTTTAGCTTCGATTTTAGCTTCGAGTTTAGCACCATTTTTAGCTCCGACTTTAGCTTCGAGTTGAGCTTCGGGTTTAACACCGATTTAGACACCCCTATGTCGAAGAGAATTATTTAGATGTCTCATTGATAATGTAAAATAGTGAAATGTCAGCAAGATACGAGCATATTGAGGAGAGAATCACTTACATCACATCGACAACGTATATCTACAAGTGCTCGAGGAAACACAACTCTTGGATATAATGAAGTAATGTCGATGAGAGATTGAGATATCGGTAAGACAAATAAGATTGTATCATCGACACTCTTCACATAATGATCAAAATCATACACCACTATACCATCAGGAAGGTGAGCAACATATGTTGTAGAGCAGTATACACCACAACCCCGCAACAATAAGCCTTGATCAAGGCAGTAGTGCGGTAAACAACAGAAGGGAAGGGAAAAATGCTTCCATACTAGAATGGGTATAATAAGAGACGACAGTAGTATGATAATCATGGCATCATTAAAATTTACAACACTAAATGCAAAAAATCAAGTCAGTCACAATCCATTTGAATAAATCATTTAAGGAATCAATAATATAGCCTGCCAAAATACTCTAAATTTTTTGTCGAAATCCAACTTTTAGGCATAGCCCGCTAGAATGGAGTTTTCATTTTAATAAACATACAATAAAACCTTTGTTGAAACCCTATTTTCAGGCGTAGGTCACCAAAATGGAGAATTGTTTTAGTAAAGAATGATAGAGAATGGTAAGGAGATGTGTGTGATAGGAGGCATAGGATTCATTGTTGTTTATCTCATTCCTGCTCTAATCAACAAGGGTTACAATTTTCGTGCTACTGTTTGTAATCCAAGTATTTAATTGACATATGTTTGCATAATCTCAAATTCCTTTAGATGATTTTGAAGTATCAATGTATCCTATAAAGGGTTTAGAATGACTTCTTTTAATTTAAAAAAATAGATCAGATTCTTTTGAAGGATCAATGTATCCTATATAGGGTTTAGAATAATTTATTTTAATTTAAAAATAAAAATAAATGATGTATTTTCCTATGATTAGATAATGTTGAGATCTCTGAATTCTACCCTAGCACACTATCCTCTTTCACACTGTGTTCATTACTCCGGCTACTAGGATTTTTTATTTGACATCTTTAATATCTTCATGATAGTGGCTTTTAAATAGATCTCAGTCTTTTCTTTAATCTTTATCATGGTAACCCTTGAGTTACATAATCCACCTTCAATCTCTTCTAAGAATGTTGTCTTAAGCTAGACTACATAGTATGCATATAAAGAAAGTCCTTCATACCTGCCATTGTTCCAAACCACCACTCACCACCTTGCTTAAAATGTTTCCTCCATAAGCACAATAGTATGTTTTAAAATCATGGTTTCCAGTGATTGACCATTAAGGTCACTACTTTCATCAAGATACAATGATATTTTTATCTTCAAACTTAAGGCATTATGTAGGATCACATTGTGACTTGTTTGTTGTGTACAATTTGATTTTCTTTCACATTTACTGCTTTGCTAACTGCCTTTAAGACTAGATATTGCACCATCAACTGCAATCTCAAACAACTCACTCACTGTCACTTGGAGATTCCTTTCATGAGCATCCTTGTATAAAATCAAACTATGCCCTATAGACTCCCTACTTACTTACTAATATAGGGGACTCATTCCTTCATGGTATTTTGAGTTTTATTTAGAAGGGGTTAATATGTGGCATTTTTATGTGCAGGAAGAATAGATTTTGATGCAACATTCAGGTATGGATATTTCAAGAAAAATTGGTTTGCTATCAGTGTCATAACCAAGTTGTATTGTGCCTTGAGCTAGTGTGAAACACTTCAGGGTGTTTTCGCTCTGAAGCAGAACTTGTGTGTAGGAATTTCCAAATATCTGATAGAGGAAGCTCCTACATTCTAAAGATAAAATCATAAATCTTCTTATCCAATTTCTAATCCAACCATACATCTTTAATATCTGATAGAGAAATTTTGTACATTCTAAAGATAAAATCATAAATCTACATATCCAGCTTATGATCTAATTTGAGGTTGTGAATATCAAATAGAGAAAGTTCCTATATTCTAAAGATAAAATCATAAATTTTATTGGTCCAATTTGATATCCAATTTCAGGTCATGAAGCTCCAATAGAGAAAGTTCCTACATTCTAAAGATAAAATCATAAATCTGTTTGGTCCAATTGTAAGGATTTTTCTTTTTAATTATACTTTCTGATATTTGTTTTGATACAATTTTTTACTTTAGAATTATGGCATTTCTTTTCTTCTAATGTTTTCAATCCTCATTTCAGGGAAGATCTCCAAAGATGGTTCCTTCAAATGGAGACTACACTTTTTCATTATAGGTTCCATCTAGAAACACCAGAAGCTCAGGTACTGTCATACTCAAGTACAACAGAGTTTGAGATTACCTTGTTCTCCTTGATACAAAATGTTGTCCTTCAATCCCTCTTAAGCAACATTCACTATTATGGACTTCATCATTGTACCTTTCATGCATTCGACTTAATTTGTTATGTGGAAACATGATGTCTCTATCTTTGCAAGTCATGACTATTGTGTAAGCTTTTAATCTACATGGCTGACCCTCATGTTCAATTCTTGTGACTATTATGATGCTTGGGGCTTCTTACTTTTAACCAGACTATTAATGAAAACTATCTTGGAATCCTTGATGATCAGTTTTTTCAGAATCATGGCTATGTTGATAGTGGAATATTCTTATTAATAAAGATAAATCTTTATCAATAAGGAGATTACCCCATACCAACATACTCCACTATTCTTGCAAAGATTGATATTTAATGCTTCATGGATGGTTTACTTGTGATTATCTTCTCAAATGAAACAATAGGGCAGCAAGCTAGGCTCAACCCTTGTGAGAGCCACATTTCATCCCACATGTTTTAACCAGATAAACAAAACAACAACCTAATTTTATCTATACCTGCACAATGAGAAAACATGCTAGATAAAACTGAGCATATGATAGATATGTTTGTTAACTTTCTTGTTTTCCTAGACATCTATGGTATGCAAGTTATTTGAGTGCACATAATGATCAAATTATATGTTTATAGATGTATGCACATATTTTGACTTGTGATCCTTCATGCTCTAACAACACTCTTCTCACACAAATGCAGGGAACCTAGGAGCAGCAAGGAAGACATCAACTTGGAGGCTTAGACAAGCAGGAAGACTAAAGATGATGGAAAACAAAGCAATCATGATTCATCATTGAGGCAATGATGGGTCCCCTTTCTCTTTATGTGAATTTTTCTCTTTTGTATCTATAAATGTATAGTTTTTCGATTGTATGCATTCAAATAGTCAGTTCCATGGCTTGTGTGGAACAACATACATTTACATTATCAATAAAGACTTCATTTTTGAAAGGATTGTGCAATCTTTCCTATATTATATGCATCTACATAAGTGCAATCTAGTAATGTAATCTTTAGATTTTATTTATGCACATGAATGTAATGTAGAAAAAATAAAAATGTACCTTACTCTTCATTTGAAAATCACAAAAGCTCTACTTGATTGAGCTATTAACTTTTGTGTCTTCACGAATATATGTTGATACAAAATGAATGGAAGAAGCATCCAATTAATCCTAATTTTTTCTACCAACAATTCATACCAAAGATTGAACAATTTAAGGATATTGCAATAGGTAATTTGTATCAACACAAATAATATTACTGAAGCATTTCAAAGTTTAGGCCATAAGAATCATCCTTTTTTAAACATGGATTATGTTGTAGCCAAAATTCCATCCTAATTATTTTTGCATAATTCCATTTTTACTCATCTCTTGCATCCACCATATGCATAGAATTCTTGTCATAATAACTTAAATTTAATAAAACCCCTCACGTGATCTTCCAAATAAAACCATTGATCACAGCATCAAAGTGTATTCCTCCTTTGAAATACTCCTATGATTTCTCATAGCATATCGCCAAGACAACACCATGTCGATGAGAGTACCTCCAAAGTCTCCTCGACATTAGCACAAAGCACAGATTAGAAATGTAGATGAGACACCCCTATGTCAAAGAGACTTATTTATATGTCTCATCAATGATGTAAAATATTCAAATGTCAACAAGATATGGGCATATCAAGGAGAGAATCACTTATGTCACATCGATAAGGTATATCTACAAATGCTCAGAAAAAAACAACTCTTGGATATAACAAAGTAATTGTTGATGTGACAGTGGCATATCGGTAAGAGGCATTAACGTGTCTCATCGACACTAGAAACCAACATTGGAGGAACATAAGATCTAATGTCGAAGAGACATTGAGTTATCGGTAAGACAAATAAGATTGTCTCATCGACACTCTTTAAGTAATGATCAAAAGCATACACTTCTATACCATTGGGAAGGTGAGTAACATATGTGGTAGACCGGTATACACCACAACCCCACAACAAGAAGCCTTGAGAAAGGTGGTAGTGTGGTAAATAGAAAAAGGGAAGGGAAAAACACTGCCATACTGGCATATCAAAGAAACAACAGGCATTTTAATTAAAAGTCTCTTCGACAGTTATGAAATGATGATTAGTTTGATTGATGTGACTAACAAAAATATCAATGAGACTATTGCTATTAATGAATAACTTGATAAAAAAGGTGGCATGTTGAAGTGACCTGAAATTTGATAAATACGGCCTCAAAGAAGTTGAAATCACTATGAATTGTAATTGAAGGATTTGGAGAACTAACTTGGACGGCGATAGGCAGTTGGAAATTTGTAGCATTTATCCAAGTAAGTGGTCTAGACTCAGCTCAATGTATTTTATCAGTAAGTAGATGAAAGGATTGCATGAGTAGGGTTGAGATGGAAAAAACCCCAGGCAAACAAAAAGGAAAAAGATAGAAAACTGAAGCTAGGCAATTGAATCAAGACTTAATCGATCAGCGTCCTGGGTCTGGGCCAAAATATAAAAGAATAGCGTAGATTAACCCATTGTGTGTGACATTAGAAGATAAAAGGAAAAATCTAGGAGATGTATGGAGTCCGTGTAGGGGTTATGACCTCTTTATTTATCATTATAGGAAGAAATTTTGGCATAGCCCAATGCCAAACCCGTGGAATTTGAATTTGTGTAAACTTGTAGTACCCAACAAATTTGTGAATGTAGAGTTAATAAAGGTGTTGGAAAATAATTACAATCCAAAGATGAAAGCAATTCATTTTCCTAATGGGTCACAGTTCATGGTCATAAAGCTAGATTATATTTCCATGATTTTTCAGCTAGGCACTTCCCTAAATTTTTTTTTACGAATTAGAGACTTGTTGGAGGAATACCACACCATGGACACAAGTTACAAGAGGTGGAGATTGCCTCTACATAGGGTTAAAGGTGCGAGTAACAAAACTATGAGGTTCTCTAGTGAAGATAAGCCATCATTCTCTATGGCTTTGTTTGAAGAATACTTTCAATACACTTATTACTCAGCTAGTCAAGTACTAGGAATTGATGTTCCTAAGAACATGACAATTGATCACATGGTTTTAGCCACAAAAATCTAGAGCCATAATGCCCAACCCTATGATTATGTAGAGTATTTATCAAAGTCCATCAATAATGCCCTCAATATCATCAATAATGACAATGAAACCATTAATTTCAAGCACTATTCTCTTTTCATGCACATGATATTATACGAAGGCCAAGTGTGGGGATATGGGGTGAGGAATTAAGAATAAAAGACTTAGATAGGGATGGAAATTCAAGCCTTGTACAAATGTGGACATCTATGTGGGACAATAGGTGTGGGAGGTCCCACTACCTATATTTTGAGGAATATTTTGAGGAATATTTTGTCAAAACACTATACAAGATGCTAGGCCACAAATGTGACTACAACCTCTCCCTAGAGATCTTAAGATTTCTTTGACCAAAAGATATGGGTCATTAAGCAAGCATAAATCACAATTGGGGGGACTGGTACATGTTTGGGGATTGTACTATTATTAGGGTTTATGGATTTAAAGCTACACCATATTGGCTGCCTAAGATTGTGCCAGACAGAGTTTCTTATTTAGTGATCATAAGGCAATTGTCATTTTCAGCTTTCATGCATTTAAAGAGCTATAGAAGGAAAAATTTCATGCCTTCCACTTTATTCTTTGGTGATTTCACTATTATCTTTGATTTAGGCCATGACTTGGTTAGTGGTAAACTAGATTATTATGGCTTTCCAGTTGGCAACAAAAGGGAAAAGTTTGATCCTAAACACTTCATTTGTGATGCCAATTTTTTTCAAATATTGAAAGGGTATGAGCATAGTTTCCTTTTAGAAGATGTCATCAAAAATTGTGAAGAAAAACAAAACATGATGAGAATGAATGCCTATAGCAGGGTTATGATGGATGAGGCTTGGAAGGTGAGTAATAACCCAGGCTATGTAGGGGATTTCCCTGAAGTACAAGATCCCACATAAAGAATTGAACAGTTGATCCTCCATGAAGAAGAACTAATAAGAGATGTGCCACTTGTGGCATTTGAAAGAGGAAGGGGCATCGGTCCTAGGAGGCAAGTAGAAAAAATCACACCACTGGATCACTTATCACCTCAACTTACTCCTGAAGTGAGATTTTCAGTTGGTTCCCCATCCATGGAAGAAGATAACACCGAGGAGGAAGAAGAAGTCTCACATTTTAATGCTCATGTTATACCCCAATATGAGATTCAATTGGAAAGAAGTTTGATCACCTTTGAAGCCTCTGATGAGCTATCAGATGATGTGAAGCATTGTGCAAGTCAGGAATTTATTGTAGATGATACTTTTGTGCAGACCCTTGAATTTAAGTCCTTTATATATGAGTATAAAGGAAGACTAATAAGAGAAATATTAAAGGACATTGACCTTGAGAAAGAGGCTTATTCCTTGAAAGAGTTGTAACATGACGTTGATAGGGAAATTCGAAACATGACTACTGAGAGAGGAAGAGCATTATTGCAAGAAGCTAGAGTTATGCTCCTTCTTGGGTGGGATATTAGTTCAACCATTGTGTTTGACAACTTTTTGAAGAGAAAGAATAAATTTTTTCAAATAACGAATGAAGCAGGTGATAGGGTCTATACAAGGTTAGGGTACAATCCTAATAATACCACTTTGCAAATTTGGGCTCTTTATCCCCCAAGCAAGAAGCCTTCTCTCATTGACCATGATCAAATTTTTGGACATCTCCTGGTGCAAAGAGTAGGGGAGATAGATCCCTTGGAGACTACTGACTTGAATGTGGATGTAGCCAAATTCACCAAAGCCCAGATCCAAAAGCTAGTAAGAGATAACTAGTGGACGATAGAGGAAAATGACAGGTTGAAACAAGAATTAACCAACTCCAAAGATAGGCTACCTTATTCTCCAAGGCTTTACTCTCATTTAATTGAACATGAAAGAATAGTGTTTGAGGCCATGTCTGAGACTGCTAAATGGAAGCATAAATTTAAAAAGGCTAAAAAGGAATAGGAAGAACTAAAAAGAAAATTGAAGGCTACTACTTTTGAAGTAGCATCAAGAATAATTTGTATGAAATTCAAAGATTTGTGCCAACATGTAGATGGTGTCTAGAATTCTCATAGTGGAACATACAAGGCCCTCATGGAGCATGAAAGACTACTTGATAGGATGAAGGAAATGGAATCCAATATCAAGGAAAAAGATGGAGATAATAATGCTTTGTGCCAAGAATGTTAGAGCCTCATGAATACATATGAAAACTTCTAGAATATCTTGACATAGGAATTGAGTGACTTCAACCAACCACTATGTATGGCCATGCCAGATTTCTTTGAAGAAACAAATTTGAAGGATTAGGAAACTTGGAAAAATGAGATAGAAAAATATTTGCTAGGCATCCTTAATGACATCAATGATGAGGATGAGGTACTCAGGAAAATACATGAGTAGCTTGGGAGGATTGTTGGATTGGAGAATGTAATGATAGACACTCTATAAAATGCAAACAATTATGCCTAGGAGAAATACATTGATCACATGTCAAGGGTTAAATTGTTCCTTGAATGAGCTATATGAGGAGGTAGTCAGAGTTTGGTTTTTGTGGACACATTAACATGGTGCTTGAGCCTTGAATAGATCTTAGGTGGTCATGAGCACTTGCTGATGATTAACAGATTGTGGTGCATCCAACAATAAATTCTTTTTAAGTTTCTATGTTATGTTAATTATGATTTAGTTAAGAAATGATGTAACTTTTGTGAATGGACCTAAAGCTTGTTGTTTCCTGTACAAATAGGAAACCAAGGTCTGATTTTGATCATCATATCATCATCATTTCAATCCATTAGAATAGATACTAGACCATCTCATCCACTTATTCATATCAAAAGAACTCATGTTATGTATGTTTATATTTTGAGCAATATAATAAAGCAGATACATTATAACTCGTAATCCATTTTCAGTGTTCAATTTTTACGTCGATTTTCATGCTTATTTATTCTTTTGATGTCTCCAAAGTGGTCTTTTCAAGTTGTTTAAATGTGCAAGATTTATCAGGGCACATTTGTTGTTATTGTGTGGATGCTTTGACTGGTTTTTGGTTAGATGTGAACTAAAGTCCTTTCAAATAATTTACTTTAATTGGTTCATATTAAGGATTAAAGTCCTCTTAGATATTGGCACCCTCTTATGGTCTAAAAACCTACGTTTTTGAGACCCAATAGATTACAAATAACTCTAAAAATTTAGAAGTCTATGAAAAAATGTATATATTCTATGAAACAATGTATGTATTCTTGTACATGTAAATATTCTTGTACTTGTATATTCTATGAAACATTCCTTATTTTCTATGAAACAGTGTATATATTCTTGTACTTGTAAATATTCTTTTACGGTTATGTCTATTAAAGAAAATAGAGTTTGAATAAAAAATGCTTCACCATTTTTTGTAAGTGAGTATGTGAATTATTGTTTAAGGAAAAATCTTATAGTGTTTACATTTTTAGTTTAGTATTTTCAAATCTTCATTTTCTATGTATATAAAATTTTATGTTCTCTTTATCTCTAATGACATAAAACAGTAATGTCATCAGAATCATGGTTTTCAATTTCAGCACCATCATTGTTCACACTTTTCATATCCTATTCACTTTTAAGTAAAATCATCAAAAAAAAAAAAACATTTCTTGTCCCAGTTAATCTTGATTCCTTTTAGCACAACAAAGTAGGTTGCATGTTAAATTTCAAACATTTTCTTTGCATTTTTTTGTATATATTATTTTCTTAGTGCATCATTATGTAACAACAATTTCACTTCTGAGATATACAGTAAAAATAAATGAAAGCACATGTTTTCTTTGTCAAGGGAAATATATGGTGAATACCCTATGTCTTTTAGATAAGTGTGCAAGTGAAATAAGACATAACTAATTGAATCTGATTTTCTACTGTACAATTGTTTTTTTATGTGCTTTTTACTTTTTGCATGTGGGTTACCCTTAGAAAGAGACTACTTATCTTTTCTTAAATGAAGCATTTACATTTCCTATCTACGAAAGGAATTTATTGCTTGACAATAGGTTCGTGAAATTCATACAAATTAATATTGGTGTAAAAGGCCATCCTCGCAAATGTTGTTTGGTCTAGAATTATAATATAAAATAAAAAGGCTTTCTAGGAGAATAAAATAGGTTTTCAATTGTCCAAGTACAACATAATATTACTGAAGCATTTCAAAGTTTAGGCCATAAGAATCATCCCTTTTTAAACATGGATTGCAAACAATTTTGAAAATTTAGAATTCTTGGTCATTAACATTATTGTCTGCTACAATTTCATCCAATGTATCATTGTCAATGTTCATATGTTCTTTTAAGTATTTAATAATATCATCATCCTCATCTTGACCCGCATCATCTTCATCATCATTGAAATTTGATTGTAGACCATCTATATTGTTGCCAGATGTATTTGGATCATCATTTTCTATACCATCCATATTGTTGTCTTCCCTAACATCATCTAACTCTGGATTGTTATCTTCTTGTGCCTGAACATAACCATCTTCAACATCATCATGGATTTCAATTTATTCGATTTTCTCTAATCCCTCTCTCTCATTTTGTTGGCTAACATTGTTTTGCTCAGTATCCACTAATGCATCGTCAAATACATGCCTTAATATTGGATCATAATGTATGACAAATATCGATTTTGGGTCCAAAATATCTTCATAGAAAAATACTTGCACATGAACGACATACATATATTTGACGTATGTTATAACAATTTTATTGATTAATAAAAACATGTATATATTCGCAATAAGCTATGAATTAATAGATTAATGATCACTATTGCTTCTTGTTTGAGTTAAATAAATACCTGCTCACAATGAATTGGTATAACATAAGGCTCCTTATTCTCTAGTAGGAACAATGAGGAATCTATAGAAAACAATCCACTATGGGTATCATGTCTTCGTGTCCTCTCAAATGCTTCATACCATCTACACTTAAATACAACATTTAAAAGAGCGGTAATCCAACTCAATAATTTCTTGTATTTTCCCAACATATTGAAGATTCCCTTCAATTATATTCTTATCTTTTGAGCTTGATTGACTGGATTGCTCAAAGTCAACCATGATGCCACAGTTGAAGGATCATCTCTTTACGTCTACACTTTCTACACGATAATGTCGATCATATGCCCACATTGTTGGATATTTCCTCGCCTATGAAAGACCATTTATTTCAATGAAAACAAATATAATGACGAATATTAAAATAGTTAGTACTATCAAAACTATAAGGAAACAACATTTTGTAAAATTCCAACTGTAGCTTTCTTTCACATCCTCTAGACATGTTGATTTCATCTTCTATTATGTTTGAATTTGTACCTACATCTTCTATTTGATTTTGAATTTTTTTAGTAACCCATTCTAGTGTGCAATCTTTGCTCCATTCTCCAAGAAAATGAGTGGGAAGTGGAGTATTCCTTGGGTTCAATCTCTTAAACTATCTCCTTGCTTCTAACACTTCTCTCTTTTTATCACATAGATCAATCCATTTGTTCATAAAGTCCATGTGGTACATAATGAACTTGTTGAGTATAGAACTTTCGTCTACACCTATTACATGTCAAAATGTTTATTTCAAACTCCAAATGTCATGTTGGGTATGTGCAAGATCATCATGGAAAAAATAGGCCCTTAAGTGGCAATAAAATTCAGAAAATCAGAGTTAGGCAACTTGACGTAAAAATTTGAATAATTTATCTATATTATTTCAAAAATATGTAAGAATAGAATCTATAGAAAATTGAATGTAGTTTTTAAAATACTAGGTTTATTTTATTTATTTTTAAATCTATTTGGTGAAAATTTGAAATTTCAATGTAGTAGTACTTAAATTTCAGGGAAAAAATAAGTAGGTGTTTGTCTGACCACCCTAACCACATTAAAATGATAATATTTTTTTATAATTTATTTAGATATAAGTAGGGGACTCATGTCCTGATGTGATGCATATTTTTTTGTAATTTTTTTCCAAGTAAATAATTACTTATGAATTTTTTATTACAATTTAACAAAAATAAAAAAAAATCGTATGTTTGACCACCTTAACTTGGTCAAAACTTCATGAAAATAAATTATTTTTCTTTTAATCCCATAGTATGTGAAGCATAGAATGTGACACATATTTTGGATTCAAAAAATGTGATATTGTTTGAAAGCTATAGATTTTTTTCAATTAGCCTATCAATCAGGACTTTAGTCGTAATTCAAATAGAAAATGAATAATAATTATTTCTTAAATTCAAAGTAAAGCATAATTTATATTGGTGGAAAGTTGAGAATCTCCTTTAAAAACCCTTTTCGTTTCATCAATTTTGGGTAAAAAAAAAGTCGCCAGCCACATGGGCCATCATATCACTTAGATATCGCCACTTTTTGGCCCATCATGATCCTGCACATACCCTGTTGTTAAATTGACAAATAAATTACAGAGTAAATTAATGATTGCAAGAAAAAAAATGGCACTAACCATGAATTTACTTACTAATTTCTATTTCAACACCATTATATTGTGGTTTTTCTCCATCAATAATATTCGATGCTTTTTCTTCATCCCAGACACATGGGACATCTTCAAAATCCTTAGCAAGGAATTCACATAGGAAGAAAAATGCTTCATTCAATACATACCCTTTAGCCATGCAACCCTTTGGATGTACCTTTTGTCAGACATATCTCTTAAGAGTTTTCATATACCTCTCAAATAAAAACATCCATCTCATTCATACGACACCCGCCAATTCAATTTCATCGGCTACGTGTATAATTAAATGGACTTGTAGGTCCATGAAACTTGTAGGGAGCTCCTTCTCAAATACACATACAATTTCTGCAATTTCCTCCTTCCACTTTGGCATTTCAGATTCATGGATCTCCTTGGAGGTCACCCACCTAATATAAGAATAGTAAATTAGTATGAACCTTTAGTCATAAATTAAAATGCAATATAATATCTCTATGTCTCTCACACATGAACATTTCATATAACCACATACCTTGTAAATGCTGACAATTGACTTATGGCATTTCGTAATTCAACTGTAAGACAGGAATCCCCCCTAATTTCCAATGGCATGATATGCTATCAAACACATTTATGAAAAGGTCATTAGTAATTTTTTCTCACAACAAAATATCAAAATAAATTTAGTGCTTAATCAATGTTACCAGTAAATGTTAAATGTTGATATATAATACCTTCATTAAATAATGAAAATCATGTGTTTTAAATCCTGTGATATGTCCATCAACTATAAAAGCTTTAGCCAATGATGACCCATAGCCAGTAGGTGTCCTTATTGAACAAATGACATTTTTTAGTTGGTCTAGCTCTTGTTTTTTCAAAGTCCATGGAGCTTCTCCATATGTTTCATTTTCCTTGTTTGGCCACAAATTTTTTCTATCAAATTTGGTACGCGAAAGAGAAATATCTATCCTTGAAGACAAGGTGTCCTTCTCTTCGCCTAATATATGTCAAAATATAGAATCTAAGACATTTTTGAAGATGTGCATAGGATATAATAGGTGAGATATTAATAGATCCTTCCAATAAGGGAGATCATAAAATATGGATTTCCTTTTCATTCCTTCTGGCATATTAACTACAACTTGTTTTGGTTCTTCAATTGAATCACCCCAATCAAAAAAATCCTCTCAAGATTTCAATTCAGAATCTTCATACTTCTTTATCCAATCACCTAGACCCATAATCATGGGAGGGCCTCTATTTTCAACTTTTCCATCAAATTGATTCTTAAGGCGATTTCTAAACCTATGATCTAGTGGTAGAAAAACCCTATTGTTTGCGTAAATAAATTTATGTAGATATTTAGAATACCAGCCTTGAAATTGTTCTACACATCTTGGACATGCAAATATCCCCTTTGTTTGAAGCCCTGCAATTCAATAAGTGATATTAATAAAATCAAAAAAATAGTATAAAACTAAGTATGAAAGTTGGGATGAAAATAAATTATGAGTGTAAATACGTAAATATTTTATCTTACCAAAACAAACACCAAGTCCTAGGAAATCATGAATAGTCCAACATAGCACACCATACAACATGAAGGACCTATTTGATGGAGGACATGATATGTCATACATTCTTATTCCTTTCCATAGTAGTTGCATCTCATCAATAAAATGTGCAAGATAAACATCCATGTTTTTAACTTGATGTTTTCCTAGAACAATGAGATTCAGAATAAGGTGCTCCTTTCTAACACTTGTCCATGGGGGAATATTGTATACTATCAATCCGAATGGACAAACATTATAATTTGAGCTCAAGAAAGAGAATGGGCACACTCCATCAATTGAAAGACCAAACCTAATACTACCGGGTTCATCTTTGAATTTTCTTGGCCATTTTTCCTCTATGTGTTCCATTGCTTTGGAGTCAGCCATAATTCACATGAATCCATTTTTACTCTTGTTCTTAGCATGTCAATCCATCAATAGTGCTAGTGAATTGCAACAAAACATTCATTGAAGTCTAGGTATAATTGGCATGTGATGTAAAACCTTCTTTGGAACTATAGGACCTTGTACATCTAAATGATATCTCTTCTCTTTGCATATAGGGAATTCTACCTTGTTTTGATATTCATCTCTGTATAAAATGCAATCATTTTTACATGAATGAATTTTCTTATATTCAATCCCCAACTCAACCAACAATAGACGTGCCTCTCTACAAGTTTATGGCAACACATTCTCTTCAGGGAATATTTTAGTTTTTAGTGCCCTATAAGATTGCTAGAGATTAAATGAATTGAATGTTTGACTTATGATGAACATGTTTGATATGTTAATCTATACTATGACTATTTATATACAATATATGGTTTTAAAATACCGTTAAAGAAATATAGATGAAGTTAATGAGTGTTTATGAATTATGTACACCAATTGACAATGCAAAGTAAGAAATAGATTTCAACTCACTTCAGTAGGGTAGTGAATCCTTTGTCTCACTAACCAAATAGTGACTTGATTTCTAATAATATTAATGTGCATGCTAGTTTTGAGGTTCTACTTGCACCTGATTTGAACGCGGGTGTCTTCACTACCTACTTGATGGAGTCTTTGATGTTGTTATCATCAACATTATGTTGGTGGTAATTACCCCTGATATCATCATTACTGTCAACCATATCATCATTATTGTCATCATTGTTTCCATCCCCAAAGAAACCTGTAAGCATTTTATTCAATCCTTCTTTATGCACTGCATTTTCACTATCTCGATCATCATCATTAAGGCTAGGTGGCATTTCATCAGTGTATGCGACTCTCATTAGCTCTTCAAATTTCTCAGGTGGTAGTGTTCTCTTCAATCTTTCTCTTTTTTCCCTAGTGTGGTTTAAAAGATGGTTTGGATCATCTCATCCAAATCTTAGTAACCTTGTTGGATCTTGGGTATTAGTATGTGTTTCATCAAAATGTTCTACCTATCAACAAACACAAGCATTATTTAATGTTTGGCAACAATTGGATAGATCATAAATGTATCAATTTCAAAGAAATATAATCAAATATGGATTAAAAAATAAAAATAAAAATTGTATGAACATATATACATCAATTGAATAATGGAACATTATTTTATAGAGTACCCTTTTCATACAATAATTTAAATAAAACACAATTTTGACAACATAGTTTATAAAACATCACTCCACACTCATTTATTATTATTTGGTTTTAATCAATTGTATGAGGCATACTACCGACTGGAAGCTCATCATATATGTAATGTCTTGGTAAAATTGCTTGTTTGAATTGTTTCTTTCCATGACATACAAAAATCCACAAACAACAATTTTCTCAAAGTATTCATCCCATGTACTATAGTCCTGACCTACCTCTTCTTCAGTGCAATCATTTTTTGTGTCTGCAGTATCCATTGTCATATCCTCTTCCACCCACTGTCGTCTATGTGATTTAATAGTTTTAGGTCCACGTCCACGTACATATCTTCTTATTTTGCTAGTTGAACACTCAAGCTCTGCATTTGCTCCAATCTCTATCTAAAATAATCAACAACATGCATTAATTTATGTTGAGATTGGATAATACATTATAAATTTCAATAATACTGTGAAAAAAGATGGACATATCACAAAATGCCATCAGATCATTTTTTCCTAAGCTAAGTAAAAATTTGAGTACCTGATGTCCCACTTCATCTGTTGTGTCATCATTTGATATGACACAATTTGTTGCCATGGCCTCATCTTGCCCCTATAATACACAACATAGTAAATAATTTTTAGTACACCAATTATATCATTTCAATAAGTATGATATCCAACACAAAACCTCACTTTAGTTATATATTTGACATATTGATATCTCCTCTCTGTTGTATCATTTGTGAATTCATAAACACCTTCCTCCTTTGGTTGAGGTTGCTTTCTCTTCTTACCTCTATTGTATCTACAGATTCTATTGTCTCATCTATTTCCACCCACTTTCCTCTTAGCGATTTAGTATTTCTATGCCACCCACATCCTCTCTCCATGGCCTCCTCTGTGAATAAAAATTATGCCATAGAAGATTTCACCGCACTATCACCGAAAGGAAGAAGCAACTTGCGGGACCACAGTAAAAACAGATCTACCACACTGAGCTGATGAAGGAGCCGTAGGACAACGGTGGTCACTACACTACCACACGCCTTTGGTAGAAGATGTGTGAGAGTCACAACACCACCAAGAAAAGAAGGAAGACTCGTGTGCCACCACAAAATATTTAATTGCACTACCGCCGAGAAGGATGAAGCACCTTGCGGGATAGTGGTAAAAACTGCTCTGTCGCACTGAGTTGATGAAGGAGCCATGAGACAATGGTGGTCACAAAAACAAGGCAAGAGTTGGAATTATTTCCAACACTCTAGATCTTGTGATACACAACAATGAAAATAGTCACTATACAACAATGATAGGTGCTCGATTAGGCGCACTTGGTGCCGCCTTAGGCACCCCAAATAGATTACATAAATGGCCAAAAGTCGGTGCTAAAGTTGGAATTAGCTAATGCTGACTAAAGCACCAACTACTAAATCAAAATCAAAAATTAAAAAATTTCTAGGATGAAGGAAGAAATTAGACGACAAAAAAGGGAAAAATGCCATGCAAAGGAAGAGAGCAGGGTGCTACTAGCAACTGATGAGAAATTAAATTTAGTTTGTGACACCATAGGTAAGGTTACAAAATTTTTTTCTTGGTTGAATTCGTGATTGTTTACTGCTCTTTGTATTGCATTTGAATTCATGATTTTTTACTACTTCATGGCCTAACCTTTCCAAGTAACCTCTGTATTCTTTCCCTAACCTAGGTATCAAGGAAATAGTGAACTGCTTGGAAAATCTAGGAATTGAGTCGGTCACTACTGAGCAACTACTGAAAATAAAAGTAGAAACCGCTTGGTTTTTCCCAGTCATGCCATAGTCACCGATGCCATGAAAAATTTGTGCAAGATTGCATTATGAAAGAGTTTTCATGATAAGGTTATCAACACTAAGCAAACCCAAAAAACATATTTTCCCTAGGTTATCAACACTATGCAAACCTAGCGAGCATATTTTCCCACAAAACAAAACTTTCATATGACAAACTCAATGAAAACTTTCATACTTGGGAGTGTGTACTTCGTTTTCCTCCATAGACTGGATGAAAATATTTTTTCCTAGGTCGCCTCAAAATGTCAAGCAATAGAAGGAAGTGAGCATTGTCAGCAGACTCTGGCCACATGAGGTAATTCATTGTCAATTTATAGATATGTAAATGTTTCCATTGTTTCTTTGAATTTTAAATTTTAGTTTTTTATTTCTAAATTTAAAAGAAATATAATTTAAATATATATATATAGGGACATGAGACTGACAAAGATAAAGAGGAATTGTAGTTTTTAGTTTTTAATTTCTAAATTTAAAAGAAGAAATATAATTTAAATATATATATATATAGGGACATGAGAGTGACAAAGATAAAGAGGAATTGGCTTCCATATTGGGGGTAGAGATAGTGAACAAATTGGTTAATGTGGACTGGACAACGCTTGCTAGATACATAGAAAAAAAATCTGGTAACACCCCTCAAACACTGCAAACAAATCAATTGTGTGAAAGGGAATCAATTGATTCCCCAACCAGTCCTAGATCGAGCAAAAGATCCAGGACGAAATCAGTGACAATAAACTCTAAGAATGTGGAACAAGGAAGAGAGACCTCGAATGTCCCAACCACTCCTAGGACACAAACTTCTTCCACCATGCCATGTTATCAATCCTGCATTGGTAGCTACAATACGAAGATAGAATATGAGTTGGTTTCAGGGGAAGTCCAAATCATGGATGCTAGGAAAACATTTGTGAATAGGTCGAAGGAATCATTCCTTCAATGGTTCAAAGACCATCTACATTTTCCATAGTCATAGATACCCATGCAACTGAAAAAAGTAGTTATCCATGACATGGAGACTGAATTTGGCACAGGTTGGTTTGTAAAGAAGATAAAGCTACAAATGTCTCAAAACTACAAGAGATTTCGGTGGAACCAAACAAAGAAGATGAAAAAAATCCCTCTTGAGCTAAGGCAAAAAAGAAGACCAATTGATGTAAGTGCAAAAGTCTGGAAAGAGCTTGTAAAAGCATATGAGAAGTCTGATGCATGGAGGAAGTTCGGTGAAGAGAGTACACAGGTATTTTAATTTTCTCATAAGATTATATCAAATTTATTAAACAATATTTACATTTTATTTGTGCATAGATAAATTGAAATAGTATATGTTTTAGGACAAGGCCTCCAAGGCTAGGCTTGAGAAACTTCGTGCCACACATCGCAGTGGCCATAAAGGTTTATAGGCCTTGATCTATACATTTGTAAGTATATTTAATATGTTAAATGATATTATTTTTTTTTCTTTGGAAAAAGTAAATGATTGCATATTAATTAGTTTAACTAGTCCATGTGCCATGTTTTGATAGGAGGAGAAATATGGCTTCCATCCAAAGAAATTTGAAAAGAATATGTTACAAAACAAAAAGTGGAATGATTTTGTAATCTGGATGGAGAACGAGGTATCAATAGTTGAGTTTCAATAACTTAGTTGGATATTGTTGTGTTAATATGTCAATTTGCATCTCTTGTGTTGAGTTGTTTATTAAGGAGTAGGATGAGTAAATAGAGCTCAAATCTTATGATTACAAGATGACCATTTATGTGCATAAATAAATAGTAGAAGAATGTAGATGAACTCAATTAATCTGACTTTATGCCTCTTGGTAGACATTCCTCTTGAATCTCTAATATCAGGTGCCCAAGACTTCCCTGTAGCTTTTACCTTTTATTGTCGCCTTTCCTGATTTTCACTGTCAGACTCATCTCCTTTTTCCTTATCTACATTTCTAGCTTTGTCTTCTAATTCATCCCATGGTTTAGCTTCCTCCTCTTTAGAATCTTCTTCTTCTTCTTTGTCCTCCTCTAACTCCACAAGAGATTCATCTTCTAAACCTTCCTCATCTGATTCTGATTCCTCTTCTACATTAGAGGGTTCATATCCTTGATCTAACTCTTTTGAATTATCAGAATTATAATCACTAGCTTCCATATTCAAAAATCCCCAACCACCATCTTCAATAAATTTATCTAGATCATTAGTAATAGTCTTCAAAATTTGCCACCAATTCAAGTTCATTCTTCTTTCATAATACTTTATATCCATGGAGTTCAACCATTCCTTGATGCCATCAAGCAAAGATTGAGGAATGGCATACATGTGGAGTACATCCCACTTGAAGTCTTTGAAATAAATAGCCATATAAAATTCCTTTTTCCCAAGTCCTACTCTCTCAAGGTTAACAATTCTCAATCTCACTAATAGAGATTACTAAGAAAGGTAATTCCACCAAATCCACCAAATAGTTTATCGTAGGAACAATAAAAGCAGAGGCTTTGAAAGGAACTCCATGAAAACCAAGCTCTCTAAATGGTATATCAAACTCTAGCTCAAAATATTTTAGATGAGGCTGCTCCCATAGCTCTCTTACTTGCTTGACAAATCCTTGAAACTATGACTTCTTAACATTCAAAAGATAAATGGAATTTCCTCAACACCTAGTAGAGCTATCCAAAAATGCTAACTAAAATCACAAGCGTGCTCCTGCACACAATGGCCTAATGGTTGGTTGTCATAGAAGTCAAACTACCAAAGTAACGACACTGATAGAGTTAACATATATGCGTCATTTTCATAAACAACTGAAATGCATAACAAATGTTAATCAATGCATTGAATTTTGAGATGCGTTGAAATAATAATAAAAACACGTTTTGGGGAAAATATCAGCAATGTGGGGGAAGAAAGCATTAACCCTAATAAAATCATTTTATGTTGTTCTTGATACACCATCTGTAAGTTTTCCTTAGATGACAATATTGAATTTCTATATGTTGTACCCCTTAAATTTCTTACATGTTACAAATATGGAATAACAATGCACAACTTTGTATTAAGTCCAAAGACCAAGGCATTTTGAATAAGGGTAGCCAAACTTGATAAGGATGTAGTCACTATTACACGTATTAACAATCTAGAATAGTCATGTAAAGACAACTGCCTATGAAAACCATAATCAATCAAATTATGCACATTCAAATCCAAGTTTGAAAGCTTGCATTTCATTCCATGCATCTAAGTCCTTGTTGAAGATTGAGGGTGTCAACAACAAAGCTAGAATAGATCTCCTTAAAACATAGCTAGTCTTAAAGTGTAGTATTTCCAAATTCAAATCCACTTATCAACTAAGGAAAGGAGGTAGGATTGTCAAGTGCTACCTCAACCAAAGAAGGCCATAGAAAACATTGAAATAGAAGATCTAGTAAGTGAGATGACATAGATGTAGACCATAAATAATAATAATTCTTGCAATGCACATATGCTTGTGATACAAACAAAAGGTTCTTACACACTGGCTGAATATATCCTCATCAAAATGACTAGAAAAAAATTTCAAATTTGTAAGTAAACTCTAATAGCTAAGAAAAACAGTCATAAAAATTGGAAGTAAACTTTGGCAGACATGTAGGTGAACTTAATTCATCTGAATTTATGCCTCTTGTCAGACATCAGGATCTCCCCTCCTAAAGTTTGGACCACATCCATTACCTCCACATAAAATTGGACATCCTTGGTCTTCTTGGTTCCCATGCCATGATATGGTTAAGCAAATGAAAATGAAGCAAAGGAATCATCTCCTTCTCCGCTGGCTGGAAGAAAGCATGCTTAATGTTTTGATACATGATATCAGCTCTCTCTTCTACTCTCATGGTTGAATACTGAAATCAATTATGGTAGGCCTCTAGAGTTCCAATCATCTTTCATCCTCTTCCACCAAATGTTGGCCTGATCCACATGTTTGCCAGCCTAATTGGCTTTGTTTTTTAAAGCTAAAGTTTCTCTTGAGTCACTAGTGTAGCTCTCTCTGCCTTTTCAGACTCTTTCATTTCTATAGATCATCTCTAGAATTTAATCATTTGTATCACATGGTTGATGTGCTTTGAATCCTTTCATTTAAAGGAAATTTCCTTAACATAAATACTGCTAGGGAATTTCAATGTTTCCATTGTGGTTGGCATTAAATTTGGTACTTGCAACATTGAAAATTATCCTTATATAAGAATTCCCTCCATCTTGTTGGCTTGTAACACTCTTGATGGTGGCTACATGAAATCTGATTTTGATTCCTCTTCTACATCAGAGGGTTCATATCCTTGATCTGACTCTTCTGAATTATTAGAATCAAAATCACTAGCTTCCATATTCAAAAATTCCCAACCACCATCTTCAATAAATTTATCTAGATCATCAGTAATACTCTTCAAAATTGGTTGTCAATTCAAGTTCATTCTACTTTCATAATACTTTATATCCATGGAGTTCAACCATTCCTTAATTCCATCAAGTGAAGATTGAGGAATGGTGTCAATGCACAATACATTGCATGTGAAGTCTTTGAAAACAATAGCCATTATATCAAATGCCTTGCCCAAGTCCTACTCTCTCAAGGTTAACAATCTCAATCTCACTAATATTGATTACTAAGAAAGGTAATTCCACCAACTCTACCAAACAGTTTACGATAGGAACAATAAAAGCAAAGGATTTGAAAGGAACTCAATGAAAATCAAGATCTCTAAATGGTATATCAAACTCTAGTTCAAAATATTTTAGATGAGGCTACTCCCATAGCTCTCTTACTCGCTTGACAAATCCTTGAAACTCTGTATTGATTTTATTTTTCATGTCCCTCTCTTTTTGTTCTTCCTCAATTTCATCAGGATCATACATTGACCTTCTTGCCCCTCCTAAAGTTTGGACCACATCCATTACCTCCACATAAAACTAGACATCCTTGGTCTTCTTGGTTCCCATGCCGTGATATGGTTATGCAAATGAAAATGAAGCAAAGTAATCATCTCCTTCTCCGCTAGCTAGAAGAATGCATGCTTAATGTTTTGATACATTATATCAACTCTCTTTTGCTCTCATGGTTCAATATTGAAATCCATTATGGTGGGCCTCCAGAGTTCTAGTCATCTTTCTTCCTCTTCCACCAAATGTTGGCCTGATCCACAAGTTTGCTAGCCTAATTAGCTTTGTTTTTGAAAGCTGAAGTTTCTCCTGACTCACCAGTATTAGTTGTAACTTTTTTGAAATTTTATTATGGTATGTGCACTTTGATATGATGTAATATGATTATGGTTTCATCTCATATGTATATTAGATATATAATAGAAAAATAAATTATTGCATGAAATAAATAATAAGTTTTCATTTTAAATGTTTTTTTTGTAGAACACGGGTCTTTCAGAAGATCAAGATGATCCTCAACATGATATAGATCCAAAAAATATTGGTTCTTCTGATATAGAACACATGGTAGAGGATGATGATGATGCAGATACGGAAGACACTGAGGTCAATGACAATGATGATGATGATGATGATGATGATGATGATGATCATCATGATCATGATCATGATGATCATGATGGTGATGATGATGATGATGATGATGATGATACAATTGGTGATAGTAACTAGTGACGTTCATGATCATTTAGACTACATCATGGATCATTGCTGATATATCATTATGATGAATCTTTTCATGGTTACTATCATATGTATCATTTTCATGGCCTACAGTACTATAGATATTGTTGAGTTGTATCATATTGACATGTATCATTTTCACCATATCATTTGGACATGTCTCATCTTGACTTGTATCAATTTGAGTTACATAATTTATCAATTTTATTTATATCATTTGTACATGTATCATTTTCACTTATGTCGAATGTTGGACATGTATCATTTTGACATGTTTTTGATGTACTGGCATATTTGACTTTCACTTATTTTTGTGATATATGATGATGATTTTATCAATATTGACTTGTCAATTTATATATATTAAAAGTGGTCGATGATTTTTGGATGGATATTTATTAAGTATGATGATTTTAATTTACTGCTCAAGATGGATGTTGTCAAATTCAATTAAATTATAGATATTTGACTCACTTGTTTTAATTATAGATGATGATCATATTACAATAATTATATTGTTATTTAATCATATCAGTTAAATAATTAAATTACTTACTCTATAATCATATGAGTTATTTAAGAGGCATGATATATTTAACTCATTAAATTCAAATAAAACATATTAAATTAATAAATGGAAGTAAAACAAGAAGCATTTTTAGAAGAAAAAAGGGAAGCAACAATAGAAGCCAAACTAGAAGCAAACCAAAAGCAATCTTGCAAGAAAAATTAGAAGCAAAACCGAAAGCAAACCCAAAAGCAAAACTGGAAGCAAATCTGGAAGCAAAGCTGGAAGCAAACCTAGAAGCAAAACTAGAAGCAAAACCAAAAGAAAACCTAGAAGCAAACCTAGAAGCAAAACTAGAAGCAAAACTAGAAGAAAATCTAGAAGCAAAACGGGAAGCAAAATCGGAAGCAAAACTGAAAGAAAAATCAAAAGAGAAAATGGAAAAAAAATCAGAAGCAAACTTGGAAGCAAAACCAAAAGAAAAAATAGAAGCAAAAATGGAAGCAAAACCAAAAGAAAACTTGGAAGCAAAACCAGAAGAAAAACTAGAAGCAAAACTAGAAGCAAAACTAGAAGCAAAACTGGAAGGAAAACCATAAGCAAAACTGGAAGGAAAATTGGAAGCAAATCTAGAAGCAAAACTTGAAGAAAACCTAGAAGCAAAATTGGAAGCAAACTAGGAAGCAAAATTGGAAGCAAACCTGGAGGCAAAATTGGATGTCAAATTGGAAGCAAAACTAGAAGCAAAATTGGGAGTAGACATGGAAGAAAAATCTAAAGCCAAATTGGGTACCCATTTTGGTGCAATTTCTGACATTACTTCCTGGTGCTATTTTAGGTGCTAATGGAGGCGCTGTGATTTTCCGGCGCTAAAGACCACACTTAATCCTACGCTAAATCTAGTGAAAACGTCAGTGCAAAATTTGATGCCGAACTGACCATGCTTGTTTGTGTTGGGTTGAGCGCCAACCAAAATTTTCAATTCATGAACTCAAATACACTGAAATGAGGTTCAAAATTCAGCACTATTTTCTTGTTGTGCTATTGTGTATGCTAGGTTTTCTCATTTTGATGTTTGAATGTAATCGGGTATTAAAAAAAGAGGGTTTTTAGGGGAGTCGTTTGTTGTTTCACATTTTGTAAATTTTTGAGTTGTTTTTGGTCAATTACATTTACGTTTCTGAGTAGTCGAGGGCCAAATCTGAAATAGGTTTTCAATGGATTTTTAGTTTGAGTTGATATGACGATTTTATGGTTGTTTTATGGCTGGAAAATTTGACTACTATCAAGAGGGTTTTTATGGGAGCTGTTTGTTGTTTTGTATTTTTTGAATTTATGATTATTTTTGGTCAATTCTACCCATGTTGCTAAGTAGTCAAGGGCCAAATCTGAAATGGGTTTTTCAGAGATTTGGACTTTGAGTTGATATGACTATTTTATGTTTGTTTTATGGCTAGCAGATTTACTACTATCAAGAGGGAATCCGTTCAGTTCTCAAGGTTGTATAGGAGGATATAGCTCTATCCTTTGATCTATATTGTGTTGTATCATTTATGCTTGAATGTGTTACTATATTTATATTGATAATTCTTTCCTTTTTGTAAAATCTTGTGTTAGGTCTTGTGTTCTATGTAAGGATCAATTGTACCAAGGATATGCATTGTTTGTCTTGATTATGACCTGCTAAGAAAGAGAAATTAAAAGTTGGTTATCATGTTATAAGATTGTGCAAATGATTTAATATGCTTCATTGTATGTGTTGTAGGATAATTTTTAGCTTTTGGGTTTCCTATCCGTTTCTGTTATGTGTTGGGCCTCTAGAAGTATCTGAAAGTTCTTGGGAATTTTTGGTTGATTCTTGTTTTCTTGGTAGTCATCTTTGAATTTTTAATGTTAGCCATATTTTGTTTCTATTTCTTTCTTGTGTGTGGGGCCTAGTGTTGTCTCCTAGCACGTAGGGAGTGGGCCTCAGGGTTCCACATGGTAGGGTGGTATTTTCCAACCATCTATTGGGGTTTAGGTGGTGTTGTTTGTGTGTAACATGGAGTATTTCCTTCCACTTCATTCCTGAGCTGATTTTATGGTGCAGATGATATTTCTAAGAAAATGGTGTCCAATATGTATATTATATATATATGTACCCCTCAGATGAATTAATCTTGTACATTGTAGCATTCTTGTAAAGGAAAAGTAAATTACTTGATGTAATCTTGAATATATATATATATATATATATATATTTATTGTTGTTTATTATGTAATGGAAAGGTTAACATAGGAATGTTGTATTTATGATGCATATGAGCTTAATTTAGCAGTAGATGAGATATATCTTTATGTATCTATTTCATGGAGTTGACTAGGATTAGGTTCATATTCACATAATGTTAGATGAGGTTTAATTATAATTATATTATCATATGTAATTTTTTGTATGAGATTTAATTTACATTCAAAGAATTGATTGGATGTGTTCTTAGTGTATCTTATGTCTTTCTATAGGTTTAGTTATTGTTGATGTGTCATAGTAGAGACATTAGGAGGCCATGGTGGATAGGTGTGTAAGTGGGCTATGATTAATGTTACTTTTAGGTCATAATGTGACTATGATATATGATGTTAATGTAATGTTGCTATCCATGTTAAATTGCTGAGTTGCATTAGTTGTGTCACTTTAGTTTCTTTAAAAAAAATAAAAATTATTTGCTTGATGTTTGAGGTCTTTTGTGTTAATCCACCGGGTCCCTTAGTGGGGCGTTACATGGGTCGTGTACTTTGTTGGACTTTATTTCATGGGTTGTACTCTGATGGAATTTATTTCATGCACTTAATATATTGTAAATTATGGACTTTATTATTGTTCAATTTGAATGTATGCATTTATGTTCATAGTCAAGACATTAGTATAGGAAATAAATGTGAAACTAAATATAAATATGAAATTAAAGTTTAAATTAATAGAACATTTTAATATTTGCACTTAAAAAATTTAGTGATCCATACATGATATACATGATATGTGCATTCAATAATTAGTGATAATTAGTCAATTAACTTATTCAATTCACGTCCTAATGAGATTTCTTAAGGGGTCCTGATAGGATGTCTTAAGGGGTCCTAATAGGATGTCTTAAGGGGTCATAATACACAAGTTATATCTAATAAAATAAGAAAATAAATCATAATCTACAAACAAAAGCAATCTGTTTATATACCATAAATGATGAAATTTTAAGAAATAAACAATACTATACAAGATTAGAGAACAAAATCATTAATAAATTCTATAAACTAAACATAATTCATAGGTTGTCTTAAGGGGATTTCTTAAGGGGTCCAAATACAATGTATTAAGGGGATCAAATAAGAGTATAATATAGGACAATCAATGTGGTCTATGTGATGTATAATTTCCTTAAAAACTAAAATATATTAGTCCATCAACCATTTCATTGGATTTTAATTGAGCAAGTTTATGTTCATGGACATCTAGTTCAAGATTAAGTCCATAGAGATAGGGTAGTAGATATTTATCACTTGGTACTAATTATTAATTTGTTCTTTCTATGATGAATAGTGCTCTAGATTTATCCTAACAATTAAATGATGAAATGAAACACCTAAAATTATCTTTAAAAATATTCCATAGTAGAACTTTATCTTAGTTCATTTGTTATGCAAATTCATAAGTTCAATAAATTTATATTAACAACCTCCCCAAATAGACCAATTTAGATACCCTTATCAAGTAGAGTTTGTGGCACATTATAATTTAATTTGTTATATTCCTAGGTTTTCAAAGTGTCCAAGAAAAGGATAAATTATTGAAAGCATATTCCAAAATAAAATGAGAAAAATTGAGCAACATCATTATAAAGTAAACAAAAAACATGCACTTTAAAAAAACAAGGGATCCAAAAATGAGTCTTTAAGAAAGTTATGACCCTCCGAAGGTCACAAAATGGGAACTATACAACAAAAAAGTTTTAAAAAGACTAATATTTTAAAAATTCAAGTGTTATGAGAAAAAAATAATTAATAACCATTTAATTAACAAGAGAAGGACCTTAACATGGCCAAGAAAATTCCTCTTGATGTTTTCCTATAGTTATTAAAACTCAAATAAGTGAGGTATATCCATGCAAAGGAAAACAATGACATGGATGATGGTGTTAGTGATAACTTGGCACATTGACTATGCATAATATTGATGAAGAGGGTTGACTAGGTAGGGTTCTTAGGTGGTAGGGCCCCAAATCATAAACAAGTATTATACTTTAGGGTGACTCATCATAACAAATGATATAATTAAGTATAATATTTACGATATATGCTAATACGACACATCTTAAGGGGATGTCTTAATACGACATATTAAGGATATAATTGATTTAACAATAATTTATACATGATATTTAGTGATTATACAATTAAATATAAAGTTACAAAGTAGGAAAACATGCACAGTTGACAAACAAAATATATAGAATATTGATTTTGATACATAAAAGTACATAGAGTATAAATTTGTATGTACATGTATTTGTAATTTGTAAAAAATGTTTAATTGTGTAAGTATGTATGTACATATATGTCATCTCCAAACAATGTTTACAAAATTTGGCTATGTCATCTCAAGAACATCTCAAACTTGTTCCAAGAATGTAGTAGGTCTTCATGCCACCTGATATCAAAAGGTTACAAGAAATATCAATGAAATCATCAAAACATAAATATTTTAATTTATATAAAGCTATCTATTTGTACACAACTCAAGTAGCTGCATTTAAAGGTATTCCACACATGTGTGTAGGTTGAATTTGCATTCTCTCCTTTTTGTTTCAAAGTATGAGATCAATGCAATGATGGATTAAGCATATAAAAAAGGATAATAAATCAATTTTAACTATTAATGTACAAGAAATATCAATATATAATCAAAACATGTATTTAAATATAATTTAACTAATAATTACCTTATTTTACCAAGTATTCCATGTTGTCTACGTTGAATCTAGATAGAATCTCCTTTTTGTGATGATGGCTTAAGGATCTATAAAAGGATATTTAAAATCAATTTCAACTAATAACACAATTGACCAATATCAAGACATGTATTTAATCTATTTAAAACTTGGACAATATAACACTAAAACTATAATTACCTATATCTCCTTATTTCATTATACCATCTGCATCCTCTTTTTTTTTCAACACATCTATGATTGTCTCATGCTCTTATATATAAATAGTCCATAGCTCTTTATTTGTAGGTCTTCCACGATATCGATCTAGTTTTATATTTGTTGCCAACACCAAATGTGAATAGTGTATAATCTTTTTATGCATTTCATAATATTCAAATGTAGGTAGACCATTATTCAGGTATTTTCATAGCCAAGTGCCAAAAACCACCACTGATCCTATTGGAAAACATGAAAACCATAATCAAATAAGTTCTCAAAATTTTCTTAAGGGGATCAAAGACTTGTTCTAAAAATTTGCTTAAGGGGATAAAAAAATTATTATCAAAATTTGATTAAGGGTATGTCTTAAGGAGATCATCGTACCCATTGGATAATGATAGCCATCGTCATCTTCTTGAGGTGCTATTAACTTATGTTTAGTCTCCACACAATGAACCAACTAGTATTATGTTTCCTCTTCATTCCCCTTAGGTGCAACAACAACATCCACATGTCCTGCAAAAAAAATTGATTTAATAACTTGTGTGTATCCATATAAATAATTTAGTATTACAAAATAACTTGATAAAGTGAAATAAATTGAATTAAATTACCTTCTTGTTCAAGGTTTGAAACACATTCATAGTCTTCAGATGCAAACACTTGGTAATTTTCTTCAATAGTTCTTTCATATTGATCGAGTGCTTGTGCAGGTGTCAATGATCTTTGCTCCCACTCTTCAACCCATTCTATATTTTCACATGCTTCCCAATCTCCTGAGATACAAAATTGACAAAACATGCAAGATCCCTTGTCTATATAGTCCATGTGCTTGATGTTGAAATCCTAAATGAATTTCATTTGGTAGATCCACTGATTGTCTCGTAGTCAACTCTAGGTAGAATGTTTTATTCTTCAACCAACCAAAAGAATCAACAAACTATAGAGTACTCACTTGAACTAGGTGTAGGTAATCTTGTATTGCACCAATCCACAATCCCATGTGCATCTTTAATTTTTAGTGCATCCTAAATTTCAATTGTTCTCTAGAAAAAAATTCTTTTGACACACGCACCAACTCCATCATCTTCTCCTTTACCATGCCCAGCTTCAAAAAACATGCATATATGTTGGACATTAAGTTCCTTGTGAACCCTACATAACCAATAGAACATTCAAGCATTCTTGATCTGCCCTATACAATTATTTGACGATATAAGGTGTTTTGTCATCTAGATTCATCTTTCTCTTAAATTTCTATAAAATATATTGAAACATTATTGAACAAACTTTGACGAGTGTAACTGGTTTTCACTCAAATAAAAATGATACTCCCTCAAAAAATTTATATCATCCTTTGTGCTATCATCTACATGTCTATAAACAATATGGAAAAACATATCTACTTGCACTGAATTATAATACTGTGATTGAATTTCCTCTTGTAGAGCTAGAGTATAATTTTCCACAAAATCAACCACTAAAAGTATAGTACCAATTGGAAATGTGTATCTAAATGTGCAAAATTAGCCATCAAGCCATCGAGCATGTTGACAGCGCATGGCATATTCCAATACAATCTTATTCTTAAATTCTAATATGAATGCATGCACACTAACTTTTTTTGTAACTAAATCACAACGCTTTCCAATATTTCCATCTTTTAGAGAATAGTTAACATTCTTAAATCTTTTAACATCCACTAATTATTTTCTAAAAACATTATGAACACTTTCATGCATGCAAATTCTTAAGAATGAAAGATTTCCACAACTAGTGTATTGTTCAAAAATACAATAACTTAAATAAAATAATTTTCCATTAGATCTTTCACAAAACAAAATTTATATAAACTCCCTTATTGTTTCAGCTATCATATTAATGCCACATTCCTACATAATCATGTTAGTATGCAAAGTACAACGTATATATCGAATAAAATCATAAAAATAATGAAATTGAACATGTGTTTTACAACAACAAGATATTCATTTCTTATTAATTTGTACATACCAAGGTTTACATTTTTTAAAATACTTTTGACTTATTTTAATATTACCAGGTAACACTAAATCACCACAAAATTTTCTATAAAATTGAGTTTTTGTTGTATCTAATAGGTGTTTTGGATGAGGATCATGAACTTTGGAGCCCACCCTTAATTTTAAAACATCTCTAGCAATAGATGATACCCTAGTATTATCATGCCAATATTTTTCAATCAAAGATTTAATTTCAACATTCAATTTCATATTAGACCTCATGAGTCGACCACTAAAACTCCAACATTGGTTGATAGGATCATTTTCTATACTTTCTCTTCTTTTGGATGCTCTTAGCAATATTTTAGGATGTATTTTTAAAACTTCACTAATATTTCTTACCATTCTTTTATTCAAAGTCGCTTTATTAACTATAGCAGTTTTTATAGCTCTTCTTGCTGCATTCTTATCTTTAGATCTACTATTTTTTCTAATACACTAAATGACACTAGCAATAGTAGACATAGAATGTTTTACTGATTGATATTTTCTTCTTTGTTTAACAAAAATGCCTAACTTTTTCATTACTTTTCTCATTTTTTTCATTCTCATTAATTGCATCATTAGTTGACATTGAACCGAAAAAATTTTATGATAAAAAAATTGATTGTATAATCTATCAACATGTGTTCTTATTTGTCTCCAAGAAATATTACAAGGAAGATTATCCAAAGCATCACTTTCAATTTAAAAATATATATATTCGAAACTATTTTCATTTTCATCTTCATTTTCATTTTCATTTTCAATTAAAGGATTTTCATTTTAATTTAAAATAACAAAACGTTTTTCATTTTCATTTTCATTAAGAGGACTTTTGTTTCATTTTCAACAACAAAACTATATTCATTTTCATTTTCAATAAAAGTATTTTCATTTTCATTTTTATTAAGAGGATTTTCATTTTCATTTTCAATAACAAAATAGTTTTCATTTTCATTTTCAATAAAAGTATTTTCATTTTCATTTTCAACAACAAATTGACTCAAATCTTGAAATCTATGAATATTATCAATGTCAACATTATAATATCCAACAATTTACAAATCTCTAATAAACACCATTTCCATGATGCTCAAAGGTGGATTTGAATATGTGCCTAAACATGTGGCTATTGAAACATTTTACATAGCATTGGAAGGGATATTTGAATACATACTAGGAGTAGTTTGTATATTTGTATAGTTTCCACATTCACCTCTTGCAAGTTTGCATCGTCTACATCCATGGTCTCCTCAATGTTTTTCTCTTCAATAGTTGTGGAATTAGATGATTCACCATCATTCATTGATCAAATTCACATTCTTCTTTCTCTTTGTCTTTGTTTCTCCTTCTCTTTCTTTTCTTGAATTTATTCAAGGATTAATACCTTCCTATCTTTCCTCTTATTCTGACATTGTGATCCCATGATTGAATTTTTTTGAAGTATACACAAAGAAATGCCAAAAGATTGAGTCTTCCTTGTTTGTTCCTCCTTCAAACAAGTAGAAATTGTTCACAAAATTCATCTTCCTCCTTCAAAAAAGTAGCAATTGAACAAATTTCCTCCTCCTCTTTCAAATAAGTACAAATTGAACAAAATTCCTCCTCCTCCTTCAAACAAGTAGCAGTTAAACTAAATTCCTCTTCCTCCAAACAGGTAGCGATTGCTTAAAATTTATCTTCCTCCTTCAAACAAGTAGCTCAATCAAAAAAAATTTATCTTCCTCCTTCATGCCATAGCAGAGAAGGCTTTGATTTGGATGGGGGTGACCTATCTGAACAATGGAGTCAGAGGAGAGGGAATCTTGGTGCTCTCATAATAGGAGGTGATGGGTTTTTTAAAGGGTCCAGAGCAACTCAAACTGGGGGGAATCAATCGAGACCCTCTCAAACATTGAGGGTTTCAACCAAAGTTTCGACAGGAAGGGGTGGAGGGGATTATGTCTTACCTCCACCATATAGAACAATCACAATGGAGCTATATGGTGAGCTTGATCAAGAAGTGACTTTTAATGAAAAAATAAATTTGGGTTGGGCTAGATTAGGAGATTCAGGGGTTTTTGGCCAAGCTTGATTGATCTCCACCAATGGATTTCTAACCATTGGAAGCATGTTTTGGAAGGGTATGTTCAAATATATCCCATGGATATGGGTCTTTTCATTGTTATTTTTGAAAAGGAGTAGAATAGAAATAAGGTCCTTTGTGACTATCACTGGGATTGGGAACAAAAATATACATTGACATCAAGTTAAAGCCATGGCATCCAACTTTCAACCCAACCACTAAAGTATTTGAGAGGGTTCCTATCTAGGTGAGACTTCCTAACTTTCCCTTATAGTTCTGGTTTGATTCATGCTTGGAGGTTGTAGGGAACTCTTCAGGAAGCTTTCTAATGGTGGATGAAGGGTCCTTAAATCTTTTACATTCAACTTTTTCCCAAATTTTGGTGGAAATGGGCATGTCTAGGGAGCTTCCAGAACAGATATGAACAAAAACCTCAAAAGGTTGTTGGGTGCAACCCCTAGATTATGAAGGGGTATCCTTTAGGTGCAGAGTTTGTTATAAAACAAGGAATTTCACTACTCAATGTGCCAAACACAAAACAACTAAAACTGCTTCTTGGTGGAAAGATTTTTCTCCCTAGCATTATATAGTGGAGAAAAAGGAAGAGAAATAAGTGATCTCTCAAGAGAAAGGCAGGGAAGAAGAGGGTCAAGAAGGGAAGGCATTAGTGGAAGATGTTAGAAGGGAGGATCAACAACAAACTAGTGAATTCCTGACATAGGAAGGGAGTCTAGATGTGAACAAAGATAATGTTGTCTTCAATGGAGGCGAAAAGGAATTGAATTCTAAAAATTAGGTAGTGACACTCGAATTTTGGGAGAAAGGACTGGTGAGGTCGCAAGAGAAAGAAATAGGGAAATGAAAAACTGATGGACAAAACCAACAAGCAAGTGGAATTTTGAATGGAGTTTTGAAGTGTCCCCTTGATAAACCATTAGAATGGTAGAAGGAGGCTGTAAGGGTGGGGGATGGTTGGCAAACTGTTAAGGGAAAGAAAGCAAATAAAGTAAGGAAGGAAACTTTTGCAATGGTCCTCTGGTCTCAGATGAAGGGAAGATAAAATAGTGCTCCAAACTCTTGACCTATCAATAGGTCTCTTTCAGGGATTTATGGTTTTAGGCTTGTTTTTTAGGGATACTTGTGGAGCTAATTTCTATGTTGCTATGATACATTGTTTGTAACTCATGGAGTTGATTGCATTGTGGATAATTGGCAAGATTAGGGGTTCTTATAGAGGAGTTTAGTGGTGCTAGAAAAGTGATTTTGAATTAAAGCTATAGTGATAATAGCTATGTAATCTATTTTTATTATTAATAAAATCAACTCTATTATCGAGCAAAAAAACTAGCAACTCAAAAAAAATTCTCTTCCTCCTTCAAACAGCTAGAAATTAAATAAAATTCCTCTTCCTCCTTTGAAAACAAGTAGAATTCAACAAAATTATTTTATCACAATGTCCCAATGATGCCTCCTTTCAAAATTGAAAAAAATCCCAATTTGAAGAGCTTCAAAAAGAAAAAAGGTGATAGAAAATAGGGAATATGTTGCAGTCAGCCATACAAAATGATTCTCAGACCCGAGATGCCCCTTTTTCACAATAAAATAAAAAATAACGGTAAAAATAACTCGAGATCCCATTTAGTAAATTGGATCTCAATTTAAAACAATAGGGATCCTGTTCCATTTTCAATGGATTCACTAATAAATGGGATCTTGTTTATTAAACGGGATCTCATTCCATTTTCAACGGATGAATTGGAAATGGGATCTCGTTTATATTATAAACGGGATCCCATTTTTTAAAATTTGAAATGTAGGTCAGGTTTTTGTTTTGTTGACAGGTTCGGGAAAAGGTTTTGGGATCCAAACCTAGGCCCTGGACCTAGTTTGACCTGCAAGTTGAAGGTCCTAGAAATTTCACAAAAAAATACTAACTTTGGGCATACATCTGAAGGCTTTTTTTGCAGAGTTTTTCGACGAAATTTAAACCCATTATAGATTAGACAATGTAGATTCTAAATATGTACTTTTTTTACAATTGGATTAGATTGTTAATTTTTCCTTAAATCTCTAATTAAATAGGTCCATAAACTTGAATTATCAGGGTTTTTTAGTATTTTAATAACTTTTATCAACATAACATTTTCACAAATGGATTGCATGGAAGCATACTTAAGACAATTATTTTAAATTTAAGAAAAAACCAAAAAATCATGAGTTTAGGTCATCTTATGCATGATGTACATGGTGATTTTTTAAAAAACCAAATATGGCCGATAAAAAAATAACAAAAAAATTCAATAAAAAATTATTAAAAAATATGGAAAGCGTACTTTACTGAGTTACAAATCTTTTCCCGAAAGGATTTAGAAAAATATGATTATTTAGGTCAAAATATGGATGACAGACATGTGGATGGTATGGTAAAAAAAATAAAATTTAAATAGTGGTTCTTAGACACATCTATTGAAAATCAATTTGTATCATCTAGGTATTGAAATAAATTACATATTTGGAAACTAGACTTTGAGTACTATATTTTATGATTAGTGACTTTTTACAAGATTCCATCTCTAAGTGCTTCAAATTTTAAGGTCAAATGTGTCAAATTCTGAAAATTAGGGAAAACACTTCCACTAAATGGCTAAAAAGTGGACTCAACTTCTTGCCAGCACCCAGGTGTAACATATTCTTCTTGTTGACTTTCATAAGATGGTCAAAATTAATGTGACCCATCCTTTTTTTAATAACCAAATTTCATTATTCTACCCTAATAGACACCTTCCACTTTTCACTTCATTCAAATAGTATAAATTACTACTTGTTTGGCTTGCCTCAGCAACAAGTTTTCCATAGCTAGCTTTCCTTATCTCATATTCACTAGCTTGAAATAAAAAATTATATCCTTTGTCACAAATCTCACTAACACTAAGCAAGTTATGTTTTAATCCTTCTACATACAACACATCTTGAGAATTAGTCTTACTGTCTATGTATATTGTACCTCTTTTGGTTACCTTAGCTGTAGTGTTATACAAAACTTGGCTATGCCACCATTACATTTCTCCAAACTATTGAACTTGCTCTTATCTCTAATTATATGAATATAGTAGCCACTTTCAATTACCCAAGGATTACCTTCCCCTTTGGTATGAAACATTGTTTGGACTAACATTGATTCTTCATTCTTCATTCTTCATCTCAGTCTTCTACTCTCTCCAATACCTCTTAGGGTTTTTCCCCTCTTCCTCAAAACTTTGTGGAGATTGTTTCTTCTCAACAAGGGGTGCAAATACTTTCTTTCTACTTGCATGATTATGAGAAAATATATTTTCCCTAGGATAAGTAAACATCTTTCTTTCCTATCTAGGAGCCTGTATAAACTTACTTCTACAAAACTTAACAATGTTCCCATAGTTACTACAGTTATAACATAAACCATTCATGACATTTAAAGAAGCAAAAGGATTTTTTATTACAAAGTCATGTATATTATTTCTCAAGGGTAATCCTGCAATCTATAGCTTTATGCCCATACTAATTACATGAAAACAAATAACCATGAAAAGCATAAAAGAACTTGGTTTGTCTTGTATGTTGGTCTCCAAATCTCCTCTTTAGACTATGCACCTTGATGAATCCATCATTTTATTTCTTGAGATCTTCAATCTTCTTATCCTTTGACGACCTTTCAGGCTTCTTAGAATCTTCATTGCAATCTTTCTTGTGCTTAGTATTATGCTTCTCTTCTACCTTAAAATTATCAATTAAATTTGTGGATGCACTAGTAGTGAAACTCTTTCCTTTCTCAAAACCCAAGATGGATTTTTCCTTTGAAGAAGGATTTTATGAAATAAGCAATTCATCAAGTATTTCAGAGCCTCCTTTTATCTTGAAACCATTTTCTATCTATTCTCTAGCCTTTTCAAGGTCTAATCTCAAGGAAACAATTTCAGCCTCTAGTTGTTGGAATTCTTCTAGTTTGTTCTTCAAATCTAGTTTAGTCATCTCTTCAATTATTTTTGAATCTTCCAGCTATAGCTTAAGGTCTACAATAATTTTCTTAGATTATTTAATTTTTAACTTGAACTTTTCATTATTTTTCCTTGCCTCACTCAAATCTTCTAATGCAAAAATTAGTTCACCTTCCAAATCAACCTCACCTTCTTCTTCCTCTTTAGAATTTTCACATTATTTAATCTCCTTGACCATAAATGCAACTTCATATACTTCACAATATTCACTTGTAGAGGAACAATCAATTGAAGAACTATTTTCTTTATCCACATAGAAACTCTTCTTTTTGCCAAAGTTCCTCTTTTTATATTTATAAACTTCTTGACTCTTGGAACTGTATCTCTTTCCATTTTCATTTAATGGACACTTTGAATCATAATGTCTTACTTTAACACAATTAAATTTTTTGAAAGGAAGCTTACCTTTGTATTTACTAGGGACCTTCTTCTGCTTTCTCACAAAGTTTGTTTCTTCTTCATTTGAGTTGATGTCACATTCTGAATCTTCTTCAATAGTTTTCATTTTGGAGGTCTTGAATGTAACTTCACTTTTTGTTGATGCAGTATTCCCATTTCTCATTTCATATGAAGTTAGGGACCTAAACAATTCATCTATAGAATATGTATCTATATTTTGAGCTTCTATTGTGGAGACCTTAGAATCAAATTAATGTGGGAGTGACCTCAATATTCTTTTCACATTAACCTTTTCTTCAATAGTCTCAACCAAACCTTTGATTGCATTCACTACCTCATCTACTCTAAGTGTGAGTACTACAATATTTTCTTCATCTTTCATCTAAAGAGTCTCAAAATTTTCTCTATGAGTTTTCAACTTTGCTTGTTTCACTTTAATATCTCCTTCATAGATACTTTGTAATTTCTCCCGTATTTCTTTGGTAGATTTATATTGCATAAATTTTACAAATTCTGAATTAGTTAAACCACATAGAATAGTTTATTTGTCTCTGGAATTTTTTCATAGGTTTTCTTGCTAGCAACATCAGTAGTAGTTGTTGGTGTAGTATAACCATCTGCAACTAATTTCCATACATCAAATCTAAGAAAGGTTAAATAAGTTTCCATTATGACTTTCCAGAAATCATAATTTGTTACATCAACAATGGATCTTTGTTTGAACTAGATCCTTCTTGTCTAGCCATAGTTTTATTGAAACCAAATCTACCTTAAGTTGATTAAAATTTCTTCAAGGAACTTGGCTCTAATACCAATTGTTGAAAGAATACCAATACACTAAGAGGGGGGAGTGAATAAGTGTATTCCAATTTAAAGAATTTAAAACAATAGAAAATATTTAAGATCAATCACAATAATACACACATATAAAGGCACTAGATATATGTGGAAAACCCTAGAAGGGAAAAGGCCCAGTGAGAAAAGCTACTTGAGTATATTGCTCAAATCTAGCCTCACAATCAATGATATTACATATATTTTGTAAGCACCTACTTACAGGTACATTAACACCAAGCCAATGTTTTGAGGCTCCAACCTCCTGGTACATTGCACACCATAGACAATTTCTCAAGGAACCAACCTCAAGGTACACTACACACTTGATTGAGAACCAACCCAATCTCTCTGAGACACCTAATTCTTACAACATTAAAAGTTCATGTGTGCAAATTGTTGGTTCTACCTTAACTTGAGAATGCACCTCTTTTATTCTTTGTTCTGCAACACTCCTTTCTCAATTCTAACAACTCTCACATTGCCATACAACACTTAGGAAATTTTGTTCTCTCTAGCCCTAACCCTAAAAACTATCATTTATATAGATGCTATTCTTTACAACCTTCTACTATGGTTTTATCACATGCTTAATTGTCCAACTAGATTCCTATATATTGAGCCACACACCATCTTTATCAATTTATATACCAATGATATTTTTAGCATGTAACTAATCTAGGGTTTATGTTCATTAATTCATATTCTCTATATTTGATCTTCTATTTGACATGAAAATGATCTTCACCACCCAAAAAATCCAATTGCCATTTTACTTGGTACTTGGGGACGTTACAGTTATTAATTTCATGATTTTTTTTGGTTACCTTCTCAAATGAGGGTCTTGTTGCCATCATCACCTCCTAGTCATTGTAGATCCTCAACTTTAAACTTGGGATGCTGATTTTTTATCTTTAAACCTTAATCTTTTGATCATCCTTTATCCTTTCCCTCTTTAAAACACAACCATCTGATTGATATTCTTTAAACTACCGTTGTTGATCTGTATCTCTCCATATATGACTACTACTTCACTTAAGAATATTGCATTTTCACCTAGGACATCAATGCTATTTATGTGATGTGAAGTTGAGGTGTGATAACTGTTTGATCACCATCCCTAGATCTTTGTCATTAGATCACCATCACATTTAATTTTCCTATCGATACTTTTTTGCATGAAAATAATATAAATTACAATGTAAGGAATCATTACAATGTAATAAGGACCTGCCAATTGTCATACAAAATATGTGTCCTTATCCCAACACCATACTTTGAAGAGGGGACCCACCAATGTCTTCATTGCAACCCTTCAGTGTATTGTTGAAGGCTTCATGACTTGAGGGAAGTTATATGTGATGTAAACACACCTTGCAATGCAATCTCGTTTTGTCATTTTTCCATTATTTCATCATAATCCACTAACTCTATGTTTATCACATATTGTAGATTGAGTTCCTTCTTTTTGCTTCACAATAGTGATGTAAAGTAGTGATGTGATAACCAGTAGATTTCCTCTATTTTCTCTTAGCCATTGATCTTTGTCTATGACATATCACACAAACACTAGGCCATGGTAGACACCAAACTATGATGTACACAACCCTTGTGATGTATTTCTCGTTGCAAATCACAAATAGCCCATGTCAAAGTAGACATCAAAACAAGATGTGAAGACATAATGTGATAGCCATTGGATCTCACATCCTTCATCATTTACCATTGAACTTCTCCATCACACATTTCAAATTAGACATGGTTGTGGTGAACTCAAATAGTGATGTGAAGGAATATGGTGATGCACTCACAAACTACCACTTAGCCTTCAATGGGAACAATAGAGGTTTTGATAACCACTTCAAAGGCTGGAAAAGGTTTTCAAAGTAACTTCAAATGCTGACACTCTAGCCAATGGTAGGGACCGTCAAGGTTCTGAGAACCACCATGGATCCTGACATCATTGTGACCACTGAAAGAGTAACCCTTCTACTATTTTTGGCTTGTCTGGGCCATCCTTGTGATTTTGGCTTAATGTTGCCTCAATTTAGTGCTGTAATGTGGATAACACATTCAAATTAGGTCTTGTGCCCTTTTGAACTAATGGATTTTAATGGTACCTTGTAAAAGTTTTGTGAATTATTGTAACATACTTTCACACTTTTTTAGGGTTTTATTAAATAGCTAAGCATAATCCTAAAAATAATAACTAGGCTTGTCATTAATAACTAGGATTTCTCATGCTTTAATTGGCCCTATTTTTCATCTACAAGCCTCATTTATTGCATATTTTTGAGGATAATCTCGACACCAATCAATGACCAATCATAATTTAGGTGTTCTTGGATTGTGTGGCCTAGATTTAGTGTCTAGGACTCTTTCACCACCTTGGGTGAATGAGTCCCACCTAGGTATTTTTTGCCCCAATGCAAGTTTAACACATTTCTAGACACTTTTCATTTTTGGTCCCATACATTATGTGCGATGGAATGCATTCAACACCTTAAGTGAATGAGTCTCATGTGACAAAAATGAAAATTTAAATCAAATTTTTGGCAAGATTTTATTTTCCTAGATCTGATGTTAGCTTATAGTGTTGTAATTTCGAGAATTCTTGCATAATTGACTATAAATACAAGGTTCCTTCACTCATTTTCACCTAAGAATTTTCTGAGAGAATCCTTATAACATAATTGAGTTCACAAGAGAATTCAAGAGCTCACAAGAGAGTTCAAGGGTAGAATATCAAGCATTCTAGAGGATTCTTCAAGTGTCAATCATCATGTCAAAGATTGCTTGCATCATGTTGTTTTAGAGCTAAAAATTGGGATGTAGGGTTTGTGATTCAAGCAAGTTATTCATTGAAATATCTATCAACATCAAGCAAGATTCCATATCTACATACATTGGATCCATTGCTTACATTTTTGCAACACCTTATTACTTCGGTTTGGTGAGTTTCAACATTGTCATTTGTTCATTCATCATTCTCCATTCATATTTACTTTCATTAAAAGGTCTAATTACCAACAAGGGATTTGACCAAGGAAAACCCCTATTCTCTAACGCCACAATTTATTTTCCCTCTTCTTGTGTGTGATTTGCAAATCTAGGTTGTAGATTTGTGAAGAAGCAAATTTGGAGAAAACTTGTCAAATCCTTAAAAGTTGTCAAAGTTGTCATCAAGCCTTGGAGAAGCTTGGAGAAGACCTACAAGTGGCATTTTGTTGATTCGTATCCAAAAACTAGTCAAAAATAGTAGAGCAGACTGAGAGACATGGAATCCAATTCAGAACTTTTGAAAAAGGATAAGTGGACTGATTCACCACTATCGATGAATGAGTCCCATTGTACAGGTCCGACATAAATTTTTTCATATTTGGATACCCTTTTGGCTGAAACTTGTTTTTGCACATTTTCTCAAAAAATGGACTGATTCGCCAAGCTTGGAAAATGAGTCCCATTCAACATAAATAGTAGATTTTTTAGTGATCTAGATCTCCCTCCTACTTTCTTCTATTTCTCAGGTGCACACCTTTAGTTTTATAGATTTCTATTGCATTTTGTTCATCATTTTAATTCATTTAGGATTAGTTTGCATACAATTAGGTTTTTGTTTTACAACTTGCATTACATTATCTTCTCCAAGTTTAAACTTGGTGGTGAACCTCTCATTATGTATCATTCAACCTCTAGGATAAACCTATTGCAAGATCTCAACCACCTTTGTATTGAGATCTCTAGGGTTACCCTTAAGTGGAGTCTCTTTGTAAGTGGGTGTGAGTATAGAACTTCACAACCTCTTCAATTTTAACAGGTTCCATTTTGGTGAGCCTACATTTAGGACATCATTATTCTGATTTGGAGTGCATTTACATCCTAGATTTAGCTTGCATTAACATTGCATTGGTTAATTTAAATTCTAGGGTTTCAAATTTTGCATTAGTGAAAGCTCATTTAGCTTGCATTATTGCATCTAGTTTCATTAAAAATCAATCAAATTTAGCATTTGCATCTCATATATAACTTAGAAAATATAAAAGGCATAAATTTCAATTCAAGAATTCTGAAAATTTTCAAAAACATTAGTACCTGGACTCATTCATTACCTTAGGCGAAATCCCTCTACATATTTTTTAGTGCATTTTCTAGAATTTACAGTTTATTTTTTGAGTATTTGTTTGTTGTTATTACCCTTCTGTTTCAACTTGGAAAATTTCTATTTCATTCAAATCAATGCATCTAGCTTAATCTCATTCATATTGTGCATTGTTCAAAATCAAAATTGCATTCACAACATTGTTGTATAGTTTCAAATCTAAAATTTACATCATGGATATGTGCTTTATCTAGCTTTGGATGTCATTAAATTCCTTAGTGGATGTGTCAAGTTGTGCTTTTGGAAATGAACCTAATGAAATTGAACTCACTCGTGCTCACTCAACTCCTAATGCATGTTCTCCTTTTGATGTTGACATCATTGGAGAAGATGATGATAGCATGAATGAGTTCCTAAATGATTGTCTTAATGACCTTGAAGCTAACGCCTCTTTCTATCCATCCATGAGACAACTAGACCTTTCTACAATATCACCTCTAGAGATGTTTGGTTACTTGCATCCTGAAACAAAAGTTGAGCCTAAGTTCCCTATAAAAGGTGAACCTATCCCCTCTAGACAAGTAAACACTCAACCATTTTATGACAACAAAATAACGAACACATCCATCAATCTAGAAGAAACATATGGCAAAGGTTTCATAATTTTGAGCAAACAAGGATGTGATACAACAAAAGAGCATGGCATTAATCAACTCCTAGAACAAATACCAACTGATGAAAATACAAAGTGGTTAGGATATCAAGATCCCCCTTGCACCAAACATGTTCCTAAAGAATATATAAGGCTTCGTAGTGATGGTATGGTTATCTTAGATCATCATCCCGATATGAATTTTCTTCTTCCTAAAGAAAAATCAATGATTCCTAACAATGACAAGGATGATATGATCCCTAGGTTCTCTCCCTCAACCTTCAACTAGAGAAGTTGGTGAATCTAGCAAATACAAAAGACCTTACAAAATACAAAAGCTACAACCTCCTCATCCACTACTTGAAAGTGAACGAAAGCTACAATTGATTTTGAAAAAATAATTAATAATATTTCCATATATGAATAGATTAGTCCTATATCCTAAGGGTGCAAAGGTCCCACATTATGTATATCATCAAATTCTTAGACATAGTAGCGATGAGTGTCATGCATTCCAATTAATATTGAAAAAATTTCACTTTTATGGCAATGAATGCCATCATGTGATTGTCGAGCCTTGTTTCACCTCCTTGTCATGTAATAGTTGTAGAACATTCTCTTCTCACTATTACATGACCTTTCTCATCATATACCTTGGCTCATTCTTTCCTTGAACTCAGTGGGGGCATGAAGTCAATAGCCTTGTCATAGTAATGCATTTGTCATTGTCCCTTGCATTCATTATTCACCTTTTTCTTGTATAGAATGAGATTGGGAGGTAGATGACCTACTCTAGGTTGAATCACATGTGCTTTACTAGTCTTTTTTATTTCATTTATAATTTATTTTTTGTTTGATTGCATGTGTGTGATGTGATCGCCCATGACCTTCTATTTGGTGTTCTCTCTCTTTGTGACATTCCTCTATTTGTAACTTCATTCTTCTCTATTCCATACATCTCTTTCACTTTTTATATCTTTTTCATTTTCCTTGTGTTTTCCATTTAGGGATGACATAAGGTGTCGAGACACCCTATGTCTCTTCCATGTTGACCCAAAAGGCTTTCTTTTTTAAAATTTTCCTTTTTAGTTGCTCCTTTTCATTTTTCTTGTCTTTTCCTTTTGGGGATGATGCAAGGCGTTGAGACATTCATGTCTCTTCCATGTTGACCCAAAATTTTTCCTTTGTTTTCGCTCTCTTTGTGTCATTCTTCCACTTCTGTGTATCTGGGGAGTGATGAAATTTTTGAGCTCTCTAAAAACATTGTAGCAAAGAACATACTGACCCCAAATCCATATATCCTTTATGTGTTTGGTGTTTTCATTTTGCAAGAAACCCCTCTCTTTTATTTTTCTCTCACATGACATAGCTTTACTCATAAACACATGACTTGGCATAGGGCTTTCCAAGTTGGCTCTCATGTCTTTCTTCTTATTGGTATTTATCATTTTCTACTTTAAAGTAATTTCTCACAACATGGTGTTTAGAAATTTCTTTAAATTGGGGGCATACACTAGCATTATTTTTTTGCATTATTCTTTTTCATGGTTCTTGGTGTAGCCTGCTTGCTTCATATGATGCATTTTTCAATTTGTGGATGACATTGGGTTTGATGTCCTTCATGAGTGTGATCTCTCTTAGAATATCACATTCTTCTTAGTGGCTTTATGTGACACACTACATCCCCTAACATGTGAATTTTTTATTCTTTAATTGGTCCTCTCTTGGAGACATTAGGCACAATGTTCCCTAAGTTAAAGACCTTACATGAACTAAGCAAGAATCCTTTGAACAATTCCTATTTTTCATTTTGTATTTATTGTCATATGGCCACCTTTCATAATACAACTTTCATTCCTATGGAGCCATCCTATTTGTTCATGAGCCCCAAGCATACGAAGTTTTTCTTGTCTCATGAAGCTCAAAAATAATTTCTTCTGTGGCACCTTATTAGAGTTATCAAGAGGTGTAACTTTGGTATGGTTGAACAGGAAGCCCAATTTGAGGCATGAATTTACCCATAGCCACTTGTGTGTGAGTGAGTGCATACCAACCATGAGTGTATATATCTCACCTTTTAGGACTTCTCACTTGGAAGACAACCAAGAGTTTTGCTGGCTTAGAGTGAGTATACATTTAAAAAAAAAAACAACCTAGATCTGAACCACATCATGTTGGATGAACGATCGAAGCTTGATTTGGCTCTCTTTTTCCTTTTACCTTTTTATCTTTTTCCTCTTTAGCAGTGTATGCTTGCACTTTTTTTTTGTTCTTTATATCACTCTCATGTGTGTTCATTTGTGCTCATGTTGGTTTGTCTCAGGATCTTAATCTTGGGGGATTTTAAAAGCATCTCCTCACTTTTTCCAAGTATGATCAATAAAGAAAGTGGTGATTCATAATGGGCCTCATTGATCGAGTTTTAAATCTTGGGAAATCAACGGTTGAGATTCGACATGCAGTGAATAATTTTTTGCTCACACGAGTGAACCAGGATCGCCATTAATTGCAGAATGATTTCAATACCTCTATTTAATAAGGATTTTCTATAGTTCGTTCGCTCATCTATATTTATCAAAGCCCAGGGATAATTGTCACAGGTACTGGAGTAGCAATTGTAGTTGCTTGAGGATTTCTCATGAAGGTGGCCGACTGGTGTTTTCTAGTACATTAATATAGATGCATATGGTATTCTTGCTATGGTTTGGTGATTATTTATGTGTCTAGTGCTTGTGGGGCTCTCATTGTCTGCATATAGGAGTATTCTTGGGATTGTAGCTAGTATTTTCCTTGCATAATTAGCTCTGGGTAGGTGTTTTTTTTAAAATGAGTCAACCAAGTTCCTTTGCTACACTATTTCATAGGTCAAGGAGATTAAGTTTGCAAGAACCATTGGTATGTGAGCCCAAAAAAAAACCCATAGTGGCGCACACACCAGTTACTCCAAGGGCTAAGAGGATTTTTCGTAGAAAGGTTGAGAGAATCATCATCAAGAGTGCCTACAATCTTAGAACAAGGACCATTTCAAAATAATCGATTAAGTTTAAAGGGAAAGGGTTTGTGAAATTTGTGAAAGAACTAACGAGACCCAATATAGGTCCAAGGGTTTGTTCGGAGAAACCTAGTGCTCTGGTTATAATTTTTGATAGCTCTTCAAGAGAGGAAGAAGGAGTTAGCCTTGGTGCTAGTCACTTCCCTATCTCCCTAGTGCCATATACTGACACAAAATATATTGTGGTCCTTACAACTCCACTCTCTGTCAGGGGGCCTAATGGGGGTGTCAACTCAGCGGCTAACAAGGTTGGGTGACACCCATGTTCCCTTTCTTGTTGGTGTCTAGTTTCTGGATGTTGTGGTGTTTATTTCCTACATGGTTGGTTCAGTGGTTTTGTTGGTGGTGGTGATGGCCACTCTTCTTGGTATTGAGCGATGTGCAGATTTTGGGTGATAGTGCCTTTTGGAAGGCTTGTGTGGCACCTTCGACAAATGGCTTGGCACTCCTTTTTTACTTTTTTATTTCCTGTGGTGTATGAATGAAAAAAAGTAATGGTTCAGGAATCAAACCCCATGAAATGAAATTAATGTTGAAATTATCATAAAATGTAACTATAATGAGCCCTTTGCTTATTGCTCCCTTGGCTTATAAAAGGGATTTGAAGGCTCATTACAGGGGTCAAGATTTTGAGTCTAGAATAGCTTAGGTAGAATATAATAAACCAATGTGATACAAAACGCATGATAGGTATGCCAAAAAATTGTCTTGGGTATAATTTTTGTATGTAATATTCTTAAATAGTTTTTGCATGGATTCCTAATATCAAAACAAACTTATAAAACTAGAGCATGTACTCTCTTGTATGCAATTATTACACATTATAAATGAAAATATCAAGTGTCTTTTTATTTGTCTTCAATGGTTAATTGAATGTATGACTCTTTTCCTATTTTAGCTCAAAGGGTTAATTAAATACTAGAAGGGAGTTGTAGGTCTGTAAGAACTTTCACAAGATTTTGATAAGAAGTAATGTTTTAGGTACTGTGAATTTTCATAATGTAAGGCATTATGAGATTAGCTCACTTATATTAGGGTTAGGTAATTCATGTATTACTAACTATTGCATATTCGAATCCTTTCCCAATTGATCATACACTGGCTTATTTGTCTTGAACTCTTGTAATCTAATGACTTAACTAATATTCCTAGTCATGGATTCACAATAATGACAATATTGAATTAAATTTTATCAATTCTAGGATATAAGTCCAAAATATACCCTTGTTTTTGGTGAATGAATTGTCATTCGTGAGAAGGTCAACCAAGCTTTGGATGGGTGATGATTGTTTGCATGAGAAAGGAACTTATCTATGTAGAAGTGTTCTTTATTTTAACAAAATCCTTATGAACACAACTGAGAAATACCCTCCCAAGCCCCACAGAGCCTAAAGTGTAGGGATGAAGGGCCTGAAAGCCTTTACCTATTGAGTTGGCTATTCCTCTTTAGGATTCTTGATGATGAAGGTTGGCTACCCTCTAGAGTTTTCCTAAGGTGTATTGGAAAAAATACCAACAAAATGGCAACTCTGCTAGGGACAAATTGTACTCTCCAGATGTAGATCCCTATATCACAAAGTCAAGTGGTGCAAATAGTATGAGAATTAAATTCATACTTTGAAGAATTCTTGAGCCTAGTTAAGGATTTGATTGTAGTAAAACTCAAAGGATCTGAAAGTGACTCCATTGTCGAGCCAGACCCAAAATGTGTTCATTTGATAAGAAACTTCATCTCATTGAAGTTTTTTCCTCCCAATTGGAGGTGGAGACTCTGACTAAGAACTTGAAAAAGAATATACTAAAGTTATAGATCCATGGGTTTGAAGATAAAAATAGATGAAAGCTACAAAAGGTGAGGTACTTTCATGTTATTAAAGAATATTTAATCATATTTGTAAGGAAACTATGAGAATTCTATTGGTTTAGGATGTAAATGGTGTTGTCATATCACTTTTGGTGTTGTCATATCGCTTCCTAAGTCAATGATCTGGTGCACATCTCTATATTTGTTCATACCAGATGATAGAATAAAGAACAAGGTATCCGACTGAAGTTGAATTTATTTGCATTACCAGTTTATCAGTTCACATTGTGGATCTTAGGGAAGATCATTGAGCATCTGGAATATCTTACTCTTGAGTTTTATGTCATCGCATCAAGTGGTGTACGAGTTAGGAAATCCAATTGATTAATTTTTTGTTTAACAAAGCAAAGATCCAACTTGGTGAATATAATATGTTGTGAATATTTGAGGAGAAATTATTTAATTAAATTTGTGTTCTATTATGTTGATTTGGGTCATCACTTTGCTATAGCTGACTTTGGATGATGTGCATTGAAAATCATTTGTGGATTTAGCTGACTATTGGAAAATACTTTATATCTTATTGAAGCCAATGGGTAGCGATCCAATCTTTAGCTGCAGATATATGTAAGTGATCAATTATATAATTTTGAAATAGATGCAAAGTGTGTTGGTGTGTGATGTGAAATTTAGAAGGATAGTTGAGCAATTTCACTTGCATGTATAAGATTTGTGATGTGAATTTTAGTAGAGCACAACAGAAGAGCATAATCAAACAAAAGGTCATGAAATCGACTAATGTGCTTAACCAGAACTATTCTCAGGCATTTGCAAATGCTATTTCATAGTTCACCATTTTTGTTGTCTTTTGAAACTGAATGTAAGGCAGTGAGCTCTAGGCAGTGTGTCTGAATGCAAGTGCATTCTCATTTTGTAAAACTTATATTTGAGTACTCAAATTATGGATTGACCTCCACAATGGTTTTTCCCCTATCAGGATTTCCATGTCAAAATCCTTGTCTTATGGTGATGTGGATGATTTCTTTATATGATTGCATCTTTCTTTCAGTTCAATGTTGTATGTGGTTTAATGCTCAAATTAATAAAGTTAAAATTTGTAGAACACTGATTCACCCCCCTCTCATTGTTTCCAGATTCCAACAATTGGTATTAGAGCCTAGTTCCTTTGAAGAAGTTTACAACTTGAAATGGATCTTGGAATGTAATGGAATTTGGTAGTCTTCAACAATAGCTAGTGGTGGAACTTGATGATCTTGATCAATCCAAAGAAGAAGTCTTGGAATTGAAAGCGAATATTGAGGATGCTGAGAAATTCATTCAGACATTGAAGGATCAGATTGTTAAGTCCATGGAAAAGAGAAAGGATCTCTGTTATTAGATTAGAAAAAAAGAGAACAAAATAATGGATGATGTTCACCTGAATCAAACCTTGAAGGGAATCACTGAAGAACATGAAAATCTTGCTAGAAACAATGCTACCCTAAAGCATGAGATGGAATCTATGGTGATGAAGCTGACTAAGGAGATTGAAGAAAGAAAGAAGAATGAGGAAATCTTGCTCAGTCCTTAAAAGAAAGATCCGATGAATGCAAAATAATTAATGGAGAATTCATTCAGTTGGAGATTGGCCTACAAAAATCCAAAAACAATGAAGAGGAGCTTGAAAAATAGATTGTAATTCTCAAGGATGAACTTGCTACTACAAATGAATACAAGGAAAAGTTCAAGATCAGCTCAGCTAAGCTTGTTGAGCTAACTCAAGGTCACAAGAATGGAAATGACAAGTGATGTCTTGGATATGGAAAAGGAGAAAGTTCTGGATATCAAATGATAAAAGAAAAAAGGTATCCAGTAAGACAACCTAATGCTCAAAAGTTGAATGGATACTATTTTTCTTCCAATAAATTTGGTCATATGGCTTCTCAATGTAGAAATAAATTGAAATCAAGTGATCCATCAATCTCTGGTTAGTGTTTCTATTGCAACAAGTTTGGTCATAAGTCAATCTAATGGAAAAATATATCAAACAACTCCGTCAGTAGAAGGAATGTTAAATGTCATACTTGTGGAAGATTTGGGCATATTGCTAACCAGTGGAAACCAAGAATAAATCATTGGAATGACTGGTCTAGACAAGGAAAAATGTTGTGTGTTACAACTGCAACAAATATGGTCACATTGCAAGATTCTATAGAAACAAAAATATGGATAGAAAAGGTCCAACATAAAATGGTAGAAATATGTAGAAAGATGATAAAGAAAAGGGAAGGTGACTACGGATGAAATAAGAGGTCAAATGAAGAAGATATGGATAAGAAATAACAAGTATTATGTAGGAAATGGTTTCGTACTGGAACTTGCTTATGGTAATTCTTACAAAAAATGATTTCAGGTCATTGGCCTAGGGGGATTTTTCTAAGAAAATCCTTTTTCCCCTATCCATAGTTGGTATTGAAATGTGAAAAATTGTCAACAATTGTATTAATGATTTACAAATGCATTGGAAAGCACTCATAAAGAAATTCAAGCAATTGAAGGTGCACAGAAGAATTTTTCTCTCGTTGACTGAGAAAAGAAAGTATTCAGATCACCTAGGGAAAAAACATTTATTACAATAAAAGGTTAGGTGTGAAAGTAATAAAAGGCAAGTTGAAACCCTCATTTGCTACTTCACATCGAAGAAAAAGATGGAGACCACTTTGCAAATAGAATTCTAAAAGCATGAAGATAATTCAACAGTGAAACCCTAATCCATCAGGTACTTCAAAAAATCTCATTTAATTTGGTGTGTGATTGAAGAACTTCTTAAATATGAACAAGACATAAGTATGAAAGATAAAATGGAAAAAACTCAAAGGGATAATCAATCTAGAGGAGTATAACAGTGAGAAGATTAGAGTCGTAAGAAAATTTTTGTCGCCTGATGAATTGAAATGGTTGAAAGAAGCTAAACAAAAAATCTTGGATATTTGGAGTGAATTTCCTTATTTCGAGAATGCAGAAATCATTAAGTTTATTCTAAGCAGATTGAATGCCGATATTGTAATTCTAATTAAAACCTACCATATCTCGAAAGAAGTGATTGAAACTATAACTCGATTATGCAAAGTTGGGGATGTACTGAGAAAGAAGTCAATCTAGAATAAAGAAGTTGAAACCCTAACTGGAGGAATTGGAGATCAAAGGGAATTAATAATCTCGACAATTAGAGATTCAGTGACAAGGTACATTGTGCATGGTGTATCCTACAAAATCTTTTTCAGAAATAGAGAAGGTGCAACTTCGGCAAGTGTTGTTTACATTTCACACAAGATGATAATGGAAGATCAGGGTTTTGACTTTTGCACTTTACTGAAAGATCAACTCATGAAGAACGTTCAATTGACAAAGATGACAAATTACCCTTTCAATTTTGGTACTTTAATTATATGTCTTGTGATGTACTTTCTGAATTGCTTACCAATGAACAACAATGTAATATGGAAAGAGAATGAACCGTTCTACAAACAAATTTACATACACTCTAATAGTTTGGCAAACTGTGATCAAGCATATGAAAGTTTCTTTAAAGGTTTGCTAGGAAATTTTGGATCAATGAGTGTTTCCCTTTTGGTAAGGGCACTTGAAGTTGGTTCCTACTTTGGTGAGATGTTGAGGAAGAAGAAAAGAGAAAAATAAATAGCTATCTGTACTCCTCCAACATGCAAGACTCCAAGAATCAAATGGAAAGGAAAAGAACAGGTAATTGTAGATATACCAGATGAGAAATATGATAAGGAAAGTGAGGAAACCCATGGAAAGGAACTAGAAATAGCCAAACCAGAACAAGAAAAGTCTATTACAGAAGAAAGTGAAGAAGAAGGTGACTTAACTCGAGAAGAACTATTATAGCTAATTCACAAGAAAGATGGAATACAAAAAATTGCAAACATGTGGTCTATCAGATCTTCATATGAGCGGGATATGATTTTAAATGAACTATGTGCTCATCTTGTGCACAACCATATTAAATTAGAGAGTTTGCATAATACATTGCCAAAAGAGTTGATTGAATGTATCAAGAAAACCATGGACTTTGAGTCCCAAAACAAGGAAGAAGAAGAAAAAGTAATTTTACATCTGAAGAAGCAGTAAAGATTATCATTCACCAAGCTAAAAAGGCACATGAATCAGCTAAGACAATGCATAAACACAACAAATAGCATCTACAACTACTATCTTAATTGGCCTCATGCAATCCACAAGTACAAAGAAAATTTGGAACAAATTGAAACTAAATTGAACAGGTTTTAGACAAAACTTTGACATATTTCAGGATTACGATGGTGAAATCAAGAAAATGATTCAAGAATTACAAATAGAGCATACAAATGTTCAAAACACTAGAAAAAATATTGTTGAAACCTTTTGGAAAGTGAAGGATATAGCATAATGCAAACTGGAATAGTTGATTGAGATACTAAGGAAAGGAGAGATATTGGAAGAAGCCATCACCATTCTGGAATCCCTCATCAAGATTATCAACCAGACATCAGAAAACAACAACATGATTATAAAAACTAGGATTGCAGTAGAATCATGGAAGAAGTTTCTTCCAGAGATGAAGGAAAAATACAAAATAATCTTCTAACTCAAGTAGTGGATGTATGTCTTCAAATTTGGAACCAGTTTTTGATTAAGCTGTTGGTTTTACTCCAAAAAGAGATTACTATAAGAATTTTTTTTGGTTTGTCATTAATGTCAAAGGGGGGGAGAGAGAAGTGAAAAAATCCTTATCAAACTTAGGGGGAGTTGTGTCTTTTTGAAGTATTGAAGGTTTGTAGTATGTTGGTAATGACACTTAGTCATTTTGCACTAAGTGTTGCCATCAATGCCAAAGGGGGAGATTTTTGGCATATGGCTTCTGGTGTTGTCATTGATGGCAACCTAAGTCAGTAATCTAGTGTGCATCTCTATATTTGTTCATACTGAAAGATAGAATAGAGAACAAGGCATCTGACTGAAGTTGAATCTATTTGCATTACCAGTTTATCAGTTCATGTTGTGGATCTCAAGGAAGGTTGTTGAGCATCTAGAATATCTTAATCTTGATTTTTGTGTCATTACATGAAGTGGTGTACGAGTTAGGAAATCTAGTTGATTAATTTTTTGTTTAGCAGTGCAGAGAGCTGACTTGGTGAATGTAATATGTTGCAGATATTTGAGGAGAAACTGTTTAAGTATTTTTGTGTTCTATTATGCTGATTTGGGTCATCACTATGCTATGGCGGACTTTAGATGATGCACATTGAAAATAATTTATGGATTTAGCCGACCATTGGAAAATAATTTATATCTTATTGAAGCTGACAGGTAGTGATCAAATCTTTAGTTGGAGATATATATAAGTGATTGATTATATCATTTTGAAATAGATGTAAAGTGTGTTGGTGTGTGATGCGAAATTCAGTTGAGCGATTTCACTTGTGTATATAAGATTTGTGATGCAAATTTTAGTAGAGTAGAGAAGAAGAGTAGAATCAAATAGAAGGTCATGAAATTGACTAATGTGCTTAACCAGAACTATTCTCAACCATTTTTGTTGTCTTTTGACACTAACTATAAGGTAGTGAGCCTTTCTGTTATTGAGAAGTGAGCTCTAGGAAGTGTGCCTAAATGCAAGTGCATTCTCATTTTGTAAAACTTATATTTGAGTACTCAAATTGTGGATTGACCTCCACCACGGTTTTTCCCCTAACAAGTTTTCCATGTAAAAATTCCTTGTGTTATGGTGTTGTGGATGATTGCATCTTTCTTTCAATTCAATGTTGTAAGTGGTTTAATGCTCAGATTAATAAAGTTAAAATTTGTAGAACACTGATTCACCCCCCCCTCTCAGTGTTCCTAGATTCCAACAAATGGTTCCCAATTAAGTGACATGGCATTGGTTAAGGGAAGATTAGTTGAAATTTTACATTTCTCTAGAGGAATAATGTGGAATTATAGATTATTATAGAAGGAACATGTGTATTTTTGATTTAAAGAAAATTATACACAAAGATTGTGATGAAAAGGGCTTGAGATCTCATTTGTGAGGAGGATTTGAATATCCCATGTGAGACATCTGAAAAAGCTTGCAAGGTATGACAAGATGTCTTTCCAAGTTGTGTCTTCTGATGAAGATTTAAATGATGGGTGCCCCCAATCACATTAGGGGTTTTTTAATAGTGAAATGTAAAATTCCCTAGATTTTAGTGGCATTTGTGGTTACTCAAATGTTGTACCACACACGATTAGGGATAAGATACCAATATTTAAAGGTGAACATACTGAATCAACAAGTCAACATTTGCAGGAGTTTGTTGATGTGATGGGAGATTATGAGGTAGTCTTTGAAGATATAGTTATGGAATTTTTTGTTCAATCCTTAAAGGGAGATGCAAGAGATTGGCTATCTTACCTACCAACATCTTCAATACACTCATGGAGTGAGTTTAAATTGGTGTTCATGGAGGAGTTTGGAGAAAGGATTAATCTAGTCCTAGTTAGGAAAAAAATTATGGATATGGAGAAAAGGGAGAATGAGTTGGTCCCTTCTTTTAATGTTAGGTTCTCAAAGGTAATCAAAGAGATCCCTACAAACATAAGACCGAATGATGTTGAATTTTTAGTGGTATACTTGGGTGCATTGGACAAGAACATGGGATATTTGTTGAGAGATAAGAAAAACCCACAACATTGCAACAAGCATATCACATTGCTATAGAAATTGAGAATGATTTGAAATACTCAATGATGAAGGGATGCTTCAGTATTCATGATGACTATCCTGGTACTACCCATGCTACCATGGTTAATAGATCAACCAATAGAGGATTAAAGTAGGGGGGGGGAATTCTTGTTGTTACAAGTTCTTAATTAACATAATAGGAAGATCATAATGAACCTGAAAGGGAATATATAAATGTGCATAGCAAAGATGATCAAGTAATTGCAATCAAAAGGCTGTATCATATGAAAAGGATCAAAGGGGAATATCCTAACCATATTTTCTTTAGATTCACAGATGCCTTGTTTAAAATACTTGAAAGTGTTAGACCTAATATTTCAATATGCATTGATTTGTTTTGTGAATTGTATCAATTTGGATTGAATGCTTTACCAGAGGAATTGAAGCCTCACACCTTGAACCAAGTCATTGATTGGATAAGGGTTGTTGAGGGATCTCATGATGAATACACTAGACAAGTGTCACCTCATAATATTACCAGTTATGTCCATTATCAAGAGGATCAGGAATCTATACAATTGGGTCAAGGTGATGTATTAGAGCATGAACAATTGGTTGATGATTTTTGTTGTTTTACAAGTAGTATAGTTAAAGATGCACAACATGAAGATGAAGAGGTGGTGCATGATATCCAGCCTTGGGATATTATGGATGATGAGAAAAAGAAAAGGGAAACACCACATTTTAGTCTGACTGGAGATCATGATACACAAACCAGTGAAAATGGTGATGAAGTCGAGTTAGGATAGTATTTTGTTGGTTATAACTCATCTTATGAAATGGAAATGGAATATATGGCCTCCATTGGAGGATATGTTGATAGTCTTGAGAGGGCACACTGGATTGTGGATGAAAAAATTTCTTCATGTGAATAATTTTCAAAGTGTGGATCCATAATTTTGAGTATACGTGATGAAGATGACTCTAAGAGTGTTTCTTTTTGTTCTTCAAAGGATTATGATGATGTCTAATGCATGGAGGGTTGTGATCCACACACTATGGAGGCGAGGGTGAGTGTGACCACAATGAGGATATGGCAGAATCCTCTATATGATGAACCTTCACAAGCATGTGAAGTGACAAGAAGTAACCTTTATTGGTGTAGGAACAATCCATTATTTGTTGTAAATTTTGATGATTTTTTAATAAATATGTCTTTTAATAGTACTAGAGATAATGCAAATGAGATAGCAGAAAGTAAAGGTCAGAATGGTATCAAAGTTTTTGATTCCGTCCTCATAGATATTGACCTAGATTTATTAGCTTCCCATTCACCTAAGGGGTGCAGAAATGAGAGTGCTAGTACTAGCACTTGCTCACAAGTAAGTAAACTTGATATTTTTGATGATATCCAAAAAAGTAATCTAGGTATGTTGTCAAGCGATCATGAGGGTGAATTGTGTAATGAATGGAATGAAGTTGGGAATGTTATCTCTTTTAAAGATGGTACTACATACAATACCATTGTTGATGAGGGTGTTCAGGGTGAGGCAATGGTTGTGCTGTTAAACTTCCCTACTGAAGAAGATGGTACACACCCTAGAAAAGGGATAAGCTCACTTTTGGGTAGCAAGGTTGTGGATCATGAACTAGCCTTGCTATGTGATAACAAGAAAGAGCGTGTTGATGAACCCTTAGATTACATGGATATTGTAGGATTGCTTAACCTAGGTGAAGAGAAACTAAGGGGTGTGAATTTCATGACATGTGTTGTTTTCCAGTATGAATATGCACTTGAATTTTTTGCAGATACCTCCCAACTTTTGGATCTTATCATAGAACTGCTCCCATCTAATGATGATAACACTCACTTCTGCTATAGGGAGGATGCTACTAAATATGAATATTTTCTCTTTGACACTTCTGAGGCCGAATCTAGTTTACAACAGTTTATGTATAAAAGTTTCCAGTTTGATCTACAAATGAGATGTGATGTTTGAATTTGTGACCAGGCAGGCTATGAATGCTTTACTACTTTATTCCAATCTGATGGGCTCTAGGTCCAACAAGTCAGTAAAGGGGAGAGCAGTATAATGGATGGGATCATGGATGTCAATTTTAATGATGATGATTGTCCTAAAATGCTCAACTCACTTGTGTACCTGTTACAAGTGACATAGGACAAGGTCTTTGATAGAGGTAAGAATTGATTCTCCTTCCATTCGATGGCCTGGTGCCATCAAATCAAAAGAAAAGGGGAAGGGAAATTGTGTACAGGAGCTATTTGAGGGCACCTAATCAATCTAGAATTTGGTCTGCTTCTACCTAAGATTTTGAGATCTTGCTATGCCCACAAGAGGCATATATCCCCATTTGGAGCAATTGGTGGAACCCCTAAAATTTTTAATGGTTCCATTGAAATCCTTGGTCAAATCTTGATAATTATAGTCTTGATTGTTCATAGGGTTGGGATTTTACAATTCTTATTCATGTCTATACTTTTGTTTGGTCTTTTAATTTCTAATTTTGAGTTGATCGACCATATCAAGTTATTGGTCCTAGGGTTTGTTCAAAGAAACTTGGTGCTTTGGTTATAATTTCTTATAGCTCTTTAGGAGAGGAAGAAGAATTCATCCTTAGTGTTGGCCATTGCCTTGTCTCCCTAGTGCCATATACTGACTTAGATGATGATGTGTTCCTTGAAACTCCACTCTCTATCAGAGGGTCTGGTGGGGATGTCTACGTAGCGGCTAACAAGGCTAGGTGACAGTCATGTTTCCTTTCTTGCTGCTGTTTGGTTTCTAGGTGATATTGTGTTTATTTCCTTTATGGTTGGTTTGGTGGTTTTTGCTACTGGTGGTGATAGTGACTCTTCCTAGTATTGAGCGACGTGTGGATTTTGGGTGATAGCACCTTTTGGAAGGCTTGCATGGTACCTTCGACAAATGGCTTGGTGCTCCTTTTTTTTCTTTTGTTCTTTTTTCTTTCCCCTGGTGTATGAATGAAAAAAGGTAATAGTTTGAGAGTGAAACCCCATGACATGAAATTAATGTTGAAATTATCATAAAATGTAACTATAATGAGCCCTTTGCTTGTTTCTCCCTTGGCTTATAAAAGGGATTTCAAGGCTAATTAAAGGGGTCGAGATTTTGAGTCCAGAACAACTTAGGTAGAATACAGTAAACCAATGTAATACAAAAGGCATGATGGGTATGCTATAACATTGTCTTGGGTACAAGTTTTGTATGTAATATTCTTAAATAGTTTTTGCATGGATTCCTAATATTAGAACAGACTTACAAAACTAGAGCATGTACTCTCCTATATACAGTTATTACACATTATAAATGAAAATATCAAGTGTCTTTTCATTTGTCTTCAATGGTTAATTGAATGCATGACTCTTTTCCCGTTTTAGCTCAAAGGGTTAATTAAATACTAGAAGGGAGTTGTAAGTCTGTAAGAAATTGCCCACGATTTTGATAAGAAGTAATGTTTCAGGTACTATGAATTTTCATAATGTAAGGAATTATGAGATTAGTTCACTTATTTTAGGGTTAGGTAATTCATGTATTACTGACTATTGCATATTCAACTTTGTGCTCAATTGATATGACACTAGCTTATTTGTCATAAATTCTTGTAATCTAATGACTTAGCTAAAATTCCTTGCCTTAGATTCACAATAATGACAATATTTAAAATTAAATATTATCAATTTTGGGATATAAGTCCAAAATATACCCTTGTTCCTAGAGAAATGGTCATTCATGAGAAGGTTAGCCAAGATTTGGATGGGCACGATGTTTGTTTGGATGAGAAAGGAACTTATATGTGCATAAGTTTTCTCCATTTTAATAAAATACTTATTAACATAATTGGAAAATACCCTCCCAAACCCCATAGAGCCTAAAGTGTAAAGTTGAAGGGCTTGAAAGCCTTTACCTGATGAGTTGGCCATTCATCTTTAGGATTCTTGATGAAAAAGGTTGGCTAACCTCTAGAGTTTTCCTAAGGTGTACTGGAAAAAAAACAAACACCCCTCTTGGTGTGTTTTTGTCTACTTTAGTGTGAGTTTGAAATAACTTACTCCTCTTACTAAAGTGGGGGCTAAATGTGACAACTAAAAAAGTAACCCTTCTACTTTTTCTAGCTTGTTCAGGTCTTCCTTGTGATTTTAGCTTAATGTTCCCTCAATTTAGTGTTGTAATGTGGATAACACATTCATATTAGGTCTTGGGCCCTTGTGAACCAATGGATTTTATGGCGCCTTTTAAAAATGTTATTAAGTATTGTAACACACTTTCACACTTTTCTAGGGTTTTATTAAATAGCTAAGAATAGTCCTAAACATAATTAATCTTAATCTTTCCTTATCTAGAGTATTGTAATGTGTTGTAACACACTTTCACATTCCTCTAGGCTTGTCATTGATAACTAGGATTGCTTTTTCTTTAATTGGCCCTATTTTGCATCCACAAGCCTCATTTATTGCATCTTTTCGATGATAATCCTAACACCAATCATTGACCAATCATAATTTAGGTGTTTCTAGCTTGTTTGGCCTAGATTTAGTGTCTAGGACTCATTCACCACCTTGGGTGACTGAGTCCCACCTAGGTCTTTTTGGCCCTGATGTAGGTCTCACACATTTCTAGACACTTTTTATTTTTGGTCCCATACATTATGTGTGATGGGACTTGTATACACCTAAAAATGGTCTGGAGAATTTCGATTAATTGAATACAAATTATTTGATTAATTATCCTAATTTCCTCTACTATCGAATAAATAGAAATATTTATTTATATAGTTCACATCTAAATTCATCTTAATTAAATAAACAAAATTAAATACTTTGTTTGATTTAATTATCACATCCCTATTTTAATCTATCACATCGATCTCAAATTAATTAAATAAAGATCAAAACACTTTATTTATTAATTTCCATATTCCTTTGTTTAATTTAATAAACAACTATCCTATAGTTCATTTTATTAAATTATTTATCTCCCTTTTCCTAATTTAAATAAATCAAAAATATTTGAATTAGAGCATAAGGAATATTCCAATCTACATTTCCTCAAAAATGAATTAGATTTCCTATGTCTAATCCATGTCTAAAATATGTCACAATTAATGCTTTGAAACTTCATGAGAAGTTTTGGAGACAAATTGGAGAGAAATTTGGAATTTGATCTCTCAATCCTCCTCCATCAATCTTTCCTCTTCTCTTGCCTGCTATTTTCATGGGTAGAGACAATCTCCATCTTTCTTTCAATCTCCTCCATTTCTCACCATTCAATTCTCCAGATTGAATCCAAGCCTCTCAAAGCTTTCCCTGTGCATTTCTACAGGCAGGAATTCTATAAATAAAGCCTCATTGAACCAAGAAAAGGATCCAAATAATCAAGTTTATGCACTCTTACTCAGCAGGAATTCAAGCATCAAGCAATCAAGTTTTCAACCATGGCTTCCTCCTGTAGCTACAATTATCTGTTTCATATATGCTAATTTATATTGTTTATCATTTTGTATTGCATTAAGCATCATTTTGTTCTTTGAATTGTCATTTTAACAGTCTTATTTGCTTAAACAATCTGAGAGCAATTCTGATTTAAAAAATCTTTGGAGATAGAGAGAAATATGATGCTTTCAATTGATTAATATTTTGAATTGATTCAATTTGATTAATCTTTGATATAATGTCATATTAAGAAGTGTTTTAATCTTTTTTACTTATTCACACTTACAATTTGGCACCTACCGTGGGGCATTAACCCCATTTTTGCAATTTTTTGGACATTATCACACAAGTTCTTGGTGTGTTTTCTTAGAGTGCTTCCATTAAAATTTTTAGCACTTCTAGTCACTATTTTAGTGCTTCCATGGCAAACTTCGGCACTTCAGTACCCTGTTTCAGCACTTTCGGGTTTTAGCACATCAGGTAACTATTTTAGCGCTTCGGTGTAATATTCCAGTGCTTTTTGTAAAATTAGTCTGGATCTGACGCATCTACGGCCAGATTTTAATTTTTTTCACAGTTGGACTAAAACATATCAATCTAGGATAGCCACTTCAAAGTTTCTAAAATTGATCAATCCTAGGATAGTCACTTTATGGTTTTTCTTAAAGAAAATCTATCAATCCTAGGATAGTCATCACATTCTTATAGTAGAAGTTAAAAAGAACATCATGATTTCTATGAAGCAACACCTTCACATAGATTAGAAAATTTATTTTTCGGCTTTTAAAACAGAACAAACTTATATGATGTGCTTGTGGTGATTAGGCTTATGCTCTCCCCTTAATTGGGTGACCAAAGTGCTAGATTCACTTTTATTTCATGTTTTTTACGCTTTATTAAATCCTTTAGCAGGCCTATCGTAGTGGGAAAAAATACTCACCCTATGGGAACAACCTAAGTGGGAACAACCAAAGCCAGGTTTTCCAACCCACTATCATAAAAAAGCAAGTTGTTGATGAAAGTCCAACTTGACGGTAGTGAGCAAGATAACCATTCCCAAAATCTTAGTTCTAAAGATTGGGAGGTCTCCTGAGGGAGTTTATCTATTTGCCGCACTGAACGAAACCCTATCTACGAACCATAGAGTAGTTTCTTGCCAGGTCAGTATCCATACATTGTCATACTGACGATGCAAGGGGAGGGAAGAATCTATCCCCAAGACATTCACCATATAATTACCAAGGACTGCTTGCTCAAAGGATTCAATATCCACTTCTGTCACTTTGAGTACATGCCTAGCAACGAAAAAAACACGGGCGCCCTCTAGGGGGTGACACTGCTGTGTGAGTCAACGTAATTCAAGATGTGGGTTGTGAGTATAATGATGACCTACTTGTCCTTAAGTGTGAGTCTATTTGATTTGTGTACAATTGTCAAAACAACCCGTCAAAATTAATAAAGATCATTCATGATTTTTGAACATACACGATCTTTTTAGTTTTAAAACACTTATTCAAAATTGCTTGCTATGTTTTCATAAATTCATTTAAATTAGATTAAAGATCATCCTAAAAATGTCAAGTCAAAAATAGATCAGAAAATCCATGCTGCGAAAATGGAAGTCCACCACATTTCTCAAGACAAAAATCAAAGTCACAAAACCCAAGAAACCTCTCGGTTATAGAAATAAATTGAGAGAACAGTATTTTCTATATCAAAATCGGAAACTCTTTTTACAACATAGAACATTCATCCATAGATATCATGATTTTGCTAGGGGTCACACATTAGATTACGCAGTAGAGCCACTCTACTCACGAGCCTTCTTCCAGAGGAGAGCTCTCATACAATTCCACAACCATAGTCAACAGATTCATCCTTCTTATCTTCCACAATCTATGATATAGTATGTCACAAGACCAGATCAAATTTTGCAGTAGAAAGTCTTAAAAAGTCCTATTTTTAGTGTTCTGGAAAACCTGTTTCAGCGCTTCGGGTCACTGTTCTAGCGCTTTCATGAAACAACACTTTCCGGCATTGTTTTAGCGCATTCAGTCATTATTCTAGCTCTTATGTCAAAATAGCGCTTCTATCACTTTTTACAATGCTTCTGGGCTTTGTTTCGGTGCTTCTGTGAAGTAGCACTTCCGTCATTTTCTCCAGTGCTTTCGAGCACTGTTTTAGCGCTTATGTCAAAATAGCACTTTGGTCACCTATTTCGGCGCTTCTGGACTCTGTTCCAGTGCTTCTGGCCTCTATTTTAGTGCTTTCAAAATAGAGAGTTCAAAAATTTTACCAGTCCATCAATCTATCATTTTATCCACATTTTTCATCATAATCAAATTTTTTCTTATCAGAATCACTGTCTAGGAACCAAAGTTAGAAAGGTTTATACAAATTTCCAAACTTATCAACTGAAACAAGATCTTGCAAATCACAAGTGTCAAAATCAAATACACAATCAATTACTACATTGAATTTTCATTATCAGGATACTATCATCCTTCATCACGAAACCAAGTATAGTAATTAACTTTCTAAACATTGTCTCATCAATAAGATTAGTCATCTTATTCAAATTTGTTTAAAAAAGTTCAATTGACACTATCCCACACATAAGATCAACATTTCAGAAGAAAGGGCAAAAATTTGTATGCCAATCTTCACTAGGTACCAAAAACAGAGACTCTTAGAGAAAGAAATTTTAAAAACACAAGAAATGGCAGAAGAAAATCCTTGAAACAACCTGAACTGAAACAATAAAAATGAAATAACTCCAAAGGACATCCAAGCAGCTCAACAAGATCCCAAGTTCCATATATTTATGGAAAATATTCTAGAACAAGATATAGGGAAATATCTTTTAATGTTAGCTGAATTGGGGGCAAAACTTCCAAAAGATTTTAATGTAAACCGTTTGAAGGAAACACCTAAAATGAATGAGACTAAGATACCACAACCTATGCAAACAATAGATCCAGTTGCTACTTTAACATCATAGATGCAAATGTTACAGCAACAAATACAAGATATGATGAAAGGGACTACCAAGAGATATGCGATATAGGACATTTGTCCTTATCCTTTCGACGCAATGGTTGGCTTGATACCTTTTCCTAGACATTGTGAGATCCCAAAATACGATAAGTATAATTGAAGAACAAATCCAATAGATCATATCAGAGAATTTAAAACAATGAGTCTTGAGTTTGCGCAAGAAGAAACTTATTTAGTGAGATTATTCCCAAGGAGTTTGGGAGGATCATGCATGGAATGGGTTTCAAAGTTAAAACCAGGTATCAAAACTTTTGAGGAACTCGTCAACGGATTTATCTCTCAATACTCATTCAACATCCAACATGATGTTACTATCAAATATCTTTACAATCTAAAACAAAACAAAGGATAAACGTTCTTGTCTTTTCTCCAAAGATGGTGATGCTTGTTCACTAGATATCCTAGATCCATTCCTGAAGAGGAAAAGATGGAGTTGTTCATTGAAAACTTGACGGAAGAAATGAGTTATAGACTGGAACTACAATATCCTCCAACATTCAAGAAAGTGATAGAAAATGGTCTTAAAATCAAAGAGGCATTAGTCAAAATAGGAGTTATCAAGCATTTTAACGATAAGACAAACAACACAAGTAACTCCTCAAATCAATACTCAAGCGGTGAGAAGCCAAAATTTTGGCAAAAGAATTGAAACACAAATGAGATAACAAATGATCCCCAAAACATCAAACCAGTTTTCAACTTGACCGCATCCACATTGAAGAATCAAAACAACAAGCAAAATGTCAAGTCAAATACCATACAAAGCAATGAAATCATAAAACCACTGTCATATCAAAAACCGTCAAATCAGTAAAGGTTCACACCTTTGGGTCAAACAATGGAATCAACAATGAAAGAATTAGTTACCAGAGGCCTTCTCACTACATGGGAAGTTAGGTTCTGGGATCCAAAAGTCAAACCATCATGGTGGAATGATGCTGATTATTGCAACTTACATAATAAAAAGGGTCACAAAACAAATGATTGAATGGAGTTGAAACATGCAGCACAAGATTTGGTGGACAACAACAAAGTGTATGTGGAAGGACCTAAAAATAACAATGATCATTTGGCCTTCAAAGATCCTTTGCCAAATTATGACAAAGGTGCATCATCCTCAAACAACAAAGGAAAGAACGTCAATCATGTCTATGACACAACAATCCTTTATCTATCAGAAGTCAAACATGATCATGCAATTAGTGATAACATTGATGAAAATGAAACCAACAACATTACCTCTTTGGATTTACTCCCAAGTGTACAAAACTCTGATAATCAAATAAATTTCATAAAAATCAGAGAAAATCAAGAACATCAACCAACCAATGTGCTAACTAGGGGACAATCCAAGGTAATGTTAAAGGGAATTGGCTCCACACATGCAGTTCCACCTCCATCACATTATAATGTTATCAATCAAATGCAAAAAACCCCCCAAGAGAATCAAGAACATCAACCGAAAAACGTCATAACTAGGGGGCAAGCCAAGGTAGTATTAAAAGGAGTGGGATCTCAATGTGCGGTTACACCTCAATCTCATTATAATATTGTCGATCAATTGCAAAACATCCCCACACAAATATTGATACTGGAACTCCTTAAATTGTCACCATCACAAAAAGAAGTTCTCGAACAAGAATTAGTTGCCACAACCATACCAAAGAATCTGGATGTTTGTCAATTCCAAGCTATGGTGGGACATCTGACTATCCCGCATTGTCTATCATTCTCTAAATAGGATGATGTCTCATTAAACCATTCGCATAACACAACATTGCATATCGAAGTATGTATCCATAATCATCACATTAAGAGAGTTCTAATAGATGGGGTAGCTGTTCTGAACATTTGCACCCTCAAATTAGTCTATGCACTAGGATATTCCGATGACGCTATTGATGCTCGAAGGAAAATGACCATAAAAGCATATGATGAGGAAGAAAGATTGTCCAAAGTTTTAATTGTATTACCCATTCAAGTGGGACCCATGATGAAGCATATAGCATGTCAAGTATTGGAAAGAGAATTGACATACAACATCCTTTTAGGACGACCCTAGATTCATGAAATGTAGGCCGTACCCTCTACATACCATCAATGCCTAAAGTTTCTAGTAAACGGACAAGAGGTGACTATAGCTGCTGATTTTAATCATCCACAACATTGTGACACATTGAGAATATCTAAGACACCTTTGTCCCTCACAACAGGGAAGCTTCAAGTTCAAAGACATCAAAAGAAGAAAAATGTCCAAGTATCACTACCAAGTGGGTGGAAAGGAAAGGTAAAGAAAAAGAAACAATTCATGTTGAAACAAACAATCTGGATACACAAACTTCTCTATCAGACAAATTTCAAAAGCAAGTTCAATTGATAGATAAAGGAATGGGATAGTACTCAATGGAGCAATCGCTTAACTTATCACAGTTAATGCCATCTCCTAGGACATATGGTCAACCATGAATGATCAAACCTCCAACATCTTTACCTGGCATAGTTCTTCAAGAAAAAATTGTAAAATACGGAACCATAGCAAAAGAAACGAACAATAAAGCAATCCTAGATTGGCTATACAAAGATGAAGAACCATCAAAGTTAGAGATCGGTATCAAAAATGTTAACATCAACACATACAAGTATGGAAAAGGAAAGGCTATTCTTGAAAAGATGGGTTATGAAGGACAAGGACCTATGGGATTAAGAAAGGAAGGAATCACATAACCTATCACACCTCTCACTCTCCACACAAACAAGAAACCAGGGCTAGGATACTTTGAAGAAGAGAAACAAGAGCTAACAAAGACAGCTGTAGAAAATATCCTTCACTTTAGAGATGGTTCTGAAATAGACTCAAATGAATATGAGTGGGCATTACCCTCTGATCTAATTTTTGTTGATATTCCAGTTGATGTGATTCAAAAATATGCACCTACACATGTGGAGGGCCAAGGCTCTAGGTCTAGACCATTCATCGCAGGATCACTAAATATCGATGACTCTAGTGAGGATGAACAAAATTTGAGTGAACTAGATGATTTCAAAGAGGGTACCATCATAGATCTCGATATCCCAAATGACAATTATGACGATATTGCTGTCCTCACCCTTACTTCCATTGACCTAAATTAATTTGATGATGTCATGCCATTAATCCATCTAGAACTTATTGATTAGGAACCTATCGAACCATTGAATGTACCAAAATTTTCAAATGATGATGCCATCATGCATCTCCTATGTCATACCGAACTTGATACAAATTCTATCTATAATACTCATAACAATACGACTCAACAAGAGGGTGTCAAATCTTCCAGTTGCAAAATTGACAATAGAGAAAATAGATCTAATGGTGAAAACCATTCTATGGCAACATTAGATCTGGAAAAAGTAAAAATAAAGAACGCATCCAACCATGAAAACCTTTCCGAGGCACTGAAGGATGGAAGATTTGACACTCTCCCAGAACATTATCATGAGCAATCATCAGTTTTGGTCGAACCTACACAATCAGTGAACATTGGCACAAAAGAGAAGGAAAAATTTATAAATCTAGCAGAATCAATGACTGATCAAGAGAGATCAAAATTTATAAATTTATTTAAAGCAAGAAGCATTAACTTCACTTGGTCATATTTTGATATGCCAAGCTTAGATCCAAATCTTCTTATGCATCATTTGTCTTTGCCAATAGGAATCAAGCCTGTTAAGCAAAAATTACGAAAAATGCATCCTCACATCATATTGATGCTAAAGACAAAATTAAAGAAATTATTGGATGCTAAATTCATAAGGTCTATAGACTATGTTGATTGGATATCGAACATAGTACCTATTTCAAAGCCAGACAACAACATCAAAATTTGCATGAATTTCAAGGACCTCAATAAAGCATGCCCAAAGGATGATTTTCCACTACCAAATATAGACATCATTGTGGACTTGATGGTAGGGCATGCCATGTTATCAATCATGGACGACTTCTTTGGGTACAATCAAATAAGAATAGCTCTAGAAGATTAGGAAAAGATGGCTTTTACATGTCCATGGGGAACCTCTGCTAGAACATCATGCCATTTGGTCTAAAGAATTCAGGAGCCACTTATCAAAGAGCAATGATGACAATCTTCCATGATATGATGCACACTTTCATGGAGGATTATGTGGATGAAATCTTGGGAAAATATACTACAAGGGAAGGACATCTACATATCCTAGACAAAATCTTTACATTGATGGAGAAATTCAATGTCAGGTTAAACCCTAAAAAGTGTGTCTTCGGGGTTACATCAGCAAAACTACTAGGATACATTGTTTTGGAAAAGGGCATTCAAGTGGATCCAAAAAAAGCCAAAGCAATTATGGAAATGCCACGTCCTAAGAATATCAGCTAGCTTAGATCACTACAAGGATGGCTTCAATCAATCAAACAATTCATCTCCCAGCTGGTAGAAAAAAGTCATCCTTTTAATCATCTATTGCATAAAAATATAGTTTTCAAGTGGGATGAAGGGTGTGAAACAACATTCAATCAAATCAAGCAATATTTGATGTCACCACCCATTCTAATGCCACCAACAGAAGGAAGGCCTCTCATTTTTTTACATTGCCATGATAGATATCTCTTTGGGGGAACTATTAGCACAAGAGGACTATGAAGGGAAAGAGCATGCCATCTACAACATCAATAGAACTTTAAATGGCTATGAAATAAACTATAAATTCATAGAAAAGTCCTGCTAAGCAGTGGTGTTTGCTACTCAATAGCTGAGACACTACATGTTGACTCATACAATCAGATTAATTGCAAAGATCAACCCTTTGAAGTATCTACTAAGTAAAGCTACCTTAACAGGTAGACTAGCAAAATGGGTTATGCTCCTAAGTGAATTCGACATTCAATATGTCGTGAGAAAGGCAATCAGAGGACAAGCAATCACTGAATAGCTAGCTGAAGCTCCTCTACAAGATGATCGCCCAGTGACAATGGAATTTCTAGATGCAGACATTATGATAGCAATGCCCCAACAATGGATACTATATTTTGATGGATCGTATACACAACGAGGATCAGGAGCAGGGATCTTGTTCATCTCTCCCTAAGGACACACAATTCTAAAATAATATAGACTCATGTTTTAATGTACAAATAATGTGGTAGAATATGAAGCATTGTTTATTGGGGTCAAGATAGCAATTCAATGGAAAATCACAGATTTACAGGTATATGGGGACTCTCAACTGGTTATTTATCAAGTAAATAATGAGTATCAAACAAAATATGAAAAATTGATGCCCTACAAGCAGCAAATAGATAATCTAAAACAGTCCTTTGTCAGTATCAAGTTTGATCAGATTCCAAGGGCAAAGAACAAAGTTGTAGATGCTATGGCTATGATTGCTTCATTGCTACAATTGCCTGAGAAGCATGTTTGTTATGAGTTTATGGTAGAACAAATATCATGTCCTTCCCATTAGCAATCAAAATCCGCTACCATATGCCATCTAGAAACCACTGAAACCTCCATATACAAAAAAACCTATGCTTACCTAAAAGATGATATTCTTCCTCCCAATCTTTCCAAGAACCAAAAATGAAACTTTATCCGCCAATCTGCCTGACACACTTTAATCACAGATGTTCTTTATTGTTGAGGTCTTGATGGTACCCTACTCTGATGTCTAGAATGCAACGAATCTGAAATGGCTCTACGAGAAGTTCACGAGGGTATTTGTGGTACTCACTCGAGTGGAATAACTCTAGCTAAGAAACTCCTCTGTTTGGGATATTATTGGCCATGCATGGAGAAAGAATCATATCAATTTGTCAAGAAATGTCAAAAATGTTAGGTTCATAGCAATCTAGTTCATGCACCAGCACAAGAACTGCATCCCTTCACATCGACATGGCCTTTTTGTCAATGGGGCTTGGATGTGGTAGGAAAAATAAATCCATCTTCATCTAATGGACACAAGTTCATTATAACAACTATAGAATATTTCACGAAATTGATAGAGGCAGTACCTCTTACTACCATCACTGGGAAGCAAATTTCCTCTTTCATTTTGAACTACATAATATGTCGGTATGGTATCCCTCAATCCATTATCACTGATAATGGACAACCTTTCAAGAATCAAGATGTCCAAGAGCTATGTGATAAGTTCCACATCTAACATCATTTTTCAACACCATACTATCCTCAAGGGAATGGCCAAGCAAAGGCCTCAAACAAAACCATACTCAAAATTATCAAAAAGACAGTTAACGATGTTGGACATGATTGGCATGTTCAACTCAACCCTGCACTATGGGTCTACAAAACAAGCATCAGAACACCAACAGGAGCTACACCATTCGCATTGGTATATGGATCATAACCCATATTGCCCATTGAAGTTGAAATTCCATCCCTTCGTGTATCACTTAAAGGTATCATTTCAGATGAAGACTACAAGGTATCTAGACTATAGGAATGGGAATTGTTGGACGAGCGTCGTCAATAAGCTATTAATCATCTAACAGTTTATCAACAAAGGATGTCAAGAAGTTACAATCATAGGGTAAAACCGCGGGTCTTTCAGGTTGGTGACTTGGTACTAAAGGAAAACCCTAGGAATCAACAAGATAGAGAAAAGAAAGGAAAATTTGAGCCTAACTGGCTTGGTCCATTTATCATCATATCAGTGTATGGATCAGGAGCATATCAACTATCAACATTAGAAGGGGATTTGTTTGATGAACCTCTCAACAATATTCATCTTAGAAAATTCAATGCCTAAATCTCCTAGTACACGGGGCAAACTTTTGAAAATTGTTTCCTTGGTGAAAACTTAGCAAATAGGCATCTTGGCAAAATGCAAAAATACAAAAAAAATAGAAAAAAGAAAAAAAAGAAAGAAAAAAAAGAAAGAAAAAAAAAAATGAGAAAAATACAAAAACACAAAGGGTGTAACCAAAGCATATGGTGAAAACCTAGAAAAAGGCATCGTATGTGATTCTAAGATCAAATTTCCCATCTATTTGGATATATATCAAGATCATTAGTCTGCCAGTCAATACCATTTCATATCATGTCAGTCATCTTGCCATCTTTGCATCCATATCAAAATCATTTTCAAATATTCAAGTATCACTCCACGGCTTGGGGGCAACATCTGGATATCACTAGGGGCAATACAAACATATCGATTTCACCAAAGAGCACAACAGTATGGCAGAAAACCGAAAGCAAGAGCAAATCACAATATCAATCATCGTCAGAAAGGCATCAACCATCCGTATCATTTTCAAAATTTAAAAAACATGTCAAAATTTTTATCGAAAATCCAAAAAAACATAGATCTATGTCAGTCAAACTATGTGGTCTCTACGTGTGTAATGTAGGCAAGGCTAATCTTTGATCAGCCCCCAAGACCCCTAAGATAGGTTACTAAGTTAGGTCTTTTTTCAAAAATCTCAAAAATCCAAAAACATGTCAAAATCAGGATGGATGATCTAAAATCTGAATAATGAATGAAACACTCTAAGTAAACAATGGATAAAATTGAACTTTCGATTATCATTACTTTGGAGTAACTCAATGATGTATTTGAATTAGAGAAACAAGGAAAAAGAATGATATTTTTATTGTCTGCTATCTGTACGTTAATCATATAAATGTGTGAATTGTCCGGGGATGTGCTATGCAAATGTATCACCGATGACATTCATAATTCACACACTCAAATGATTATCTCTACTTGTTTATGCAATGAATGCTCAGGTCATCTTGGTTCAATTATACCTAGATGCTTGTGTTCGATTGCAATATCAAAATTCATGAAAGTAATACTCACGTCGTCATTGGATTAACACAACCATCGACGCTTGTATTAACTTTCAACATCCAATAAAAGCTCTATGATGATACCAAGCACAAAAAGATTGATAAAATAACATTTGGTTGCATATCGTTGCATGATTAAATTAGATTGCATTCATAAATAAATTCATTATCTGCAGAGTATTTGTTGCATAAAAGATTCCAAAAACAATAATTATCTTTTCTACAAACATGACTAAGTATACTTGACATAAAATCCAAAAAAATCATCATCATTTACCATATAGTTACAAATCATCATCTCATCATTAAATTTTCATCATTTCATCATTCATACATTTTTGCATCATAAATATACAAATATCAAATACATTGTGCATTTACATCATCACTTTCATTACATCTTTTATCATCTACATCATTATAAAACATCACTACATCACCATTATTATCATTATGTTATTCATACATCCATGTATCCATACATTTCATTTACATAAAATAAATGCAAGTCATTACGTCATCATCATTATCATTTATCATTTAGAAGTTCATACATTACATCATACATACATACATCAAATATTTTGCACATACATTCATCATTACATCATCACATTTGAAATAAAATCATCATATATTGCATACATCCATCACATAGAAATCAAAAACCATCATCGTATTACATCAACTACATCTCATATATATATCAAACTGTCAAGTATACAATGAAGTCTGGTCTAAAAATACATCATCAAACAATGAGCTACATCGTAATATACATCATAGAGGCTCACAATAGCATCTACGATCTACTACTGCTAGAGTGTGTGGGCCCAACATGGCCTGTACCACCACCACCACCCCCATAAGGACCAAGATCTTGGGGATCTCTACATAAAGGTTGTGTCACCCCCTTGCTCACTGTCCATGTATGTGTCTACCTAGATCTCGACAGGGCATAGCTAACTCTGCGCTCAACAGGCACTACATCATGATAACTGCCCTGATAGAACTTTGCCTCTCGGGCAGCCCACAGAACCTCTCTCATATAGTCTGCCATTGAGCTACCATTGGCCACTCTTTGTAAAGTCTCGGCTCTCTCCTGTGCCCTCTCAGCAATCTACTGAGCATTGTCTCACTCAGCTGTCAAGGTATCAACCTACGTCTGCACGACAACCAACTGTCCTTGCACCTATGATAGAGCTTGGGCATGAGCCTGATCCTGTGCCTACATCTAAGTCTGGGTCTACACAAGCAAACCCCGAGCCTGTATCAACTACCCCTGCAAAGTCTAGACCTGTGCCTGGAGACTTGCTATCTATCTCTATTTATCCACTGAAGGCACTATCACTACTTGCCTCTTGCGAGGCCTGCTGGAAGAAGGCGTACTACTAATGGTTGGTCCTGCCTCTCTGTCACCTCCACTGCTGCCATCACTATCACTACTACTGCTGTCACCACTGTTGCTGCTCTCTGACCTACTACCTGATGAAGAATCCTCTCCACCACCACTATCTACAAGACCCTCTACCATATCCTCCTGCATAGGTAAAGGTACCGGCTCATCAAGAAGGGTGATATGCGCATGTGGAACCAAGGTCAGGAATGTGGCATAATCCTCAGTAACTAGCGCCACTGCAATGTCTCTTTGTATGTCCCAAGGTGATGGCTGCAGTGCCCGGTACCCCTCTACTATCACATCATAAGACAGATGTGAACCCCAATCAGGAATATCAATTTGTCGCCTCGCATAGTGAGCAACTCCCTGTGGCATACACTGTACAATGCCATACTGTCGGTATACTCAGCACAGTAGAAATCTCTCAAGAACAAATGGAGTATGATCGATAAGATACATGGAATCACAAAGGAATCCCAATACTACACCATCCTCATCCCACTCTTCACAGTCAAGGTATGGGTTCTAGATAACGATCTCTATATCATCGAACACCCATCTCCAATGCTCTAACTTTCCCATCCGGGCCTATGTAAACCAACCACTGTATCAAAAAACATATGGTCTACCGGCTAGTCTATCTACAACTAGAAAAGGCCGAGCAATAGAAAAGTGCTCCCATGCCCACACTTGTAACAGGGTCATCCCTGCTGATAAACTCCTCACTCCAAGATACATGACCGGGTGTAAATCATGATAAAGATGTGCCAGCATGCACATCCCCCACGCATATCTGGTACTGTGTACCATAATGCTCTCTAGTGTCCTGCCCCAGCCAATGAGGAATCCCTTTGAACTGTGATCAGGGCAAAGGAAACCTCCAATGAATCTAGCTAGCACTGCTGGTAGTGTAGCGTAAGAGTCGACAATCCTCCTCCACTGAACACTCAGACCCGCAATAGTCTGATCTTGAAACACTCTACGAAGAGCATCTCTACCACTAGTCCCATGGGAATCATATACGATAATCTCACCCATGACTGAAATACACAAAATATGCCACACATCCTTAGGTGTGACCATCATCTCACCAGTAGGTAGGTGGAAGGTGTTGTGGTCCCTATGCCACCTCTCAGCCAACACAATCAACAGACCCCGATTAATCCTAATCTAGGGCATATCAAGCAAGCTCGTAAGGCCACAATGGCCTATCACCTGAAGCTCATCTAGTGTTAGACGAGGTATCAAATATGTCATCTATGGAAACCTCTCTCACATCTGGAGACTACCCAGACGCTCCTATCATCACAACAAAAAAATCCACAAATCAGTGAACTATGTCAAGAAATCAAAAGTTATTCTACTATCAAGTCTATCACAAATTGATATGAATTTTTGATCAAAATTCATAGGAAAACATCAAACCTCACCTATCATGAGGTTCTCAAAACATCAAAAAACCTCACCTATCATGAAGTTCATCAAAACATTATCTAGATCTCACCTATCATGAGATTTATCAGATATTGAATCATTTCCTCACCTATCATGAGGATCATCAAGAATAAGATTTATTCTTGCCTATCATGAGAGTTAGTTTTATTTACATCATCCAAATCCAACATCAAGAATTTGGATTATCAATCATACCAATCAAGAGAATGGACATGATTGGAATTGATGAAATCAAGGTTCACTAAGTCAAAATCTTCAATTCTGACCAGAAGCGCTAAAACAGGCTTCCAAAGCGCTAAATCCCAAAAGCGCTAAATCAAGGACCCAAAGCGCTAAATCTTGAAAGCGCTATTTCAGCATCTCGAAGCGCCAAAACAAGCTTTCGAAGCGCTAAAAGTCTCGAAGTGCTACTTTTTCGCATCGAAGCACTACAATAGTCCGTCAAAGCGCCGCTTTACCAAAATTGCTAGAATAGACCCTAAAAGCACTAATCCACCGAATCAAAGCATTGAAAGTCTCAAATCACTAAAATCCGGTAGCAAAGTGCTAATTCTTGACTCCTAAGCGCTAAATCACTGTAAGCACTACATTACCAATTGGAAGCGCTAGAGTTTTTAATGCAAGCGCTAAAACTCAAAGTGCTAATTGACCTACTGGAAGCGCTACATCGAACTGTAAGTGCTACAATGCGGCTTGAAAGCGCTAAAACTGACCTAGACGCGCCTACTCTCTAAAAAAGCATAAAAAATAGAAAATCACGAATTACGAGGAGGTCAAGGGGTACATACCGGAGGTCCATACATGGCCGGCTGTTGGTGACGTCGAACACGCTCGAATCTGTGAGTGTGGAAGGGGATAGGTATTTTGCTCCAGCTAGCAGAAAAGTCTCTATCACAAAGATTTTTTAATCTCAAAAAGTGAAAATGAATTGGAAAATGACCTTCTAGCACTATTTATAATTTTTGAAAGGTATTTTGGTGGGTTTTTTATTATCTTTTAATTAATTTTATCAAGAAATTAATTAGAAACTCATCTACAAGGCTAGATTTCTTCATTATTTGTTGGGAGATAAATTATTTCTTCATCAAATCACATGAAATCATCAGAAAATCATAAAAATTCGAAAAATTCTAAAAATCATCAGACCATTAATTTATCTCCCGAGGGGGCATATTATCATCCATCATCTGAAAATCAATGTCTAGGGCATGTCTGGGGCATATCAAATTATTATTTTTATATATCATCAATCCTGGTAGGAGCAACAAAATATTTCTTCGAAGCAACGCATAAACACATCACTTCGAAGAGGGGAAAAATGTATACACCTAAAAATTGTCTAGAGAATTTTGATTAATTAAATACAAATTATTTGATTAATTATCCTAATTTCCTCTACTATCGAATAAATAGAAATATTTATTTATATAGTTCACATCTAAATTCATCTTAATTAAATAAACAAAATTAAATACTTTGTTTGATTTAATTATCACATCCCTATTTTAATCTATCACATCGATCTCAAATTAATTAAATAAAGATCAAAACACTTTATTTATTAATTGCCATATTCCTCTGTTTAATTTAATAAACAACTATCCTATAGTTCATTTTATTAAATTATTTATCTCCCTTTTCCTAATTTAAATAAATCAAAAATATTTGAATTAGAGCATAAGGAATATTCCAATCTACATTTCCTCAAAAATGAATTAGATTTCCTATGTCTAATCCATGTCTAAAATATGTCACAATTAATGCTTTGAAACTTCACGGGAAGTTTTGGAGACAAACTGGAGACAAATTTGGAATTTGATCTCTTAATCCTCCTCCATCAATCTTTCCTCTTCTCTTGCCTGGTGTTTTCATGTGTGGAGACAATCTCCATCTTTCTCTCAATCTCCTCCATTTCTCACCATTCAATTCTCCAGATTGAATCCAAGCCTCTCAAAGCTTTCCCTATGCATTTATATAGGCATAAATTCTATAAATAAAGCCTCATTGAACCAAGAAAAGGATCCAGATAATCAAGTTTATGCACTCTTACTCAGCAGGAATTCAAGCATCAAGCATCAAACATTCACACATCAAGCATCAGGCAATCAAGTTTTCAACCATTGCTACCTCCTATAGCTACAATTATTTGTTTCATATATGCTAATTTACATTATAATTTTGTATTTCATTAAGCATCATCTCATTCTTTGAATTGCCATTTTAATAGTCTTATTTGCTTAAACAATCTAAGAGCAATTCTGATTTGATAAATCTTTGGAGATAGAGAGCAATATGATGCTTTCAATTGATTACTGTTTTGAATTGATTTTGTTTGATTAATCTTTGATATAATGTCATATTAAGAAGTGTTTTAATCTTGTTTACTTATTCACACTTACAGGACTCATTCACCACCTTCGGTGAATGAGTCTCGTGTGGCCAAAATTCAAATTTAAATCAAATTTTCATTGGGATTTTATTATCCTAGATCTGATGTTAGCTTGTAGTATTGTAATTTTGGGACTTCTCACATAATTGAGTATAAATACAAGGTTCTTTCACTCATTTTCACCTAAGACTTTTGTGAGAGAATCCTTATAGCATAATTGGGTTCACAAGAGCATTGAAGCACCCATAAGAGAAATCAAGGGTAGAATATCAAGCATTCTAGAGAATTCTTCAAGTGTCAATCATCATGTAAAATATTTCTTTCATCATGTTGTTTTAGAGCTAACAATTGTGATGAAGGGTTTGTGATTTGAACAAGCAAGCGCTTCATTCAAAGGTCTATCAAAATCAAGCAAGATTCCAAGTCTATATCCATTGGAGCCATTAGTTACATGTTTGCAACACCTTATTGCTAAGGTTTAGTGAGTTGTAACATTGCCATTTGTTCATTCATCATTCTCCATTCATATTTACTTTCATTACAAGGTTTAATTACCAAGGGGTTTGACCAAGGAAAACCCCTATTCTCTAACCCCACACCATTTTCCATCTTCTTATGTGTGATTTTCAGATCTAGGTTGCAGATTTATCAAGAAGCAAAGTTGGAGAAAAGTTGTCAAATTTGTCATCAAGCCTTGGAGAAGCTTGGAGAAGACCTACAAGTGGCATTTTGTAGGATTCGGATTTAGAAACTAGTCAAAAAGAGTAGAGAAAACTGAGAGACATGAAATTCAGTTTAGAATTTCTGAAAAAATATAAGTGGACTAATTCACCACTATTGATGAATGAGTCCCACTATACAAACCTAATAGAGATTTTTGCAGATTTCAGATGCCCTTTTGGCTAAAACTTGTTTCTGCATATTTTCTCAGAAACTGGATTGATTCACCTAGCTTGGTGAATGAATCCCAATCAACATAAATAGCATATTTTTTAGTGATCCAAATCTCCCTCCTACCTTCTTCAGTTTCCTAGGTGCATACTTCTAGTTTTATAGATTTCTATTACATTTTGTTCATCTTTTTAAGTCATTTAGGATTCGTTTGCATACAATTAGGGTTTTGTTTTACAACTTGCATTGCATTATCTTTTCCAAGTTTAAAATTGGTGGTGAACCCCTCATTATATATTATTCAACCTCTAAGACATCCCTATTGCAGGATCTCAATCGCCTTTGTATTGAGATCTCTAGGGTTACCCTTGAGTGGAGTTTCTTTGTAAGTTGGTGTGAGTAAATAACCTCACAACCTCTTCCATTTTAAGAGGTTCCAACCACCACCAATGTGGAGAGTAACAAGGTTTTGAGAACCACTATAAATACCGACATTGGTAAACACTAGGGAAAGGGATTGATCACCACAACAACACAAAAGGCTCAAGTTATAACTTAAGCAACCTGAAACTACCAACATCTTGTCAATGCAAAAACATAAACTCTAATTAGCTCCATAAATGAACCATTAGGTGTTTTTGCTAAACCCCAATTCTATCTAAGAACAAAATTAATTCTTTTATGAGTGCACAACCTATCATCAAGATCTACAAATTACATTTCTAGATTTCTCTCAAAAAATCCATATCAAATCTATTGCCAGTTTTCTCCTTAGACATCTGGAATTAACCTTTGCAACATCAATGCATCCTACAACACCATTTTTACATCAATCATAACATATTTCCAACAATTTTATTTTATAATTCCTTCCCCATCCTTTTCTCCTAGGTTATTGCATTGAAAAGCGAACTATGCACATGGTTTTATGGTCCTCTAAGTTGCTCGTATAAAATTGGTCCCTACCTCTTTCCACGCTTCCACATTAGGATTTCTAATGAAGAGAAAAAGGCTTGCAAAATTGTAGAAGGTTTACAAGTGTCACAGTGAAGACTAATTCTATGGTATGAGAGAAATTCCATAGAGTGTTGTGTATAGGATCCATGTAATGCTAGCACGTGGAAGAATAGTGAAGGATTATGAAAGTACATAGGTTAATAGCGACATGTCCTTTACTTGGTTGCAAATCTATGGAAGGACACTATGTGATGATATTCTCACGTGGGAGAATCCTATTGGAGAATAATACTTTTGGAAGGTAAATAATTGCGTTGAATAAATTTGTAAGGGGCCATTAAATACGTAATAAAAGGTCAAGCATTGATATTTTGAAATCTAATGATTCTAGGGTTATTTCAAAGGTTTGATTTTTCAATTCTAGTGCTTCAGACATTTAATTACAAAATACAACTATAGCTATCCACTGAACATTCATCAAATGGTTATATTAATTTTTTGAGTATATTAATGTTGTATTAACTTATTAACTAATATAATTCATAGTCATATTACTAGTCATTAAGTTGCACTGACATCTAGCTTCAAACATTGTACTTCGCTCAGTGGCTCACTTCTAATAAGAACTTATAATATGTTGACACTTGTCTCCATTAGCAAGACTTTATGAAGGAATTTGTGTGTGTGGAAAATTTATCTCGAAATAGAACAATATATAGCATTTGATATTTTTTCCACCCACACAATGATTTTTTATTAGCATACTAGTTTAGTTTGCCAATGAAATTTTTTCATTGGTTTGAAAATAGGTTTAATTTTCTAATGAAATTTTTTATTGGTTTGAAAATAGGTTTAATTCGTCAATGAAAATATATTTTTTGTTCGAAAACAAGTTTTAATCCCTAACAAAAATATTTTTTTCATTTGAAAATAGGTTTAATTTTCCCACATAATTTTTTTTTTTAAAAAAAATAGGTTTGATTTGTCTAGGATTTTCTACATAATTCTAGTGATTACAATGGATTTTCTAATTGAGATTATTATTTTTTCCTGAAGAAAGAAAAAATTGCCAATAAAATTAATATTTTTTCGGAAGTATACATGATTCACCAAGTTTTAACACCTTTTCCAAGGGGGGGTTCTTAAAGTTATCCCTGTTACTCTTGGATAGTACAACCCATGGGTAGAGGATGAAATTCTATGGACCATAGTGATGAGATTTTGATCCCATTTTTTAATACAAAATATTGATACTATGTTATTTTGTGGATGAGTCCACTAGGATATTATTCACTATTGCATTCAAGTGGTCAAAGACCACCATTTTATTACATTATATTATATTTATGTGGTTAGAGAACAAACATTCCCCTCCCCCCCTAGGTGGCTTTATCAAAGCCAAGTGGTGTTCATAATGTATAAATTTTATTGTTGAAATGTGAATTATTGGTAAATTCTTAATTGATGATTTCTTTTATTATGCATATCCTTACATTAATTGGTAAATATGAAAATCAGGGTTTGGATGTCCTCTATAATAAAATAAGATTAATTTAATTGACTCACCTTAAGGTGATAATGCTAGTATATTTGTTAAGTTAGGAAAATTAAGGTTTGAAATATGAAAGCATCTTAACTCATCATAATGGAATTTGAGTATGTTTAACCGAATTATGTTTAAGATAAATAAGAAAATTAAAGATAGATGAGAGGGTTGTAATCTCCATAGGACTCAATGAATTTTTAACCTTTATTAAACTTGACTGAACCTAAGGCACTCTTAAACTAATAACTAGTTGACCCTTGGCACTAGACCATAATCTTACAAGACTTATCCTAGTCAAACCAAGACTTATGTTAAGCTAGTTGAAGCTAGGAGAGTACAAGGTGTCAAGTTCACAAGTAAGATGTAATGGAGGTCATATAAAAAATCCTTTAAAAATAACTTCTACACTTGATTTAAGAGGTAACAATACAAAGGTGCAAAAATCATAAATTGATTAGTTGATGCACGTTAGACAGTTAGGAGATAAATTTTTAGATTAGTGTTTAAAAAGAAATTAGTTAGGTTTTCTTAGAAAGAATTTTGGGCATGAATCTTTCCACATGGTTAAGGAATTTTATGAACATGGAAAGTCCATTAATAAGAGTAGATGGTTGACTTGGGAAAGCCCTAGTCAATGATTCATGTGCCTCATTAGGGAACATTCTTATCAAAGGATATTTCACTGACATATAACTCACCTAAAACTCCAAAAGGTCCATAAAAATGTACCTATCTTATAGATACCTTCCCAAACTGCAATTAAAAAAAGGACATTTTTCTACATCTTTAAAATTTTCCATCTTTGTAAATCTAAGTTTTCACATAAAACTCATATTTTAAGACTTATCTGTCAATTAACTAAATAAAATTCACATAAATAATATCTCTAAAATAAAGCATGATAACACAGGTTTTCACAAGGTTAGTAACAAAGTGGATTGTAGTCCACTCATTGATTAAGAAAAATGGGGTTCACATAGCAATCATGCTCAAAATGACATTACTTCATGGGGTAAAGTGTAACTAATAAATATGTTGAATATTTTTTCATTCTCCTTTTGGTGAGTATATATATTGATATTCACTTACACATTGTTCAAATTTAGAATCCAATAGATCAAGAATCTATAGAAAAATAACATAATTATAATTATAAGATATTATCTCCCAATAATTAAGATCCATTAGAAAAACTTGTGTTATAATTCTTCATGATAATAATAACACCACAATCATGGGTCAACATGAATAAATCACTTACCATATGCATTCACCATTTCAGTTCTTATTTTTCATAAATACACCTCACATTTAAATTCCAACCCAACTATTATGATAACATTATAATAATTCATATATCATCCATATGAATGTCTCTACCATTTATTATCAATTATAACCATACTTATACTATATTTTTTATTTAGAATAATGTAAATAATATTGCAAGTATGAACGTGTTGTCATTGATGTCAACTAGTTAATTAGTTCTCAACTAGTTGTTGTTGTCATTGATGTCATGGATAGTGCTTTTTGGCTATATATGTCGAGGATATTGAGAAAATTGTATCAAAGAAAGGCTACAGTGTTGGCCCCACGGTTGTTGTTGCACCAAAAGGTCAACCTATTAATGCTTGATAAAAGCACGAGAGTTAACGAATCCATGAGAGGTGGTTAGTCCATGTCATTAAACCCGAGGGGAGAACTCAACATCATCCAAAAATATCCCCCTCAACATTACTCGAGTGGATTCGAACCCAACACCTTTGGCTCTGATGACAATTGTTGGCCCCCAATTGTCGCTACATCAAAAGGTTGACCTGTTAATGCCCGATACAACTATTTGTAATACCCCTCTGTTTTACTCAATTGCTTGAACAATATTATGTTTTGTTAGGCTTTATTTTTTGCTAGCACTTTGACTATGGTACTCAGTTACTATTTGATCACTATCTGTAAAGCGATGTGAATGTTATCTTTTGATGTGATGGTATTTTATTATGATGTTATCATTATGACATGTTTTGAATTAGCTAAGTGGATATTCAAATTAATGATGTTTTATGCTTTTGATTAAATTATGATGTTAGATTCGTCAGTTAGTCACATTGTATTGGTGAAGGGGATGGTATCACACCACTCACTTGTGAGCGCCGTATGATTCCACGATTTCCTCTTCACGATGTGTTTTAATTATGAAATATATATGCATGTGGATATATTCTTTGTTCGCAGGTTGACAAATACAAGACATCGACTCCACCTGGTTTCACAAGTTTGAGCATGTCTATTGCCCAACAACATTTGATTGGGAGATAGTAGTTAGGTTTTTCGTGCCAAGTCATCACCCTGGTCATAGTGTGTCGTCAGGTTTTAGTCGGGTTAAGTTGCTTTAATATTTTTTTTTCTCTTTGATTATTTAATTGCATGTTATAAAGGTAAATATGTGCTTATGTAGTTAAGTTGTTGATTAAATTAATCTGGTTATAATGTTAGAAATGTGATTTAATTTATTAATTAATTTAGTTTAACTAATAAATAATTTAATCTCGGATTAGATTTATTTTATTGATTAATTAAATTAATTATGTTGAAATAAGTTAAGTTGTTCATTTTTAAATTTATGGATATACTGTTTGAAATTGAAAAAAAAAAAAAGGAATTAAATTTCATTTTTTTTAGAAAATTTTGAATTCAAAAATTGAAAAATAGTGATATTTGCTATTCTATTTTTGAAAATTTATGAGGGTAGTTGCATAGATATTTTTGATTTTTCTCTATTATTGGTATTTTGAATGAGTTTTGAACATGCTTAGAAAAATTGTAAAAGCAAGGGAATAAAAGGAATTCATTGTTTTTGATTTTGGATTTGGAAGAAGCAAGTTGAATTCTTGGAGGAGCTAGAATCAGAAGCAAAATTCAAGCACCATTGACAACCTTTGAAGCTTTTTGGAAGAATCGGGTTTTCTTTTAATGAATTAGTTTTCATTTTGAAAAGATCCACAAAACTTTAATTGTTGTTTGAAAAATATTGATATACTTTGTTTGATTTGAAAAGAAAACCCATGTTAAATCTTGCTTCAAAATTTGAAAAAAACTCTATTTGAAAATGAACTCCTTCAAGAAAAAAATGTTCTTGACTGAAAATTGTTATTTTAAGTTTATTTTCTCAATTAATTTTGAAAATTCATTTTGTGAATATATAAATATATATACATATGTATATATATATATTGATATATATATATACATACATATATATATATATTATATATATATACATACATATATATATATTATATATATTAATTAATGGAGGTTATGCTGTTAAAATTATAAAAAAATAAATTAACCTTGGGGAAGGATCGCGGATTCCAAAATCCACAGAGTTGTGGACTGTGTTTTTTTTTTAATTTTATAAAAAAAATGGAGGGTTTTGGGGTCGTTGGGGGCTCACCCCATCGCACCCCCCATGGGAGGCACTGTGGGGGAGCCATGCGCAACACACTCCCCACTCCCCTATCACCGCTATCGTCGCCGCCCAAACTAGGGATGACTGTGTGTACACACAGTCGCCCCCATTAATGGGGGTTGGCTGTGTGTATACACAGTCAGATGACCCTTGCATTTGGTGCACGTGGTTCCCAAGGAAACGTGGCTTGACTTTGTATAATCCATTTTTTTTACAAATAAAAATAAACTATATATATATATAAATATTTTATTATTATATTTCATAATATTAAAATATTAATATATATATATATATATATTAATTTTTATATATTATATTATATAATATTAAAATATTAATGTTTATATATATATATATATTAAATATATATGTATATATTATTATATATATATAGTTGAGCGATTAATTTTATTATATGTATATATATACATTTAAATATATACATATATTAAAATTGTTGATTTTAAAATGGCATGATTCAAATTAATTGAAGAAATGAAAATATTGTATTCTTAGTCAAAGTATTGATTTTATTTTAAGATAAGATATATGATGGAACATCATATTGATTTAAATAATATGTTTATTAAGATAAGTTAATTGTTTAAAAAATGATTATGTTGAAAAGAGGAAACAATATTTATTTTAATGCGATATGTTGTGAATCATAGAAGTATATGGTTAATATGATTTAAGAGCAATTAGGGAATTAAATATATGTTATTAATTTAGTTTATTAAGGTAAAAATTTACTAAATGTTAATCAAAGGAATGGATTTAGGAAATCCAAATTAGATTTAGTTTCTATTTATTGCTCGCTTTAATTGTAAATTGTTTTTGTTTCCGCTTTGGGGAAATTAACTAGAAGGGTTGTTAAGTCTTCCAGATGGGGTTCTCATTTAGTTGGGGTTGTCATTTTATGTTAGTCAACCTTTGGATAGCCTTGGGTAGTGCGTCTTAATGCATCCAATTAGAAACCTGGTTATCACAAATGGGGATGTGTTGACTTTATGTCGTGGATGGGGATTTGATATCCTTAGGTCGCACTTGTGTACCCTTGGGTTGTGGAGTTGTTTCACATGTTGTCTTAGAGGAGTGGCTTGCAATGAGGGCTGGCACACAAAGTGGTGTGAGGATAACTCATTGTAAGGTAGTTAATCCAATGATAACGTAAATAAACTGATTAGAGGATTAGGTAGTATCAAATACTTAATAAGATAATCGTGCCTCGCTCATAGACGTAAGGGCTTGTATAGACTTGGGATGAGACGGGAAGTCTTGGAATGGCAAGATCATTATCTTGTCTTTGTGAGAGATAACTGATTCCACATTGGTTTGCATGAGGGGTCAGAAGTCGTTAGAGGTTATCAGGATAACCCAGATGGGGGCCAAGACCTAGGAAGACTTACCAGGATAACCCATGTAACATTGTGATGAGACTTCTCCAAGGTCAACAGTATGTATGTATTAGTGAGATAATTTATTTATTAACTCTAGAAGCATTGTAACCATGGTGTTAATGTTGTAATTGGATTTGTTTCAGTTCAGTTTTGTTAGCCTATTTCTAGAGGTAGATGGTCTTGGTAAGGAATCCTTGTTACTATCTCCTAGCATGGGAGGTGGGCCTTCGGGTACCACTTGTTTGGGTGGAACATGCACCTTACTCTGTTGGGCTTTCTTCTTGTTCTTGTGGATGAGATTTACAATTGGAGAGCTTGTGGGACCCAGTTTCATTTCATGATTTATTCATTTCAGTTAATCTTGTAATTTATTACCCCTAGTTTGTTATCGAGGTGGAAATTTTTAATTTGTAATCACACTTATTGGATTTACCTCATTTAGGGAATGAGTCATGTAATCTTATTGTTTAATTATTGTTAGATGAAATCACATGGTATCTCTTATTCTTGATGTAATTTATCATGTATGGAATGTATGCGTTTCTAATTTATTAAGTAAATGAATGTTATGGTTTCCATTCATATTTTTTGTTTGGGTCTTAAAGTAAACTCAGTCTCATAACCTTAGGGGTTGTTTGCAATGGGTAGTGAACTTGCATGGTTTTGTACTTAAACAAAAAAAAATTAGTCTATTTGTGTAGTTAATTGCTGCTTTCTCTAGGGTTATGAGGCAGGGCATTACACATGGTATCAAAGCCTAGGTTTAAACACTGGGTACTCTGGAATTATGATGGACCCATTAAACTTTCAGGTTTTTAGGTTTTAAGTTGTGTATCTTGCCTAATACCTTGATGTGTCTGTGCAGGATTATGCCTCCTAGATGCGAAATAGGTAGAGGGAGAGGACATGGCCATGTAGGCAGTCATGATGGGAGTCAACATGACTCTCCTCCCCATGTATCAATCGTTCCAGATCAAGAGGAACATCAGGCATCACAAAATGCCCCAAGGGTCAGTGATCATCAGTAGAATCCTCTAGGGATTGAGGCTGCATGTAGAGCACTTGAGGAGGCTTTGACACTCCTTGGTCATAGGCCAATCGAGGTTCAGGGTAATCCTATTTAGAGGGAAGCCCCACCTCAGTCAGAGGCACATATGAGAGATTTTCTCAGGGCACATCCAACCATGTATGATGGAGAAGGCATTGGGTTAGAGGCCAAGACTTGGCTTATAGACCTTGATAGGCATTTTTCTATGCACCAATATGGCAGTAATACCAAAGCGCAGTGTGCTATCATGCACCTGCGAGGGTTTGCATCCACATGGTGGAGGTTGGAAGAGAAAAAGCTCCATATTGATACTCATTCAGTGTCTTGGGAGATTTTCCTAGAGCGGTACAGAGCTAGTTTCCTATCCGAGCATTGGCGTTAGCGTAGAGGCGATGAGTTTCATGCTTTCCATCAGTTAGCCTTGCCAGTTGAGCAGTATAAGTGATGCTTCTATGAGCTCAAATAGTTTGTAGGGATAGGTGATGACGAGAGTATGTTGGTCCACCACTTTGTCAAGGGCTTAAATTCTTGTCTTAGCGAAGGTGTGAGGGTTTTCAAACCCAAAACCATAGAGATAGTAGTGGAGAAAGCATGTCTTGTTGAGGAGAATTTGGCCATGGCACTAGGAGGCCACATGGGTGTTCAGATTGGCAGTAGGGTCTAGTGCTTGAGGAGGTCTGCCTTAGGGAGGTGCACCTTCTAGGTCTCAGTAGGGACTGTCGTAGAGTGGCCAGCAGTAGCAGGTTTCTTAAGGGAAACATACAGGTTTCTAGCCAAGGCAGGGGGATAGGAACTGGAGGTGTGTGAAATGCTTCAACTTCGAGCAACCGACACAAAGTTCTAAGTCCACCTTCAGGGGTAGTGCACAATAGTCTAGCACACCATCTGGAGGTAGGGGTTATGGCAGAGGTACTGGGTGTTTTACATGTGGCCAGTAGGGTCACATAGCTAGAATGTGTCCCAACAAGGGCACATCTAGATTTTCATAGGGACCAATGGCATCTGAGCCGACAGTTGGTGATGTAGGAAGAAGGCATCAGGTTTTTGCAACGATTGATAACTGCCAGGCAGAGCATCAGGGCACAATGGTTGAGACATAAGGTATGTTGATGGGTAACCCAGTTACTATCCTGTTTGATTCTAGAGCATCAGACTCCTTCATTTATTCTTCCGTCGTGACACGATGTAGATTGGGTGCAGTAAGGAAAGTCGATAGGTGGTAGGTTGAGTTAGCCTATGGTACAAAAGTTGCATCTCATTCCCTTGTAGCAGAGTGTAGATTGGAGGTTGGACCTCTCCATACTACAATGGACCTCCGAGTTATTCCATTGGGTTCTTATGACATTGTCATAGGGATGGATTGGTTAGAGGTACATAGTGCGGTCATTGATTGTCGATGTAAGTCAATTCAATGCATTGATGCATCTAGAAAAGTAGTAGAGATAGTGGGAGTTTAGAGGCTAATTTCTTTGAGGGTCATCTTAGCTATGTAGTTAAGAAGGTGTGTGCATCAGGGTTGCCAGTTGTTTGCTGTTACAGTGGATGATTTGGATTTAGGAGGTGGAGAAGAGAAAGTCTCTCTTGATAGTCACCCCATTCTTTAGGAGTATTCTGATGTCTTTCCAGATGAGATTCTAGGGATGCCACCTCAGAGGGACATAGATTTTAAGGTAGACCTTGTACTTGGATCAAAACCCATTTCATGAGCTCCTTATCATATGACCACCTAGGAGTTGAAAGAGCTTCTCTTGTAGCTTGAGGAGTTGTTAGAGAAGGGATTCATTTGCCCTAGTGTTTCTCCATGGGGATCACTAGTTATCTTCATGAAGAAGAAGGATGGTTCACTTCGGTTATGTATTGATTATCGATAGTTGAACAAAGTGACCATTAGGAGCCGATATCTGCTTCCTAGGATTGATGATCTATTCTATCAGAACAAGGGTGTCACAATCTTTTCGAAAATTGATCTTAAGTTAGGATATCATCAACTTCGTATCTTCAACTCAGACATCCATAAGACGGTGTTTCGAACGTGCTATGGTCACTATGAGTTCACAGTAGTACCATTTGGGTTGACGAATACACCCTCTGTGTTCATGAGTTTGATGAATGGTGTATTTCGTACATACTTAGACATATTTGTCCTTGTGTTCATTGATGACATTTTGATATATTCTAGGACAGTGGAAGAGCATGAGGAACATTTTTGGCAGGTATTACAGTGCTTACGGGATAATCAAATTTTTGATAATTTGTCGAAGTGTGAGTTGTTCAAGATTGAGGTCCAGTACCATGGTCATGTTATCTCAGGGGAAGGTATTTTAGTGGATCCTACAAAGATCCAAGTGATCTTAGATTGGCCTGTGCGCATGAATGTGGCAGAGATATGTAGCTTTATGGGGCTAGCGGGTTATTACAGGTGTTTTGTGTAGGGCTTTTCGAGGATAGGGTATCCTATCACCTCCCTTTAGAGGAAAGGGAAGAGGTTTGAGTGGTCAGAGAAGTGTGAGGCAATGTTTTAGAATCTTAAGGAGAAGCGAACTAGTGCACCAATACTTGTGATACTTGATCTGACTTGGGACTTTGTAATTTGTATAGATGCATCCTTGGAAGGATTGGGTGTAGTGTTGATGCAGGAGGGTCGTGTCATTGTATATGAGTCATGAAAAATCAAGGATCATGAGTTGAACTACCCCACACATGATCTTGAGTTGGCGGTAGTTGTTCATGCATTGACAAGATGGAGGCATCTCCTTCTTGGCCATAGGTTTGAGTTGCACAGTGATCATAGAAGCCTTCAATATATTTTCACACAACCCAACCTTAATGCTAGGTAGAGGTGTTCGATGGAGTTTATCTACGAATATGACTTTGAAGTGAAGTATATCCAGGGAAAAGAGAATGTCATAGTGGATGCACTCAGTAGACATAGACATGAGATATCTGAGTTGAATCTCGTTGTAGATTTGCGGAGTCAAATTCTTTCTACCCTTCCAGCAGATAGTTGGTATTAAGAGGTTAGCACAAAGATAGAGGCAGGAAGACCTCTTGAGGGCAGACATTTAGGATATTCTCTAGATCCGGATGAGATATTGAGCCACATGGGATGCATATCCGTTCCTTCATCAGGTGATCTTTGCACCTTGGTCATGATTGAAGCACATCGTGCACCTTATTCAGCCTATTCAGGGGTGAAGAAGATGCATGCAGATCTACATCAGTTGTATTTCTAGCCAAGGATGAAGCTTGATATTTTAGATTTTGTGTCGAGATGTCTAGAGTGTCAGCAAGTGAAGGCTGAACACTAGCAACTAGCAGGACTGTTGCAACCGCATTTAGTACTAGAGTGGAAGTGGGATATAATCTCATTGGATTCCATTGTTGGTTTACCCAACTCTTCGAGATGACATGATGCGATTATGGTAACGGTGGATAGGTTGACGAAGGTGGAACACTTCTCACCTATGTGCTCTTCCTATACTGCATCATCCATAGCTAGAGTGTTCATGGAGGACATAGTGAAGTTTCATGGTATTCCACGTTGGATTATTTCTGATAGGGATATAGTGTTCACCTCAACTCTTTAGACCTCATTATAGCATGTGATGGGGACACAGTTGAACTTCAGTTCAACTTATCACCCAAAGATAGATGGAAAGACCGAGAGGGTCAATTAGATCCTTGAGGATATGTTGCATATGTATGTAATGGACCAATAGACACAATGGGAAGATTATCTCTATTTGGTAGAGTTCTCTTATAATAATGGCTTCCAGAGTTTTATTGGCATGCCTCCATTCCAAGCATTGTATGGGAGACCATGTCGCACTCCCTTGAGTTGGGATCGACTGGAGGACAGAGTAGTTTTGGGTCCTGAGATGTTGCAAGATATGGAGCAGCAGGTGGAGAGGATTAGAGAGCACTTGGTGGCAGTGCAGGATAGGTAGAAGAAGTATGCAGATGCGCATAGAGTGAATCGTCAGTTTTCTATAGGTGATAGAGTCTTCTTGCGGGTGCATCCATGAAAGAGTCCCATCAGTTATGGGAAGGGCTCTAAGTTGGCACCTCGCTTTGTCAAACCCTTCGAGATACTTGAGAAGATTTGTCCAATTGCTTACCATCTCGCTTTACCACCTAGTCTTTCACATATTCAAGATGTATTTCATGTTTTAGTTCTTCAGTCGTACCATCCAAAAATTTCTCATGTCCTTGATTGGAATTCTTTACAGGTAGAGGATGGGCAGTTGGCTTTGGAGCCCGTGGCCGTAATGGAGTGTAGAACGCTCACTCTTCAAGGGTGAGATATTGATCAGGTTAGGATCCAGTGGGATCCTAGGTATGACACATCATCCACTTGGGAAGATGCAGCTAGGATGAAGGAGCTCTATCCCTATTTGTTCGCAGGCTTCCAGGAGTAAGCCTAACCCTAGGGGGGAGGATGTAATACCCTTCCGTTTTGCTCTATTGATCGAATAGTGTTATTTTTTCTTAGGCTTTATTTTCTACTAGCACTTTGACTATGATACTTGGTTACTATTTGATTGCTATCTGTAAAGCGATGTGAATGTCATCTTTTGATGTGATGGTATTTTATTATGATGTTATCATTATGACATGTTTTGAATTAGCTAAGTGGATATTCAAATTAATGACGTTTTCTACTTTTGATTAAATTATGATGTTAGATTCGTCAGTTAGTCACACTGTATTGGTGAAGGGGACGGTATCGTACCACTTGCTTGGGAGTACCCTACAATTCTACTATTTCCTCTTCACGGTGTGTTTTAATTATGACATATATATGCATGTGGATATATTCTTTGTTTGCAGGTTGACAGGTACAAGACATCAACTCCACCTAGTTTCACAGGTTTGAGCATGTCCATTGCCCAACGACATTTGATTGGGAGATAGTAGTTAGGTTTTCCATGCCAAGCCATCACCCTAGTCATAGTGTGTCGTCGGGTTAAGTTGCTTTAATATTTTTCATTCACTTTGATTATTTAATTGCATGTTATAAAGGTAAATAAGTGCTTATGTAGTTAAGTTTTTGATTAAATTAATCTGGTTATAATGTTAGAAATGTGATTTAATTTAATTAATAAATAATTTAATCTTGTATTATATTTATTTTATTGATTAATTAAATTAATTATGTTGAAATAAGTTAAGTTGTTCATTTTAAAATTTATGGATATATTGTTTGAAAATGAAAATAAAAAAAAAAGGAATTAAATTTCATTTTGTTTTAGTAAATTTTGAATTCAAAAATTGAAAAATACAGATATTTTCTATTCTATTTTTGAAAATTTATGAGGGTGGTTGAATAGATATTTTTGATTTTTCTCTATTATTGGGATTTTGAATGAGTTTTGAACATGCTTGGAAAAATTATAAAAGCAAGGGAAGAAAAGGAATTTGCTGTTTTTGATTTTGGATTTGGAAGAAGCAAGTTGAATTCTTGGAGGAGTTGGAATTAGAAGCACAATTCAAGCACCATTGACAACCTTTCAAGATTTTTGGAAGAACCAGGTTTTCTTTTAATGAATTAGTTTTCATTTTGAAAAGATCCACAAAACTTTAATTGTTGTTTGAAAAATATTGATATATGTTAAATCTTGCTTCGAAATTTGAAAAAACCTCTGTTTGAAAATGAACTCCAAGAAAAAAATGGTGTTCTTGACTGAAAATTGTTATTTTATGTTTATTTTCTCAATTAATTTTGCAAATTCATTTTGTGAATATATAAATATATATACATATGTATATATATATATATACATATATATATATATATATATATATATATACATATATATATATATATACATATATATATATATATATATACATATATATATATTGTATATATATTAATAAATGGAGGTTATTCTATTAAAATTATAAAAAAAAGAAATTAACCCTCGGGAAAGATCACCGATTCCAAAATCCACAGGGTTGTGGACCGTGTTTTATTTTATATATTTTATAAAAAAAAAATGGAGGGTTTGGGGGTTGCTGGGGGCTCACCCCACCGCGCCCCCCATGGGAGGCGCTATGGGGGAGCCGCACCCACCGTGCTCCCCACTCCCCTACCCCCGCTCTCATCACCACCCAAACCAAGGATGACTATGTTTACACACAGTCGCCCCCATTAATGGGAGTCGACTATGTGTAAACACAGTCGGCTGACCCTTGCATTTGGTGTTTGTGGTTCCCAAGGAAATGTGGCTTGACTTTGTATAATCCATTTTTTTTTACAAATAAAAATAAAAAATATATATATTTTAATATTTTATTATTATATTTCATAATATTAAAATATATATATATATATATATATATATATATTAATATTTAATATTATATTATATTATATTAAATATTATTGTTTATATATGTATATATATAGTATAGATACATGAGTGCATATATATATGTATATATTATTTTATATATATGTATATATAGTTGAGCAATTAATTTTATTGTATGTATATATACATTTAAATACATACATATATTAAAACTGTTGATTTTAAAATGGCATGATTCAAATTAATTGAAGAAATGAAAATATTGTATTCTTAGTCAAAGTATTGATTTTATTTTAAGATAAGATATATGATGGAACAACATATTGATTTAAATAATATGTTTATTAAGATAAGTTAATTGTTTTAAAAATGATTATGTTGAAAAGAGGAAACAATATTTATTTTAAAGCGATATGTTGTGAATCATAGAAGTATATGGTTAATATGATTTAAGAGAAATTAGGGAATTAAATATTGAGTTTAAATCGCATCTTTTGTCTGGAAGAGATGTTATTAATTCAGTTTTATTAAGGTAAAAATTTATTGAATGTTAATCAAAGGAATGGATTTAGGAAATCCAAATTAAATTTAATTCCTATATATTGCTCGCTTTAATTGTAAATTGTTTCTATTTCTGCTTGGGGGAAATTAATTAGAAGGGTTGTTAAGTCTTCCAGATGGGGTTCACATTTAGTTGGGGTTTTCATTTATGTTAGTCAACCTTTGGATAGCCTTGGGTAGTGCGTCTTAATGCATCCAGTTAGAAACCTAGTTATCACGAACAGGGATGTGTTGACTTTATGTCATTGATAGGGATTTGATATCCTTATGTCGCACTTGTGTACCCTTGGGTTATGGAGGTGTTCCACATGTTCTCTTAGAGGAGTGGCTTGCAATGAGGGCCGACACACAAAGTGGTGCCAGGATAACTCATTGTAAGTTAGTTAATCCAGTGATAACGTAAATAAACTAATTAGAAGATTAGGTAGTATCAAACACTTAATTAGATAATTGTGCCTCGCCCATAGATGCAAGGGCTTGTATATACTTGGGATGAGATGGGAAGGCCTGGAATGGAAAGATCATTATCTTGTCTCTACAAGAGATAGCTGATTCCACATTGGTTTGCATGAGGGGCCAAAAGTCATTAGAGGTTACCAAGATAATCCAAATGGGGGCTAGGACCTAGGAAGACTTACCAGGATAACCCATGTAACATTGTGGTGACACTTCTCCTAGGTCAATATTATGTATGTATCAGTGAGCTAATTGATTTGTTAACTCTAGAAGCATTGTAACCATAGTGTTAATGTTGTATTTGGATTTGTTTTAGTTTGAGTTTTGTTAGCCTGTGTCTAGAGGTAGATGGTCTTTGTAGGGAATCCTTGTTACTATCTCCTAGCATGGGGGGTGGGCCTTCAAGAACCACTTGGTTTGATGGAATGTGCACCTTACTCTGTTGGGCTTTCTTCTTGTTTGTGTGGATGAGATTTCTAGTTGGAGAGCTTGTGGGACCCAGTTTCATTTGATGCTTTATTCATTTTAGTTAATCTTGTAATTTATTACCCCTCGTTTGTTATCGAGGTGGAAAGTTGTAAATTGTAATCATGCTTATTGGATTTACCTCATTCAGGGAATGAGTGATGTAATCTTACTGTTTAATTATTGTTAGATGAAATCACATGGTATCTCTTATTCTTGATGTAATTTATCATGTATGGAATGTATGTGTTTCCAATTTATTAAGTAAATGAATGTTATGGTTTCCATTCATATTTTTTGTTTGGGTTTTAAAGTAAACTCAGTCTTGTAACCTTAGGGGTTGTTTGCAATGGGTAGTGAACTTGCATGCTTTTGTACTTATCAAAAATAAAAAATAGTCCATTTGTGTAGTTAATTTCTACTTTTTCTAGGGTTGCGAGGTGGGGCGTTACACTATAAAAGTTAATAGATCCATGGGAGGTGGTTAGTCCATGTCATGAATCTCGAGGGGATCACTGACCATCTGCCAACATGTAAGTATTCAGTGGTTGCTTCAAGTTTTTCTCTATGATTTTCTCCTATGTTTGAGTGGTTCAAATATGTTGATCATTGTTGTTGGAAGCTACTTTATCCAGATTTTGGGGTTCTAGATTGTTGTACAATACATATTATGTTCACCAATTGTGAACTTTATTTTTTAGTGTATCTAGATAAGGTCCAAGAGAAATTTAGTTTTTTTAGATTTCTTCTTGTTCGAGTCTTATGACTTGTGGTTTTCGGGATAAGTTGCTGGGAATATTTTCAAGTTAATTTTGTTATCTAGAAATATTGGATCATGTTAAGGTTGTGTGTACTTAATTGATTTAATGTGTGTTTTACACTGGTTTTTCCAACCTTCTGTTAAGCACTACTTTTGAGGCTTATGGAAGCATGTTGAAGTGTGTTTGGGTCACCCTTATTCTAATTCTACTGTAGAATGTTTTGGCTCCGACCTAATTTGAAATTATAAATGAAAATGGTGTGTGGATGACTTTGGATATGTTTCAAAATAGAATATGGTAAAAATAAAATTCAAGTTGTTTGTGAAAGATATGAATTCAAGCAAGATAGATGTGAGATAGATGTTAATTAATGTGTATGTGATGCGAGTTTGGGAAGATCACTGCAAAATATAATTGTTGAGTTTTTAGAAGCAGTGAGTTGAAGGTGTGCTATATCATTCATGCATGTTTGCAAGTTTGTGAGTGCTTTTTTGGTGGAAATATATATTGCATTGAGATTTTTCTTCTCTCTATAACAAATAATTTTCTATCTTCTTTGTAATTTTTTGGTAGTGAGCCCTTTGGGTGGTTAACTCTTGTTGGACGGTGAGTCCGGATTTGGATAGTGAGTCTTGTTTTGATAGTGAGTCTTCTTTTGTAGTGAACCTTTGTAATCGGTTTTGATATTTAGTATATTATGAGCTAATAGTCATTGAGGTTTTTCCATGTAAATCTGGTGTTATTGTGTTTGTGTGATGTTTTCCAATTTTTTCCTTTTCACTTGTTGATTAATCATATTAGTAGAGTAAAGGAATTGTGATTGATCTAAGTTTTAGTTGAAGTTTTTAAAGGTTAAAATTTGTCACAACTAATTCAACCCACTATTAATTGTCTTGTTCAATAATTGGTATTAGAGCCTGGTTCCTTGGAGAGGAGCTTAATTGCTTAAGGAAGGTCTGGGTTGGCAGGCAAGATAACTTTTGAGTATCCTAGGTTCGATGGAACTAATTATGCTATCTAGAAAATACAAATGGAAGGATATATAGAGTATTGTGGATATGATGTTGAGAAAGCATATAAGATTGCTTACACTCCTCCTGCTAATGGTCCAATTACAGCCGATGAGATCAAGGCACATGAAGCAAACAATAAGGTGAAGTTCATTATGAAGAATAGTCTTTCACATTTTGAGATGATTAAAGTTCAAAATTTGAAGACTACTAAAGAAGTTTGGGATGCTTTAGAAAAGATGCACGAAGGAAATGAAAAGGTCAAAGAAGAAAAGTTGCAGAATTTAGAGGTAGAATTTGAGGTCCTACATATGTCTAAAGATGAGATGGTAGGTGGAATGCGAGGACTTGGTGCTATAGTAGATGAATCTAGGATTGTGAAGAATATTATTAGAACTCTTCTTGATGTATAGAGTGAAAAGGTATCTTCTACTGAATAATATGTGGATTACAAGACTTATACTAAAGATCAATTACTGGGAACTCTAACATCTTATGAGATGAGAAAACCAAATTTGAGAAATGGATCCAAATTATAAACTACTTTCAAGGCTACAAGAGTTGAAGATCTAGATGAAGAGAACCTTGATGAAGTAGAAGCTAACTTTGTGAGAAAGATGAGGAAATGATCTAGTAAGTATGAAGGTAAGTTACCCTTTAAATGATTTAGTTGTGGAGGAATAGGTCATTATGCTTCAAGATGTCCGGAAAGAGATAAGAAGAAAAAACAAACATTTAGCAAAGAAACCAAAGGTAAGAAGATCAATAGAGCATATTATGTGAATGAGGATGCTATTATTTTTGATGAAGAATCTTATTATGGATATTTTGATAACACTAAATGCATATTATTGGCTATAAAAGATGAATCTACTTCTGTTGAATCTGAAAGATAGGTGAAGGAATGCCCTCCAGAGAACGTTGAAGATGTTGCAATCTCTTCCCTACATGCTAAACAATAAAAAAACTATTGGGTTGTTAAAAGTGGTTGTTCACATCACATGACTGATGATAAGAGTAAGTTTTTTAAACTTGAAAAATATGATGGAGGCTTAGTTATGTTTGGAGATGATATTAGTGCTAAGATTTGTGGGATAGGTTTAGTAAGTTTTTATGGCAAGCACAATACTGATGATGTCTACTATGCTAGGGGTTTAAGGCATAATCTCTTGAGTATTGGAAAAAAGTGTAATAAAGGATATAATCTTGTATTTGAGGATAAGAGATGTGAAATCAAGAAAGGATCCAAAATAATGGTTGTTGCAGAAAACAAGTTTGGAGGAAATATATATCAACTTAAGGGTGTTGATGGATGTTTCCTTATGACTAAAATTAATGATAGTTGGTTATGGCATCGGAAAATGTGTCATATGAATTTTGATAACTTGGAAAGGATTAGTGTAGTGCAATCTATGAGAGATCTACCAAGGATTACAAAGCATGTTAATGCTTTCTGTGCAAGAATTGTCAGTTTGGAAAGCAATCGAGAAATAACTTTAGATCAAAGGAAAAATTACTATTAGACTACTAGATTTAATTCATAAAGATCTCTATGGTCCTACAAGAGTGAGAAGTCTACAAAGTGAAAGGTACTTTATGCTTTTGATTGATAATTACTCTAGGTATACATGGGTTACTTTCCTTAGAGAGAAATATGACGCATTAGATAGATTCAAGACATTCAAAGCTATGGTTGAGAATGAAGTAAATTTGAGAATAAAATTCTTGAGGTCTGACAGAGGTGGTGAATTCACCTCCCATGAGTTTAATATGTTTTTTGAAGTTCATGGAATAAAAATATAATTATCTGCTCTGAGAACTCCTCAATAGAATGGAGTTGTTGAAAGAAAGAACATAACAATTCAAGAAGCTACTAGATCAATTATTACTGAAGTTGGTCTACTAGAATTTTATTGGAGAGAATCTATTCAAAATAGACTATTTATGTGTTCAATCGAGTTCACATAAGAGCTAACAATACTAATACCCCCAATGAGATATGGTGTGGAATAATTCCTACTGTTAAGTAATTCATGGTATTTGGAAGAAAATGTTATATCAGACGAGATGATGAAAACTTAGGGAAGTTTGATGTTGGAAGTGATGAAGGTATTTTCCTTGGATATTTTACTAAGATAAGAGCTTACAAATGTTTCAATAAAAGATTGAGGAAGATTGCAGAAAGTACAAATGTCAAGGTTGACGAAGTAGTGAAGAATTCAATTGAAGTTGATGGATATGTATCTGATGAACCTGATTGTGCAAGAGTTGAATAAGTTGTGGAAGAATAGGAGAAATATAATGAAGAATAAGAAGCTTTGGTGGTGTCCCCTAATACATCTAAATATGTGCAAAAAAATTAGTCAAAAGATCAAATCATTGGAGACAAGAGGAAAGGAGTATTGACAAGAAGTAGAGATGCTACTACTAGGGAAATAAATGTGTGTTTACTTTATGAGATTGAACCAAAGACCATAAGTGAAGCATGTAAATATGAGCATTGGATAGAAGCTATGAAAGATGAATTTATGCAGATTGAGAAGAATAAAACATGGGAATTAGTACCTAGAATCACAAATAAAAACATAATTGGATCAAAATAGGTATTCAAAAACAAGTAGAATGAGAACCGAGAAGTAGCTAGAAATAAAGTAAGTCTTGTGTGTAAGGGTTACTCACAAGTAGAAGGTATAGATTTTCTAGAATCATTTTCTCTAGTGGCAAGAATGGAACCTATCAAAATGTTTTTAGAGTTTTATACTCATAAATATTTCAGGGTATATCAAATGGATGTTAAGTCTACATTCTTGAATGGTGAATTAGAGGAAGATTTCTACATGGAACAACTAGAAGGATTTAAATTATCAGATCAATTGAATATGGTTTGCAAATTGAAGAAGACTCTATATGTTGGAAACACAAGGGCAAACAACTGAGAGGGGGGCTGAATTAGTTGTCAAAAAAATTATACTTATTAAACTTATTCTTAGATATGATAAATAAAAATAAAAGAATAAACCATCACCACATCAAAAATACACATAACACCAAGATTTTTGTGGGGAAACCTTATTAGGGGAAAAACCATGGTGCGGGTTAATCCACAAGATTATACTCTATTAAAAGTATTACAATTGGGGAATGCGCATGCATTCAGGCACACTACCTAGAGCTCACTGCTCCAATACAAAAAGGATTACTACCCAAAGGAAGACACGCTTTCTTACAGTCACATTTGGATTACATCCATTTGAGAGATCTTGAACTAAGAAGATAGCATCTGCGAATGCCTGATTATAGTTCCAGATAAGCACTAAATGAACACTTCCTTCTACTAGCTTCTCTTCACACTTTACTTCTGCCTTCAAAATATTAAAACATTATTCACACATAGCACTCACACATGTTGCTTATTTCATTGAATTATCCTCAAAACAATCGATCATATATATCTACAATTAGGGATAACATCAACTACTTGTTGGCCCAACAAAATATAAAATGTGTACAAACTATTGGCCCAAATTAATAAACAATTTATTAATGTGAACCAAATAGCATCGGCCAAAACATGTTTCGAACACGAAACACCTTAAACAATTTTCCTCAAAGATCCACAACACGCTACAATCGCCCTGCCAGCCATGATCATGAAAAATATGTACACTCAAAAGAAAATCACCAATCACGAGCACAACAATCGATTCAAACCAACAACACAAATAGAGAATGATCTAGAAACATCCATAAGCATCATGAATCACCAAAAAAGCATCCACAACAAATCAAATTAGTAGAATCACATAATCTTCTTCCAAGAACACTAGCTACAACAACAAAACAACTATCAAAAGACCAATACTCATAACTTGATCAAATCTTCATGTGAACCTCTAAAATTTCTAGTGGATAAACTAGATATATTTTTCAACAAACCCTTTAATCTGTAACTCGTTATCCTCAATATAATGAACTAGCCACCATACTGAACTTCATTGCATCATTGACAACTTGCAACTTATTTTATTACAATTTTCTCAATATCCTCGACATATACAACCTTAGAGACATTAATTCCAATAGTGTTGACATCAAGGAAGACCACATATTAGAAATATCCAACAATCTCCAACAATCTCCCCCTTTGGCACTGATGGAAACACTTTCTCTTAGCACTTTCCCCCACTTAGGTTTTGACTCTTTTCCCCTTATCTCTTTCATAGATTTTCACATGACTCTTCTCCCCCTTTGAAATAAATGACAGAGGTACACATTATATTTGTCCACAAGAGCTTTGAACTACATATCTTAACATCTAACTACTCCCTCTAAGTAACAACCACCACAACATCAATCTGGATCACAAGATATGACTATGAAATGCACAAACTGATGCAAGTCAATGCATCTTAATTCTGATTAGGAGGCATAATCACCCCTAGATTCCCTTTGAGATACTCAAAAGTATCCTTAGGCATGGGCTTGGTAAATATATCTGCAATTTGTTCCTTAGTAGGTACATACTCCAATCTGACTTCCTTTTCACTCACTTTCACTCTCAAAAAGTGAAACTTGATAGATATATGCTTGGTTTTTTAATGCAACACTAGATTCTTAGAAATGTTAATTGCACTTGAATAATCAAATAATATAGAAATAGGTTCATCATACACAACTCTGATATCTTTCAACATCTACTTCATCCACATTACTTGATTACAATTGTTAGTAGCAACAATGTATTTTGCCTCTACAGTTGATAAAGAAATGGCATTTTGCTTCCTACTTAACCATGAAATCAACTTCTTTCCCAATAAAAATGCACCACCACTAGTACTCTTTCTATCATTCACATCTTCTGCCCAATCGACATCAGTAAAAGAACTCAAAGTAAGGTCATCTTCTTTAGGATACCATAGGCCAAAATCAACTATCCCCTTCAAGTACCTAAAAATCCTCTTTATAGCTGTCACATGAGATTCCATAGGATTAGATTGAAATATTGCAACAATGCATATGAAATTCATGATATTAGGTCTAGTTTGATTCAAATAGAGCAATCCACCAATCATGGATATGTATCTAGTCTGATTTGTTTTAAAAGAATCATCATCTTGTGTCAACTTACATTCGGTCACCATAGGTGTACCAACTGTATTTGAATCTTCCATACCAAACTTCTTTAGCAATTATTTAACATACTTGGATTGAGATATAAAGTTCCCTTTATCTAGCTGAGTAATTTCCAATCCCAAAAATAATTTCATTTCTCCAATTATAGACATCTCAAACTCACTCTGCATCTCATTAGAAAAATTCATGTACAAACTATCATCTCCTACATAAATGATATCATCAACAAAGACTTCAAAAATCAAATATTTATCATGATCAATCTTGTAATACAAATTACTATTAGTAGTACCTTTATTAAATCCAAGATTCAATAAATAATTGTCTAATCGGGCATACCAAGCTCTCGGGTCTTGCTTAAGTCCATACAGTGCTTTCTTCAACCAACAAACCATATCTCCCTGATCAGTCAATTAAAATCCATTAGGTTGCTCAATATACATTTCTTCATCCAGTTCACCATTTAGAAATGTTGACTTGACATCCATCTGATAAAACTTTAAGTTTTTGTAAGCAACATAAGCAGGAAATAGTCTCACAACTTCAATCCTAGCAACAAGGGAATTTTTTTTTTCAAATTCAATTCCTTTCATTTGAGAATATCCTTTACACACCAGTCTTGCTTTGTTTCTAACAACTTCACCTTTCACATTCAGTTTATTTCGAAAGACCCATTTAGTTCCAATTAAATTTCTGTCCTTAGGTCTAAGAACAAGAATCCATGTATCATTCTTCTCAATTTTTAGTAGTTCTTCTTTCATTTCTTCCACCCAATGTTCATCTTTTCATGCTTCATCACCACTATTAGGTTCAGTCTTTGAGATCAAACAATATTCTTCTGCAATTTTTCTCCTAGTTTGAACACCTTTGTTCTTATCATCTATAATCTGATCTTTTGAATGATTTATTCTCACATACCTTGGAGTCTTAGGATGTTCTTGAATTTCAAACTCTTGTGATCTTACTTCTACACTTTCACTGGTTTCTTCCTCTTGAATTTCTTGATTTAGAGTCTGATATTTCTTTCCTTTATCAATACTATTATTTTGATCATTTGAATCATATCCACAGGTTTGGGATGGTCTAAATGTGTCTTCATCAACCTTTACATTAGTTATTTCAATTACTTTCCTTAATCTCTTATCTTAGAACTAGTAGACTTTAGTTTTAGTAGAATAACCAAGAAAGATTCCTTCATCACTTCTAGCATCAACCTTTACATTAGTTATTTCAATTACTTTCCTTAATCTCTTATCTTAGAACTAGTAGACTTTACTTTTAGTAGAATAACCAAGAAAGATTCCTTCATCACTTCTAGCATCAACCTTTCCTATATCTTCATCTCTTTTGATATAGAATTTACTCCCAAATATTTTGAAATATCTGACAATAGGCTTGTGACCAAACCATAGCTCATAATGATTCTTACCAGTATCACCTTTGACATGTACCTGGTTGAGAGTATAAATGACAATATTCACAACTTCTCTCCGTTAGATATGAGGAACATTTCCTTCTAGCATCATAGTCCTAGCAGCTTCTTGAATTGTTTTGTTCTTCCTTTCCACAACTCCATTTTGTTGAGGGGTCCGCGGGGTAGATAATTGTCTCTTCATCCCATGCTCTTCACATAAATAATTAAACTCACTAGAATTGAATTCACCACCTCTTTCTAATCTCAGACATTTAATCTTCATACTTGTCTCTGTCTCAACCATAGCCTTGAAAATATTGAATTTCTCTAGAGCTTTAGACTTTTCCTTTAAGAAAGCAACCCACATCAATCTAGAATAGTCATCAATAAGTAACATGAAATACCTGTCTCCTTGTAAACTTATTATTCTAGGACCACACAATTCAGTATGCACAAGCTCCAATACTTCATTTGAACAATGCTATTTGCTTCAAAATGAAACTAGTTTTCTTCCCTAACTGACATTCCTTACATATAGTATTAGTAGGTTTTATCAACTTAAGAAGATCTCTCACTTCCTGTGTAGAACTTATGTTGATAATATTGTCAAATTTTACATGACACAATCTCTTATGCCATAACTAACTTTCATCAACTTGAGCAATTAGGAAAATTTTACTAGTAGTACTTAGGTGAACGATATTACCTTTTTTTTTTTATACCAGATGCAATCACATTTCCAGAACTCCCCAATATTTTACACTTTCCATCCTTGAATTGAAGTTTATATCCCTTGTCAACCATCTGTCCAACACTTAAAATATTATGCTTTAAACCTTCTACATATAGAACATCATCAGTATTATTCTTACCATCAAAATAAATCGATCCTCTGCCATGAATTACACCAGCTTTGTCATCACCAAATCTTACAACACCACCATCATAATTTTCTAGGCTCACAAATTTAATTTTATCACCTATCATATGATGAGAGAATCCATTATCAATCACCCATTCATCTTTTTATTCAACTCTGGCAGCTAGAACTTTGTCCACAGTCATGCAAGTAGTATAATCAATAGGTACAAGATTATTTTCCTTGATATAAATTTATACCCAGTCATCCTCACTTGCATTTCCTTTATCAAATTCATCATCTATCACACCTTCATCAGCAGAAAAATAACACTTTTTGTGGAATCTAGGCTTGTTAGATCTTGGCTTAGGAACTCTTTCAGGACACCTTGAGGAAAAATGACCTATCTTATTGCAAGAAAAACATTTAAGAGGGAATTTTCCTTTATACTTACCTTCTCATTTGGCTACTCTCTTCATAAGAAGTGCTTCAAGCTCATCTAGTTTTCTCTCTTCTTCTTCAATCTCTCAAATTTCCTACTCATACTTGGACATTTTTCTAGAAGAATTTTCTCCCATATCGTATCTCTGCTTATCTTTCCCATATATAGTAGCTTTGAATGCATATTCTATCTTAGGAAGAGATTCACCAAAATCACTTAACTCAAAAGCAGCAAGCCTACCAATCAACATGTCTCTGGTTACATTTACATCACAGTTCAGATCTCCTCAATAGCAACAACTTTGTGTTTGTATGCAACATGCAAGGATCTAAGCACTTTAGCAAAAATATCTTATTTTTCCAAAGTTCCATTAGCACATCTGATACTACACACAAGTTCATTCACTCTCTACATAAAATAAGTGGTGTTCTCATATTCACCCATTCTCAATGTTTCATATTTCCCTTTTAGGCTTTGCAGCTTCAAAATTTTCAAATGGGTATCACCTTCATACAAAGTTTCCAACCTTATCCAGATCTCATAAGCAATCTTCAGCTCCATTACATTTTTCATCTCAGAATTAGTCAGAGCACTCAACAATGCTTCCTTAGCCCTGATATTGTACTCGACTTCCTTAATCTCACCTACAGTAGAAGGACCATTTTGTGGGATGATATCTATTCTTTGTAATTATCTAGTAAGGTTCACCAATGCATCTCAGATGACACTCCATTCGAGTCTTCCATAGAGAATAATTTGTTTCATAAAATCTTAGACTATCCTTCTTATATGTTGGCATCTCCGATCACCTCAAGTGATCAAGCTTCTCTAGAGGAACCTACTTTGATACCAATTGCTGGCAGCACAAGGGCAGACAACTAAGAGGCGGGGTGAATCAGTTGTCATAAAAATTATACTTATTAAACTTATTCTCATATTTGATAAATAAACATGAAAGAATAAACCATCACCACATCAAAAATACACATAACACCAAGATTTTTGTGTGGAAACCCTGTTAGAGGAAAAACCACAATGGAGGTTAATCCACAAGATTACACTCTGTTAAAAGTATTGCAAATGGGGAATGCACATGCATTTAGGCACACTTCTTAGAGCTCACTACTCAAATACAAAAGGATTACTACCCAAAGGAAGACACACTATCTTATAGTCACATTCATATTACATCCATTTGAGAGATCTTCAAATGGGAAGATATCATCTATGAATGACTGATTGCAGTTCTAGATAAGCACTAAATGAACACTTCCTTCTGCTCGCTCCTCTTCACACTTTACTTATGCCTTCAAAATATTAAAAAATTATTCAAAAATAGCACTCACACATGTTGCATCTTTCATTGAATTCTCCTCAAAATAATCGATCATATATATCCACAAATAGGGATAACATCAACTACATGTTGGCCCAACAATATATAAAATGTGTACAAACTGTCGGCCCAAATTAATAAATTTTTTATTAATGCAAACCAAATATCGTCGGCCAAAACATAGTAAGGACCCAAAACAACATGTTTTGAACATGAAACACCTTAAAAAAATTTCCTCGAAGATCCACAACACACTAAAATCACCATGTTGGCCATGATCATGAAAAACATGAACACTTAGAAGAAAATCACCAATCACAAGCACAAAAATTGATGTGAACCAACAAAATGGATAGAGCATGATCTAGAAACATCCACAAGCATCATGAATCACCACAAAAGCATTCACAACAACTCATAATACTAGAATCACATCATCGTCTTCTAGGAACACTAGCTACAACAACAGAACAACTGTTGGAACATCGATACTCATAACTTGATCAAATATTCATGCGAACCTCTAAAATTTCTGGTGGATAAACTAGATATACTTTTCAACAAACCCTTTAATCCAAAACTCTTTATCCTTAATATATTGAACTCGCCAACATACTGAACTTCACTACATCACCGACAACTTGCAACTTATTTTATTACAATTTTCTCAATATCCTTGACATATACAACCTTAGAGACATTAATGCCAATAGTTTTGACATCAATGACAACCACATATCAGCAATATCCAACAATATCAAACAATATATGGATTGAAGCAATATCTTAGAGCTTGGTATGCAAGGTTAGAAAAATATTTGATTCAACAAGGTTTCAATAAAGGGTCGAAAAATAGTAGTCTATATTTTAAAATTGAAAATGAAAAGATCTTGATAGTGGCTGTATATGTTGATGAAATTATCTTTGGAGGAAATGGAACTATGTGCAAGATGTTTTCTGAAGAGATGTAAAAATAATTTGAGATGTCTATGTTTGGTGAGATGATGAATTTCTTTCTTGGGCTACAAATTAATCAAATAGAGAAAGGGATTTTTATTTCACAATCAAAGTATGTAAGATAAATGTTTAAGAAGTTTGGGATGGATGGTTCCAAATTAGTATGCAATCCTATGGTGAGTAGTTACAAATTGAGTAAAGATGATGATTCACCTAAGGCTGATCAGAGAAAGTATAGATCTATGATTTGAGGATTGTTGTATTTAACTGCTACTAGATCGGATATCATGCATGCACTTTTTCTTGTAGCTAGATTTCAAGAAGATCCTAAAGAAACACATGTTTCTACTATTAAGAGAATATTTAGATATTTGAATGGAACTCTGAATTATGGCTTGTGCTATCCTAGAAATACTGATTTTACACTAAGTGCTTATATAAATGCAGTTGGGAAGGTTGTGTAGATGACATAAATAGTACAAGTGGTGGTGCATTATTTCTTGGTTGTAGATTGGTGGCTTGGTTAAGTAAAAATAAATATGCATTCTCCTTATCCACTACTAAAGCTAAGTATATTTCTGCAACATCTTATTGTACACAAGCGTTATGGATGAAACATACATTAAAAGATATTAGAGTTATGTATGATGATTCTATTTCTATCTTCTATGATAATAAAAGTGCAATTAACATTTCAACAAATCTAGTGATGCACTCGAGGACAAATCATATATCTATTAGGTATCACTTTTTAAGAGAGAAGGTTATGGAGAATAAAGTAAAACTTATGTATGTACCTATGTGTTGGAGTACGATACCACAGGCTGAATTAGTGGTATGGAAAATTAAAAACCTTGAATTAACCCTTCAAGAACTTGACCTTATAATATGTGAGACCAAAATATTTGAAATATTAAGTGCAACATTATATATGTAGAGCAATAAATCTTGTTTCATCATCAAGAACTTTGACTTGACTTAATCAAGTTTGCACAAATTTATGCTCATGTTATTTCAATGATACAGACATTCATTTATTGAATGCAACATCAAAACAATTAAATGTGAAATACTTGACAAAACACAAAGATAATTAGAAAAGGAAATCACACCATAACATTATTGTTTTTCATGAGTGGAAAACCCTCTAGGGATAAAAAACCACTTGTAAAATTGCCTCACTAGCTTAATAAAAAATGCCTCATTGGCTACAAAAGGCCTCACTGGCTTAATAAAACATGTCTCACTGGCTTAATAAAAAATGCCTCACTGGCTACAAAATGCCTCACTAGAAACTTAAGCCTCATTCGCTACATAACGCCTCAATGGCATCTTAAGCCTCACTAGCTACAACAATATTGTCTCATTGAAATTTAACTTTGCTCAACAAATAAGATAAAAAAATAGTATATAGAGGATCACTCTGTTTCTCTAATGCCCATGGTAATTTACAACTTTAATGCCTTTTATGCCCTAAAATTTACAACATTTGAAACTTAGAACACACAAAACACATTAAAACAATTCTCTACCTTTTTCAACCAATCACTATAATTTACAATAATCTTTTAAGCACAACCTTGTGTTTATAGCTCATACAAGACTTCAAGGATTCATTTTAATAGACAACTACAATATAGGGTTTCTAAAGAAACCTCTCTTTCATAAAACACAACAATCATAACATCTAGAGAAAAATAGTCTAGCAATCTAAACCTCCAACTCAATGTAATAGCATTTTCAAAATGCCCTTTTTTAGGATTTCGACATTCAAAGCATACTATTCATAGAGCAACTAAAAAACTGATTTTTTCTTTCTCAAATTTTTTAGTGTATTCTCTAACCAAACACAAATCTTGAATTTCTCATACATATAGCAATCATTAGTCTGGTAAAATGAAAAACAACCATACCTAATATCTTGCAACCAAAACCCAAGCTTTTTATGTTGTACATTATTCCATGCCTCATAACCCAATATTTTAGACTTTTGAAACAATACAACAAGTAGTGTAGCTAGACAATCCATCGAAACTACCACCACTAACTATCAAATATTATTTTTGTGAAATTTCTGCTCACCCATGTCAAAGTATCAAGCCCCAAAGTCACTATTTTTGAGTATACATTATTCTCCATATTTTCTCCAAGCCCTAACTCGACCATCAAGTTTTACAATATGATCAATTTTTAGGGCAAATAAAAAAATATTCATTATGTCGGCATTTATCATAATGTTGTTATTTACTTTGTTGATGAAAACAAAACATAATCAACAACTTGTGTAAGGTTTAAGATTTATTAATTATTGTTGTTGATGATGTATTCAAATGTCAACAAATACCTCACAAAGCCACTTCATTATTGCTTTTTCCAATGCAATAAAACTTTAGAAATTGCCTTGTATATAATGAATTTGTCACTAAGAAATATGTATTTTAACTTGTATAATAATCACCTCCCTTTTCACATAATATACTTTGAGTCTTCAAATGCAGTAAATATCAAGGCCAACCATATGACATAATGCTATCTTATAGTCTTTGAAAGAATGAAACCTTAGTACCAAAAACATGTATGCATAGATGTATCAATGTGCACCAAACCAAGTTACCTCATATCTGAATGTATGCCATCTCATTATATCAACACCAAATAGATATAACTAAATATTCAATGAATTCCAATACTATAAATGCCACAAATAACCCTTGACATTAATGCAAAAATCAATGTCAAAGGGGTCAACAAAATCCCCATTTGGTATTGATGTCAAACTTTCCACAAAATGCAACCTATATGATCACCAATGCACTGTCATGTCATCATCATATGACTTCCAAATGAACTTCAGCAATAAACCAATATACAGTGTGAAGCAAGAACCTGATAAGTGAAGAAAAAAATTGATTTGCAATTTAAGCAATGTAAATATACATATGTAAATATGCATATGTCAATCTAAGCAATGTAAATCTGCATATGTCAATGTAAGCAATGTAAATCTACATACTTGTATATGTACCACTGTATATCTCAACATTTCTCCCCCTTTTGACAACAATGCCAAAGGTCAAAGGGGTGGGTAAGCATCTGAATCATAGATTTTGAGGGAAAAGGATTCCCTTGCACTTCTAGGGTTTTCACCTAGAAGGAGAGAACTCTTTCAAACCCAAAAGATCTAGAGGGTTCATTCAAGACTAATGAGAATGTAATTGAAGTATATCTATATGAAGTATCCTAAATGAAATAGATTGAAAATAGAAATAAACTAGCTATTGAATGCAAACTAATGGAATGTAGGTTGTTTGAAAACACATGATGATATGAAAAAAGGATAGAAGAAAGACCATATGAGATCTTGAGTAAGAAGGAAGATAAGAAAAGTGCACCTAGAAACTTACAAGGGTTGAAGTGAAGATTGAATAAGCCTCTAAAATTCTAGAAAATCTTTTTTTTAGCCCAACTAAGAAACATATGCCAAGTTGGGCGACTTAGTCCCAATTCTGGTAAGCTGCTTTGGGCTTCGTTTCAGCCAACTGGGTGTCAAGATCTTAAAAAATCCTTGAAAAAAACATGTAGTGGTACTAAGTCACCACTGTTGGTGACTTAGTCCATTCCAAATTTTTTAAAAATTTGAAAGTGGAAACAGAAGCCTACAGTCTACAATTTGTCCTCCAATTGAAATCTGGGTCCAAATCTGTAAAATCAACTACAAAATAGAATGTATTTTGGTTTCTAATGTGGGGTTTTCCTTGGTCAAACCCCGAGTTGGTATTTAAACTTTTAAAGAGATAAGAAATCTGCATAAAACCCTAGCCCTAAGTGTGTCTAAGACTAGGAAATCTGAAGTATGATGCAACCCTATTCTAATGTGCAAGAATAAGATGCATAAATGAAACTAGAACAATGTAAGGCTCATTCTAAGAGACCCTAAGTTGCATTAGAAATTAATCTTAATGACATGTAAACCCTCATTAGGCTAAAGATAGAGAGAAAATGGAAGATGGAACCACTTTGAAAGAAAATCTTTAGGTTGATTTGATGGCTAGTTATATCTCCTCAACCTATATTTCTCCATGATTCTCTATAGATATCCATGATCAACCCTTTGCAATGTGAGATCTTGAGTAAGAAGTGAGCTTGAAGACCTAAAAAAACCCTAGTTTTTTGCCCTAAGTTTCAACTTTGTTGTAGAAAGTCGAATGAATCTTCTTGTGGAAGATGTGCAACACTTGATTCTTGAGTTTGCTTGTGAAAAATGACTAAAGGGTTTTTGAAAAATGACCTAAAAACATGTATTTATAAGTATCAATACCTAGTTTTCAGTTATTTTGACATAAGAGGCCGAAACCCATTAGGAATTTTTATTAAGTCAGAGATTTTCTTGCTCAAAAATGCAAATAACCCTAAAAGGGGCTAAGTCGCCACCTTGGGTGACTTAGTCCCACCAGGGGTTTTTGAGGTGGGATTTATGAAATTTGAGTGATTTGAATGTTGTTTGTTAGGACTTGTATGGTTTCTTAGGTGAAATAGGCCTCAAGGTCAAAAATAATGAGTCTTAGGGGCCTATAAATGCTATTTAAGGGGGATGGTTGGTGAAAGAATGCCAAAAATGAGTCAAATTAAGTGTGAAATTGTCTCTTTCTTCAGGAGTATACTATTTTCTACATTACATTTAGCCCCCACTTTAGCAACCATATGACTCTACATGCATATGCAAGCTAAAGGACTCTAGATAGTAGACTTTATTTCATAAAAGGATACTCATTTAAAAGATGGGAGAATGAAGCCCCTAGTGTAGTTATTAGAAAAAACACAATGTTAGGAACTCCATACTGCAAAAAAAAGTTTGTTAGTTGTACAAAAATCCTCTTATCTAATTCTTAGAATCAAATTTGAGGGTAGATGTATGCCCCCCCTTGATTCTGCTTGCTTTACGAAGGTGGAATCAAGGTAGCAATCTAGCCACATCGAATTACGAAACACAAATCAAAGGGAATTTCCAAGTACCATGTGACATAACAATAGATGATTGATGATGTAGGATGTGGAAACATGATTCTAGCATAACAAACGACACTAAAAATGGAGTTCACTAGCACGCGTGACGTCGTTTTTGAATGAAAAGCACTCTAATATGTTTAGGATAGTAAAAGTATGAATGTGCTTACATGAGAATGGAAAAGAGTTAGAAGAGTTAAGATGAAGTAATTTTTCACTTATGTGTTCATTTTACCTTCTTGTAGCTTGAGAGTGACAAGAGAAGAGTGAAATATTCATAGCAGACAAGAATTCACACCTGTGAGACTATACGTGTTGTAGGACCAAGTGGCATGTGGAGAGTTTTATCATGAGGTGAGTCAATTTTTCTATCTTCTCTTTGTGATTATTCAATTATTTAATTATTTATATGCATATCTAGGTTAATTTGGGATCTTGGAATTTTTTTTTTGCAAAGTGTCCCACTTTTTCACAAAGTGTCTCGTTTCTTCATGAAGTGTACCAAAAGGGTTCTAAAGTGTCTAGGGCCTTAAATAAAGCACACTAGGAAAACATTAGTACACTTTCATGATGAATTAGAGTAAAAATTAAAGATGTTAGATGATTTATAGAGCATATTTTAATGTTTTGGATAGGTACCCACCCGTTTGCAGCAACATCTAGGTGGTAGACAATTCAGTTTCTTGAGAGATTTAGCCCATTCTTTGTTAGAAGAGGACACAAAGAACTTGTAGGTCATGGGGATATATTGGGTGTACCTCATGCCCCCATGAGGTACCATGATGCGATGTTGATGGCATCATGTAAGCGATGGAATGCAGACACATGTACATTTTGCCTACTAATTGGAGATATGATGGTTACTCTAGAGGATTTGCACCATATTCTCCAAGTTCCTATCTGAGGAGAGTGGGAGTGCTTCCAGAGAGATCATACCTTCCATGAGCAGTGGGACAATATGCAAAACTATCTAGATGAGCCAGTTCATGATGAGAGGGCAACATGACAGATCGACCTGGCAATGCTACTATAATCATGAGAGATAGTGGTTAGATGGATTATGATGCATACCATTTCTTTATTAATCCTTCCATATGGATGTCCAACACAACTTGAGGGTGGGCTAGTGCTTTTGATATGGTGAATGGCAGAGTACATGATAGTATATGCCTGAGGAAGCTATATCCTTGTACACTTGTATTATGACTTGGTATGGTTTGTGTTCTAGGAGGTAGACATTATGGTGCATTATACACTTCTATAGGTTTGGTACTTGGAGCATATCACATGTAGTAGGCCTACTCACTTCCCATGTCCTATAGCAGTTGGGTATCCTCGGGCCTTTGACTATCCTCTATGATGGTTATGGTAGTATGAGGATTTTCACTTTTGGAGAGTGAGATTCGACTGCCTAGAGGAGGATGAGATCTTATGGAGACCTTATCAGCTTACACTACAGTGGTTGGACCACACAAGATAGATGAGGAGATTATAGTTGGACATGTTTCTAGCTGGCCATTATGATCACATAGTATGCCCATTCTATTATGGTTGACTTATTCAGTAGTTTGGACATATTCATAGGCCACCTAGGGCATGATCATCTTTTAGGAGGTCAGTATGGAGTGCTCAGAGACCAAGTGATATAGTATGGATCACTCTAGATGATGTGGTCAAGAGTGACTCCGATTTCTTAGATCACTACCAACTACTAGTCTCCAAAGTAGATGCTGTTGGTGCCACATGGGATTATGAGGAGTGGTGGATAGTATCCTGACTAGCTCCTATTTTTCTGATTGATGAGCCTGTAGGAGATGAAGGAACATTTCCAGATGAGGGAGATGAGAGAGAGGATAGGGTTGAGGAGACACACTATAGGGCTATGGACATTTTCACTAATATCATTGATGAGGAATATGATGAGGATGTAGAGCTAGACTATGATGGTCAGGAGGGAGAGGAGGAGGATGAGGATGAGGAGCCACCCCTAAGTGATAGTGATGAGGCAGCAACTGAGGATTGACATGAGTGGGGAGAGAACTCACCCATTCATATGACTAGAACCTGAGCAATGACAAAAATAGGCACTAGTACTCACAGTCGACGAGAGGTTAGAACATCATCCATGCCCCTTGCACAAGATGAGGTTGATATTCCTCAACCTACTGGAGATATAGGTGATGATATTTAATTTTATTTATGTACCTTGTGATTTTTTGTATTACTTTATGCATATATATATCATGATGTGTATTGATTGTATATTGTTTCTACTTTGCAGGGCCCACACAAGATTGGTGAGATCTCTACCATCAAGCAACTATGGAGATAGTTCTAGTGTCTCTCAACAAGGAGGAGATGGACTCAAATTATGTGCCCCCACCTATTATGGAATGAGATATAGAGTCACTCAGACCATTCATGAGACTATAAACAATGTATGAGAGCTTGAGGAGACGAGTATGCCAAGCTGAGACTGTAGCATAGGAATAGTCGTCGAGGACTCCAACAAAGTTTGAGAGACTAGAGGAAGAGGTGGTATGGCTATAGGCAGAGAGGGATAAAATAGTAGGAGAGCATTGGGTGGATATAGGAGTTAGAGTTTGCAATTAGATTCGATGGATCATAGTCACAATCACGCATGACTATCTCCTGACGTCTACCTACTAATGCAACGTGAGTACTAGATCCTAAGGGATTTAGTAATCATAGTCCTTAGTGACATTGTATATTTTGATCACATGTATAGATAACTTTTGATATATATGAACATTTTGATGTTATATTACTTGTTTGTGAATGTTAAATGACAATGTGATTAATTAATAGCCTATGTAAGATTACTTAATTAATGTCTTCATGATTTAACAAAGCTTATGTGATCTAGTTAAAAACTTGCTAGAGTTTCTTTTAGATACAACATGAGTATTAAGTATGTTATGCATTTATGATTTAAATTAACATAACACACAAGATGAACTTGAATAGTATGAAATACAAAGTAATTATAAAAATAAAATAAATAATCACTTTAGTGCTCAAGACACATACATAACCAATTGCCAAGAATGAAGCAATGGAAAAGCATATAGGATATAATCTAGTAGCTCTAACAACACTTCTTTATAATTTATACCATTCAAAGGGACTAGACATAATACCGATGCAGATGTATGACATTAATAGGATCTTTAAGAGGGGTGCCAGTGAGTTTTGTTAACGTGTAGGCACCATAGCCGTAGCTTGAATTGATTATGTAAGGTTCCAACCAATTAGGACTAAATTTTCCCTTTTCAACGTAGTCGATAGTAGTATTATGTTGATTTTTGTATGAAACTAAATCAACTTTGGTAAATGTTTGAGGGATAAAACCAATATCATGTTTATATTTTAATTGTTTGGTGTAACCTTGAAGATGCTTAAGATCGTTAATGCACTATTCATCAATCATTTCAAGTTGATGCAATTGTTGTTCTTTATAGGTAACGTTATCGATAAGACCTTGAAGAGAAATCCTTAATGTAGGAATTTCTAACTCCAAGGGCATGATAGCCTCAGTACCATAGAAAAGGTTATAGGGGTAGTTCCTGTAGATGATCAAAAAATTGTGCGATAGGCCCATAGCACATACTGTAATTGTGTGTGCTAATCTTTGTGATGTTTATTAATAGTTTACTTGATGATTTGTTCTAGAGTCTTGTTAGTACTTTCCACTTGACCACTAGACTATGGTTAGTATGGTGTTGAGAAGCCATGTTGGATATGAAAGGTCTTCAATAACTTCTTCACTTTATTATTTTTAAATGGTGTTCCATTGTCCAACACTAATGTAGAAGGGAGTCCAAAGCAAGTGATGATGTGTTCCAATAAGAAATGGCATATCAAATCAGAAGTTGTTGCTTAGAGAGGAATAACTTCTATGCATTTTATGAAATAATCAGCTGTGGTAATGATAAACATATTTCTAGTAGAAGAAGCTGGTGAAATTTTTCTAATGAGATCCAGTCCCCATATAGAAAATGGCCAAATAAGAATTTGGGCATGAAGCTCAGAAGTAGGAGCATGGATCAGAGTGTTTTTTTCTTGAAATTTTTGACATCGCTTAACATACATGAAGCAATCTTGTTCTATATTTCTCCAATAATATCCCATACGAAGGAGTTTTTGTAATAAGGATCTTCCCCCAAAATGACCTCCACAGGCATTGGAATGAGCTTGTTCAAGAGCTATATGAGTTTCAGAATCCTTGAAACATCGAAGGAGAATTCCATCAAAGGATCTTCTATATGACATATTGACAAGGATTATGTACTTGGTTGCTAGATTTTTTAGATGAGTTCAAGTGTTTTTGGTTGTAGGCTGAGGTATGGTACCATATTTTAAATAGTTATATATGGTGTCATACCATTCACATGAATTACTTTGGAATGTTGGGAATATACCCTCAAATTTATCACTAATGGAGGGTTTCATGATTGGGTGGATGGTAAACATGAAATTTTTATAATGATTTAAAGGAGATATTAGAGAAGCCTCATTGGCCATTACATCCACGTGTTGATTATCTTTTTGAGGGATGTTATCAATGGTGAATGATTCAAAATATTCTAACAAGGTCAGTACGAGATCCTTATATTGCAATAATTTGTCATGTTTAGCTTGATATAGACCATTGATTTTTTTGATCACTAATTGTGAATCACCATAGATATTTATATCTTTGACTCCCATGACTAAAGCAACACACAATCCATAAATTAATGCTTCATATTCTGTTGTGTTATTCGTACATAGGAAATTTAAGTGATATGACAAGGGGATAGGCTTTCCTACGAACAAAATTAATATAAATCTAGCACTAGAGCCTGTTCGACACTTGGATCCATCAAAATATAATTCCCATGTAGGATATTCTATGGTCAACACAATATCATCGAGAAAAGAATCATTTGAAGTTAATGCCAAAGGAGAAGTAGCATCGGCTAAATGGTCAATTAAGGCTTGGCCTTTAATTGCTTTTTGGGAAACAAAATTAAGGTCAAACTTAGTCAACAACATTACCCATTTAGCAAGATGTCTTGATAGGTCTGTTTTGTTGAAAAGATATTTGAGAGGATCAAATTTTGTTATGAAGTTTCTATTTATGCATTTAGTAAATAATGTCGCAACTTACTAGTAGTGAATACACGAGCCAAACATTGTTTTTCAAATGTTGTGTAGTGTGTTTTATAATCTATTAGAGTTCAACTAATATAATAAAAAAGATACCCTTTTCCATTGTCATCTTGTTGGGCCAACAAGGCAGCAAGAGCATGGGTGGAAGTGACGATATAAAGGATGAATGGTTTGTTTGGTATAGCGGGTTGTAAAACAGGTGGAGTTACAAGGTATTCTTTCAAACTCTAGAAGGCTTGTTTTCAATCATCATTCCAATCAAAGTGCACATCCGTTTTGAGGAGGTGTGTAAAAGGAAATGTTTGATTAGCTAAGGAGGAGACAAAACAATGGATGGCTTGAATCCTTCCTTGTAATGTGCATAATTGGGAAATGTTGTGAGGAGGTGGCATGTTAATTATAGCGTCAATTTTCTTCATGTCCACCTCAATGCCTCTATGAGATATGATAAACCCTAAAAAATTTCCACTATCTACTTCAAAGACACTCTTCTTAGGATTTAAATGCATGTTGTATTTATGCATTCACTCAAAGATTTGTCGAAGAACATTCACATTAGATTGTCACAGTAAGGATTTGGCTAGAATGTCACCAGCATAATCTTCCAAGATTTTATGTATGTAATCATGAAATATTAATTTCATTGCTTGTTGATAAGTAGCACCTGCGTTCTTTAATCCGAAAGGCATCATAACCCAAAAAAATGATCCCCAAGCGGATGTGAATTGTATCTTGTATTGATCTTGTGGGTTGATGAAGATTTGATTATATCCACAAAATCCATCCATAAAGGACAAAAAAAAATGTCCACTAGTTGAATCCATGATCATGTTGATGTTAGGAAGAGTAAAATCATCCTTTAAAGAGGATTTGTTCAAGTCACAAAAATCCATACATATCCTAACATGATTGTTAGGTTTAGCAACTACGACAATATTTGATATCCAAGGAGAGTAATCGATAGGTTGAATGAAAACTACGTCTAGGATTTTTTCAAGTTCTCCTTTAACATGCAAGGCAATCTTAGGGTTCATCTTTTGTATCTTTTGGTGAACAAGCTTAGCATTTTCAGCAAGAACAATTTTATGAGTGACTATCTTTGGATCTATTCCTAGCATATAAGAATATTTCCAAGTAAAAAGTTTAGGAAAGGCATGAAGCAAGGTTGTAAGATCTTCTTGTTCTTCATCATCAAGGCACTTCCCCATTTTAATGACTTTGTCTTTATCATCTGTGTCCATTGGTATATCAATGGTATCCCCTAAGGGGAGTGCATTTGACTTAGGAAATATTAGATCATATGGTTCCATGCTTGTGGGAGTTTCATTAATGTCAATAAAATTAGGCTCGATACTTATCATAGCACAAGAACCATTCCTCTTGGGAATGGAAATATTATTAGAAGCACCTAACATGTGTTTCAAAGCTTCATTATTGTTAAGATAGTCTAATGGTGGTAAATCCATATAAAGGAATCTTGGATGTTTGGGTGTGAGATTGATTCTTGGTTTACACGTGATGGTGTTGATGTTAAATGATGGTAGGTGACTTTCTTTTGTTGTTTAAGAAAAGGAAAACCCTAAATTGGTCTTAGTATCTTGTGTATTAGGTTCAATGGGAAATCTAATTCCTTGTTCATGTTTTCCACATCCTTTACCATTCTATCCCAATTGTTTCACAAGATCATAACCTCATCCATAAATTATTTTCATTTCCTGCAGGTTGGGCTATTTTTGGTAATCGATCTCATCAAAATTTGTTGTACACATTGTATTTTCTGCCAAAGTAGATGAGGTAGATGTTTGGGAAGGTTTGTCTTCATTCTAGGTAGACATGATTGTTGGTTGTTCTTGTTTTTCATCCTCTTTTTGTGTGATTATGTACTCGCCCATAAATAAAGGTGTGAATTCTAATGATCCCCAATCATCATAAAGTAAATTACACTTGCATTTTTTTTCTTGCTGGGTGTTCTCAAGAGGTGCTATGTTGGAGGTTGCAATCAATGTGTTAAGAGATTGGTTGTTGCCTTTTCAAGTTGTAAGCAACTTCCAGGCTTGGGGTTTATGTCAATTTGATAAACATTGTTGTTATAGACATATTTCATTTTTTGATGAAGGGTTGAGGGTGTCACATGAATCTCATGAATCCATGGTCTTCCTAAGAGGATATTATGGGAAAGGGCATAGGGCATGACATTAATAGGAGTTTGCATCATAACCATTCCAACGGTAATAGGTAAAGTGATTACACCAAGCGGTTGCTTTGTAACATTGTCAAATCCTCTAATAGATAGGGAATCATATTTGACTTGTGATTTATCCACACGTAATCTATTGAGAAGCTTCATATGACACAAATTAAGGGTAGAGGCATTGTCAATAAGGGTCTATTTGATACCTATCTAATTGTATTGGGCTATGATCATAAAGTCTTCAATTTGCTTCCTTAATTCTAAAGGAGGGAGCTCATGTTGATAGAAGCTAATGTCAAAATTGACTATACTCATTCCTTGTATTAGAGCTGCCACATCATTTGCATTCATACTAGGAGGGACCACTATTTTCTGCAATGTTGTTTGGAGCATATAATGATAGTTTGGTGATTTTTGAAGAAGATCCCAAAGGGATATCTTTGCAAGAGTATTCCTAAGTTCCTCAAAATGATCATACTCCCTAAGGTGTGAGTTTAAGTGAGGGGCAATAGGTAATATGGGATTGGGTAAAGGTAGGGATGTTGGGGTGGCTTTTTTGGGTTGTGGGTTATTTCTAGTGTTATATGTGTGGGCAAAAATGTCATGCTTAGGTGGGTAAAGGGTAAATTCAGGTTTAGATGGAGTTTTGAGGTTAATGGGAAGGTGGGTAGAGAACAAGTTGAGGTTGGATTACATTGACATATTTTGTTTTAGGTTTCTCACAACAAACCTTAGTGGATGAGTTAGGTGAGATGAAGTCTTGAAGAGCTTCATCTAGCATACCCATATCATCGTAGCTAAAAGGTTTGGGAGATAGGTTATCAGTGGTTGGATTGGGTTTGTCATCACAAACCTTAGTGGATGAGCTTAGTGAGAGGAAGCCCTATAGAGCTTCATCTAACTTGTCCAAGTCATCACCACTAAAAGGTTTAGATGATATGGTTTTCCTATAGTGAAGAAGTGTTTGAATAGTGTCATATGGTGTTTCTAAGATTTTTTCTTCATGTTCTAATGAATTTGACCTAAATGAACTAGGAACTAATGTTGAAAATGAAACTTTCAAAGATCTAATGCTATATTTAAATGCCATCAAAGTAAAATATGCTTATGCTAATGATTACAGTATAACAAAAAATAACTAAATATAAATAGAGAATGAGCTAGAACAAACCGAAACTTCAGAAACTGGAGAATAAATACAAAATTTATTGATGCAAAATGAGGACTGGGACTAAGTCATCCAAGGTGGTGAATTAGTCCCAGTAGGGGTATTTGTGAAGTTTTTCTGATTTTTCTATTGGATACTAATGTATTATGTACTGCAGAATGCAGATCTAAAGTGCAGATGCAAAATTTCTTGACTGTGTAAGGAAATTGATGCAAAAATTAACTTTTTACTAATGCAAAGTATGAAACCCTAGGATACAAATTTAAACAATGCAACATGAAATGGAATGTTAATAGGATGTGTTCCTATTATATAAATGCATGCTAAATTTGAAGTAAGATGTTTCTAAATGCAGGTTCACCAAAATGAACCATAGATTTTGAGGAAAAAGGGATTCCCTTACACTTCTAGGGTTTTCACCTAGAAGGAGAGAACTCTTTCACACTCAAAGGATCTAGAGGGTTCATTCAAGACTAATGAGAATGTAATTGAAGTATATCTATATGAAGTGTCCTAAATACAATAGATTGGAAATAGAAATAAACTAGCTATTGAATGCAAACTAATGGAATGTAGGTTGTTTGAAAACACATAATGATATGCAAAAGGATAGAATAAAGATCATAAAAGACAAGACAAGAGGGAAGATATGATAAGTGCACCTAGAAACTGACAAGGATTGAAGTGAAGACTGAAAAAGCCTCTGAAATTCTAGAAAATTTGCTTTTTAGGCCAACTGGGACACTTATGCCAAGCAAGGTGACTTAGTCCCGGTTGTGGTAAGTTGCTTTGGGCTTCGTTTCAGCCAATTAGGTGTCTAGATCTTAAAAAATCCCTGAAAAAAACATGCAGTGGGACTAAGTCGCCACTGTTGGTGACTTAGTCCATTTTGACTTTTTTGAAAATTTTAAAGTGGAAACGAAAGCCTATAGTCTGCAATCTATTCTCCAACTGAAATCTGAGTCAAAATTCACAAATCACCTACAAAATAGAATATATTTTGGTTTCTAATGTGGGGTTTTCCTTGGTCAAACTCCTAGTTGGTATTTAAACTTTTAAAGAGATAAGAAATCTACATAAAATCCTAGCCCTAATTGTGTCTAAGACTAAGAAATCTGAAGTATGATGCAACCCTATTCTAATGTGCAAGAATAAGATGCATAGATGAAACTAGAACAATGCAACAATCATTCTAAGAGGCCTTAAATAAAATTAGAAATGAATCTTAATGGAATGAAAACCTTCCTTAGGCTGAAGATAGAGAGAAAATGGAAGATGGAACCACTTTGAAAATAAGTCTTTAGGTTAATTTGATGGCTAGTTGCATCTCCTCAACCTGGATTTTTTCATGATTCTCCATAGACATCCATGATCAACCCTTTGCAATGTGAGATCTTGAGTAATAAGTGAGCTTGAAGACCTACAAAAACCCTAATTTGCTACCCTAAGCTTTGACTTTTTTGTAGAAAGATGAATGAATCTTCTTGTGGAAGATGTTCAACACTTGATTCTCGAGTTTGCTTGTGAAAAATGACCTAAAAACATGTATTTATGAGCGTCAATTTACCTAATTGTTAGTTATTCTGACCTAAGAGGCCAACAGCTATTGGGAATTTTTATTAAGTCAGAGATTTTTCTGCTCAAAAATGCAAATAACCCTAAATGGGACTATTGCCACCTTGGACGACTTAGTCCCACCAGGGGTTTTTGAGGTGGGATTTGTGAAATTTGAGTGATTTGAATGTTGTTTGTCAGGACTTGTATGGTTTCTTAGGTAAAATAGTCCTTAAGGTCAAAAATAACGAGTCTTAGGGGCCTATAAATTCTATTTTAGGGGGATTGGTGAAAGAATGCCAAAAATGGGTAAAATTAAGAGTGAAATTATCTATTTCCTCAAGAGTATACAATTTTCTACATTACATCATCAAAAAACCACCAAGTACCTAACCTAGAACACCAATCTACTTGCACATGGACACAAAACAACATCAGATCTGAATGGATAAAACCAAAAAGAGAACAACATAGTGATATAAAAGTTTTCCATAGTATCAAAACTGAATCAAGATGCCACCATGCTGAAAAAATTAACCCAGGGGTGTAGAATATGCATTAAAATCCCCCTAAAACTATACACTCAAAGAGATAATATTGCAAATGAAGCATGAGCATATCAAGAAGCATGAGTATCGACCACCTTAACAACTTGTGGATGAAATATACCATGCTTCTATATTGAACTATCATCACAAGTCAAACATCTACCAATGCCAACAAAATTACTTCCAAGATGAAATAAGTGTGAAAAAACTACTTTCCAAGACAAATTTCAAGTGAATTCATGCTCAAATGACTAAAAAACAACAAAGAGCTACCAACAGTGTAACGTCTGAGTAAAAACAATATTCTACACAACCACCATTTTGTGCCATGTCCTTCAGCTTGCACCATCTTTTATCAAAGACTATTGAGGGCATGACTCTCGACATTCTACAAGATCATGTATTGGTGAAAGAGTTCTCAACATTTTCTTTTAACTCTTAGTAATAAGCCACTCCTTTTGTTTATTCCATTGAACAATATGCTCTACTCGAGTTTGTTATCTTTCTTCTAAAGATTTTTCTATAAGTTTAGCTATCTCCTTCCATAATTTTCAAAAATCTTGTAAATTGACATACCCTAGCTTCATATCTATAGATGATGATGATTTAACTTGACCAATTTGTTCAAAAACAACTTCTTCTCCTATAAACACTAAGTAACCACTTGATTCACTACTTTTTGCAACTTTTCAAAATTAACTCAAATACACCATCTCAAATTGCATGCACCACTTTATGACTTTCAAAATTACTACACCTAAACATCTTTTGAATTCCTCTATATTTCAATAATTTCCTTGCAAACACCTTTTCACTTTCACATAGATGTTTATGAGATGAACATAACTTTTTAGCTTATATTCATGTTTAATCATGACCAAGAATGAGACATCCAAAGTTCTTCCTGAAAATGCACTTTTTCAAGTTTCCTTTGGGATCACACTAGTAGGTGGAGTTCAACCAAAAATCCTAAGGGCTTTTATTTCTTCAAAATTTGTTACCTTGCATACTAATATGTAGCCTTGACATGGTTGGCTAGATTTAGCCAAAAAATAAACGTGACCCTAATCTGTTCAAAGATTCATCAAAGAATTAACTCTTCCATATAGATAGAAGAAAAAACTCAATATTGCACTCATTATGTTGTAGATACTAGAAACAAACATAGAAATAATAAATATTATGCATGAAGAAGACTACCAAAAGCCTAATTATGATTAACTCTCAAATTTTCTAAAGCTCCCAATCTGGCAAAAGTTACATTTCTAAGATGATATATTTGAGGGACTTTGTCAAGCATTCACGAGCTTTGACTATTCCTTAACCTTATTATATGAATGCTAGGATATGATCAGTCAACTTGACACTATATGAATAATCTTTCTTGATATCTAGGCATCAATGATCTAGCCATAAAGCTGATCTAGCCATAAATCTCTTGATATCACATCTTATAACCATAGTGATGTCATTGTTTATTCAAATTGATTTCATTTCATGATTGCATTTTGAAACAGGCCAATAAACCATTGCAAGAGCATTATGATGTGTACACTATGTCACTTACTTGCCCTATCACTGTTCAAAAACTTGTCATTATATCTGAAACCGATATCACTGTGTTAAACATTACTTAACAAACATCTTGGATGACCAATCATTTGTTCAAAATTCAAGGAAAACATGAGTTGTACCTTGGCACAATGTGACACATCATTACAACAAACCTAGTACCCTATCTCAAGACTTCCAATTGAGAGAGAAGACAAAAATGAGTTTTTTTGGTTACACTTGTCAATATCTTCACACCATATAACTGTCATGATACATGCACTATTACTATACCATTGAAATAAGAAACCATTTTCAAAATTATGCAAGATGAGTAAAGACCACTTTCAATGATTATCAAGATCAAACCATTAAACCAAGATCCAACCAATATTATCTGCACCTATAACTTCTTGAAGCTCTATAACCCTTTTAACACCCATTACCATGAAAGAAGAGACAAAATGTATATACATTTACCTTTCATTGATGTCTGTCCTTATGGTTATTTCTAATGCATTTATCACAATTTGAGAGTAGGTATTAAATGATATATACTAAAGAGGATTCTAGGAGATTATCATCTTCTAAGAAGCACTGACCTATCATGATGTAGAGATCCCAGCTTGTCACTGCTAGATGATCATTGTTAATACTATCAACTCCTTGCAAGAGACCAGACATTGTTATTAGAGATGAACACAAAACTTTTTGAAAAAGAATAAAATTAATGAGACAAGAGAAAACCATTATCATTCTTAACCATAATTCCATCCACAACACCAACTTCATAAGCTTGAAGCATGATTAGAGATCCTATTTAACTCAAATAATCAGACATCAAATCACTTTTTTCTTTGTCCTATTCAATCTTTTATCTCATTTGAACACAATATTGTCTGTCAAAGGTCTTTGCTACTGTTATGCTATCAAAAGTGTCCTAACAAAGCATCAACATGAAAACTATGGTAAGAACATTGTCTTGTCCTGAAGGTACTTGCAGTGCCCCTCCATGATTGGCCCTTTCTCGGTGTTCGATAAATTTGTTATGAGTTTTCTTGTTTATCAATCTAATTTAATTAAATTGAATTATAAGGTTGCTTGACTGATTTTAAATTAAATAAATAATTAAGTAAATCAAGATTTTTGAATAGATATTATATGGATTTTTGTTAATTAGTTATTAAATTAAAGTATGATGTGATATAATATTTTTATAATTAAATATAAAGATAATTATTATTATCATTGCATGATAATAAATCAAATAAGGAAAATGATAAAATTTAAAATTAAATAATTAAATGGATGAGATTTTTGAACAAATTGTTTAAGCAATTAAAAATATAGAAAAAGTTGAGTTCGAGCACATGCATGGCTCCAAACTGGTTGCAAAATAGAAACTTGTCTTATTAAGTGATTAATGATTGATTTTTGTTTCCGAAAATCGAATCACTTTCTTTTGTTAATAATGATTGATTTTAGAAGATATTGATGAATTGAGTTTTGTTTTGGAATAAAAAATTTTGTCTACAACAAGATTGATAAAAATATAGAATTTGTGAATTAAGAAAAAGGAGGATTTTTTTGAATTTTGAGGAAGCGGCTATTGCAACAGAGGTTTGATCTCGACACCAAATCTCCAACTTTGTCAAGATTTGGGATCCAAGTGGGTGTTGCTTTGTTCTTTGCTCTACTTCCCCGTAAGACAATCGAAGTCTATCTCTCTTGTTTGAAGAAAATGTATGCTTTCTTGCATGACTTGTTGTTTAAGGATATGATTCCCATCTATTTTAATTCTGTACTGGGATAATTGAGATATGTGTTTGATAGAATATTCAAAAATATTTGGTATAATTTTCTATTCTTTTGACGAACCTTCCCTTTTTGCATCGTTGGTTTTCTCTGTACCTTACCACAATCTTTGATTTTTCCTCTTGAATATCAATTGTTTCTAAAAGAAAACGTTTTATATCATTTCTATTATCCTTGGAGGACTTTTACTTTGTTATCAATGATGAAATAATGGGCTTGTATTCTCTTCTTCACCCTCGTTATCGTTATGCTAAGATTATTTATTTGTTATTTTAGCAATGTTATGACCAGCTTAAAAACCCTTTATACTACACCTCTATCATTTCTTATGCAGGTCAATTTTCAGGCATTCCCTGACATAGTTAACTTGTAGCCTTAAGATTTTATTTGACTGCATCATTGCATTCCCTATATCAGCTTATTCACATGAGTGACGCTGTTGTATTTTACTTCTCTAAAGATTGCCTTGAGTAGGATCACAAACTTATGAAGCCGCTTGCTAGTCACATTTTTCCTCAGCCTAATATAGTATTTGAATCAATTTCTTGAGATATTATACTCACAACATAATGAACATATATTCTTGTGTTTAGATTAAAAATTATACAGAACCTTAAATTTAATGCCACACTTGAAAGATTGGTCTCTAATGCACTTTTACCTTTAGATTTTCTGAGGACGACTATCATTCTTTCACCATTTAAAAGGAAGCCCTACATTTTCAAGCTCATCTGTCTCTAGCCCTAGTCTTTATTCCCTTAAATAAACTCCTCTGAAAAGTCTTACAAAACGTGGACAAGCATTTGAGCTCTTTGTCTCACTAGAATTAAAAGAACAACACTATTGTTCTACATTGATAGAGCTCTGGTTATTTCTCCCACCTCTTCATAGGGCTCTATCCTGTTTCTTTCCTCTTCCATTCCTTTCAAATGCAGTAAGAGGAGAATCCGTCGTGAGAAAGACAAGTTTCCCTACGGTATGAGAGGTGATAAGCATGAGTGGTTGTGCAAGGATTTAGATAGTAGGGAGTGTTGTGTTGTATCTAATTTAAATCTTGCCTATTCCTCTTTCCCAAGTAGGGTGATATGAAGAAGATTCGTCTTCTACTCCTTGTTGTAACAATTGAACTCTGTATTTTAACCTCCATTCAATTTTTATAGACTCGCTCATACATATATATATTTGTTGTTGCAAGTGTGATTTGGTTTGTGGTTTGATGGCAGCAATGCCGACCGCTTTTAGTTAAATATATATAGATATATATTTATAATGCAATTAAATACATTGATTTATAAACATATGTGTATTTAGGCTAGCATATATTCTTATGCTACTTTGAGTAAACATGATATATTGTTTTATAAATAACAATTAGATAAAAATTGAATATTCTATAAATACATTAATATCTACATGTACATATATATATATATATGTGTGTGTGTGTATATATATGTATATATATATATATATGAATAGGTAAAGGTGTTTGTATATATGCTATTTGTTCATATTTTGACATGCAAAGATCAATGTTTGAAAAAGATGATTTTGATAATTGTTAATGAAATTAGTGAATTAGTAAGTTAAATTAAATGAAAATATTTTTGTTTGCATAAATGTAAATAGGATATTTGTAAGTGGATAATAGTAGATCTTAAGTTGATATGTTGATTTCATTCAAAATAATCTTATGTGTAAATTCATTTATGGAATTAGTTATTAGGATAATTGTTGATATAGGTATTTATGAATTATTATGTCTAGTGACCATTAAGTGATTATGGGCATTATAAAATAGGAAAGTTGGTATTTTTGTATAATTGAAATGTTGTTAAATGGAAGGCTAATTTGTTTGTTATCAATTGGTTATAGAATTTAATTAAATGAGTTCAATAGAAGGTCCCTTTAAATGTTGTTTTTCTTGTAATCATGAAGTGACTATTTGAGAATATATGTTGTTTTATGGAAATTAGTGTTCTTGTTTAATTATGTGTTTTACTTCGAAACTATGCTGACTGAGATCCTTGTGTCAAGGGGTTATTAGGAGTCTTAGTGTAAAATTGTCAAGGTTGCTTCAAACGGTTAGGAGGGAGAATTTCACTTGTATGAGTTTGTATGGGGGGCCGGGGATAAGGTGAGGCTGCCAAAACAACCCAAGATGGGAGCCAGGGTCTAGGAAGCTCTGCTAGGACAACCCATATCAAGCTATGTGATGACACTTCTGAAGTATCTAATTTGATGGATTTTATGACTGTTTCATTTTAAAATATCTTGTATATGGATTGTATGATTTTCCATCTTGGAAGGGATTGGTTATGTATTTGAATTATGTTCAGGAGGGTTTTATCCATGCACTACTTATTCATCATTACAATTGATTTGTGTGTGCAATAGGGCTCATGTCTCGCCTTATGTGAACATTCATGTGGTTCTATGACTTCTACACATTGGATTTTCCCATATGTGTGTTGGGTCTTCTAGTGCTAGTAGGGAGAGTGGCTCTTAAGTGGTGGTTGAGGCCCATAAGTGGCTACCATGACAACCTATTGAGAGTTGGATTAAACAAGTGATAATATGTAATTAATTAATCTTGGGATGTGTTCATCACACATTAGTAAGATAATTATAGTTTCCCATTTATAGCCTTGAGTTCTAGTATAGGCTCAAGATGAGTTGGGAGGGCCATTAGAGGTGTCGGGGCGAAGGTGGCCACCAGGAGATCCTCATTGGCATGACTAGACATCCTTGTCTCCTTGAAAGGATGATGTAGGCCACATGGGTATCACTTGGGGGCTAGGGTTTGGAGTTAGTAGAGGGGTCAGACATGTTGGACAACCCATGATGATACCATGTAATGACACTCTTCCCTATAGCAACCTAGCATGCCCTTGTCTTGTGTTCCCCTTTGTTGTGTGCATACATCTAGAAGTGAAGTCATCAATATGTGAAGTTTTGTGGTAATTTGTATGTCGTGTCATGTTAGCCTTTTGTGTCATGCTTTTGTTTCTTGACTTCTTTGGTGGTGGGACCTTATTTTCATCTCCTATCATGGGAGGTGGACACCTTAGGGTGGGTTCCACATGGTTTTCTAGAATGTGCGATGCACTCCATTGGGTTCCCAGTTGATGTCCATGAGCATGGATGTTGTACCACATGTAGATTTTTCCGATCTTGTACAAGACTTGGAGATAACATTGATGCTATGCAATGTAATATTTTTAGTTGTATCTTATCATGAATATTTGACATACCCTTCCTACTGTTATAAGGGAATTTTTGATGTGAACTTGTAAATAGTGTAATGTTCTACCCCATGTACGGGAAGTTATGTATGTATCCATAGGTTTAGATTCTATACACTTGAATGGTGTTGTATCTGTGGAAATATATAAATATAATTCCTTTAATTTAGTTGATGCAATTGAATTCTTGTTATATTAGTTGTTCTATGATGTATGGTTAGATTGGATAATTAATATATTCTTAATGCAGTCATGATACCCTAAAGGACATAGTAGTGCATATGTATGTGTGTAGTTTACATTCTATGTAATTTATAGTATGATATTTATGTTGCTTCACTTTAAAAAAATAAAATGTTGTGTCCTATTTGTTTGTTAGATGTGTTGTCCTTTAGGGTCTCATGGTGGGGTGTTATAGTACTGTAATGAATGAAAGTCATGCTACCACATGAATATAGCATAGGATCAATCAAAAAATATCCTCCTCCTGTCATAAAGACTATCAAAACCATGACAAGGTAGAATCATGACAAGTAGATTGTCCAAATCACTTTATTAACTCAATTAAAAACACCACAAGTCCAAAGAGTGAATCATTACACTTATCATCTACTACACATAATTGAATTTTTGTTGTCATCACATTGGATTTCATTTTAGGAGGATTAATACCAGGTTCAAAAAGATGATCAAAGTCATAAATATTATACTAGGCTACTTACAAAATAATTCTTCTAACCCCTTGGGGCAAAAGATAAGACATTTGACAACTCCCCCTGACTTTAAGCTAGTTCTCATGCAGTGAGTAATATGTTTTGAGTAACATGCATTGATCTTTGTTTTTCATCTCTTCGATCTTGTTTTCCTCTACATACTTGTATAGGTTTTTTCTTCTCCTTACTCAAGGTATTCATTTTCTTTCATTTGAACAGGTAGTTCCTAGATGGCTTCATCAAACCTTTCTTACACCATTATGCATTTTGTCCAAACTCATTACACCTATAACATATAATAGACCAAAGAAAGAATAATTTATTCTAGGCATGTTGTATGAACCTCTCTTGAAATTCCTCACATGATTATGACTCTTATTCATACAACAATTTCTTGTTCTACAATCTCTCACTTTATGACCATAAACATGACAAGAATAACAATAACCATGAAACTAAGAGTAGTTGTACCTTATTAAGTGGTATTGACTGATAGGTAAAGATCTTGAGAGCCTTTTTGTTCTTCCTCCTCCAACATTAACAACTATATCTTTTTCTTTCTTCTTGTCTTCATCAGGAGCAACAAAGTGATAATTTAGGTCTATCTTCTTTCTAGGAGTATTTCTGGATTTAGAACATTGTCCTTCTTCATAACCTAGACATGTAATTACTTTGTGATGCTTTTTCTTACTCAATATGTAATTCAATCAATCAATACTCTTTTCAAACTAAAAACTCTTGTTAAATTTAGAGGATGATTTTTCTAGCTCCTTTCTCAAAGAGACTATTTCCAACTCTAGTTTTAGGCATTCACTAGTCTTGACTTCAAGATTAGATTTTATAAAATTAAGAACTCTTTTAGCTTCTTCAACTTTAGTTTTTAGATAACTAATCAGTTTATTAGATTCATCAATCTGATTTCTTGCTTCTTCAAACTCTAAAGAAAATTTTACAAAATCTAAACATACCTCGTCTTTGGAATCTTTTTCTTGTTGAAGTTGGTCTTTTAATTTATGATTTTCTTTACTGAATTGCTTGATTATATCTAGAGCACACAACAAAATTCACACTCTTGTTCATGGTCATATTTATCCACAAAGAGATCTCTTTCTTCATCATCAATCTCAACAACAAGATCATCCTTTTTACCACACTTTATATCAACATTCAAGAGAGACTCATGCAACAACTCATTACATGACTTGACTAGGATTTTTTAAACAACCTTTTGTTGGGTATCTTTCTTTTCTCTATTTCTTCTAAACTTTCCCATAGTACTCCACTATCAGGAACCCTTAAGTTGGTTAAACTTTGTGCAAGGGTTTGGCTTCAATACCACTTGCTGGAGTTTGATACCACTGAGAGGGGGGGAGAATTAGTGGTATCACAAATTAAAAATCTTGAATTAACCCTTCAAGAATTTGACCTTATAATATGTGAGACTAGAAAAATTTAACTATTAAGTGTAGCATCATATATGTAGAGTAGTCAAGCTTGTTTCATCATCAAGAACTTCAATTTGAACTAATCAAGTTCGCATAAATTTATGCTCATGTTATTTCAATGATGCAAAAATTCATTTATTGAATACAACATCAGAAAAATTAAATGTGAAATACTTGAGCAAACACAAAGTAATTAGAAAAAGGAAATCACACCATAACACAATTATTTTTCATGAGTGGAAAACCCTCTAGGGATAAAAACCCACTCGTAAAATTCCCTCACTGGCTTAATAGAAAATACCTCACTGGCTACAAAATTCCTCACTAGAAATTTAAGCCTCACTAGCTACATAATGCCTCACTAGCAGCTTAAGCCTCACTAGCTACAAAAGGATTGTCTCCTTGACATTTAACTTTTCTCAACAAATAAGATAAAAAACAATATACAGAGGATCACTCCATTTCTCTAATGCCCATGGCAATTTATAGCTTTAATGGCTTTTATATCCTCTAAACTTCACAACATTTGAAGCTTAGAACTCACAAAACACATTAAAACAATTCTCTACCTTTTTCAACCAATCACTATAATTTACAATAATATTTTAAGCACAACCTTGTGTTTACAGCTCATACAAGACTTTAAGAATTCATTTTAACAAACAACTATAGTATAGGGTTTCTAAAGAAGCCTCTCTTTCACAAAACATATAAATCATAACATCTAGAATAAAATAATCTAGCAATTTTGAAATGCCCCTTTTAGGATTTCGACATTCAAAGCATATTTTTCATAGAGCAACTAAAAAATTGATTTGTGCTTTCTCAAAAAATTTAGTGCATTCTCTAATCGAACGACAAGCTTGAATTTCTCATACTTATAGCAATCATTAGTCTGGTAAAATTCAAAATGGCCATACCTAATTTCTTGCAACTGAAACCAACTTACAAATATTTAACTATCAAGTTCGTAACTAAAAGATGAGATTGATTGTTGTCCCGCAAGATTTTTATGCCGTCCATTCTTCCATGCCTCATAACCCAACCTTTCAAACTTTTGAAACAATACAAAAAGTAGTGTAACTACACAATCCATCAAAACTACCAGCACTAATTTTCAAAGAAAAACTTTATGAAATTGCTGCTCACCCATGTCACAGTATCAAGCCCTAAGGTCGCTATTGCTAAGTATACATTGTTCTCCATATTTTCTCCAAGCCCTAACACGACCATCAATTTTTACAATATGAACAAGTTTTAGGGAAAATCAAAAGATATTCATTATGTTAGTATTTATCATAATGTTGTTATTTATTTTATCAATAAAAAAGTATAATCAACACCTTGTGTTGAATTTAAGCTTTAATAATTATTATTGTGGATGATGTATTCAAATGTCAACAAGTACCTCACAAATCCACTTCATTATTTCTTTTTCCAATGCAATAACACTTTAGAAATTTCCTTGTAAATAATGAATTTGTCACCAAGAAATATGTATTTTGACTTGTATAATAAGCACCTCCCTTTTCACATAATATAATTTGAGTCTTCAAATCTAGTAAACGTCAAGGCAAATCATATTACATAATGTTGTCTCATAGTCCCTAAAAGAATGAAACCTTACTACAAAAAAAAATTATGCATAGATGTATCAATGTGCACCAAACCAAGTTACCTCAAATCTGAATGTATGCCATCTCATTATATCAATGCCAAACATATAGCACTAAAACTTCAATGAATGCCAATACTGTAAATGCCACAAATAACCCTTGACATCAATGCCAAAATCAACGTCAAAGGGGTCAACACTATGAAGGATCAAGTGGCTAACATATTTATGAAGGCTCTTCAAAAAGATACTTTTGAGTAACTCTGAGAGAAGTTAGGGGCCATTTCTCCTCCTTTCTTGAACTAGATACATAAGAAGATGCATTAGTCTAGTGAGTCTATGGATCTATCTTTCTTCTGGACTAATGTTTTGGTGGCTACCTCTCAGGTGGAGTAGGTAGTGTCATGGGTTGTCATGTTCTTAATGTCAAAGGGGAAATCAAAGTAATACATTCCTTTCCTTTGTTATTGATTTCAAAGGGAGAGAGAAAGATGTGAGAAGGTGTGAAGAGAGAGAGAAAGTATCATGTGTGTAGACACTAAAAATTGTCCTAGGCCTACAACTCTTAACTTCTTCATAATTCTTTCATCTTCATCCTTCATAATTAAATAATTTTAATTATTTAATTAATTAATTCTTATCTTTGTTCTTCTTCAATTAATTAAATAAATGATATTTAATTACCTTGATAATTAAACTTATCTTTTTTCTCAAATTAAATAAATGTTAATTTATTTAATTTCTATGCCACTTTCCCCTATAATTAAATAATTTTTTTAATTATTTAATTATTCGCTAGCTTTTTCCTCGTTTTAATTAAATAAATATTTATAAATATTTAATTAGATTCCATATATTGATTTTGAATTAAAATTCATTATTTTAAATGATGATTTTCCTCCTTATCATAATCTTCCATAATTAGATAATATCTGTATTATCTAATTAGTCATTGGTCACTTAAATGGAAAAAGATTGATTTTCTCTCCAACTCAATGCTTTTTTTGTATCAATCTTATCTTCTACATCCCATCATTATCTCTCCTTGTCTCGACTAACCTCCACCATTGATTAAATTATTTTTTAATTTAATCTCAATTGTTCATCTTTTCTAATTTAGCTCTAACCCTATTCCATGTCTTATCTTTTAATCTTGACCATTGATTAATTGTCTTTCAATCTCAGCCTTTCATTCAAAATCAAATTTTCCTATAAAAGGGCTTTATCATTATCATTTCAGGCTTTTGGAAAATCTTAGACGTTTTAGACATTGTAGAAATCTTCAATATTTTTCTATTGCCATTACCTTTAGGTCATATTTTCATACTCAATAAAAATATGAGGGCATTCATTATATTATAGAAAAATGGAGTGTAATGAAGGTGATTCATGGAATGCATAAGGGTTTGGTAAGATCTTTCATTTTTTTATGCTTTATATTCCATTGTTCTTCATTATTAGCTTGGGGTTTAGTTTGATTACGTTTTATACTTCTTACCTAAAACTTTCCCTCGCTACATTTGGTGAACCCGAGATTTGGACATTTCTACAAATTTCATACGATTTTATTTATTTTGCAGGTTTTTTGTATGGCTCGATGCAATCGACAAGCTAGAATGACACAATCTCCTGTAGAGTGATGCAACTGCTTTTCATTGGGGCATAATTAAATTTTCTTTAATATCGAGTTATTTTCGTTAACTCTAGCACATTTAGGTTTCTAATTTATCAATTTAACCCTAGGGTAAGGTCATAGGAATCTTTAAATCACTTGTATTTTGTAGATTTTTGGTTATTTTGGAGCTTCTAGATCATGTGATGCAACTAGCCATCTTTTGCCGCATTTTCCATCCCATTCACCACAACCGTCAGAAACCCAAGTTGCATCTTCTATCATGAGACACAATTGATAATCCATGAGTTGTAGTTGTTATTCTCGAACCACATTCGATCATTGTTGTGCGTTCACGCCTATAGATTTTACAACACAATTGTTTGTTGATGGTCTGATTTAAATTTTTGCAAGTAATTTTTAGTTTTCTACATTTCAGGTTTAGTAGATTAGGGTTTTTGGTTACTGATATTCTATTAGGAGTGTGTGGAAATTTTTCCTCTTGTTTGTTGAAGACTTGAATTGAAATTACTAATGAAATTTGATGCAGGACATTTGTTGAAGGCTTGAATTTAAAACTGATTTTTTGTATTAGCATACAACATATTTTGTTTGGTGCCTAAAATGAACAGTTTATTGTTGTGTTTGTTGGATGCTTTTGTTTAGATTAGATCCCAAATTTAATAACAAAAGTATCCTCTCCCCTTGCGCACTTGTGTGATCCTGGGTGCAAGAGAAATTGTTATTAAATTTAGAGGGCATGCCTTGGTTGGAAAAATTACTCACTCGAAGGGATGATCCAAGCGGTAATGGACTAAAGCCAAGTCCTTCCAAACTGGTATAAAAATGCATGATTATGAGGAAAGTTTGTAATCAACGAGAAGTGGTGTGTAGAAGCTCTCCTCCAGTATCTTTACAATATGTAAACCAAGTTCTAAACAACTATTGTTGTAGAAATCCCAACCCTTACTAAACACCTCTTGTTGTAGAAAGCCTAGCCCCTTGATCATTGCTTGGTATAGTGTAGGGTACAATAACATGCCCAAAGATTACTCACTACTAACTCCCTTGAGTAGAGATAGAAAATTCCCAAGAAGTGATTACCTGGGAATTCAAAGTTGGTGAGCTTGAGAAGTGAGTGCATTGTAAGGGGGATCCTGTGCCACAAAATCTTCTAAGCTATCCAATCTTGAGAAGGAAAAGTGTTCAACACTGATCTGAGGTATTTCAGTGAGCTATACCAAGTATACAATACTTTTCTAGTAGGAATTGTGCTTGTTTTCAAAATATTGGTATCAAACAACCTATCACAAGATAGTGTGTTTGAGTTTTTTCTAAATTTACTGAACAAACAAAAGACCTCTGAAATCTGGAAACTTACAATCATACCGAAATAATTTTTTTAACTTGACAAAATTGTAGAAACCCAAATTTCGTTCATTATGAACTGCAATTGCAAACTTTGTAAATTGTAATCACCTACTAGAAACTGCAACTATCATAGAGAAAGCCACAGTTAAATTTTTTGAACCACAACTACTATACAAAAAGTTGTAATTGACTATCCTGAATTGCAACTGTCATTCTAGAAAAACTACATTCGACTGTGTTAAACTACAACTCACAAAAACATTTTTTACTATGACAGTCTAAAACCAAAACTTAGAATCTACCTCTAATTATCTCTTTAATAGTGATCTTTTAAAAAAAATCAAAAATATTTTCACAAACCATTGACCATTGCATCTTTTAGCTGATTATCTAGTCTTGAAAAATAGGCATACCATTTGAAAACTATAGTTACATCTTAGGGTTCATATTCACCTTCAGCTTAGTTGAACTCTTAAGGACATTACCTTTTACAGATTTTTAGAATAGGCCAACTTTCCATACTTTGTTAAACCATTGCTTCAAGAAATATTGTCATTAGACCAAGTCGGTTGTCACACTTTTTAGTCTTTATCATTTTAGTTGAGTCTTTTCCCAACTCACAATTCTAGTTTGGGAAGCTCACTTTGGCTTGGTCATTTTACTTGGTCCCACAAAGGTCCTTTGACAAATCAAAATTGAATCATTGGTAAAAATTTGGAATTTTAGGAAACCTTTTCTTAAAGTCTCCTAAAAGTTGATAACCTTTAGAGTTTACACCGTTCATTTAGAAAACTACCATAGCATAATTAGACATTAGATATCATTGACACCTTACTTTATACATTTACCATCTTCTTTGGACATTATTGTCACATTGCATCCCTTATTCCAAAAGACCAAAAAAATAGTCGCATTGCTTTTAGGCATACCCTATTTTTAGAAAATCCAAAAAACATAGATTAATTTCATATCATTTCCATCCATAGATATAGTTCCATATCATTTTCATTACCACTTTTGAGAAAATCTTACATGGTCGAACCAGGTCAAAAAGAAAAGAAAGAGACAATATGGCTGACCCACAATACTTTATCAATCCATTTGTGAACGCCTTAAAAGGGGCTTCAAGACCTCACAAAACCTTATTGGACATATTTTTCACTAGAGACCAAAAAAGACATGTTTTATTTGAAGACATAGAGGATGCTTCTCAAGACCCATAATTTTCCTCTTTTGTAGATGAATACTTGGCACTAGACCCCCAAAAATATTTGACAAAGTTAATAATAGAAGGTGCCACATTACCTCTTGGATTTGATATCCATGCATTTCAAGCTTCATCTACCCAAGGAAATAAAGCAATGGTCTCTAGTGGCCCCATCCCTCAAGAAAACACAACCATACCATTTGGATCATCTACCCAAGCCATGACAACAATCCACACATCAACCTTTGGTACATCAAACATGACACAAGGTCTTAAATTCACCATAGGGGAATCATTGTCAAATCCACTTGGCATCAATAGTGCAAGAAAAAGGCCCAAATTTAACATAAGTACAACAATTTCCACATCAAACATAAACACCACTAGTTCCATACCACAAATAGGGGTTTCACAAACAAGACCTATACCTCTCATACAATTTGGAAACTAACACAATCCTTTGCATAACATTCACATTCCCAACCAAACAACATCAAACCAAAACACCTCCTCTCATATTCCAAACCAAAATCCATCATACAATTATACACTAAACAAAAATTCGTCACCTAATGTTGGAATCCAAAACAGTTACATAGACCCCAACAATACAACCAACACCTCATTGACATAAGTGGATGTTTTGTAAACACAAATGCAATCCCTACAACAAAAAATGGACAATATGACAATGTCTAGAAAAAATACCTTTTCAACAAAAGACTTATGTCCATTTTCCTTTGATAAAAGTTTATACATTCCACCCTTCCCACATGGATATGTCATACCAAATCTGCCTAAGTATAATGAGAAGCATAATCCTATTGAACACATAAGGTAATTTTACACAATGTGTATAGACGTTTCATATGACCCCACACAACTCATGAGGCTTTTTCCATGAAGCCTCATTGGAATAACACTTGAATGGTTTTCTCAATTCCCATATGTCATAAGGTCATCAGGTGAACTTGCTAAAAAAATTGTTGAAAATTTCACCTTTAATAATGATAATGGAATCACTATAGCAACCTTATGTCACACTACACAAGATGAAGGAGAGAACTTTATCGCCTTCTTCCAAAGATGGAGTCTATCTAGCCGATTTCTGGTGGAAATACCTAGAAAGTAAAACGTCAACATATTCCTAGAAAATCTTAATTCAAAATTGAGAAGTGACCTAAGAGTACATTGTTGCACCTACTTTGTTGAACTAGTAGAAAAAAGTATCATACTTGAAAATTCTCTCATTGAAAAAGGTGAAATCAAAATGCAAAATAAAAATCCAAATGCCCAAAGTGCACCTAACGACAAAATCAAGTATTGGTCCCAAAACAAGAATGTAACCAATGATGGCATTGTTGATGCTAAAACTATACACGCATGACCACTCATTACACGTAGAGGACACAATCTCCCTAACAACATGCCAACAAATGTTGATCAAACTACTAATGCTTCTCAAAACACACAACAACCAAGAACGCAAAGGAAGTTCCCAAAACATGAATACACTCCCCTAGGGGAACCAATTGAATCAGACTTTAAACAATTGTTGCAGCACAATGTCATACAACTTCCTGAGCTAGAACACATGATCCTAGACAATTTAAACCCTCTTGGTGGGATGGCAATTCTTGTTTCAATTTCCACTGAGCTAAGGGGCATAAGCTATCACACTGTCAACAATTGAAAAAAATTATACAAGATCTTGTGGAAAACAAAACTATTGAAGTTAATGGATAGAAACAACCATCCTCAAACAATGATCAAAAATTATTTTCTGATCTGCTACATGACCATGAAAAAAGAAAAGCCTCTAGTTTGAGAAATAATACTAGATATAATTCATCCAATTATGCTAATATCAAATATGACTACAACCATAGTACCATCATAAAACACATTTGATCTATCGATGAACATGTCAAAACTATTACCATCAATAAACTCTCTAAACTTGTTGTTGATACTCGTTGAACTAAGGTAACCATTCAAGGTCCTTTTCCATAGCAACAACAACAATCTTCCAAGCCTCAATACAATTTACTTGACCACTTGGGGAATACCCCAACACAAATTTCCATCTTAGAACTATTATGTATATCACATGATCATTGAGCTATTCTAGAAAAATCTTTGCAAGGAACTATCGTCCCCTCCGATATTGATGTCAATAATTTTTGAGAAACAGTAGGCTACCTAACCAATTCCCATCATGAAACTTTATCTAAGAAAGATTACTCAACTGATAAGACAAACCACAATGAATTGTTGCACCTCAAAGTTCTTGTTCATAAAGAAAAATTTAGATGAATCTTGGTAGATGGAGGAGCAAGTTTGAACATTTGCACCTTGCAACTGATTATGGAATTAGGATTCTTGAAAGCATGTATAGACACTACTAAGATTATTATCATTAAAGCATATGATGATGAAGAAATAATGTCTAAACGAGTCATAACAATTCCTATTAGAATTGGTCTTGTAGTTATGGATACCACTTTTCATGTCTTGGATCTCGTCCTCCCTTACAATCTCCCACTAGGTAGACCGTGGATACATGTCATGAAGACTATCCCATCCACCTATCATCAATGCCTTAATTTCCCATACAATGGCACCGAAATAACGATAGCTTGTGATATTTATCCTTTCCAATATTGCACCAACCTACGAGGAATACCCCAATGATAGGTTCCTTCCAATTAGGAGGCTTCATCATCCACTTAATCCCATTATATCGACCCATCCACACTTTCTAAACCAGCTACTTCACAAACACTACTTGTTGCTCCTAAATTTGAGATCCAACATAAGGGTTGTGGAGAGTATCATATGGAAACATCATATTGTATTAGTCAGTCGATTTCTCCCAAATCGTACAGTTAACCAATAGTATATAAGAGACAATCCATGGTCACTATGTGTCTCCCTCCCTCAAATACCTTCACAAAATGGGAGGAACTATGTAAAGAATCTATAAATGAAGAAGATGTGACCTCATGGATTTACAAGGAAGACAGTGAAGAACCTCCTCCACCCACTCAGATACCTACAGATTAGTATGGAAAGGGCTTCAAAATAATGCAAGACAAAGGATATGATGGACATAGTAGGTTGGGATTACATCAGAATGGGAGGACTGAACCTATCATTGTCTCTAAATGGCTGAAAGGCCTAGGGCTTGGGTTCCAACTGATTAAGATTGGTGTTTCTAGTACCTCACCAACATCACAAGAGGAAGTAATTAGTTCTAAGGCTATCAAGACATCCAATGAGCCATCTGACCAATGCCACTATGATTCCACCTACTCTAATCAATATGAATTTGTGGTTCAAAAAAAATAATCCAATGATTATGAACTTGAATAAACCTTTAGAGAACTCGACAAACCCACTTTTGATGAAATATTTAACCAAACCTTTACCATTGGCCCACCTTAGAATCCACCTACTTCTAACCAACCTATTCCCAAGAAAAAGAATAAGCAGGATTTGATAAGAAAATTTTGTGACCATGTCAACAAAACTATCCTCACCCTATCAGCATCTACCTTTGACACCTCTGATGATGGCATACCCTTAGTCTATCCCCACCTTATCAATTGAGATCAATAAGAATCACCTGCCTTGGATAAATTTGAGAACAATGAAGCACTAACTGATTTCCTGGGATTGTGAGAAGGAATTCCTAGTGGTGACCATAAGGCTCGATTAACCATAGACTTGGATAACATGACTTATTTTTGGGAGTGTCTTCACCCCTCCAGTCATAAAAGTAAAAAAAATAAAGGAAAAAATGAAAATAAAATAAAATAACAAGTCCCTAGGTGAAAATTGAAAGGTGCCTTTGGACAATGAAAAAGTAAAAATAAGGGATGCATTTAAGGAAAAAAACCTCTCCAAGGCACCCAAGGATGGAGGGTTGAATGTTCTCCCCACTATTCAAGAAAAGCCATTATTGGTTGAGAAATCTATGGAAATTAACATTGGCACCAAATATAATCCTCGGTTAATATATTTTGCAACATCTTTGATAGAAGCAAAGAAAATTGAATTCCACAACTTCTTCATAGAGAGACAGGTCAACTTCGCATAGTCATATGTCGACATGCCTATATTAGATCCTGATTTGATATTAAATCATCTACCATTACAACCAAGTGCTAATCCAATCAAACAAAGATTAAGGAAAATGCACCTGCAAATTGCTTTACTATTCAAAGTCAACCTCAAGAAGCTATTAGATGTCAGCTTTATCAAGTCAATTGATTATGCATACTAGATTTCCAATCTGGTAATAGTAAAAAAACCAATAGGTGGCATCTATATTTGCATAGACTTTCCAGATCTAAATAAAGCATGTCCTAAAGATGACTTCCCTCTGCCAAATATCAAGATAATTGTGGACCTAATGACTGGATATGAAATTTTATCCCACATGGAGGGTTTCTCAAGGTACAACTAAATCAGAATCACACCTGAAGACCAACATAAAACAACTTTCACTTGTCCATGGGGAACATATTGCTAGAATGTCATGCCCTTTGGACTAAAACATGTCAGAGCCACATATCAATGCACCATGACAACCATTTTTCATGATCTCATGCACACTCTCATGGAAGATTGTGTGGATGGTTTGTTAGCTAAATAATTGATGAGGATTGATCACTTACGAGTCCTAGATAAATTTTTCAAAAGACTAGAAGAATATAAGGTGAGGCTCAATCCTAAAACGTGTGTATTCAGCATGACATCAGGAAAAATCCTAAAATACATTGTTTCTAAATGAGGCATCAAAGTGGACCCAACAAAAGTAAAAGCTATAATAGACATGCCTCCACTAGTCAATATAAGTCAACTATAGACACTACAAGGAAGACTGCAATGAATTGGATGATTCATAACATAGTTGGTAGATAAAATACATCCCTTCCATAATCTACTCAGAAAAAAGATAGCATTTGTATGGATGGATAAATGTCAAGAAGCTTTTCAACAAATTGAGAATTACCTACTTACACCACCAGTGTTAGCATTGCCTATTGATGGAAAACCTTTGATTCTCTATATTTTAGCAACCACATCAGCACTAGGATCCTTACTTGCATAGAATGATAGTGAGGGTCCTAAAAGGGTAGTGTATTAAATCAATTGCACTCTAGTCAGATATGAGTTAAGTTATAGACCAATAGAATGTGCTTGTCTTGTGGTAGTTTTCACTACCCAATGACTAAGACACTACATGTTAAATCACCAAACAATGTTGGTTGCAAAGATAGATCCATTGAAGTATCTCCTTAGTAAAGCAGCATTAATAAGATGCCTGGCTAAATGGGTCATGATACTTAGTGAATATGATATCCAATATGTCAAAAGAAAGGCTATAAAAGGATAAGTTATTGTTGACCAACTGGAAGATGCACCAACTAGGGAAAATAATCCGTTGGTCTCAAATTTTCCTAATGAATCTATCTTCACTCTAGAAACTAAAATTGCATGGAAGTTATACTTTGATGGATTCCACAAAAATCATGGCTCAAGGGTTGGCATATTATTTATCACACCACAAGGTGATACCACTCCTAAGTCATTCAAAATTTCTTTTCCATGCACAAACAATATAGCAGAATATGAGTCTCTTTTAAGAGGATTATGTATGGATATCCAATTGAAGATCAAGCACCTCTAGGTTTATGGAGATTCTTAGCTAGTAATCTGACAAGTTAATGATGACTATAGAACGAAAGATGAAAAGTTGGCCCCATATAAATGAATGACAAATAGTTCCAAGCAATATTTTGACAACATCCTTTTTTGTCAGATACACCATATTCAAAATAAAGTAGTGGATGCTATGGCTACCATTCATTCACTCTTGGACATACCTAGTAACATTCCTTAATTCAAGTTTTTGGTAGAACAACTTTTGGTCCCTACCTTTGACATCCCAGTTTCAGAGATGGTATGTGAACTTGTTGGTCCCAATTCCCCATGATACAAAGAAATATATGACTAACTTCATGCCCAAATCCTACTCCCTGATATCTCAAACAACCAATGTAAGAAATTTATTTGTGTAAGAATTGGCTATGAAGGTAGCCACCCAAAATCTAGAGGCCTAATAGAAAGAAAAAGCATAAGAGAGATAGAAACAATATGACAAGAATAAACTATATTCTACCAATGATGCAAATAGAATGAGAAAAAGTACATAGGAAACCCCTTGGTTATATAGCCAAGGTGAGAACATAGAAGGGTATAAGATTATGACCTGAGAGGTAATCACATGATATGTCCACAAAAGGTGGATGTGATAAAGTAATAAAATGATAAGTCCACCAAAAGTGGAAATGCAACAACTACCTCCCATGTGGTCCCTAAGTAAACTTAACTAAGGTGTAATTATGTCCTAGGATAAGGTACAACACTTTTAATTACACCAACACCCCCCCTTAAGTACAACTTAGGGAGAATTTACACTAAAGAAAAATATGCAAGATGGGTCCTAGCAACTAGGCCATGTTAGGTACCCATGTAAAAATGAAATGCAATCTCTTAGAAAGCAGAGAAAAGGAGAAAACCATGTGGGAAAAAAATCCCTCCCAAAAGAGAGATGAAAAACAAGAGAAAAAACCCTCAAATGTATGAGAAGGACAAAACCTTGAGTGAGGAAAAATCCCACCCTAAAAGAGAGAATGAAGAAGGTCAAGTGGCCTCCTCAGATGAAACATCCCACACCCCCAAGAGAGCTCACAAATGATGATATATACTCTCAGTGAAGGGTTTGGTGAAGATATTTGCAACCTGCTATGATGTAGGACAATACTACAAATCAATGACCTTCTCTTGTATTAGCTCCTAAATGTAGTGCATATGAATCTCGATGTGTTTGGTCCTCTGATGGTGAGCTAGATTCTTTGATATTTGAATGGCACTCTAATTGTCACAATGGATGAATGTAGGATGTGGAATGGTGAAGCCAAACTTAGTGAGAATATGCTAGAGCCAAATAGGCTTATTAGCGGCATTAACAACCCCTCGATACTTAGCCTCAATCGAAGAAAGAGCAATAGCATGTTGCTTCTTACTCTACCAAAAAATGGGTCTAGAACCAAGATGAAAGTTGTAGCTAGAAGTGGACTTATGATCATTAAGATTGCTAGCCCAATCAAAATTTGTATATCCCACCAAGGTAAGTCATGTACCTGCTGCATAGTGAATCCCATGATGATGTGTACCATGTATGTAATGCAAGATGTGTTTGGATACTTTCCAATGAATCTCATGTGGTTCCTACATAAATTTTGAAACCATGCCAACTGCAAATGAGATATCAGGGTGTGTGTGAGTCAAGTAGATAAGACTCCCAACAAGCTAACGATAAAAAGTGGCTTCAACAAGTGGAGTATAACACTTAGCCTCAAGCTTGGATCCTAAAAGAAAGGGGGTCAGAGTAGGCTTACAATCAACCATGTGAAATTGATTTAGAAGATCAAGAGCATACTTGGGCTGAGAAAGAGAGATCCTAGAAGCTAACTGTGTGATCTCAATCCCAAGAAAATAGTGCAAACGGCCCAAGTCAATCATAGAAAATCTATCCTGCAAAGAAAAATTGACACTATCAATAATGGATGAGGTACTCCTTGTATTGATCAAGTCATCAACATAGAGCACAAGTAGAAAATGAGAGTCATCCTATCACAAAATGTAGACATTTGGATCTGAATGAAACCTGGTGAATTCTATTAAGAGAACAAAGGAATCCATCCTGGCATACCAAGCCCTAATTACCTATTTGAGGCCATAGATAGATTTCCTCAATCTGCAAACCAAAGAAGAATCATGTATGAATCCCTATGGCTGCTCTATGTAAATCTTCTCATGAAGATCCCTGTGAAGAAATGCACTCTTCACATCCATTTGATGTATATCCCAACCCTGAGTTGCATCAATAGCAAGTTTCAAGCAAATGGATTTCATCTTAACAACAAGTGCAAAGGTCTACGTATAATCAACACCAAAAACTTGTGAGAAACATTTTGCTACAAGTCAAGCCTTGTATTTATCCACACTTCCATCTACTACATACTTGGTCTAATAGATCCACTTATATCGAACCATATTTTTCCCCTTAGGGAGCGGAACTAAATCCCATGTGTGGTTCCTCATCAAGGAACTATACTCTTCCTCAATTGCTGAATCCCACTCTAGAACTCCTGATGCTTCCTTGAAGGAATATGGATTGAAAGCACTAGCAATAGAAGCATGTGGAAAATCCTAATGTTGTGATCGAGTTCTTTGAGTATCTGAAGGATCCCCAACAAGAGAACCTGTTGACTCAATAGTCTGTCAAGCCCAACAAGGTCTACTAGGAGATGAAGGACAAGGCTACTCAACTACAAGTGGACCCTATGAAGGTGTAATACTACTAGTGAGAGTTGAGGAAGAATCATCATTTGAGTCACTATCATCACTTTCCACTATGGAAGAAGGAAGAGAAGGATTAGAGGCCAAGCTAGGAGAGCTTTCCTCAAAGTGAACACTCCTCTCAATGAATGACTCATGTTTCTCTAGATCCAAAAGTCTATATGCCTTAACACCTTCAGGATATCCAAAAAATATGCAAGGCCTAATCTGAGGTTCCAATGCCTTTCACTTCTCTAGAGGTATGTGTGCCCCAAATGGACAACCAAAAACTCTAAAGTGTCTCACAACCAATTTTCTACCACACCAAGCCTCAAAGGGAGTCATACCCGTCAAATCCTTATGGGGAACATGATTTTGGATGTGTGAGGCACAACTGATAGCTTCTACCAAAAATTGATGACCAAGATAACAAGCATGAATCATGCAGCTAGCCATCTCCTTAATGTTTCTATTCTTCCTTTTAGCCACACCATTCTGTTGTGGAGTGTAGGACACTAAATGTTGAAGATCAATCCCCTCAAGAGTATAAAATTCCTCAAGTCTTCCCTTCCATTTTCTGTGTGGAGAATCTTGACTTGCTGCCCTAATTGCTTCTCAACATGAGCCTTGAAGGCTAGAAATCTGTCAAACACTTCACTCTTGTGAACAAGACAATAGACCCATGTGAAGCAAGAGTAGTCATCAATGAAGGTGAGGAAATAATAGGCCTTGCTAAATGATGGCACTAGAAATGGACCTGCTACTTCACTATGAACCAATTGAAGAACTTCCAAAGCTCTCCAAGACTTTACTTTGTCAAAATTCTCTTTTGCATGCATACCCATGGAACAACCTAAACATACACCTTTAGGAAATCTGATTTGAGGGAGTCTTGTAACCATATCCTTGGAGCTGAGCTACTGAAGATAGTGATAATTGAGATGTTCAAACCATTCATGCCATAACTTACTTTATGAATTTGAATGAGTGAGCAAGGCTATAGAAGGAGACTTAGGCACAAAGTGGGAGAATGAGTAAAGTCATGTGTTGTGATTGGCTTGTCCCACTACAACCAAGGCATCATCCTTAAGTTCTTTAACCCCAACTAAATTTGGTAGAAACTCAACTTTCTTTCCATCTCCAAAATGACTGATTTGGTAGATGTAAAGAATATTGGAGCTCAAGTTAGCAACATAGATAAAATTCTCAAATGTTCCATCATCTATGACAACCAAACCTTTTCCTTCAACTTCCGCTTGAGTATCATCACCTATGAAGATGTGAGGTACCTTAGATGGCTCCAAATAAGAAAACTACTCCCTTGTAGAACCCATGTGATGAGTGGCACCTAAGTCAAGTATCTATTGATATGAAGAACCTATAGTAGCCACAAATGCTTTCCCTTTACCTTTTGATTGTGAGGAAGTGGAAGGAGATGAATCCTTCTTCTTGTAGGTGGATGGAAGATTGATGTTGTTTTTCTTGATGATGTTTGTCAACTCATCAATTTTCTTAGCATGGAAATGATGCTCATCATGACCAAATTTCTTGCAATATGAAAAAGTTGGTCTATCCTTCTTTCTTGAATTTCATTTCTTGGGAGAAGATGAAGAAATCCCTTGTGGAGAGGATGATTGTGCTTTATCTTTTTGTGTCTTTTCCTTAAATTGCTTCGGCTTCTTTTTAGAACTCTTTCCTTGAGTCCCTTGATTCCCTTGATTAGCCACCAAAGCTTTAAACTTTGAAGACTTGAGAATCCCCATTCTTATCAAATTTTATTGCTCTAACATCAACATTTATGTGAATGCATCAAATGATGGAAGAGTGAAAGAACTACCCATTTTCAAGTGATGGATTTGGAAGCTAGAAACAAATGCTACATATTCTGATGGAAGCTTTCCCAAAAAATTGTAGACCAACTTTGCATCCTTCTTGTCAATGGCATAATCCTTAAGCTATGCTCTAAGCTCATTTTCATTAGTGAAATAGTCTGTGATTGTATCAAAATTATTGGGATCTAACATTATGAGATTATTGTCAAGTTGATAACCTCTAATGTCATCAACTTGGCCATGCAATTGACCAAACTTCTCCCAAGCTTCTTTAATTGTTTTACACCTTTCAATTTGAAAGATGAGATCTTTTGATACATATTTCCTCAAGGTTCCAAGAGCCATATTATTTTTAGTGAGACAATCCATATGAGAATTAGGATCAATTTTAGGATCAGATGGTACAACAATAGTTTCATCAATATAATGAGTTAATCCTTTTTCCATTAACTTACTCCAAGCATCAATTTTCCAGGAAGCATAGTTATGTGGAGTTAACAGAGGAAACTTAGGAGAACCCATAGCAGAAAAATGAAAGAGAACAAGATAGAGAGAGAGGAACAATCACACAAGACACCCCCCCAAAAAAGATGATTTGGAACTTTATACTTAATGTGTGTACAATGGCCACTTGCAAGCCAAGCAAAATGGACTTCTGATTTTCAATATTTTATAACTGCCTTTAGTAGGCTATAGAAGACTCAAATGAATCATACAAAAGACCAAACTGAGATCTTAGTTTTACAAATTCAAAAATAGGCCAAAAAAGACCATATGCTGAAAGTACAATTTTTTATCACAATCACTACAAACTAATAGTACCACTATAAAGTTTAGAAAAGATCATTCACTTTCAAAAAAAATGGCACCTGAAAAGGGGTTCGTATGAGCCTAAACAGAGCCCTACAAGTTGTAAAAATGGTGACAACTTAGCAACACCTATGTAAAATTGAATTTTCTAAAAAATACAATAATCAAAACTAGAAACCTATCACACAAGTGTGTAGAGCGTGAAAAACTATCCCAAATAAAAAAAAATTGCACCAAAAAAATCCTTATAATGGCCATGATATCAGCATTTGAAAATGAATTGCAGTTTCAAAAATACCATCCATGAGGGGTCAAGAATCTTCAAAATTGTGATGATGTCATCAACCATCAAGCCTAAATTTGACAAAAATTTAGCTATCATAGTCCTACATGAGCTTAAAATTGATGTTCATTAGACCATCAAGGTTGTGGCGAGGTTTTACTAGAATATTCTTTTGTGGTCTTGGAATCTTCTTGGAAAAATATTCCTTTATTCGTCACCGATGACTGTTGACCATCGAGCTTTTGAAAAATATCCACTACCAATTATTATTCCAGTCGCTACTTGAGGTGAGACCACATGGGGAAGACGGACTAGTGGCCTCCTTCCATGTGGCACCACATGGAGCCCTGGTACGACCTATCGTGGGTATGCTACGACAGTACTACAGGTCGAATGCGATAATGGTTGGGCTGTACGACTAAGCCAACAATTTTTTTTTGCCTCAATAGACAATTTTGTCCAAATTTGAAGATTTGGCAATCGATTTAGGGGTTTTTGGCCCTTCTGAATGTGATGGCGATGTCCTTTTTGGCTGAAAATGCTTTGAAATGGTAGCTAGTTCTTGGATCTTGTAACCACCTCCAATTTTCAAACCCTTGTAGATTTGGCCTCCAATGTCCAACTAGGATGAAACAAAAGGCAAATATGACTATCTCAAACACTCCAGACACAATGGGGAGCTTAGATCTAATGCAACAAGCTCTCAAAATGCACCTAAAATACAAGTCCAAAAATGGAACTCCCCTAGAATCTGGTATTTCTTTGAAGAAAATACAATATTGCACTTAAGATCTCCATGAAATGACAATCCAAAGGCTCTCCAATAGCTCTAATACTATGTAGGAATTTTCTATGAAGGTAGCCACCCAGGATCTAGAGGTCTAATAGAAAGCACAAGCATAAGAGAGATAGAAACAATATGACAAGAATAAACTGTATTCTCCTAATGATGCAAACATAATGAGAAAAAGTGCATAGGAGACCCCTTGGTTATATAGCCAAGGTGAGAACACATAAGGGCATAAGATTATGACAAGTGTTGTAATCTTATGAAATGAGACAACTATGAAAATCTATCACTCCACCTAAAGTGGGAAAGTGATAATCTGATAATCACCACAAATGGTGGATCACCCACAAAAGGTGGAGAGGTAATCACATGATATGTCCACAAAAGGTGGATGTGATAAAGTAATAACATGATAAGTCCACCAAAAGTGGAAATGCTCCAACTACCTCCTATGTGGTCCCTAACTAAACTTAACTAAGGTGTAATTATGACCTAGGACAAGGTACAACACTTTTAATTACACCAACAATTTGTAAATCCTGCAAGTGTGCCATCATCGGTGATACCTGTTATAGACATTCCCTAGACAATACCATATTGAGATGTATCGATATTGAGGAAGCACAAGCAACCTTGTGTGGGGTACAAGAGGTTATATATGGAGCCCACTCTAGTGGTCCAACCTTATCCAAGAATATTATGAGACTAGGCTATTACTGGCCTACAATGGAAAAGGACTCATTCTTCTTTGTCAAGAAATGTCGACAATGCTAGATCCATGGAGACTTGATACACATGAAAAAATAGGAGATTCATTTGATCACATCACTATGGACCTTTTCCCAATGGGGACTTGACCTCATAGGGAAGATACATGCCACATCCTCCAATGGTCATAAATTCATCATTACTACAACTAAATACTTCACCAAATGGATTGAAGCCATTCCCTTGACTTACATTATCGGCATACCAATTTCTAAATTCGTCCTTAACTACATCATTTTTCAGTATGGTGTCCCTCAATCCATAATTACTGATAATGGCCACCCATTTAAAAATCAAGAAGTTCATCATTTATGTGAGAAATTCCATATCCAACACCACTTTTCCACTCCATATTACCCACAAGGTAACGACCAAGTTGAGTAATCTAACAAAACAATCCTTAGAATCCTTAAAAGGAGTGTCAATGATGTTGGTCATGATTGGAATTTATAGCTTAACCCCGCTCTCTGGGCATACCACACAAGCATCTGCACTCCCATTGGCACCACTCCATATTCCTTGGTGTTTGGATCTAAGGCCATCTTGCCTATTGAGGTTGAAATTCCTTCCCTAAGGGTATATTTGAAAGCACATATCGATGATGAAGAGTATTGCATGTCAAGACTACATGAGCTAGAGTTCTCAGATGAATAAAGAAAAAATGCACTAGATCACCTCCAAGCATATCAAAACCTTCTTCATCGAAGCCATAACAAGAAAGTCTTGACTCAACATTTTGACATTGGTGAACTAGTTTTAATGGAAAATCCAAATAATCAAGTAGACAGAGAAAAGCTAAGAAATTTTGAACCAAATTGGTTGGGGCCTTACATTGTTATAGAATTCTTTGGATTAGAAGCATACCATCTTTCTACCCTTCAAGGAGAATTGTTGTTAGATCCAATCAATAGTCTTCAACTAAAGAGATTTTACACATAGCTTCCAAGAGCCTTGTCTTAATCATTAAAAAATACAAAAAAAAAAAATTGTTTCCTTGATGAAAATGTGGCAAACAAGCGTCTTGGTAACACCAAATAAAAAAAATGAAAAATCAATAAAATAGTAAAGAGAAAGAATTCATCCATTAGTGAAAACCAATTTGGTGGTGCACTTTGGATAGGTACCATGGTGAAAACCTAGCAAACAAGTGCCATGTGTAGTCAACTTTTCTCCTTCGTCTACCATTATTCCAATCTAACTTCCCTTTCATATCACTTATCTTGCTTATACACACACCTTATCATTTACCATCCTTATCATTTAAATATTGAAGATTTATTTTTCAAATTAACATCCATGTCTACCACACTAACACTTCTTCTTCCTTGGATTATGATGGCATCCTATGACACATAAAAAACTGATCATTTCATATACATTCATATTAGAAGCATCATTTAAGAATTATCATACATACATACATATTAGATCATACATATAAGAGGCATGTGAAAATACCAAAATATACATATCTATTGCATTTAGGAAACCATTGTATTACATTCATTATCATCCCATTTCACAACCATCATAGATCACATAGCATATTACCACATTAAATACATTCACATTACATTGCAAACACAAAAAATCATATTGAATCTCATAAACATTATCATAATATCCATACATGACATATATAACACCATAAAAGTAAATCCATACATCATCATAGGCTGCATGAATATTGTAAAGCATACATCATCATCTATAACACATAAATATAGAGAATTATAATCATAGAAAGAACTACATATCATATAATCTCCACCAAAAATGATATATATATATATCTCAAAAAAAGTGTGTCATAGTACAATTTCATAGTGTATCTCCCAAAAATAAATAGAGCTCATAGGCTCGATGGACAAAATATAAGTGTCACAATACATGAGTCAAAATGGATCTATCCATTGCTTCCATGCTACCTAGAGCCCATGTTTCTACTCTCACTCTAGATAGATCTACTATGTGACTGTTTGCAGTGAGACTGACCACTACTAACAACCTCTGATGCACTAGGTGTCCTTCGCTCTGGTGGAACTGCCTCCTCATAGAGTTTTCTATAATATTGTTCTTTGTTTTCAATCCGAGCAACCTCTCTGATTATATTGGTGTAGACCAACTATAGGTGGAAATAAAATCTAGACTCCTCTTCTCTACTAGCTATGCTCTAATGACTATAGTATCTCTCTCCACCTAGAGACCATCTCTCTACTCATGGAGCCTGAAGTGAAACCTCTAGCACCTTCACTCTGGCCTGTAGCCTCTCTATCTCTTGATTTATGTCTCCTATCCCACCTTTGATAGGCACATACTCATATCCCTCCTCCCCATGCAAAATCCTCTAATGGAGGATCCACTCCTCCTCACCCATATCATCCTCCTCGAGATGCTCCTCATGCCTTTCTATCTCCACCTCCATAATCATTGCACCCACTAATATATCTAATTGCTCTCCCATAGGCTGATTTTCCTCTACATCTAGAATGGCCTCCTCCTATCAGCCCTCCTCTCTCCCCTCCTCCCTCTCCTCCTCCTCTCTCTCCTCCTCTCCATCCTCTCAGATGGGCAAAAGTGATCTGCTCCTCCTCCTCCTCAACCTTTGTCGATGCCTCCTACCATCCCCTCCTCTTTGTCCCCTGCTACCATCACCACCCTCTCCTCCATCTCCACCATCATCAACCTGACCACCACCTCCTCTCCCACCATCTTCTTTCTCTCTATCTTTGCCCCTCCTACCTCAAGGACCCCATCCTCATCTGAACATTGGCATTGGCTGATTGAGATCTATCAATGGCACCAGTTTATGAACCTACCACCATGCATTGTACTTTGGAGTGCTACCTGCATCTGTCAATACCCCTCTCCATGCCCACTATTGTTCATGCAACCCATCTATCTATTGCTATTTTGTAGCCACTAAAATCATGGGACCCTAGGGTGTCACCTCCCTCGAGGACTGAGCAAACACTGCTAACCCCCCTGGCTCCCCCTATTGCTCTATAAATTGTCTCAACACAATATCTGGTAGATACATCTCAATAATATGCACTAACTAGAAAACCTGCCCAATTAGGTACCTCTCCTTCTAACACCATGGTAGATGCTCACCCTCATCTAGCCATGGATGACAATCCATATATGACCTCCATATGAAACTAACTAAAGTATCAATTCCATGTCACTAATAACCAATGTCTCTTACATGTGTCTATGTGACTACTCCTGTATACATATATACATAGGGTATGGTGGTATCCAACTAATGACCAACCAATGGACATAACGCAACAATGTGCTCCCATGCCTAAACCATCATCAATGTAACTCCATAGCTCATGGACTATCCCTGCCGATATACTATGTCATACAACTGAAAATACACCATTGGTAACAAATAGGGTCCCCATACATACACTATCTCATTGGCCATCATACCAACAAGCATCTCCCACCATCCTACAAGAAATCCATGTCGGTGGTCTGGAATCAGCACCCTAGCTATCATAGTGCATAGTATACAATCCAATCACTCATATCTAGCAGCTAGTGTCTCCCATATCAATCATTACCTAGTTGTGCCACATCATCATACACATAGAAGGTAGTCAAGGCCTGATATGTTCAACCTAGATCATATCTGACTCTCTCCCTTTGAATCGGCAGTCGAAGGATCCTATACACATCCTCCAAGGTGATGTTAGCCTCTCTTGTAGGTAGATGAAAGGAACATGTCTCTGAATGCCATCACTTGAAAAGTGCAGTCAACATCCCCATGTTTTCCCTAATGATGAGCATGAATGTGACATGATATAGATCAAATAACACAGTGGTTGCCAATCCTAATCTAAGGCAACTATGAAACCAGTGAATTGCATCACAAAACTCTCAATTGTGTCGATCCCTTGCAGATGCATCATGGGAGGTTGATTACATCGAACCCCTAAATTAGTTGTAACTTAATATGACACTTGTTTCATTCCTATGTAGTTGTGACTCATCCCTAAGTGGTTTTACAGAACCACAGTTAGATGTGTCATGCATATGCAAATGTATTTCAGCAACCCATGGATGCGTCGAATGCCAATAATTGTGTTGTGAAAATTTAAAAACCCTATCCTAGCCTAGCATATTCTAGATAGTTGCATCATTTTGCAGCCAATTTCATTGAATGTGATTGTGTTTGTGGCTATCATGAAATGATGCAATTGACTACCAACATTTTAACCTACCTAGAAATGCGTGAAATTAAAAATTGACAAAGCAAGTTTGAAGAGCCTTACTGGATCTCATGCGCCCTTCGGTTGTTTGAATGTCCAAAATCTATAAGCCCTATGCTCACTATGGGGAAATCACTCCATCTTCACTTAGAGCTCCCAATCTCCAAGGTTCAAAAGTGCAAAATGAGCTTTGACTTGCCATTTTCCTATTTATACCCCCAAAATTAGGGTTTTTTAGGGTTTGTGCTGGTTGTGCTTTGCCTAGGCCTTCAAACTACATGTTTTCGACTCTGAGGGTCCTGCAAATATTGTATTTCCACGCCATCACTTTTCTACTCATTATCTTGACTTTTCAGAACAATTTTCAATTTTTTTGAAAATTTTTGATTTTTTTTTAAATTCTTTTGAGGGGGCATAGATCTACCCTACTAACATTGGGGCACGTTTGACTCAAATTTCTTTGACACAATGTGATAAACAACATTGTATCAAAGAAGGGAAAAATGTAGACACTAAAAATTGTCCTAGGCCCGTGACTCTTAATTTCTTCATAATTCTTTCGTCTTCATCCTTCATAATTATATAATTTTAATTATTTAATTAATTCATTATTATCTTTGTTCTTCTTTGATTAATTAAATAAATGATATTTAATTATGTTGCTAATTAAACTTATCTTCTTTCTAAAATTAAATAAATGTTAATTTATTTAATTTCTATGCCACTTTCCACTGTAATTAAATAATTTTTTTAATTATTTAATTATTCACTAGCTTTTTCCTCTTTTTAATTAAATAAATCTGTATTTATTTAATTAGATTCCATATCTTGATTTTTAATTAAAAATCATTATTTAACTCAAAATGATGATTTTTCCTCCTTACCATAATCTTCCATAATTAGATAATATCTTTATTATCTAATTAGTCATTGGTCACTTAAATGGAAAAAGATTTGATTTTCTCTCCAACTCAACGCTTTTTCTATATTGATCTTATCTTCTACATCCCATCCTTATCCCTCCTTATCTTGACTAACCTCCGCCATTGATTAAATTATTTTTTAATTTAATCTCAAACATTCATCTTTTCCAATTTAGCGCTAACCCTATTCCATACCTTATCTTTTAATCTTGACCATCGATTAATTGTCTTTCAATCGAAATCGATTTTACCTATAAAAAAGGTTTATCGTTATCATTTCAAGGGCCTAGAAAATCTTAGAAGTTTTAGACATTGTAGAAATCTTCAATATTTTTTTTTCCCATTGTCTTTAGGTCATGTTTGCATACTCAATAAAAATTTGAGGGCATTTAATATATTACAACAAAATAGAGGAGTGTAATGAAGGTGATTCATGGAATGCATAAGGGTTTGGTAAGATCTTTCATTTGTTTATGCTTTATATTCTATTGTTCTTCATTATTAGCTTGGGGTTTAGTTTGATTATGTTTTGTACTGCTAACCTGGAACTTTCCCTCACTACAATATGAAAAAGATTATCTACTAAGGGGGAGAAACAACAAGTAAATGTTTTTAGAGCTATTGTGTTGTCTTTGATGGTTTTTCATATCATGTGTTTCCATCAAGGACAAAGGGGGAGATTGTTCCAAGTATGAAGGTGTTGCCATTGATGCCAACTGGTTAACTAGTTCTCAACTGGTTGATGTTTTCATTGATGTCATGGATAATGGTTATTGGCTATATATGTGAAGGAAACTAAGAAAATTGTATCAAATAAATTCTACAATTATTTAGTGGTTGCTCTGGGTTTTTCTTTAGGATTTTCTCCTATGTTCAAGTGGTTTAGATATGTTGAGCATGGTTGTTGGAAGTTTCTTTATCTAGATTTTGGGGTTCTGGATCATTGTACAGTATGAGTTATTTTTACTAGTTGTGAATTATTTTATTTAGTGTATTTCCCTGAGGTTTAGGAGAAATGTAGTTGCTCTAGATTTCTTCTTGTTTGAGTATTATGACTTGTGGTTTTCAAAATAAGCTATTAGGAATGTTTTCAAGTTAATTTTTTAATTTGGAAAGATTGGATCATGTTAAATTTGTGTGTGCTTAATTTATTTATGTGTTTTACACTAGTTTGGTCAACCTTATGTTTAGCACTACTTTTGAGGCTTATGGAAGTGTGCTGAAGTGTGTGTTTGGGTCGACCTCATTTTAGCTCCACCATAGAATTTTTGGGCATTGACCTAATTTGAATTTGTAAATGAAAATGGTGTGTGGTTGACTTTGGATATGTTTCAAAGTTGAAGATGGTATAAATACAAGTCAATTTTTTTGTGAAAGATATGAATGCAGGAAAGATAGATGCGAGATATATGTGAATCAGTGTGTATGTGATGCAAGTTCGGGAAGATCAGTGTGAAATCTAATTGTTGAGTTTTCAAAAGCAATGAGTTGTAGGTGTACTCTATCATTCATGCATGTCTGCAAGTGTGTGAGTGAGTTGTGGTGGAAATCTCTATTGCATTGAGATTTTTCTTCTCTTTATAACAAATCTCTTCTATATTATTTGTAATTCTATGGTAGTGAGCCCTTTAGGTGGTTAACCCTTGTTGGATAGTGAGTCTTGTTTTGATAGTGAGCCTTCTCTGGTAATGGGCCTTTGTAATTGGTTTTTATATTCTCTATATTGTGAGCTAATTTTTATCGCAGTTTTTCCCTTATTGGGTTTTCCACGTAAATGTGGTGTTATTGTGTTTGTGTGATGTTTTTCAGTTTTTGCCTTTACACTTAATGATTAATCATATTACCAGAGTAATAAAGGATTTGTGATTGATCTAATTTTTAGTGGAAGTTTTTAAAGGTTAAAATTTGTCACAACTGGTTCACCCCCCTCTTAGTTGTCTTGTTCAAAAAATAATAATATAATGACTAAGGTTAACAATGAAATTTCATCTTAGTATTTAACATTATTGAAATAACTACATGTTAGTAATTTTCTACAATATTTATATTTTTCACATTTGATAAGTCAATTTCACTTACCAATAGTCCTTAAATGAAGGCTAGTATTATAACTAATTTAGGTTTGTTGGAAATATGTACAATATGTGTTGTCATTTATTTCAACTTGAGGTCAACTTGATGGCCTATCATACTTATATAACAGATGGATTCATATAGTTGAAGAGGCTAGGAAATGGTGTGAGAATTCGAGAGAGATGGTTTGAAATAGATGGAGACATGGGATCAACATAAGCAAGATAGTCTGGAAGCATGATATGGGCATGGTTAAGATAGTTACACATTTTTGATTGGTTTCCCCATATTTCAAGGAGTTAGATGAAAATCAGTTGTTTTTTTTATTTTACTTGTGTTGTTGAGAGAAGTTGTATTTTGAATAAACTACATATTTTCCTAATTCAGTGACTAATTTTTCATTTGTATTCCTTTGCATTGCATGAACTGTTCATGTGGTTCTAGAGTAAAGTTTGATAGTTAGAAAAGATGTTATTCCCATATTTTCATGTCATCACATCTACAACAAAAGTTAGGATTGACTATTCTCCAAATTACACTAAAATAGAGTTATGTTTCTCAGAAGTTTACCAAAATAATCTACATTCCTCTAGAGTGACAGATATGGTTGTATAGACTTGGTGCATGATCAAATAGGTATAAGGTTTCGTCCATGCAAGTTTCAAATGATTTGGTGTATATTAATGTGATATCCTAAGTATTGGAGTGTTACAGTCTATTTGGGATGGTCTATTTTTATTATTTCAATATTTTATCTTCTTGTGCCAACACATAATGATTAGATACTTTAGGAGAAGGTTGTATAGATACTATGCATAGACTATACTGCTCATATCTTGATTTTCATGATGTTTTTTGTCTCTCCCTACTGGTGCAAAGGTGAAAAGTTAGCAGTCTTAGAGGTGTTGATGATGTTTGGGTTGAAAGTCTTGGTTCTTTCATTTTTGGTTTGATCCCAACCTATTATAATTTCTTTGGAGGATGTGTTGTGATTTTTTTGGGCCCAATTATACCTTAGGTTGATCCATGAATATTTTTGCTCCATGGTACATTTGTTTGAAGTTGATGTCTATGTAGTATCACATGTTTCATCTAAAGGTCATCTTGGAGCCAACCTAAATGGTGTTTCAAGTTGTTGTGGAGGATATAAGTACAAGAAAAAATAATTTGTCATGATGTTCAAGGAGGTTAATTGAAAAATATGTGCAAAAAAAGGAACACTACATCCGCATATGACAGATGCATTGTTACTATAGTTCAAGCTCTTGCTTTGTAATTCAAAATATTATGTATCCTACTCTGAGATAGTGAAACTCCTTAGCAACTCTTTATATCTTGCCTTGGTGTTGTATGCCTCAGCCTAGAAGTCCTTTAGGAAGTAATGTGCTTCCTTAGGTGGTGATCCTTAAAACAATATTGTAATACTTATTCATATATTATGAGTTAATTCTCACCGTGGTTTTTCCCTCATTAGGTTGTCCATCTAAAAATATCAGTGTCCTTGTGTGGTGCATGCTTTCCTTTATATTATTCTTTTAGTTAATGTGATTTGAAGTTTGAGCTACAAATGCAATTATTTTAAAGTTTAAGAAAATATTGATTCACCCCCCTTCTCAATATCTAGGTGTGTACAAAAATTAGTATCAGAGCCAAGTTCCTTTGAGAAGCCTAAGAGATGAGGTGGATCCTACACTTGAATCCATGGCCCTATCTTAAGCAATGTTTAACATTATGATTTCTCCAAAACAAAATATAGAGGTAATGGAACTTGAAGGTTGGGACATCAATCTAGATGATTGTGAAGTAGATTTTGAAGAACTCTAGTCTACTCTTGAATATTTCGAGAAGCAAGAGTAATCAATCAAAAATATGAGAGCAAGCTTGAAAGATAAAAAAAGATAATTATCAAATTGAAGGCACAAGCTAGTGAATCAAAATGAGAAATTAGAAAATTGGAAGCTCAAATAGAAGGAGGTAAATGATAAGAGATTAAAATGAAGGAGGAAAAATATGTGATCTCTAATTTGAAATTTAAGGTTGAAGAAGGAAAAAATATTCAAGATTTCTTGAATACCAAGCTCAATGATAAATTAGTTGAATGTTCAAAAATTTAGGAAGAGATTGTCACTCTAAGAAAAGAACTGGAGAAATAAAAAGAGTAGATATGCAAAAGCTTAAAACTCAAAGGTGGCTCTAACATTCTTGACTAGATACTCAATAGTCAAAAACCTATAAAAGACAAAGGTGCTATTGGATTGGAAAAGGGTCAGATCTCAAAAATAGATACCTCTAAAGGAAAGTCTAAAATGAAGAATTAAGATGTTGTTGAAGAGCCTAAGAAGAGAGAAGGAAAGAAGAATGGCCTCAAACAAGTCCAAAATCAAAATAAATATCTCTTTAAACCTCCTCCTAGATAACTTCCTACTCAAAGGTACTCTCAATATTTAAATGGTAATTGTTACTCATGTGACAAGTTTAGTCATAAGGCTAATGAATTTAGAAGTAAGATAGGAAGAAACAATTTCATGCCTCCTAGAAACAATGTTATGAATCCTCAATCTTTCTATGACTACTACTACACATGCAACATGTTTGTTCCTATGGTTTTTGATTGTAGATCCAATATGAGGAGAAGTTGTTATGCTCTATAGCATGGTATCACCTGCTGTAAATGCAATAACTCAATTCACATTGTAAAGTCTTGTAAGCTGACGAATGTGAGATCTTCTGCTTTGCAAAAGAAGGTTGATCCAGATCAACAAAATAAGATGGAAAATATATGGAGAAAGAAGTCAAAAAAAGAGTGATGGATGGATCTATACCTATACCTAGTGTAGAAGATTCCTCTGGTAACTAAAAGAAAGTATTGACCTAGGGGGAGTTTCAATTGCAAATATTTCAAGCCCCTATGAAGCATGAGATGTTGAAGTCTTTAGCATACTAGTTAAATTGTGACACCATATCCTCTATAATTTTTTGAAAAATTATATCATGACATTCTCTCAAGGTTCTAGAGTGAATACACTCTCTGCAAAAGATTTTCTAAATGATCATGGATCCCCATGATATCTTGGGACACTAAATAGATACTTGTGTCAAGAAAAATAAATAAATTTAATGTAGATTAACTAGGGTAGTTGTGAAGTGTATCTAATCCCTACTTGATCAAATTTGACCTCATTTGAACAATATAAGGTGTGTGCAAGAGCTAAGGAAGAGGAGGATTTCAAAAATCTTGTGTATGAACCCCAATGATAGTATTCATAGGTATTTCTCAAATTTTCTTGTAAAACCCTAGATTTAGAAAGAGTTATCATGGAAACACTTAGGGTTATTGACATTATGTAAAATCCAAGGCCAAAATAAAAGAAAAATTCATACAAATCCATTGAGAATGACAATGATGGAGAGTTTTCCCACATTTTGATCAATGTGCTTTATATTGAAGATGCCTGCATCTATATTCAATCATAGCTAAATGAGTTCAACCATCTAAAGTTGGAATAGTTTAGAAGCAATCATCTGTCAGGTGATGATTTTCAACTCAAGATGGAGTATGAAAATGTAAAGGAAAAATGACCACATGCATGCAAGGGTTTCCCCAACTTTTTTTGTCAAGTTAAATGGGTTTGTAATATTTTTAGTTGGATCCATGAAGACTTCATGTAAATTGATCAACCCTAGAGAATCACAAGAGAATAAATCATGGATGGGACTGGGTTGCGCTCCACTTGACATATGCCAGTACTGAAGGCCACGAAGACTAAAAAGGTTATAAAGCTTATCAGAGCAAAAATTTACAAAAGAAACCTAACTACGAATGGCATCATTGACCTAGGGGTTCAATATGCCATGATAGGAATTACATACAAGGTTTATTACACAAATAGAGAAGGGTCTAATATCACCACTGCCATCTTCACTGCTCATCATATGGTAATGGAAGGAAATGATTATAATCTTTGTGAGCTCTTGTGATAGTAGTTGTTGGATAATTTGTAGAGAACCAAGCAAACATGATACAACTTTTGGTATGTCTCTCTAATTGGGTATGTACAAGATCATCATGGAAAAAATAGGCCCTTAAGTGGCGAAAAATTCAAAAAAATCAGAGTCAGGCAACTTGACATAAAAATTTGAATAAGTTATCTATATCATTTCAAAAATATGTAAAAAATAGAATTTGTAGCAAATTGAATGTAGTTTCTAAACTACTAGGTTTATTTTTTTTCTAAAAAAAATCTATTTGGTGAAAAAATTAAATTTCAATGCAGTAGCACTTAAATTTCAGGGAAAAAATAAGAAGTGTGTGTCTATCTGACCACCCTAACCACAATAAAATGATAATATTTTTTTATAAGATTTTAGATATAAGTAGAGGACTCATGTATCGATGTGATGCATATTTTTTAGTAATTTTTTCCGAAGTAAATAATTAATTATGAATTTTTTATTACAACTTTTAAAAAATATAAAAAATTGTATGTTTGACAACCTTAACTTGGTCAAAAATTCATGAAATTCATTTTTTTATTTTTTAATTCTATATTATGTGAAGCATAGAATGTGACACGTGTTTTGGATTCAAAAAATGTGATATTTTCTACAAGCTATAGATATTTTTCAGTCAGCCTATCGATCAGGACTTTAGTCACAATTCAAATATAAAATGAATAATAATTACTTATTAAACTCAAAGTAAAGAATAATTTATATTGGTGGAAATCTGAGAATCCCCTTTAAAAACCCTTTTCATTTCATCAATTTTGGGTAAAAAAAAAGTCATCAGCCACATACCCTATAAATACCCATCATATCGCCACTTTTTGGCCCATCATGATCTTGCACATACCCAATTATTTGTCTTATGTTCTATTTCATGAAGGAATTTCCTAGTTTGAATAATGTGGTCTAGCAAAGACATATTCTTGTAGCCTTCCATATTAGGGACAACATACATGGGTTTTTGGATAAAAAACAATGTGACACAATGTTTTGTGGACTGTTTGAAACATTCTAAAATGAAATGAAAATGATGAATAGGATACCCTCACAAGTTGTAAAGAGATACAAGAGTGTTATCACTTTTATTGTTGATAAGTACAATTTTTACATGGAGGTAGTTTAACCAAGAACTATATGGAAACCAAAAATTCTTTATGAGGTCTCCGGACTAGACTAGATTGCATATGCTAACATCCTACTTAGGAAACCTAAGGATCCTAGGGTTGAGAGGTTTGGAAAATTTTATGAGATAAAAGATAAGATAGTCAAGAAGAATGTAGAGGAAAGTGTGAAAAGGATGAGGAAAAAGCTGCAAAAGGAATTTAGCATTCCATCAAAGAGTACATTTTAGGGTGTTGTGATAGTGCCACAAGCTCCTGCCACCACCCAACAAAATTCACAAGGACCAAGAAAGACAAGTAGGTTTTCTTCTACCAATGATACTCATCTTAAACCTTTCGAACATGCTCAAAAACCTTCTAGAAGAATGTTGGATGCTATTAAAGTACCAATGCAAAGTGAGACTATAGAGAAGAAGCAAAGGACTAAACAAAAAGCTAAAACGTAGAAAAATAAACTAGTGAATGTAGAAAGTGATGATGATGAAGAATAATAGTCTAAGATGAATAAAAGAGAGAAGAGAATAAGACAATGACAAGAATAAGGAACATCAAAAGAAAAATAAAAAGAAAAGTAAATAAAGAAAGCTCCTCAACAAACACCGGAACATGTTCTTCTATAGCCTGAGGGAACTTTCAATTCTATTGCATAGCTTAATACCCTAAAAGAGATATTTTATCTTAATGCTAAAGTTGCCAATTTAACAAGTCCACAATTAAAAAGGCCATAGTGATGTACATGATGAGTTTTAATGTGGCATCCAATGAGATCATTGATCAACTCCCAAAGAACCTTGTAGATATACTTAGTGATAAGAGGAAAGAAGCAGTAATGGTTGAATCTAAGATGAGACAATGAGATTTGGAGAAGGCCATATCATGTATTAGTAATGAATAAAGAGTTAAACTATCTCAAAGATAGGAACAAGAATTCTAAATGAAAAAAAGAGTGAATACTCTAATGAGAATTAACAAAGAAGAGATAGATAAGATAGAGAAAGAAAAAAGAGAAAAGATTGCAAAAATACTGGAAGAAATGAAGAAAGCTAAAGTAATTAAAGAAAAATATCCTCTAGATGCTTTTGATTTGTAATATATTCCTAACTTTTCTTCACAAAACATAGATCTTTCATCTTTTGATGTTCATGTGATAGGAAGTGGTGAGGCTGAAAAGAATGATAAGAAAAATGAGGAGACTAATGTATTGGAGAATACTGGTCCATAAGATGTAGGAGAATAAAGTGAATAGAGTGTCCCCCATCTAGGGAACACTATTCTAGGTGAAGGAAAAAATACTTCTCTTCTGGAGAATACACAAAAGGATGCAACAAAGAAGGATACAATGCATGAAGAATAGAAGCAAGTTAATCCTTAGAAATATTAGGATACAATAGAGAAGATAGATTATAAGAGAGATGCTTATACAAGAACTCATGAAATAGGTCAGGGATCCTCCTCTTCCTCTGTAGATTCTTTTAAGGACCTATTGACCTTGCAGACGTTTCAACCTATGGTGACACCCAAAGTATTGTAAATCCTAACTCAAGTGGGATAGGTTAACCTTTCTAACATGTCTCCCTTGCACAGTTTACAACTTGGGGACATCTTATTTTCATCAAAAAGCAAAGAGATACTACAACAATACTTGGAGAAGAATTGGATAATTGATGATGTAGTAAAAATCATTTATTAGGGTTCACCTAAGGTAAAAATTGATTCTTCTTTGCCTCTAGAACCAAAATTAATCTTTTGATGGATTCTTTCAAATATCATTCCTCTCAAATTTAACAAAAGGTAGATCAAGAGGAATTAAGGAATTTAAATGATAAGAGGATGGTAGAAGCATCTGATAGGTGTATTTATGCACAAAATAAATTGTAGGAAACTTGAGTATCTTTAAGGAATGTCTAGATGAAGTCACTACTTTATATCTATTTTATGTGAAATGGCCAAATTCTACCAAGGGAATCAAATATTAGATTGACTCCATTGAGTCATAGATCAAAAAAATGGTTGGGATATATGATCTATGAAAGGATAAGGATGGATCAACTAGTGCTCAAATAGAAAATCTTCATTTTCACTTGTCATTGCTTTAGGATCAAAGAGGAAAAATAAAGAAATAGTTTGGTCAACTAAGGGAAGCAATCAACTTAATAATTGCTTCATCGTATGGGGTGATAGCTAAAGAAGAAAATATTGCTATTAGAATATGAAGGATCCAAGAAGTGTGGATGAGGCTGATGATTTATACATGCAGTTTGAATGTCAGAATCACATTCTTTCCTCAACAAAAGAAAAATAGGTATCTACTCTTACCCAACTCAAGCTAATATAAAAGAGAATTTTACCTTCTAAGTGAGTTGTAAGAGTATTGTAGATAAGGAATTTTGGATTTGTATAGTCTTATTGAGGCTTGTAGTATTATTTTGGTTAAAATATTATGTACATAACATCAATTTTGGGGTATCTATATCTTAGGGGGAGTGTTGTTAGTAGAGATCATAAAGTAAGGGGGAGTTCTCACCTAATTTTGGCTTTCATAAGTAGGATACTGTTAGGCCATTTTCCCTTGATGTCAAAGGGGGAGGGAAGACTTGTAGATAGATGTGTGTCACCATCAATGATAAAGGGAGAGATTGTTGGAAATATGTGCAATATGTGTTGTCATTGATGTGAAATTTAATGTGTTGTAATTGATGTCAAATTGAGCTCAAATTAATGACCTATCATACTTGTATAAAAAATGGATTGATATATATGAAGAGGCTGAGAAATTCTATAAGAATTTGAGAGAAATGGTTTGACATAGATGGAGACATGGGATCAATATAAACAAGGTAGTTCAGTAGAATGGTATGAAAATGGGTAAGATAGTTACATATTTTCAATTTGTTTTTCCATGTTTCAAGAAGTTAGATGAATGTTAGTTGTGTTACTTATTTTACTTGTGTTCTTTAGAGAATTTGTCTAAGGAAAAAGCTACATATTTTACTAAGTTAGTGAGTCTAATTCTTGGTATGTATTCCTCTGCATTGCATGATATAGTTGTATGGTTCTAGAGTTAAGTTTAGAATTAAGAAAAGATCTTATCACTAGAATTTTATCATCACATGTTCTACAAGAAAAATTAGGATTGATTATTCTTCATATTACACTAAAAAAAAATTATGTGTCTCAAAAGTTTTCAAGAATGCTTCACTTTCCTTTGAACTAATAGAAATGGTTTCATGGAATTTTGGATAGGATCAAAGAGGTATAAGGGTTCATCCATGCTAGTTTTAGATGATTTTGTGTACAAGAAAGAAATATCCTAAGTATTGGAGTGTTATAGTCTATCTGGGATGCTCTTTTTTTATCAGTTCAATATGTTTCTCTTCTTACACCAACACATAAAGATTAGATACTTTAGAAGAAGGTTTTAGAAATACTATGCATAGATTATAATGATCATATCTTGATTGACATGATGTTTTTTGTTTTTCCTCGATGGTGTGAAAGTGAACAATTAGTAGTCTTAAAGGTGATGATGATGTTTGGGCCGAAACTCTTGGTTCCTTCATTTGTGGTTTGATTATTTCCTCTAATAGTTTATTTTGGAGTATTTATTGTGATGTTTTTGGGCCTAGTATACATTGGGTTGATCTACAACTCTTTTTGCTTCATGGTGCATGTGTTTGAAGCTTACCTATGTAGTATCACATATTTCATCTAAATGTCATATTGGATCCAACCGAATTGGTGTTTTGAGTTTTTGTGGAAGATATAAATAGAAGAAAATATCACTTTTGTTGATGATCAAGGAGGTTAGTTAAAAAAATGAACAAAAAGAGGGCTTCTGCAGTTGTATATGATAGATGCAATGTTACTATAGTTCAAGTTCTTTCTTTGTAAATCAAAATATCATGTATCCTACTCTAAGATAGTGAATCTCATTAGTAGGTCTTTGTATCTTTCCTTAAGGTTGTGTGCCTCAGCCTACAAGTCGAATGATTAGATGCGTGAAAGGGTTTCCCCAACTTTTTCTATGAATATGAATGGGTCAGAATTATTTTGAGTTGGATCCATGAAGAATTCATTTACCTTGATCAACCCTAGAGAATCACAACAAAGGAAATCATAGATGTGACTAGGTTGTGCTCCACTAGACATGTTTCGATACTGAAGGCCATGAAGAATGAAGAGGTTATAAAGCTTATCGAAGATTTTTTTTATAAAATAATGCTAACTACAAATGGCATCATTGACCTATGGGTTCAATATTCCATGATGGGAATTGCATACAAGGTTTATTACACAAATAGAGAAGGGTCTGATACAACCACTACCATCTACACTACTCATCAGATGGTAATGGAAGGAAAACATTATGATCTTTTTGAGCTCTTTCCATAGTAGTTGTTAGATGATTTGTAGAGAACCAGGGAGACATGCTACAACTTTTGGTATGGATCTCTAATTATTTGTCTTGTTTTCTATTTAATGAAGGAATTGCCTAGTTTGAAGAATGTGGTCTAGCAAAGACATATTCTTGTAACCTTCCATATCAAGGACAAAATACATAGTTTTTAAGATACCAAACAATGTGACACAATGTTATGGGAATTCTTTAAAACATTCTAAAATGAAGTGCAAATGAGGAATAGGATACCCTCACAAGTTGTAGAGTCATACAAGAGTGTTATCACTTTTATTTTTGATAAGTACAATTTTTACATGGAGGCAGCTTAACCAAGAACTACATGGATACCAAAATTCCTTATGAGGTCTCTAGACCAGACTACATTTCATATACTAACATCCTACATAGGAAACCTAAGGATCCTAGTGTTGAGAGGTTTGACACATTTGATGAGATAACAAACAAGATAATCAAGAAAAATGTAGAGGAAATTTTGAAAAGGATAAGGGAAAAATTGGAAAAGGAGGTTGGTATTCCATCAAAGAGTACATTTGAGAGTCTTGTGATAGTGCCACAAGCTCTTGCCACCATCCAATGAAATCCACAAGGACCAAGAAGGAAAAGTAGGTTTGTCTCTACCAATGATACTCCTCTTAAACCTTTCAAACATGCTGAAACACCTCCTAGCAAAATGTGGGCTGCTATTGAAGTACCAATGCAAACTGAGACTACAAAGAAGAAGAAAAGGACTAAACAACAAGATAAAAGGAAGAAAATTGAGCTAGTGAATGTAGAAATTCATGATGATGAAGAAGAATAGTCTAAGATGAATAAAAGAGAGAAAATAACAAGACAATGACAAGAATAAGGAACATCAAAAGAGAAAGAAAAAGAAAAGGAAATAAAGAAAGCTCCTCAAAAAAGCCTGGACATGTTCCTCTACAGCTTGAGGAAAATTTCAATTCTATTGCATAGCTTAATGCCCTAAAAGAGATATTTGATCCTTATGCTAAAGTTCCCCATTTAACAAGGCCACAATTAAAATTCCCATAGTTATGTACATGATGAGTTTTAATGTGGCACCCAATGAGATCACTGATAAATTCTCAAAGAGCCTTACATATAGACTCAGTGATAAAATGCAAGAAGTAGTAATGGTGGAAGCTAATATGAGACAACGAGCTTTGGAAAAGGCCAGATCATGCATTACTCAAGAAGAAAGAGTTAAACTATCTCAAATATAGGCACAAGAATTTTGAATAAATAAAAGAGTGAATACTCTAATGAGAATTAACAAAGAAGAGATAGAGAGGATAGAGAAAGAAAAAATATAAATAATTGTAAAAATATTGAAAGAAATGAAGAAAGTTGAAGTGATTAAAGAAAAAAATCTTCTAGATGCTTTTCATTTGTAATATATTTCTAGTTTGTCTTCACAAAACATATATCTTTCATCTTTTGATGTTTATGTGCTAGGAAGTGGTGAGGCTAAAAATAATGATAAGAAAAATGAGGAGACTACTGCATTGGAGAATACTTGTGTACAAGATGTAGGAGAATAAAGTGAATTGAGTGCCACCCATCTAGGGAAGACTATTTTAGGTGAAGGGAAAAATACTTCTCTTCTAGAGAATACATGAAAGGATGCAACCAAGAAGGATAAAATGCATGAAGAACATAAATAAGTTAATCCTCAGAAAGATTAGGATATAATAGAGAAGATAGATGAGAAGAAAGATGCTTCTACAAGAAATCATGAAACGAGAAATCATGAACTAGGTCAGGGATCCTCCTCTCCCTCTACAGATTCTTTTAAGAACCTATTGACCTTACAGATGTTTCAACCTATGGTGGCACCCCAACTATTGTAAATTATAACTCAATTGGGATAGGTTGATCTTTCTAGCATGTTTGCTTTGCATAATTTACAACTTGGGGACATCTTACTTTCATCAACAAGAAAATAGACACTGCAACAACACTTGGAGAAGACTAGGTTAATTGATGATGTGGTAAAAATCATTCAGTAGGGTTTACCTGAGGTAAACATTGATTCTTCTTTGCCTCCGGAACAAAAATTTAAGCTTTTGATGGATTCTTTCAAATATCATTCCTCTTAAATTGAACAAAAGGTAGAAAAGAGGAATTAAGGAAGTTAAATGATAAGAGGATGGTAGAAGCATCTAATAGGTGTACTTATGCACACAATAAATTGTAGGAGAACTTGAATATATTTAAGGAATCTATAGATGAAGTCACTACTTTATATATATTTTATTTGAAATGTCCAAATTCTACCAAGGGAATCAAATATCAGATTCACTCCATTGATTCATAGATCACACAAATGGTTGGGATATATGATCTATCAAAGAATAAGGATGGATCAACTAGTTCTCAAATAGAAAATTTTCATTTTCACTTGTCATTGCTTTAGGATCAAAGAGAAAAAATAATGAAATAGTTTGGTCAACTAAGGGAAGAAATTAGCTTAATACTTGCTTCATCATCTAGGGTGATATCTAAAGAATAAAATATTGTTATCAGAATATTAAGGCTCAAAGTAGTGTGGATGAGGCTAATGATTTATACATGTAGTTTGAATGTCAGAATCACATTCTTTCCTCAACAATAGCAAACTAGGTATCTACTCTTACCCAACTCAAGCTAATCTAAGAGGGAATTCTATGTTCTAAGTGAGTTGTAAGAGTATTTTAAAAAAGACATTTTGGATTTGTATAGTCTTGTGGAGGCTTGTAGTATTATTCTGGTTAAAATATTATGTACATAACATCAGTTTTGGTGTATCTCTATCTTAGAGGGAGTGTTGTTAGTAGAGATCATAAAGTTAGGGGGAATTCTCACATAATTTTTGTTTTTATAAGTACGATACTATTAGGCCCTTTTCCCTTGATGTAAAATGGGGAGGGAAGACTTGTAGATAAATGTGTGTTTCCATCAATAATAAAGGGAGAGATTGTTGGCAATATGTGCAATATGTGTTTTCAATGATTTCAACTTGAATGTGTTGCCATTGATTCCAACTTGAATGTGTTGTCATTGATGTCAAATTGAGGTCAACTTAATGACCTATCATACTTGTATAATAGATGGATTGATATAGTTGAAGAGGTTGAGAAAGTCTATGAGAATTTGAGAGAGATGGTTTGACACAGATGGAGACATGGGATCGACATAAACAAGATAGTTCGAAAGCATGGTATGAACATGGTTAAGATAGTTACACACTGTCAATTGGTTTCTCCATGTTTCAAGGAGTTAGATGAAAGTCAGTTGTGTTACTACTTTTACTTGTGTTGTTGAGATAATTTTTCTACGACAAAAACTACATATTTTCATAAGTTAGTGACTCTACTTTTTGGTTTGTATTCCTCTGCATTGCATGATCTGGTTGTATGGTTCTAGGGTTAAGTTTAGAATTTAGAAAAGAGGATATTACCAAAAACTTTTCATCACATCCACAACAAAAGTTAGGATTGACTATTCTTTAGATTGCACTAAAATAAAGTTGTGTCTCAAAAGTTTTCCAGAATGATCTGTTTTCATTTTGACTGATAGAAATGGTTTCTTGGACTTTGGGATATGATCAAAGAGGTATAATGGTTCATCCATGCTAGTTTTAGATGATTTTGTGTAAAACAAAGCAATATGGGTATGTGTAGGATATTGATGGGCCAAAAAGTGGCAATATGATGGGTATGTGGCTGATGACTTTTGTTTTACCCAAAATTGATGAAATGTAAATGGTTTTTAGAGGAGATTCTCAGCTTTCCACCAATATAGATTATGCTTTAATTTGAATTTAATAAATAATTATTATTCATTTTCTATTGAATTATGACTAAAGTCCTGATTGATAGGCCATTTGAAAAACATATATAGCTTTCAAATGGTATCACATTTTTTGAATCCAAAACATGAATCACATTCTATGCTTTGCATACTATAAGATCAAAAAAGGAAAAAAATTAATTTCATGAAGTTTTGACCAAGTTAAGGTGGTCAGAGATACGAGTCTTTATATTTTTTAAAAGTTGTAATAAAAAATTTATAATTAATTATTTACTTGGAAACAAATTACAAAAAAATATGCATCACATTAGGACATGAGTCCTCTACTTATATCTAAAATCTTATAAAAAATATTATCATTTTAATGTGGTTACGGTGGTTAGACAGACACCTACTTCTTATTTTTTCCCTGAAATTTAAGTACTACTATATTGAAATTCCAAATTTTCACCAAATAGATTTATTTTTTTTGTAAATAAACCTAGTAGTTTAGAAACTACATTCAATTTTATACAAATTCTATTCTTACATATTTTTGAAATAATATAGATAACTTATTCAAATTTTTATGTCAAGTTGCCTAACTCTGATTTTTCTGAATTTTTTGCCACTTTAGGGCATGTTTTTTCCATGATGATCCTGCACATACCCATATCCTAAGTATTGGAGTGTTATAGCCTATCTAGGATACTTTTTTTTTATTATTTCAATATGAACTTCTCTTATTGCACCAACACATAAAGATCAGATACTTCAGAAGAAGGTTTTGGAGATACTATGCATAGATTACAATGATCATATCTTGATTGACATGATGTTCTTGATTGATCATAATTCTTATTTCTTTTGTCTCTTAATTATGGGGTTTTTAATTGTTTCTCTTTAGTGTTCCCTTTTAAATTTTCTTTTTCTTTTTCTTTTTTGTCTTTTTCTTAAGGAATTTAGAAATTCTATTATTTGAACAATTTTATTTCCTTTTTGTTTTTTTCAATCTTTGTCTCTCTTGTGTCTGTTTGTCATTTAGGTCCATAGGAGTCTATTTGGTAGCTTCTTGGTATTCGGTTGTTGTGCCCCCCTTCTCTCCCTCATCCCTCCCATTGGTCTTTTTAGCTAGTTCTGAATCTGCAACCTATCATTTTTTTCTCCTTGAGCTCTCAACTATCTTGATGTTGGATCATGGAGTGTGATCCGAAATGTTGATGCAAAAAACTCTTACATAATCAAAACCAAAAATCATCTAGCAATAGTCTCAAAGGTGTTGACGATGTTTGGGTTGGAAGTCTTGGTTCTTTCATTTGTGGTTTGATCTTGACCTATTATAATTTCTTTAGAGGATATATTGTGATGTTTTTGGGCCTAGTGATACCTTGGGTTGATCTACAAATATTTTTGCTTCATGGTGCATGTGTTTGAATCTTATCTCTGTAGTATCACATATTTCATCTAAAGGTCATCTTGGAGATGACCTAAATAGTGTTTTAAGTTTTTTTGGATGATATAAATAGAATAAAATATCATTTTTGATGATGATCAAGGAAGTTAGTTTAAAAAATGAGAAAAAAGAGGGCTTCCACATTTGTAAATGACAAATGCATTATTATTGTAGTTCAAGTTCTTTCTTTGTAAATCAAAATATCATGTATCCTACTCTGAGATATTGAATCTCCTTAGTAGGTTTTTGTATCTTTCCTTAGGGTTGTGTTCCTCAACCTACAAGTCCTCTAGGGAGTAGTGTGCTTCCTTGGGCAATGAGTTAAAACAATATTGTAATACTTGTTCATATAATGTGAGTTAACTCTCACCATGGTTTTTCGCTCGTTAGGTTTTCCACATAAAAATATCGGTTTCCTTGTGTAGTGCATGCTCTATTGCAAGATGGCATGCACCTTGATCTTATCTATGTAGTGTAACACTTAGGTTCGTGACATGGCTTAACCACCACATGTGGATCTTGTATAAATATGGCGGTTTTATTAGGCACTAACAGATCGATCTTTTGGTGCAACGACAACCACCAATGTAGCTAGTATCAGATTCAAGGTCACAGGTTCAAACCCCTCACTTGTGTTGGGGGGGATTGTTGCAAGATTGTGTGTCCCTTGGTTTTCTCTATGGAGCGCGGTGCTTGGGTTTGTGACATGGCTTAACTTCCTCCTGTGGATGTTGTATAAATCTTGCAGTTGTATTGGGAATTAATAGGTCAATATTTTGCTACAACAACAACCACCAATGTAACATGATTTCTTTTCTATTCTTCTTTTAGTTAATTCGATTTATAGTTTAAGCTACAAATGGAATTGTTTTAAAGTTTATGAAAATATTGATTCAACCCTCTCTCAATATCTAGGCATGTTTAACAAGGTTCACTCAAAATTAATACAATACTACATATCCAATAAAGTAGGTAACAATTAAGGAATATTTAAAATGCAATTGAATTTTAAAGTTCCAAATGACAAGCAAATATCACTAGAAGAAATATCCAAATAACCCTAAATTTAATTAGTTCATAGATACATTTAAATAAAATATTATCTCTACATAAAATAGCCACATGGCCTAATAATGAATGATAATGACACAAAATTCAACTTCATAGATTGAATCTAAATTAACTCTTGGGTATGTGCAGGATCATGATGGGCCAAAAAGTGGCGATATGTAAGTGATATGATGGCCAATGTGCCTAGCAATTTTTTTAACCCAAAATTTATGAAATGAAAAGGGTTTTTAAAGGATATTCTCATATTTCCACCAATATAAATTATGCTTTACTTTGAATTTAATAAATAATTATTATTCATTTTCTATTTGAACTACGACTTAAGTCCTGATTGATAGGATGATTGAAAAACATCTATAGCATTCAAACGGTATCACATTTTTTGATTCCAAAACGTGCATCACATTCTATGCTTCACATACTATAGGATTAAAAAAAATGAATTTCATGAAGTTTTGACCAGGTTAACGTGGTCAGACATATGAGTTTTTATATTTTTTAAAAGTTGTAATAAAAAATTCATAATTAATATTTTTACTTGGAAACAAATTAGTAAAAAATATGCATCACATCGGGACATGATTCCTCTACTTATTTTATTGCGGTTAGGGTGGTCAGACAGACACCTACTTATTTTTCCCTGAAATTTAAGTACTAGTGCATTGAAATTATTAATTTTCACCAAAAATATTTTATTTTTAGATAAACCTAGTAGTTTATAAACTACATTCAATTTGATACAAATTCTATTCTTACATATTTTTTAAATAATATAGATAACTTATTCAAATTTTTACATCAAGTTGCCTAACTCTGATTTTCTGAATTTTCATCACTACTTAAGGGCCTGTTTTTTCCATGATGATCCTACACATAACCTCTTTCTAATTAGGGTAAATTATTCAAAATTATCATAATGATATATAACCATATAATATAGTGTAATATTCCATAAATTCCAAGGCTAGAAAATTATAGGTAGTTGTTCAAAAATTCACAAGAATTACCAGAATAATTACACATATAGAATGTGACTATGGTTATAAAATGGTTAGCCTTTATAGTGGACTTCTACAACCAAACTCATTATGATCTCTTCTCTTTGTAGGATTGGTGGTATTTAAAAATATCATAGGGAAATCATTGGATTTTAAGTTCCTTGTGTTAGAGTAAAGAAAAAAAACCTAATTAGTTAATTGATCATTAACTAACTAGGTCCCCTTTTTACTGTATTATGCCTAAGCTGAAATTAGGCAAGTGATTTTCTAGTTTGAGCTCATATATCTTTATTCTCAAAGCATAGGATGAGGACACTTCTCATGATATTATTTAATCCTCACTTAAGATTTCATGTAGGATTGTTTTATTATTTCCTTTTATAAGGATTCATTATTGTACATTGTAATGATCTATTATTTCACTATTGAGAAGACTATTAAATTAATTTTTTGGATCCATTCAATTCTCAAGGTTGAATATAAAGTTAGTTGGTCTTATCTCTCCATGTGACACATGTTTGGGTTGCAAGTGAGTTTTGGCGTTCAACAATAAATCCTATTATGGTATCACAACACCAAATTTATAACTCCCTATCCTTGTTTTGAGAGATTCATCCTTGAGGAGAAAATATTGCATCCCACAAAAAAATTGACATCACCATTATGTCTAGAACACCGAAAAGTCCTAAGATATCTTGCTCAAACACTAAAATATAAAAAGTTGAAAAAAAGGAAAAAAAAATCAAATATTTGTACAAATATATGTGGACCAGTCTAGTTTTATGGAACTATATGCCCCTCCTACTATTAATGTTGCTTGCTTACATTGGTATGGTTTAGAAAAAAAAAACTCTTTTTTTTTAATTTTTAATTTCTAATAAAATAAAGGAGGAAGGGACTTTTATGTACTACATAGTATATGATCTTTAATGTATAGAAAATTTTGTATTGTATTCCATAACATGATTGTTAGAATCAAGGAAAACTGAGAGAGGGGTGAATCAGTGTTCTACAAAATTTAACTTTATTAATTTGATTTTTAAACCACTTATAACATTGAACCAAAAGATAGATGCAAGCACATAAAGAAATCATCCACAACACCATAACACAAGGATTTTTACGTGGAAACCTTGTTAGGGGAAAAACCACGATGGAGGCTAATCCACAATTTGAGTACTCAAATATAAGTGTTTTACAAATGGGGAATGCACATGCATTCAAGTGCACTACCTAGAGCTCACTACTCAGAAATGAAGACTCACTTTCTTACAAAACATTCATATTAAATCCATCTGAATAATTGAACTGAAAGAGTAGCATCTCATAATTCCTAATTCTAGTTCCGGTTAAGCTCATTAGTCACATTCCTTGATCTACTTGTTTTATTATGCTCTTCTACTTTGTCTTCTTTCATTTGCATCACAAATCCCTTTTATGCACAAGTGAAACTCTGCATAATCGCTCTGCTATCTTTCTGAATTTTGCATCATACTTCGCATACTTGATTCACATCCATGAAAAAATGATATAAATGATCACTTATATATATCAATAATAGAAGATTTAATCAACCATATGTTGTCTTCAATAAAACATATAATATTTTCCAACCGTCAGCTCAAACCACAAATGATTTTCAATGCACACCATCCAAAGTTGGCCACAACATAGTGAGGATCCAAAAAAAAATCCTCAAACCCAAAAACAATTCAAACAAGTTTTCCTCGAACATTTGCAACATGCCACATTCACTTAGTCGGCCTTCTAGCACTATTAAATAGAAAATCAATCAACCAGATCTCCTAGCTTATACACCAATTTATGCGACAACACAAAAATCAAGAATAAGATATTCCAAATACCCAATGACCTTCCCTGAGATCGATAACCCAAACTGATAAACTGGTAATGCAAATGGATTGACAAACTCAACTTCAGTTGAATACCTTGTTCTTCACTCTATCTCCTGATATGGACAAATACTGAAGTGTGAACCAAATCAATGACTTAGGTTGCCATCAATGAAAACACCAAAATACATATGCCAACAATGATAGGCTCCACATTTCCCCATCAACAATTTTCCATCAAAGTCCATGATTGGAAAAAATGCAACTTTACTAGTGGTGGTTTTGTTAGGAATTGTAGGCATGAACAAAGGGAACAAACTACTAGTTAAATGAAGATCATAATAACAAAACAAAATAAAACTGAGGAATGAGAAAATAATAGAAAACAACAGTGAGACAACACAAGCTTTTACCATGGTTCACCCGATTCTCAGGCTAAGTCCACAAACAACAGTATAATATATCAACGATTCCCAATAAAATATGTACACAATAACTTGCAACAATAGCTACAAACTGTAGTAATTAAATTCAATCGATATCCACTACTCTATTTTACATGCATAGTGCTATGTGCACCCAAAACATTAACCTAAATTTTGTGTCTATCAATCAACCATGACATGTAACTTCTCCACTCAGGCTTCATGTGTCCTGCAACAAAAAAAATAATTACGATGCATCTTTTCATTTCCTCACATATTGGAATTCAAACATGCACTAATAACTATTCTAATTTTGGCAGATTCTACAACTATTTAACATAATTACAAATATACTTTGGGAAACAAATTCCTTTAATAAAAATTAACTAATTTTTTCTTTGGGGGTGTTTCCCCAACCATGGGCTCCACCGTCGAGCCCCCATTAGGGGATGGTCCCTCAGGACCCCACAAGAGGAGCTCCACTCCCTTACATTCCCCCGTTGGTTGATTTGGGGAGAAAATACGCTAGGTAAAGTGGGGAAAATTTTAAACTCCAAGTCTCATTGGGCTCCACATATTAACAATTTCAAACTTGACTAGTGACTTTCTATTAACTACCAATGACCACTATCCCAAAACCAACAACCCCTAAACCATGAAAAATCATAGTAAACCACAACCAACATCCTTGAACGGTTCTAAGCTATTTTTTTGGTAATATCCAACATTTTGAGTGGTTTGTTAGACAAATAGGTAGTTGTATGGTGAAGGAGAAATATTCTAGGTGCAACAGTATATTCTAATCACTAGTTTTCTAACATCAACATGATGTCATTGTTATACTACCCACCATGCCCCAAAACCTTAATTTTTCCTTAAAGGAGCTTCTTTGGTATAACTTGGGCATACAATGTAAAAAATTGGCAAAGAAGATATCACTAAAAAGATAGTTATGTGTACTTTCTAGTGGTATAAATATCATTATTGGATTTTATTAGTGGTATAATTTATTATCAATCAAAGTTAGATCATCATTTTTGTCTTTCAATATCATAATTTTTTGTTTGTATCTCCAATTTTCACAATACTTGTGGCATTGGAAAGGTAATTAAGAGATTTTCATATCTACCCATGTACACTTTCTAGAATCTACACTAGGTGATTTTTATTATCTAATATTTTGGTCAATTACTCAGACATCTTGATACTTCGAAGTATTCTATTTTTATGAGATGAACTAATTTTAACTACCTTATATTCCTTACGTTTATTGATCCATAATTTTATCATTTGAGGAGGTACCATAGATTTTGTATTCATAATTTTATAAGGTATGTCCACCAATTTGTGACACAAAAAAGATGTGACTTCTTTTCTACCCAAAATGATCTTTTGGCGAGCACCAAATGCCTCAAATGACTGAGCCTAATGCTTGGTATTTCAAAATGTAACTAATTTGGATATTTCCAAATTTGGCACTCACCGAGTGAAATGCATCATTTGGCGAGCACCAAATCTAGTGCTAGCCAATTGAAGTGCATCATTTGGTGAGCACCAAATTTAGTGCTTGCCAAATGTTAAACATGACTTTTTGGAATACATTTTTCTGGACTCTTTCTTTTATTCTTTGTCTTTGCATTTCTCTTTCTCTACAAGGGAAACTATATATATGAAATAAACATTTAACTTGATATTTTCATATGGAAATTTACTTTCTTATACTTTAAGTTATATTTCATGTATATGGTTATAGTATGTTTGAGAGCAATTTTCAATCTCTTGGAATTATAATGCAAATTCTAGTTTCTAGAAGATTTTATAATTTTTCAAATAGTCAAATTTTAGTAATCGGGACATCAAATTTTAGTAATCAACAAGTTGTATCATCTTTCTCTCTCTATCTATCTATCTTGATCACTGTTTATCTCTTATACTCTAGACCTCTCTCTTTCAATATCTCCATCCCTTTGTATGTCTCTCTCTCCCTTGAGTTCAAGAACTACCTCTCTACCTATCCATCTCTCTCTCTCTCTCTCTCTATTTCTCTCTCTCTCTCTCTCTCCATCCCTCTCTCCCTCCCTCCCCCATCTCTCTCTCTCTCTCTATTCTTCCCTCTCTACTCTCTCTCTATACTTCCCTCTCTACTCTCTCTCTCCCCCCCTTTCTCTTTCACGTTGTCCCACTCTCTCCCCTCTTTCTCTCTCACTCTCTCCTTCAATCTATTTGTCTCCCCATATCTACCTCTCTGTCCCTCCTTCCATCTCTCTCTTTAACTCACCACATTCCTCCATTTTTTCAGGGAGGGAGGGAGGGATATGTAGGGAGAGAGGTGATATAGAGAGAGATATTAGAGAGAGAATAATAGAGAGAAAGAGAGATAGAGAGAGAGAGGGCGAGGGATGGGGAGAGGTAGAGAGAGGGAGGGAAAGGTAGGGAGAGAGATTTGAGATAGAGATATTAGGGAGGGGAGGAGAGAGATATAGAGAGAGGTGATAGAGAGAGAAGTAAAGAAGGAAGGTGGAGATATTAGGAGAGGGAAGGAGGGAGGGAGGGAGAGAGAAAGAGGTATAGATGGATAGGTAGGTAGAGAGTAGAGAGGGAAGGAGAGATATAGGGAGATGTAGGTATGGAGAGAGAGAGGTGAGAGAGAAACAAAGAGAGGGACGGGGAGAGAGGGACAGGGAGATAAAGAGAATTATAGAGGGAATCAAAGAGGGAGGAAGAGGTAGGGAGGGAGGGAGAGAGATGAGAGAGGGGAGGGATGGATAAGTAGGGAGAGAGGTGAGATATAGAGAAATTGAGTAGAGAGAGAGAGAGGGTAAGGAGGGAGGGGGAGAGATTGAGAGAGGGAAGGAAGGAGGGAGGGAGAGAGAAAGAGGTATAGAGGGATAGGTTAGATAGAGAGAAGTAGAGAGCAAAGGTGGGTGGAAGAGAGAGAGAGAGGGGGGGGGAAGGAGGGAGGGAGGGATGGAGATATATATTAGAGAGGGAAGAAGAGAGAGAGAGAGAGAGAGAGAGAGAGAGAGAGAGAGAGATAAAAGAGGGGGAGATAGAGAGAGAGACATAAAAGAGGGGGAGATAGAGAAAATTAAAGAGGGAAGGAGGGAGGAGGGAGAGAGAGGTGAGATAGAGAGAAAAAGAGAGGGAGGGAGAGAGAGAGAGAGGGAGGGAGATAGAGATTAGAGAGGGAAGGAGAGAGAGAGATGGACATGTACAAAGGTAGTTATTGAGCTCAAGGGAGAGAGCCAGATAAAGGGATGGAAATAGTGAGAGAGAGAGGTCTAGAGCATAAGAGATGAAAATGAGTGAGATAGAGAGAGATAAAGATGATACAACTTGTTGATTACTAAAATTTGACCTCCTGATTACTAAATTTTAACATGTTGGTTATTTAAATTTGACTAATTCTGAAAAGGTATATCTTCCAAAAACTATAATTTGAATTATAACTCCAAGAGATCTGAAACCACTCTCAATCATCTTGAGACTATACACATGAAATATAACTTATGTTCAAATGCACAAGACAAGTGAGAGGGGGGGTGAATTAGTTGTACCAAGTTACTTTATTTCTAGCCTTAATCAATTCAAATTTAACTTAATATATTATTGAGTATAAGCATGAAATGCATATAACAGAAAGCAAACACTAGAGACACCAGATTTACGTGGAAAAACCAATAAGGGAAAAACCATGGTGAGTATTAACTCATAATATAGTAGTAATGCAATACCGGATACAAAGGCTCACTACCAAAGGGCTCACTTCCTAGAAACAAAGGCTCACTATGTACTATAGGACTCACTATCCAGAAAGAGGCTCACTACCTATAGACAAAGAAAAGATAAATAAAGATCCACCACAATAGGTTCCAAACAATCGTAGCTTGATCAAAAGATTGCAGACACCATCAGCTCACTGCTTTCAAGAATTCTACACATCAAAGTAATGTTGCCTTGATTTTCTCTTACACACTTTACTTTTCACACTTTTTTGCACACTTCACTTTGTTTTCTTTTTAATTTGCAACATCTTGAATTCTTTTATACCATCTTCAACCATAGAAACTTTCTCCAAGGTCGGCTATACATCCTCCATTTTACAAATTCAAATTAGGTAGGCTAATCAACATTCCTGTAGTGGATAAGAATGAGAGAGGACTAGTTACACATTTAACTAGGACCCAAACAACATCTTGGATCAATCACATGCTTCCTTAATTGATGCTTAATCTTCATGTAACATGTAAACACCAGGTTGGCCAAGCCTAATAAAAACACCAAAGATCTTTGAAGTACACGTATCTATAGCAAGATGATCACACATGGATCACCCAACACACTTCACCAGACACTATAACACCTCTTAGAAACCTTCAGGTACATCCACAAAAATCATCATGCACATAACACTCTTCAACAGTCCAACTAGACCGAGCAACAACACACAGTAGCTCTGGAACAAGTCTTTCGAAGCACCAAAAAACAAGCACATTTTCCAGAACATAGAGAACATCAGGATTAGCCTTCTTCTAGATCCACAAGATCTAAAACAAACCACCAGAAGACTTTGGAGCAAACAAATCTTTCCCAATCCACTGACAATTAGTTTTGCCAAACTGGTTCACACACCGGTTCACACATCTTTCAATCTCCATCAACTCAATTGCTAAAAATTAAGATATATTATCCATAGAAGCTCATGAACAATAATACATATCCACACATGCATAGGATCAACACAAAAGAAATGCTAAGCACATTGTCAGAGAATACTCAAAACACACACACTACACAGTCTTCATTATTTATTAATTTTCTCAAAAGCACTTGGCATCAAAAAAATTGCAACTTCATAAATATAGCTCCATGTACTCTCAACGCTTCAAAAATATACCAACTATACAATTACCACCTATAATCACTCTGAACTATGTTGACATCAATAAAAAATTAATGATAACACTACCAAACACATCCATACTTGCAACAATCTCCCCTTTTGTCATTGATGGCAACACATGATGTGAAAAACCATCAAAGAAAACATACATAATATCCCACTTCTTCTTCCCTCTCTTCTTTAGATTAGATAGCCTGCATAAGAATTTATGCACTCTCTTCACCTTACAAGATTTTCTCTCCCCCTTTCAACTTTTTCACTTGAATTTCTCTCCCCCTTTGTCATCAATGGAAAAGGAAAGTTTTGATCACTTCCCCTTAGGAGTGCACCCACATCACACATCAAAACAATGAAACTCTCTACTCCCCCTGAGGAGTAGACCTAAATCATCAGTCTAGACCAAAAAGAATCTGCAAATCCATTGGACTGACGCACCTCCATGTGCACCTAATTTAAGGAAGGAGGAGCAATAACCCCTAACTTCCCCCTGAGATACTCAATAGTATCCTTCAAAAGGGCCTTAGTGAATATTTTAGCAATTTTTTTTTTGGTAGACACATATTCAAGTCTAACTTCATTCTACAACACCTTCTCCCATAAGAAATGATGCCTGATAAATATATGATTTGTCCTAGAATGCATCACTGGATTCTTTGAAATGTTTATTGTTCTTGTATTGTCATAAAAGATAGGGATAGGATCATCACACATCACACAAGTATGTCCTTCAATGTTTTCTTCATCCAAAGTGCCTATGTATAGCAGGATGCTACTACAATATACTCAACTTCTATAGTTGATAAAGAAACTAAATCATGATTCTTACTCAACCATGAGACCAATCTTCCTCCGAGGAATAATGCACCACCACTTGTACTCTTATGGCCATCTACACAACCAGCCCAATTTGCATCAGTGTAGGCATTCAATGTGAAATCAGTATCCTTAGGATACCATAGACCATAATCTGGAGTCCCCTTAAGATATATGAATATCCTCTTCATAGTTGTATCATGTGTCTCTTTAGGTTGTCACAAATCATATTTTTATTGTTTGTAATTTTATAATGTTTAATTAAATTAATTTATAATGAAACAAAAAAGAAATAATTATATTTTAATTAGAGAATTCATTTTACAATTAAATGATAATGCTCGTTATTTAGAGTAATTAATTTAATTACAATTAAATGAAAATACCTTGTTATTTAGGAAAATTATTTTATGTGCAAGTAAGTGATATTTCGTTATTATTTATTTGAATAAATATTTAAATTGCAAATTACAATGGCTTATTTATTATTTCTAAGGATAAATACTTTGTTTGTAATTATAATAGGAATTCTTTATTAATATTTATTGGGATAAATATTGTGCATGGAATAAATTTTATTTATTTATTATTTTTCAAGATTAGGTTTTTGGGAAAAACTAAAAGAAAAATTTAAAAGAAGGAAAATTAAGAAAGAAAGCATACAATTGTTTTCAAAAACTTTCTTGATTTTCTCTATAAAAGAAATAATTAAAAAATGGCTATTGGGAATGGGGTTTCTAAAGCTCAATAAACTAAAAATGGTTGAAAGAAGAGGAGAAAAAAACTAAAGGGAAAAGGAAGAAATTCTTCAACAAGAGATTTCGAACAATCTAGAACAAGGAAAGAAAGGAAACAAGAAGAAGAAATTCAATTAGAAAGCTATTTCCTGATTTCTAAAATTCTTCTCCATTGTATTTTGATTTCCAAGTTGTGAACGATTTACTGTATTATGGAAAAGAGAATGACATCTGTCAAACCACCAATGTTGGAAAGCTTGTGATGGTGCTTGAATGTTGTATTCCCTATTTGAGGAAGCTAAATCATTCCTGTATAAGATTGCAAATTCTTTTATCCCCTAGATTAATTTATGATTTATGTACTTGAATAATTATTATATATATAAATATACTTCACTATATATTTATACAAATATAAATTATTATCCAGTATTATTTTAGAAGTGGTTTTAATACCAGTTACCGTTTTTGAAAGGGGTATCTATTTTTCTTCGAATGGAAATTTATGCCTTGTTGGGAGGGGGGCGCATAGGCACCCATGGGATGGTGCTATGGGGACAATGACCCATCCCATAGGTGACGAACTATGGGATGGGGCGCTGCCTCCCATAGGTAGGTCATCGACCCTCTGCCATGTTGACCCTCACTAAACTTGAAACCTTATCAGTGCTTATAATCCTTGAGTTTATATCTTTGATTTCGATGCAAGGAAATATATGCATATATTTATATATATTTTGTGTGCATATGATTTTAAATATGGTTGATAACTCTTCAATCTGATCATCTCCTTGATTTCTAATGCATTTGCTATAGCCTATAGGTAGCCATATTTAAGCCATGCATATGATTGATCTTTTTCCAATGCTCTTTATCTCTATTTGTTTGAATTTTATATACCTCTTATGAGGAAATTGCAATCAATACATATTGGAAATATTTACTTGCATGAATGATTATCAACCCTCTCTCTCTATTCACCATGGCAATCACAAATTGAATACTTAACTTACTCCACTATATTAACTCTAAAACCTATATAGGATTGCTAACCCTGTATTTTCCTATTAGTTAGTGCATGCTTCCTTATGGGGAAATCTCTTCCTTCCTCTAAACTATCCATTAAGGATTATTTTGATCTTTAGTTTTCAGCTATTTCCATTTGAGGGAGATAGTTGTATGGTTATTCTCTTCTATACATAGATTTTGGTTGCACATATTCTTTTGTTTTACTTGAATGTCTTATTTGTTTCGAACTATAGGTGTATAACTACTTCAAGCCCTTCACTACCTCAATGACTACTATAGCATGTTCTCAAACTTAGTTATTGCACTAAGGTTGGATCATTTTATGCAATGCACAATGTTCTCTAAGGATTATAAGTCAATTACTTTCACCAAAAAATAGACCTTTTTACATCCATTCATGACACATGTTCATTTGATGTAGTCTCTCATTGGGACCTCATATAACTCTTGGTTGCATATTTGTGCAAAGTATTTAATTTGAAGCTTACAAATACAAGTATAAATCATTTTAATTTGTCAAATGCATCAAACCATATCAAAAAATTGATTTAATGCTTATCCTATTAATTTTATTTCTATAAAGTTGTTCTAGCTCAATGCTTCCTTATTTCAGATGCTTATTTACCTAGGCAGTTTTAACTAAACTAATTGAATTCAAAGGATATAATAATAAATTTATATGCATATGTTTGAAGTTTTAAATTCGTCACATTAAAGAATATTGTTTCAAATTAATGAATAGAGATGTTCCAAATCCATCATTAGTATCAAGCATATCTTAGAGAATCCTTACTATGTCATTCCCTGATTAAATGCCCAAATTCCTTACTATAAGGTTATTGTAAACCCTTGATCTAATGAAGAACTTAACTTGATAGGTCTAAACACTTAAACTAGGTATTGGGAATTTATCCATAGTTGATTATCTTGTATATCAATAACATGATTTAATCCTGTTAATGAAATTTCATAAATTATTCAAGATGAGGTATTTATAATACATGTATGCCCTATTGTTATGCTCTAATTGCATAATTGTTATAGGTTTCTAGGTGCCTCATGTAGGATCGGGTGTTCTTTGAGTTAGGAAGAATCTTGAGGAAGTGTTGTGCATCTTGGTTGGGTGGAAAAATCACCTTAACCATGCTCTTGACCTCTAGCTTGCGGAAGACCACTAGGTTATGGCAGCTAAAGATTGATTGAATATTTGATTTTCCTTTTGTAATTCAGAAGATGGATATGTATCATTGTGTTGGTCATTGTATGGCTTGTTTAGTTAATTGATGCATTTTCACTTCTCTTTGATGTACTCTTGTTGGATTTGTGAAACAGTAAAGGATTATACATATTATACATTTATGGAAATCTTTGTTAAAAGAAAGTTACTTTTTCCAATTATAGATTGAGATTTGTTTTTCTTGTTGTGAAATTTAGTAAATGGTTGAATCAATATTAAGTGCATGATGATCTTCCCCACATATGGATTTGGGTTGCTATTGTAATCAACTTGAACCTGTAATACCCCTTCGTTTTGTTTCTTGTTCAAGTTGCTTTATGCTATGTTTGGTTGCAGTTACTTTGATATTGGATACATTTTGTTATGATGTTTTGATCGCTACTATTGAGCGACAACATTATTGTGGGATGTAGTTATCTGATTATTATTTCAAATGCCTTATGGATTAATGATGTTGTAGAGTTAGCATGAGATGTTATTATGAGACTATTGGAATTATGATGGAAGTGTCAGTTTCGATGAGTGTATTGGTGAAGAGGATGGTTTCGCATCACTCGCTTGTGAGCGCCCTGCGAATCCGTAATTCCTTCTTCACGGTGTGTATTATATGCTGGATATATCGTATGATGTTGTTTACTTGGTTGCAGGATTGCAGGTACATGACATCGACTCCACCTAGTTTCACAGGTTTGAGTGTGTCGATCCAACGGTTAAGTTGAACGGGAGATAGTAGCTAGGTAACATGTGTCAAGTCTATACCCTAGCCTTAGTGTGTCATCATTTGTGTGTGTCGAGTCATTGTCTGTCTTGCTTTGATGTTATTTAATTCTGAAGCATTCTTGAGTTGGAAATAGATATTTAGAATAATTGCATTTAAATCATCTTGATGGTTATTTAATTTAAATAATGCAATGTGGATAAAAGTTTATATTTAAATTAATTAATTATATTTAATTTATTTAATTAATTAAATTTAATCTAAGGGGGTTGAATTTAGTTATTAAATAATTAAATTAATTAATTAAACGTGATGCAAGAGAATGAAAGGAAATAAAAGAATTAGAATTAATTTTGGAATTTAATTCCAATGTGTAGGAATTAAATTTGAAATTGTGATTAAATGTTTATTTGAAAAATTAGTTGCAACTTTGAAAATTAATTTATTATTTGAAATTGCATTTTAAATTGAAAGTGGGTTTGAAATTGAAATATCTAATTTGCATGTAATGTGAATTAGGGTTGTAAATTGAAATTGAAATTGAAATTGAAATTGAAATATCTAATTTGCATGTAATGTGAATTAGGGTTGTATTAGGTATTTTTGATTTATAAAGAATACATGTTTTAATTTTAGGGGAGAAAAATCTTTTAGAAAGAAAAAATACATTTTTACAGCAGGAAAGAAATTTTGGAAAATTTGCACAAGGGTTTGAAGAAAGTTTGATTGTAGAATTGATTGAAGGAAAGATTGTTTGCATTTGTTGGATTTTGGATTGGATTCATTGGAGGATTGAAGAAAATTCAGGAAATCTTTGGAGGAGGCTTGCATAAAAAATTCATCTCTTCCTGTAGCTTCTTGTACCAGGTTTTCCTCTTTGTATTTTATTGTTCTTGATTGTTTTCTTTAAAATAGTAATGATTAAATATTTGTTTGTTAAATCTGTTTTAAAAAATAAACTTGATATTAGAAGAAAAGAATTAAATAAATTTACAGCCTTTGCTTGTGAAAATTCTTGAGTGAAAATTGTGAAAACCTTAGTTGAATTTAAATTATTTGGAGAAATTGATTTTATTGTGATTGAAATCAAACATAGAGATTGAACAATGCTTTTAGAATATTTTTACAAAATGAAACTTTCTGTTTATTATCAAAAAACGGATTTTAAAATCTATAGTATAGTTATATTTTCATGGTAAAATGGTCTGATTGCGTCGCCTATAACTTTACTTTCACAAACTGGGTTTTCAAAAGATTTAAAGGGTTTTTTCATTTTGATATTTTCTTAACCCTGTCCAAAAATCGCAAATACCCAGATCGTAGTTTTTGAGTTATGCTTGAAACATTATACTGCTATTAAATTATTTTCCCATGGCTGTTCTGAAAATAAAATAATAAGAAATTGATATTTATAAATATTAATATTTTATGTATTGTTATTATAATATTAAAATATTATTTAATAATATTTTATATTATAATTTATAATACTAAAGTATTATATTTATTTATATTATTTTAAATAAAATTTGTATATTAGATTGGTGGATTTAAAATTATAAACATATGGAAAAATTATTGTTATTTTAAAATGGCATGTTAAAGTTTAATTGAAAGAGTTAAATATTTGATTTAAAGAATGCATAATTTAAAATTGAATTGTGAAATTTAAATCCATATGTAAAAGGTCCAATTATTAATTTGATTTAATTGAAAAAATATACTGATATTTTGAAATATTGATGATAAAGGATATTTTATTTTGAATTAATCAATTCGATATTCTGCAAAGGATAGAAGATATGTTAATGATTAAATATATTTAAATATATTAATTTATATTTAGTATATATATAGTGAAGGTATATATCCATTTGAGAGAATAAATAATATTTTATCTTATTTTATTATTTTGTTTGCAAATTGGGTATTATTAGTGTTCTAAAAGAAATAATTAGTATGTGTAGAAAATGTATAGAGAAATATATTTAAATACATTGAAGAATTATAAAAATATTTATATTTAAATGTTTGTTTTATTTAATGAGATTTAATTAGAAACAATATGAATGCGTGGCCAAATAGACAAGCCAAAAGATATTTTTATACATTGATGAAATTGTATGTTGTTAAATGGATGGTTGATGAGACATAGACTCCGGATAGAAAATTGGAAAATATTGTTTGCAATAGTGTTAGGTTGCATTATAAGTAAATTTAGGAACTATCTCTATTGAAAAAGACAAATAGTTATTATGTTTTATTTCCATAGAACAAATTAATCGTTGTGATTGAAATATTAAAGAATCTATATAATTGAGTTTATTAATATATATGTTTGGTGTATATATAATACGGAGCATGTAAAATATGTTAAGGGTAAATTCATTATCGTATTTTATTTTTATAAGATGTATGCAATGTATTATTGAATAGAGATTTAAAAATGGATTGATTAGTGTATATGGAAAATGGATAGAAAAACAATATGTTATTATATTAAAGTGATTGAATGTTTTAAATAGAAAATTGAATGAGATGTAAGATTTGGTTAGGAAATGGAAAAAGTTTACTTGCATGGATTTGTGTCGATATAAAAGTAAGTTAAGAAGTTGTTTTATTGATGAGGCAATCAATTATGTTATTTATTAATTTCTATTTAGATTAATTGAATCATTGTGATTGGATTGTGAAAGAGATATGGATTTAGTATATCCAAAAGTAGTATCTTCCTCATGCTTATCTTAAAAGATTTAATTCTTTGTATTCAGTAAAGGGAAGTAAGTTTAATTGTTTTAGATTTCCAATAATGAAAAGGGAAATAGGGGTTATGATTATTTTAGATGATCTACTTATCATGTCTTTGATTTTGTCAACACTACGTATTGAATGAGTATGGATTTAGGAAATCCAAATATTAGATTTGATTGATGACTTGATTGCTTTTGTTGCTATGTCGTCAAGTTGCATTGTTGGTTTTGGGATTTAGTGTTAGTCCTAAATTATAAGTCTTCCAGAAAAACTTAGATGATAAGGGTTGTTGAATGTTTATGTCATCCAGTTGTTTTCCCTTGGGTAGTGCATGGCATCTTTTCAGTTTTACCCAATTTTTATGAACGGAGATGTTTGCACCTCCTTGGTTTAGGAGCGGATTATGGGATCCGCGTCTCCTTGTATGGAGTGACCTTGTTATGTGGTTTCATCTTGTTGCCTCTTGTGAAAGGAGTGGACTATGTGTTGTTGCCTCCAAGATGTTTGGAGTGAGATATTTTGTACCTCCTTTGAAAGGAGTGGACTATGTGTTTGTTGCCTCCAAGATGTATGGAGTGAGTTCTATTATTTGTATCCTCCTTGTGTTGGAGTGGATTATGATACCTAGTTGGTATGCACTTGTGGTTCCCTTGGTGGATTGTTTGGATGTGTGTTGTCGAATAGAAGAGTGGCTTCTGTTAGGCGCCAGAGCCCAAAGAGGTAAACTGGATAACCTTCAGGAGTGATTTAAACAAGTGATAATTAAAATAATGTACTTAGAAGATTAGGACTAACTTCTCACTAATCAAGATAATTTAATCCTCACTCATAGACGCAAGGGCTTGTTTAGACTTGGGATGAGTGAGAAGGCCTGGAATGGCAAGATCAACTATCTAGTTCTTGCGAGAGGTAGTTGATTCCGCATGAGTGAGTATGAGTGCCGGGATTCGGTTGAGGCCACCAGGATTACTTGTGCCGGAGCCTATGAAGAATGCCCAGAGGAGATCTCATGACAAACCTTGCGATGACACTCTATCTATGACAACTGTTGTTAATTATTTTATGTGTATGGTTATTTGAACATACTTGATCTACTTTATGTCTGGAAGCAATGTGACCTATGTCAGTGATGTTGGAGTTGTACTTGTATTGTACTTGATGTGTACATGTATTGTATTTGATTTGTACTTGTATTGTACTAGATTTGTACGTGCATTGTATTTGATTCGTACTTGCATGGTGAATGAATTGTATTTGATTCGTACTTGTATAGTGAATGAGTTGTACTTGTTAATTCATTTGGTTGGTTATAATAGTATGAGTCAGTATGAGTCTGCCTTTGGTTAGTGGTTGTAGATCTTAGTCCATGTTACTTTGTTACTATCTCCTAGCATGGGGGGTGGGCCTTTGGGTACCACATTGGTTGGGTGGAACATGCACCAAAACCGTTGGGTCTCCATCTATCTTCAGTACTTGGTGGCGAGACATCCAGATGGACAGCTCGCGGTTCTTGTTGTATTATCTTGCATTGTAATATTTTAACTTGTATAAGTTACTTTATCCCTCTTATGTTTATGAGGTGGAAGTTTGTAATTGTAACCTTGAGTACTATTGCCTCATTCTGGGAATGAGTGATGTATCTTTTGGATCAAGATAATGTTTATGAGATTGTATCTTGGTTGATTATCTTATTATATTATGTGGTATTCTTATGATGTATGTTGGTTACTTCATAAAGTTCATAAGGCTATGGTTATATGTAATATGTATGTGTGGGTTTAAGTAATCATAACCTTGTAGCCTTAGAGGTTGTTGTTAATTAGTAAGTGAATGTGTATGTTAAATGCACTTTATAAAAAAAAAATTGGTTTGTTTATGATGTTAATTGCAACTTCCTTTAGGGTTGCAAGGTGGGGCATTACAAAACCTTTTATTTTAATATTGATGACCTTTTTGTGATGATAAACTACAATAAAGTAGTGTTGAAACCTTGTGGATATGGACCTATATTTAAAATTGATCTTTGATGTTATTCTTATCTTTTATGTTCTTACTCTACTGATGATATTTTGTATGTTGATAACTTGTCGATCTTCTTATCTTTTATGATGTGGATCAAATGAAGACCTTATTGTAATTGGTTTGCATTTTATCTTTGTTGAGACTTTTCTTTTTGTTTAGTGTTTTAATTTGCTAATGACGATAATAAGTAGTATGGGATACTTTTTGCTCATCATAAAGGCCATTGTGCTAACGTCTCATGCAAGTAGGCAAGATATAGAGGATTGTATGAAAGAAATGAATTACTTGCATGCTTTTATTAGATAAGGTAAATAAAGTGAATTTATGAAGCCATCATGTGCTAACGAGATGTGAAAGTGTATGGATGCTAGCCACAAGAATTTTTGTTCTTGTAAATAGATAGGTATTTGAAGTAAATGATATCTTTGTTAGGTGGGCTGCTTTTGACAATAAGGTAAAACAAAATTAAAGAGGTATGATATTTTATCTTTTGTTAAGTTGGTCATCAGGACAATGATTCTTTAAGGGGCAAAGAATGTCACGACCCCTATTTTTATTGTTCGTAATTTTATAATGTTTAATTAAATTAATTTATAATGAAACAAAAGGGAAATAATTATATTTCAATTAGAGAATTCATTTTACAATTAAATGATAATGATTGTTCTTTAGAATAATTAATTTAATTGCAGTTAAATGAAAATACCTTGTTATTTAGGAAAATTATTTTGTGTAAGTAAGTGATATTTTGTTATTATTTATTTGAATAAATATCTAAATTGCAAATTAAAATGGTTTATTTATTATTTTTGAGGATAAATACTTCATTTGTAATTAAAATAGGAATTCTTTATTAATATTTATTGGGATAAATATTGTGCATGAAATAAACTTTATTTATTTATTATTTTTAAGATTGGGTTTTGGGGAAAAACTAAAAGAAAACTTTGAAGGAAGGAAAATTAAGAATGGAAGCATACAATTGTTTTCAAAAACTTTATTGATTTTTTCTATAAAAGAAATAATTGAAAAATGGCTGCCAAGAATGGGGTTTTTGAAGCTGAGTAAACTAAAAACGGTGGAAAGAAGAGGATAAAATAATTGAAGGGAAAAGGAAGAAAGTCTTTAGCAAGAGATTTCCAGCAATCCAGAATGGGGAAAGAAAGGAAACACAAAGAAGAAATTCAATTGGAAAGCAATTTCTAGGTTTCTAAAATTCTTCTCCATTGTATTTTGATTTCCAAGTTGTGAACAATTTACTGTATTATGGAAAAGAGAATTACCTCTATCAAACCACCAATTGTTGGAAAGCTTGTGATGGTGCTTGAATGTTGTATTCCCTATTTGAGGAAGCTAAATCTTTCCTATATAAGATTGTAAATTCTTTTATCCCCTAGATTAATTTATGATTTTTGTACTTGAATAATGATTATATATATATATATATATATACTTCGTTGTATATTTATACAAATATAAATTACTATCTAGTATTATTTTGGAAGTGGTTTCAATACTAGTTTTTATTTTGGAAAGGGGTCTTTGTTTGTCTTCGAATGACAATTTATGCCTTGCTGAGAGGGGGGTGCATAGGCACCCATGGGAGGGCGTTTTGGGGACAATGGCCCATCCCACAGGGCATGGCCTATGGGATGGGGTGCTGCCTCCCATAAGTAGCGCTTCCCATAAGGAGGTCATTGGCCCTCTACCATGCCGACCCTGACTAAACTTGAAACCTTATCGACGTCGATAATCCTGAGTTTATATATTTGATTTCAATGCAAGGAAATATATGTATATACATAAGTATACTTATATATATGTTGTGTGTATAAGAATTTAAATGTGGTTGATAACTCTTCAATTTGATCATCTCCTTGATTTGTAATGCATTTTCTATGGCCTATAGGTAGCCTTATTTAAGCCATACGTATGATTGATCTTTTTCCAATGCTTTTTATCTCTATTTTTCTAAATTTTATATACCTCTTATGGGGAAATTGCAATCAATACATATTGGAAATATTTACTTGCATGAACAATTATCAGCCCTCTCTCTCTATTCACCATGGTGATCACAAATTAAGAACTTAACTTACTCCACTATATTAACTCTAAAACCGGTATATTAGGATTGCTAACCCCGTATTTTCCTATCACTTAGTGCATTCTTCCTTATGGGGAAATCTCTTCCTTCGTCTAAACTATCCATTTAACGATTCTTTTGATGTTTAATTTTTAGCTATTGCCACTTGAGGGAGATAGTTGTATGATTATTCTCTTCTATGTACATAGATTTTGGTTGCACAGATTCTTTTGATTTACTTGAATTCCTTATTTGTTTCTCAATATAGGTGTCTAACTACTTCACACCCTTCACTACCTTAGTGACTACTGTAGCATGTTCTCGAACTTAGTTATTGTGCTAAGGTTGGATCATTTTATTCAATGCACAATTTTCTCTAAGGATAATAAGTAAGTTACTTTTACCAGCAAATAGATCTTTTTACATTCATTCATGTTCATTTGATGTAGTCTCTCATTGGGACCTCGTATAACTCTTGGTTGCATATTTGTGTAAAGAATTTAAATTGAAGCTTACAAATACAATTGTCCTTAATTTTCATTTGTTGAATGCATCATATCATATCAATTCATTTATTTAATACTTATCCTATTAACATTATTTCTATAAAGTCATTCTAGCTCGATGCTTCCTTATTTTAGATGCTTATTTTGTTAGAGTAATAAGCTATTATACTTAATTAATTATATCATATTGGTTAATTAATTAAGTCACGTATTCCTTTAGTTGCTTAAGCTAAACTAAGGCACATTAATAATTGATTAATTAATAAGTGTGCACACTAGGGTTTCATTTAGGGTTTCCCTTTTAGGGTTTCTTGATCTCCTCCATAAGGATTGATCTCTTTGTAATAATTGATACTCAATAATGCATTTTTTCTCTGAGGGTTTATAGAACATCTCTTGTTGTTTGTTCTGAATATCTGTTGCATGTGATAGGTGATTTCTTGCAGGTGATTCTTGGGGACTGTGAAGTTGGTTTATCAACTTCTACATGGTATCAGAGCTCTAGACCTGCGACTTCCTATTCGTGATTTGAAGATATTCTCTCACAGCATCTCTTTCTATGTAAGGGTTTCAAGCTAGGCTGATTTATTGAGCTTCTAGGGATTGGCAATTTTTTTGCATATTTCTGGGCCAAACAAACATTGCCATCACTTTCAAAGCACCCAAAAACCCTAGAAACGCTTTTTCGTTTCATCGATTTTGGACCTGTTAAAAAAAAGGCAAAAAATTTTTGCTAGGGAAGTTGTGTACGACCTCCCTAGCACATAGTTCGAGGCAATTTTTTGCAAAAATCGAGAAAAATTCAAAAAAGTATAAAAAAATCATAATTTTTAGAGCAAAATCCTGCGCGACTAGTGTAAAATAGCAATGCCACTAGCCTAGGTGCCAGCCACCTCCATTCGCTGCCGCCACCAGCACTTTGCTCCACCTCTGCTCGCTTCAGCCCCTGCAGGCCAGTTTTAGCTCCAGCGTGTGGTCCTTTGGAGGACCGGGAACCAACGAGCTAGCCCCTGTCGGTCTACAGCTCCTGCCCTGGTCACATGGGTGACAACCAGCTTAGCCATAGCCCCTTCCAACCCTAAGCACCAGCGGCCGGTCACATGTAGAACCGAGAGCTAAAGGAGAAGGTGCTAATTGTTTGCACCTATTTAGTGTTAAAAGTGCCTTTTTATAGGCCTTTCTTTCATTTTCTCATAACTTGGGTAAACGGAGGCTTTTTTTCAAAAACGAAATATCATCAGAAAGCTAATTTGACGCTCTTCGCAATGGGGGAGGTTAGAATTTTTGATTTTTCTATTTTGATGCCTTTTTCACCTATCAAAGCTAGAAGTTCCTATTTTCACTTCGGGAGGCATATCTTTTGTGTCCGGACTCAGTTTTGTGAAAACAAATAGGCATCAAAAAGTTGGTTTAGTGCTCTACACAAATCTTAGACCTAATTTTTTAGAATTTTTTACCAGGTATCTGTTATTACTGTATGATCTCGGCCTTTATTTTTTCAATTATTTTCTTGGGAAGCGTGTAATCAGGCAATTTTTTTGAGATCAACGAGCATTTTTTTTAATTTGAGAGTATATATTGCTGTTTTCTGTCATGGATACACATAATATTGCACCCCTTACTCCATTCAACTATTTTGGTTGGAAAAAACAAATGGAGATTCACTTGAAACACAAAGGGTTGTACAGGGTAACCATGGATACAAAACTTGAACCTACAGGTGCTGCTGAAAAGAGAAAATGGTTTAATAGATGCGATGAAGCTTATGGTACATTATGTCTTTATCTTTCTTCTGAACTTATTTTTCATATTGAGTCTTGCACTACACCCCACGAGGTCTGGACTACTTTGCAGTCTTTATTTGGGAAGTAGGATACTATGCGAGGGTTTCAGTTAGAGAATGAGATTATTGGCTTAAATCCTAGGGGTTTCGACAACATCCAAGAGTTTTTCACCAAACTCAAGTCTCTTAGATTGTAGCTGTCACAATGTGGTGTTCAGAAGGAAGACTCTCAGTTGATATTGTCCATTCTTTCTAAGCTTGGACCAGATTATTCAGTTTTTGTTTCTACCTTTTATGCTACTAGGGATGCACTTGGTACTAGATTTACTATGCCTTCTTTTGATGATTTTGCATCTTCTCTCACTCGAGAGAAGGCCAAGTTGGCCAATACAGGCAAGTTGAATCCCTCTTCATTAGAGGCACTTATAGCATCACAAGAGCCTAGAGATCAGAAGGCTTCTATAGGAAAAGGCAAGAAATAGAAACAAAAGGATTCCAAATCTCATGAGCAATAGAAGGAGTCCTCGGATTCATCATCCTCTTCTAAGGGGAAATCATTTAGGAAGGAGAAGGGCCCATGTGCATATTGCAAGAGAGAAGGACATGCAGAACATAATTGCTACAAGAAGGACATTGATGAGCTCAAGAATCTTCTTCAGAAACATTAGATTGATTTGCCTTCTAGGATGTCTGCATCATCTCCTTCCCCTCCTTCTTCTTCTTCTTCAGTACATTATGATAAGGGTACAACTGGTTTACATACTTCATCAGCTATGAAGGGGCATGCTCTTTGTGCTTCTTCGAGTCTTGGATCAGGGAGATGGCTTCTAGATCCAGGAGCATCTCATCATATGGCTTCTACACAATCTATGTTCACTTCCTTTGAGTCTCACACTATGTCTCCTATTTTGATGGGAAACAATACCTACATGAGTGTTACAGGGAAGGGGTCTATTAGTTTTGGAGACAACACTTTTTAGGATGTCTTGTGTGTTCCTCATTTGATGAACAACCTTCTTTCTATATATCAGATCACACATGGAGGCAATGGGAGGTCTATGGAGTTCACACCTGATTCGATTATCATTAGAGACTTGGAGAGTAGAGAAGTTATTGCTACTAGGGTGGTGGATCACTCATCTCAGTTGTATTCCTTTGCATATTTTGCTACTGATGGTGCTTTTGTTCCTACAGCCGTTTATCACACTTCTAGTGTGAATCATCTTCAGAGGAGACATTTGGCTACTTGAACATTGGAGTTCTCACTTCAGATCCTAGTCTTGAGCCATCCATTCCATCTCCTACATCTACTGTTGCATTTGTTGATACTTCTATGACTATAGATGTGGTTTCTTTCGTTTTAGTGCAACAGGATCCAGTTGATCATCCATCTTTGGAGGTTCCTATTTAGTGTTCACCCACTTTGACTTCTTCATTGGTTGAGGTCACACCTGCTTCTATGGAGACATCATGGGCTACACCTACTTCACCTTCTGAGATTTCTTTCATTTGGTCTCTTCCCTCTCACTTCTTTTAGGAGATACAATTTCTTCAGTTCTTTTGGGGCTACTTCATTCTGGGGGGGATCTATGGTCTCTTTCTTCCTCTCTTCTCAGGGGTTCTTTCATGTATCTTTGTGATGGATGGTGTCCTTGGGGGGTCCTATGGATTCCTCCATATTTCATCACTTAGATTCTCTTTGCATTCTATTTTGGGGAGGAGTTTTGTTCCCACTCGGTTTTCTCCTTTACCCCATTTAGTTTAGTTTGCATTGCAGTTGTACTTGGGTACTTGATTAGGCCTTTGTTTCCGGGACCCATCCTTTGCTTTCATGCATATTATTCTAGTGTTTTAGCTTCTTCCTAAGTTCATCTTAAGGGGGGGTGTTAGAGTAATAAGTTATTATACTTAATTAATTATATCATACTGGTTAATTATTTAAGTCACTTATTCCTTTAGTTCCTTAAGCTAAACTTAGGCACATTAATAATTGATTAATTATTAAGTGTGCACACTAGGGTTTCATTTAGGGTTTCCCTTTTAGGGTTTCTTGATCTCCTTCATAAGGATTGATCTCTTTGTAATAATTGATACTCAATAATGTATTTTTGCTCTAAGGGTTTACAGAACATCTCTTGTTGTTTGTTCTGAATATCTATTACATGTGATAGGTGATTGCTTGTAGGTGATTCTTGGGGACTATGAAGTTGGTTTATCAACTTCTACATATTTACCTAGGAATTTTTATCTAAATTAATTTAATATAAATGATATAATAAATTTATGTATATGCATAAATATTAGACAAAGTAATGAAGAAAAAGGTTAAGTTCATTTATTTTAGCATTTATAATTTTTGGAGCCTTGTATGGATTCCTTGATCCTTTTAGAATGAACAATTAATAAATATGTATGAAGTTTTAAATTTGTCACATTAAAGAATATTGTTTCAAATTAATGAATAGAGATGTTACAAATCTATCATTAGTATCAGGCATATCCTAGAGATACCTTACTATTTTATTCCTTGATTAAATGCCCAAATTCCTTATTGTAAGGTTATTGTAAATCCTTGATCTAATGAAGAACTTAACTTGATAGGTCTAATCACTTAAACTAAGGATTGGGAATTTCTCCATAGTTATTATCTTGTATATCAATAACATGATTCAATCCTTTTAATGAAATTTCATAGGTTATTGAGGATGAGGTATTTATAATACACATATGCCCTATTGTTTTGCTCTAATTTCTTAGTAGCTCATGTAGAATGTTAAATTTAGTCATTAATGCATAAAAATGTTAAGCATGAATTGTTTGTTTAGATTTGAGAAGACTGATATTTATTTAAAGCATGAAGTTGTAAATATCCTAAAGATCAACTTGCATATTAAATATTATATGTGTGAAGGAAAGAGATGCGAGTCTATATTTACATTTCTTGTCAAAAGGTTCTTATGCTTGTTCTAAAAGAATATAGAAGTATATATTTTTATAGTACATCACTTGAATGATAATTAAGGAATCTTATTTATTTATTGTAATTTCTCATTTAATGGTGTTATCTATTATGTGCATTGAAGTCTTACCCTCATTAGAGTATTGGTAAATCCATATATGTCTAATCATCTATAGGAATGCCTTAGAAATTATGTGCCTCTCATGAGTTAATTATATGGAGAAGATTCATGAATTATGTGTATCATTTAGCTCATCATCATTTAATTCTTTAAGAGTTGATTGTTGTGTCACAAAAAATTGTATACCTTTGACGAAAAAGACAATTGTGTGCCCATTTTGGTCCTACTTTAGGTCCCCTTTCATCAATTATCACCCTAAAACAACATTTATAGGCCCCTAAAGTTCATTAATTTTGACTTTGAGGACTGTTATACCTAAGGAATCATTCAACTCCCGACAAACAACATCGAAATTATTCAAAAAGCTCTACTCCCACTTCAAAATCCCTTAGTGGGACTAGGTCACCCAAGTTGGCAACCTAGTCCTTTTTGAGGATTTTTGCATTTTTAAGTGGGAAAATGTATATTTTGTCAAAAATTCCCGATGGGTGTCGGCCTCTTAGATCAAAATTACTGACAGTTAGGTCTTTTTGTTAATAAATACTTGTTTCTAGGTCATTTTTCCACTCTCTCTTGGTCATTTTTCACAATCAACTTCAAGAATCAAGTGCAAAACATCTTCCTCAAGAAGATTCATCTATCTCCCACAACAAAGTTGAAGCTTTTGGATAGAAAACTAGGGAATTTTGCAAGTCTTCAAGCTCACTCCACATTCAAGATCACACATTTCCAAAGGTTGAATGTAGATTCCTATGGAGATTCATGGAGAAATCTAGGTTCATGAGGTGTAACTAGCCACCAAATCACACCTAAAGACTATTTTCAAAGCTACTCCATCTTATATTTTAAGCCCATCTTCAGATTTGAGGTTTGCATCCTATTTGCATTCCTTTTTACACTCATTTGTAATGTTATAGGGTTTCTAGGGTTGAATTCTAACATCATTCCAAATCTTTTGCATGCATCTTATTCTAGCACAATAGAATAGGATTTTGTCTTATTTCAGGTTTTCCTAGTTATAGACACACTTAGGGCTAGGGTTTATGCAGATTTTCTATCTCTTTACAAGTTTCAATACAAACTAGGGGTTTGACCAAGGCAAAACCCACATTAGAAACCAAAATATATTCTATTTTGCAGGTTATTTTGTAGGTCTAAGTCCAGATTCCTATGGAGAAATAGTACACAAATCATAGGCCTCTATGTCCAAGATTTTTTTGATTTCCCAAGGCTTTCACAACTTCTCCATCGGTCTACAATAGTTTCTAGGTGCACCCATTTGATCTAATAGGTTATTTTTCTTAGTTTAGTCTTCGCTTTATCATTGTTATAGTACATCATGTGTTTTCCAGCAATATAGATTCTCTTAGCTTAGATTAAACAAGGCTTCACCTTGTATCACATTTCAGTATTTAGTATATTTCAACACATATTCAATCTCTAGCAGTGAATGAATCACAAGGTTTAATGCTCCTCACAAAAGGAAATTCCTCTTCCTTTTAGGTGAAACCCTAGAAAGTTTTAGGGGACTCATTCCTTTACCCCACAAAAAGCATTAAATTTTGTGGTTCATTTTGGTGAACCTGCATTTAGACACATTATACTTATGATTTAGTCTACACTTGCATCCTAGGAACTCTTTCTTTAGCATTGCATTAAATGTTGCATTGTTTAAAAAGTCATCCTAGTGTTTCATATTTTGCATTGGTGAAAATGACTCATATTTGGAATTTATTTCATTGCATCTTACATAAATTTTGCATATGCCATACATTGTTGCATCTAACATTCTAGAAAATTGTAAATTTTTATTAGAAAACACAAAAAAAAACTAAAAAATAGCCATATTAGGACTAAGTCACCACCTTGGGTGACCTAGTCCCAGTACACATTTTGCATCAGTAGTTTATGCATTTGCTTTATCGATTCTAATTTTTTTGTTTCTTTTAGTTTATGCTCTATTTCAATTATGTTATTCTCTATTATATGGTTATCATTAGCTTAAAATGGCATTTATGAATAGCATTAGTTCCTAGTTCTTTCAACACATAGCCATTGGAAGATGAACACAAAACTATAGAAACATCACATGACATGATGCACACACTTCTCCACTATAGGAACACTATATCCTCTAAACCTTTTAGTAGTGATGACTTGGATAAGTTAGATGAACCCCTTCATGGCTTCCTATCACTCACTTCATCCACTAAGGTTGGCAATGATAAATTCAAAACCTCCCCTCCCTTGTTTTCCAAACCTTTTAGTTGTGAAGATATGGGTATGCTAGATGACGTTCTCTAAGATTTTATCTCACCTAATTCATCCACCAGGGTTTGTGATGAAAAACCTAAAATAAAATATGTCAATTTCATCCAACCTCAACTTGTTCTTTACCCACCTTCCCATAAACCTCCAACCCCATCCCAACCCCAGTTTACCCTCATCCCTCCTAAGCATGATACCGTTGCTCACACTCATTATACCCGCAATAACCCACATCCACAACAACCAACTACCTCAACTTCCCTACCATTACCCGACCCAATCTTACCCTCTCCACCTTATTTAAACTCACAACTTAGGGAGTATGATTTGGTTGAACAACTTAAGAACACTCTCACCAAGATATCCCTCTCCACCTTATTTAAACTCAAAACTTAGGGAGTATGATTTGGTTGAACAACTTAAGAACACTCTCACCAAGATATCCCTTTGGGATTTCCTTCAAAATTCCCCTAACTATCATTTTATGCTTCAAACAACATTGCAACAAATAGTGGTCCCTCCTAGTACAAATGCTAATGACGTGGCAGCTCTCCAAAATTAAATGAACACATCTAATGTGGACATTACTTTCTATCAACATGAGCTCCTTCCATTAGAATTAAGAATAAAAAAATGAAGACTTTATGATCATAGCCCAATATGAGCGCACAGGTATCAAGAGGATCCTCATTGACAATGGCTCTACCCTAAATGTGTGCAATGTGAAACTTCTTGATAGGATTGCAAATCCAATCTGATTCATTATCCATTAGTGGATTTGAAAATGTTATAAAGAAACCTCTTGGTGTCATCACCTTTCCCATTATTGTTGGAATGGTTATGTTGCAGGCTCATATCCATGTCATGCCCTATGACCTTTCTTATAATCTCTTCCTGGGAAGACCATGGATACATGAGATGCATGCGGTACCATCGACCCTTCATCACAAAATGAAATATGTCTATGGGTGAACCCACAAAAGTGGTTTACAATTTGAGTGAGGAAGGAAAACTTCCAAAAACCTCACCCATGCAAAAAAAAATCATTTTGAGGGGTTCAATCGAACTCAATGTTTGAACGAACCCAAAATGGGTTCAATCGAACCAGGGTTCGAGCAAACCACTCTACATGTGGGAACCCACATTTCCCATTATGGAAAGGGGGTTCGGTCGAACCCTGGTTTGACTGAACAAGGGTTCAAGTGAACCCCTGGGGGTTTGAGCGAACCCATTAGGTTCACTCAAATCCCCTTTTTCACAACTTCCCACCCTTTGACACAAAAAGACTCCAGATTTTTGTCCTTCAAAGCTCGGGTTGAGGATGAAAATGGAGGAAAATTCATAGACCCAAGTGGAATATGGTAGTGCTCAGAATGAGCTATCCAATGAATATAATTTTAATATGTTTTGGTTTTATTATGTATGTATTTTTTTAGTTTTATTAAACATAGGTTTTTCACCAAAAATCAAGCTCTCTATTTTGCACATGTGGAAAAATAGAAAATAATCAAAATAAAATTTTAAAAAATATTTCCATGCTAGGAATTGATGTCCTTGATCCATTAAAAAATTAAAAAATGAATTTCGATACATATAGAAAAAGTTATGTTGTATACAGTCCACCTATGTCTAAATTGCAATTGGTTTGACTTCAAAACTTGATTAAGGAAAAAATATTCAATAAAAAACTATGAGACCAAATTAAAGTGCTAGATATTGTAGTTACAAATATAAATTTAAAAAAATTAGAATTTAATCCTTCATACAAAAAAGGTTATGTTGTATACGGTGAGCGTCACTTTTTTAAAATGTTGTTTTATGAAAAAAATTAGTTTTCATGGGAGATTGAAAAAAAAGTGCAATCTGATTCCAAAAATTTTGAAAAAAATATTTTTAGAATCTATAGACAAAATGTGATGAGACTCTAGTTTGCATCATCTTCAAATTTGTCACGGTTTAGCCGCTATAGGTGCCCGAATATGAATATTTAGTTAAAAATAATAATTGTAGTGTCCAGTTTGGCCAAAAATTATAAACCACTATTGTGTGATCACCCCTAGATAATAAAAAAGTTTATCAAATTGACATAGACCCTAAACCTAATAGTTTCTTACAACTTGAAAAGGGAACCTAAACTCCTTTCAATACCTTAATTCCTACCTCCAATATTTCTCCTTTTGAGAAGGATCAACAAGATGATAAACCTAAATTTAATTTACTTGGTGACAATTGGGGATCTTTAGAATTTACTCCTTCCTTTATGGGTGAGTGTATTGTCACACAAAAAGAGGATACCCAACAAGAGCAATCAATTTTACTCTCTACCCAACAAGAAGAACACCCTTCCCACACATCTACCTCATCTCTTTTGGAAGAAAATACAACCTATACAACAAATTTTGATGAGATAGATTATCAACAACCACCTAACCTACAAGAAATGGAAAGAATTTATGGATGTGGTTATGATCTTGTGAAACAATTAGGCTACAATGGTAAAGGATGTGGTAATCATGAGCAAGGCATTCATGTACCCATTGAACCTAAATGCAAGGAAGTAAGACCGGTCTAGGATTTTCCTTTTCTAAAGATACAAAAGCCAATCAATTACCTTCTCTCAACATCAACACTATAACATGCCCATCAAGAAATAGCCTCATGCTTAGGCATCTTGAATTCCTTGATGTGGAATCTTCCCTATTCACCTATGTTCATGATGATGAAGATTTGAACCACTTGTTAGGTGCTTCAGATAGGACTTCTTGCTCCAAGAGAAATGCCTCTTGTGCTATGATAAGTTCTGAGCTCACCATTAGTGACGTTAAGGATACTCGTACAAGCATGGAACCATATGATCCTGAAGTTCTGAAGTCTAATGCACTCCCTTTAGGAGATACCCCTGACATACCAATGGATATCGATGATAAATACAAGGTCATTAAAATCAAGAAGTGTCTTGATAATGAACAACAAGAGGACCTTGCAACCTTGCTTCATACCTTTCCTAAAATATTTGCTTGGAAATATTCTGATATGCCTAGAATTGATCCCCAAATAGTTATGCATAACATTTTCCTTGCTGAAAATGCTAAGCCCATTCACCAAAATATTTGAAAAATGAATCCTAAGATAGCCTTGCATGTTAAAGGAGAACTTGAAAAATCCTGGACGCAGGTTTTATTTGCCCCATTGATTATTCTCCTTGGATATCAAACATTGTCGTGGTAGCCAAAGCCGATAATCGTGTTAGGATATGTACAGATTTTAGAGACTTGAATAAAGGCTCTTTAAAAGATGACTTTCCTCTTCCTAACATTGACATGATCATGGATTCCACTGTTGGACATGCTTTGTTATCCTTTATGGATGGATTTTCTGGATATAATAAAATCTTCATAAACTCACAAGATCAATACACGATGGCCTTTACATCCACTTGGGGAAGGTTTTGTTGGGTTATGATGCCTTTTGGTTTAAAGAACACTCGTGCTACTTATCAACGTGCAATGACCCTAATTTGTCATGACTACATCCATAAAATATTAGAAGATTATGTTGACGACATTCTTGCTAAATCCTTAACCCACCAAGATAATGTAAATGTCCTTTGAACAATCTTCAAGCGCATGCATGAATATAACATGTGCTTAAATTCTAAAAAGTGTGTCTTTGGAGTAGATAGTGGTAAAATTTTAGGGTTTATCATATCCCACAGAGGCATTTAGGTGGACACAAAGAAAATTGATGCTATAATTAATATGCGACCTCCTAATAACATCTCCCAATTGTGGACATTGTAAGGATGGATTCAAATCATCCATCATTCTTTCGCATCCTTAGTCAATCATATGTTACCCTTCACACATCTCCTTAAAAAGAATGTAAATTTTGATTGGAATGATGATTGTAAACAAGCCTTTAAGATTTTGAAGGACTATCTTGCAACTTTGCCTATTTTATAACCTGCTATACCCAACCAACCTTTCATGCTTTATATAGCTACTTATTCCTATGCTCTTGCTACATTGTTAACTCAACAAGACACGAATGGTAAAGAGAATCTTGTTTATTATATCAGTAGAATGCTCCTCAATTATGAGACCCATTACTCAATGATTGAAAAACAATGTATGAATCTTGTATTTTCTACTAGTAAGTTGCAACATTACTTACTTAACACAGAAGTATATGTGATGACAAATTTTTATCCTCTCAAATATCTTTTCAATAAAATAGATCTTTCAGGACGTCTTGCTAAATGGGTCATGTTGTTAACCGAGTTTGATCTTAAGTTTGTTTCTCAAAAATAAACCAAAGGCCAAGCCTTAACTGACCATTTAGCTGATGCTCCTTCACCCTTAGTGTTACCCACCAATGACTCTTTCCCTGATGATAGTGTGTTTACTATAGACCCTCCTACATGGGAATTGTACTTTGATGGATCCAAGTGTCGAACAAGCTCTAGTGTTGGAGTTATTGTAATTCCACCAATAGGTAAGCCTATTCCCTTATCCTATTATCTCAATTTCCTATATACAAATAACATAGCTGAGTATGAAGCATTAATCATTGGATTATGTGTTGCTTTATTCATGGGGGGTAAAAGATATAAATATCTATAGTGATTCATAATTAGTGATTAAACAAATCAACGGTCTCTTTCAAACTAAACATGATAAACTATCACAATATAAGGATCTTGTTCTCAAATTTTTAGATTAGTTTGAATCATTCACCATTGATAATATCCCTCACAAAGTTAATCACCATATGGTGCAATGTATAGTGCCTCCTCTCTCATATCTCCTATAGATCCTTTCGAAAAAGTCATCTTTACCATCCACCCCATTATGAAACCCTCCATCAGTGATAAACCTAATGATTTCCTTCCAACTTTTTCGAATAGTCAGTGTGAATGGTATGATGCCATCTATAATTATCTAAAGAATAGTACCATTCCTAAACCTACAACCAGAAATACCTGCATTCACCTCAAAAAGCTAGCCACTAAGTATACAATCCTTCCTGATACATTATACAAAAGATCCTTTTATGGAATTCTTTTGTGATGCCTCAAGGATGCTGAAACTCATATTACCCTCGAACAAGCCCATTCTGGCACTTGTGGGGGAAATTTTGGAGGAAAAACCTTAGTGCAAAAGCTCCTTCACATGGGTTATTATTGGAAAAACATGGAAAATATTGATGTGTATGTTAAGCAATGTCATCAATGGCAAGAACATAGCCACTTGATCCACGCTCCTACTTCTGAGCTCCATGCTCAAAAACCTATTTGGTCATTCTCTATGTGGGGATTGGACCTAATTGGAAAAATCTCCCCACCTTCCTCTGCCAATCATACATTTATCATTACTGCTACTAACTATTTCACCAAATGGGTCGAAGCTATTCCCCTCCAATTTACAACTACTAAAGTGATATGTCGTTTCTTATTGGAACACATCATCGCTCGCTTTGGCCTTCCTTCCGTGTTAGTCTCGGACAATGGTACACCATTTAAGGACAATGATGTGAAGAATTTTCTTGAAACGTTCCATATTCAACATTGATTTTCAACACCTTACTAACCACAATCTAATGGTCAAGCCGAAAGTATTAATAAAATCCTTGAACAAATCCTTAAGAAGACTATTAACCAAAACCAAAAAGATTGGTATACACAATTACAATATGCGTTATGGGCATATCACACAAGTGGTCATTCTTCTATGGAAAATACACCTTTCAACCTTGTTTATGGTACCAAGGCTATCCTACTTTTAGAGTTAGAAATCCCCACATTGCGGATTGCTCTCCAAGGTCTTGTCGATAATGACACCTATGCGAGAAAAAGTTTACACCAACTTGAAATGCTTGATGAACAACATGCATCAACGCTCTCAAGCATCTTCAAGCTTATAGTAAACAATTACAATGCAAAAATGATATTGGTGTCATTCCTAGGACATTTAACAAAGGTGATTTGGTTTTATATAAAAGCCACACTAACTCATTTGACCCCAATTTCCGATGAAACCTTCTGACGAAACCTATATAATCAGATGTATCGTCGGGCACTTGTGCAAATTTCCATTTTTTTAAATTTTTACCTCAACGTTCGTCGGAATTTCGATGAACCATTATTTTGTGTACATTTTGACGAAGATCTTTTGCCAAAATTGGGGCAGTCCTACAAAGTTAAATTGTGGCGGGCATAAATTGAAATGAGCTCGACTATTTATTGCGATAGTGTTTTGCTCGATGGTTTTCTTGGGGAAAATCAGAAGAAACTCAAGAAGATATCACTAGGTTGAGGGAAGTCATTGTCTTTTTCCAGAATTCATTTGTGAAGTCATATTTGTACTTCCAGGTTTGAAAATCATATTTGAAAGCAACATCTCATAAGATTTCATTTATAGTCTTGTGCATTTTTAGACTTTCATTTCCAGATTTTAGACCTGGCTTCACAAATTCCTTATAAGGGAATTATTTATAACTGATGGAAAATTCTTGATGAATTTGGACAAAGATTATATTTGTAAGGTTTCAATTTTAACCCTAATGATCAATTTGCAATAGATTTGGGAGCTATAGCTAGATAATATCAAAGGTGTTGGTTTTTTTTTTATTGTAACCAAGTTTATCTTCTAGACACATAGCATATAAAATTTCAGATAATACTGCCTTACAATACCATCAATCTATATTCTAACCTAATACTACTTATCAAATCCTTATATGAACATAGTCACCTATAACCTCACTCAAACATTTTAATTAATTCCTTGAATTAAAGCCAAAATGAGAATCACACACCATAACAGTGAGATGAATAGAATAACCCTCGATGATTTTATTCAAGATAATAATATATTCATACAATGGAGATACATGGCCTTGAAATGAGTAATTTTCATTCAGATGCTAGTACTGTCTTGAAAATTAAGTACCCATGAAACTAAAACCTACAACATAATGACACCAAATGGTGTAGGAGCACACCTAGGCTAACCTCCATGTTTGTTATTTTGGCTTGTACTTGAATCTAGCCAAGTCAGGATGTTAGTTTGTTTTCAGACCTTAGAAGGTCATTGCTTTTGTGGGCTAGGTGAGTTAGTCATTAGGACTAAGGTCACACAAATAGCTAGTGTTAGTAATTTAAGTTTTCTTAATGTTAGTTGTCTATGGGAGATTAGAGTCTTAAAGATGTTCTAAACACTTAGTGGTTGTTGTAAAGATGCCTTAAGGACATTAAATGAGTTGGTTCCTCGAAATCTAGAGGGAATAGTGGTCATAAGAAATAGGATCAAGGCATAGAGAAAGATGCCAAATGTTGTAAAGAAGTTAGCATGGGCATGCAACTTGGTTACCTTTGGATTCCCTTGAGAATAGGAAGTGGGAGATTGGCCAACATGCCCTAGAATCATGAGGATGGAATCTATTATGACTTGAGACTCGAATCTCATGACATGATGTAATTAGTAATTAGTTTTTGAAAGTAAAATAGAGAGCTCTGCAATAGTGTTTTCAAGAACAACCTGAACTTTTGTGATGACAGAGATGCTTAATGGATTGAGAGACGGAGTTTAGTATTTGTTCAGTGTTCTATAGGATTATCTTAGTCTTTTTCATTTGATAAGCAAGTTGTTTAGAGTAGGATATTTGGTGTTAGGCAAATTGTTTTGGTTTTAAGTTTTTACTGGTCTAGTCTTGACCACTCAGTGCTTTCATGGCTCCCCCATGAAATCTAGCCTTGGGAAACACCTAAGGACAGGTGCAAATTTTAGGGGAGTCATTAGTGTATATAGATTTAGGATTAGGAAGCATGAAAGAGTGGAGAGCTCTTTTTATCACTAGTCTCTAGGCGAGCAGACAGAGCCCAGTTAGAGGTCTAGGAATGTCTTTGAAGATTTCTTGCAAGGTAAAGAGGTACTGTACGAAATAGGTACAGGTTCAAGTAGGGTTTCATCATAGCTCATCATACTAGGTGGACTGAGGTCATGTCAATCATTTAGTTTATGGTTTGAGCAGGTTCCAAGCAAGATTACAGTCAACCTAGAAATTAAGCCTTTTAGCCCTATTGTCCTAAGTTGTAGGAAACTAGTGTACGGAGGTTGTCAGGCTCTAAGCCCCATCGAACCTTTTAAAACTTCCAAATGAGTATCCAAATCTTCCTTTAGTTTTGTAGGGTCTTTGGAAAAATTTAGCAAGAATTGACAAAATAGGACTGGTAAAGGCTACAAGGAATAGGCCTGTTTAAGGTCTCAAATGGTGAAACCTTGAACCCGGTAAGGATAGGGTTGAAGAACCTTCTAAAATGGTTCAAATATGCAAGGTTATGAATTTTTTCAATAGGATGGGCACCCCTACAATGAAGAATGATGTTCGTGAGAAGTTAGCACTTAGAAATTTTTAAGTGAGGAAGAGAAATTGAACTTGTCAAATGGTGTTAATCCTCCAAGGTGAAGCACAAAGGATAGAACTCTTAGAGAAGAGTTATAATTGGAATTAGTTAATCATTTAAGCCAATGAAGACCTAGAGGATACTAGGTTCCTAGAAGAGACATGCTGGGTCTCTTAGTTGTAGTGCAAGCAAGCCTTGGAACACTCACATCACCAAACCTAAGAATAGTATCTTCACTATAATATCAGGCTCTTTACAAATTCACTCTGCAACTTTAGTTAGACTTGACCTAAAGATATCTAATTTGCTAACCAACCACATTTTTGGTCCTGAAATCCTTCTTATAGGGAAAATGAAGGAGCAACAAGCATCGGACCAGAAATACACTTGTCACTGGTCACTTGGACTATCTTATGACATTTCAAAAATTGGTTACAACAGCTGAGTCTCTGGAGAATCTTCTTGCTCATCCCGTCCACTGGAGAATAACTGTTGCATTTTCCAAACTTTGAAAACTTGCACCAAAACTGCCACCAATACATAGCCAAAATTTGTTATAACCATAACCATTGAGCTGTTAACTACCGGTTGTAGACTTTGTCCTATTCTTGTTTAGTTAAGTACTTTTAAACCAATCCTTGATATTCCTCATCCATTGGCCAATTAAAATTTACCACCTAATTTACCTTTGCACTGTAAGTTGTATACTTTACTGCTACTTGATTTTCCTCCCTTCAAAAGATTCCAAAAATGTGCTAGTGTTAATGATTTCATCTACCCCATCCTGCCATTGCTGCAGTGATCTAACATTTCCTTGGGCATCTACAATATCTGGTAAAGATGTGCCACTCCAATCATCAAAACTCTTTACCAACTCTTTAATCCTCTTGCTCAAATCATCAGGTAAGGCCTAGAAACCTTGTAGTGACTTCACAAAGTCTTGAGTAGGCCTTAATTGTTGAGGCCTATTAGCTGCATTTTGAGAATTTCATTTTCAGATTTTGTTGTGCAAATTCAATATTCTGATTTTAGGAGTATAACAGTTGGAAATCATTGTAAAATCAGAATTTAATAATTTCTAGAATTAGCATTTGAAAGTGTTTTTTGGGGTCATTAACTTCAGACTATCTTCTCTTTTGCAGGGGTGGTTGCATGCCATTTTTTTTGGTGTAAAATATCATAATTATTATATTTTGTTACCTATGTACGATTAAAAATTATTGGAGTGCATGTGAGTTTGATATTTTTTGAAGATCTAAATATTCAAGCTTGGTAAAGAAAAATCATGTCAGATAATATTAGTCCAGAACAAAATGAAGAGACAGTTGCTAGATTGTGGGCTATATTGAAAAGAAAGGGTGGTGGAAAATGTTATTATCCTTGCAATAATTGCAAGGGCTTAAAGATGAGAAGACTTTTAATCACAACACTTGAGAAACATTGTAGGTAGCATGGTGACGTTGAAGGGGGGCATGATTATCGTCCATTGGTAAGTTGTTCATTATATATGTTTATATTGATTGAATTTGTAAATGTTTATATTGTTTTAACATTTGATATATATATAAAAAATCACTTGATCATGATCATGGTTTATTTGTGTCTGTCATTATTATAAAGGTGGGGTGCCCTAGGGCACATGATATGAATTATCACAGCCCAGAGAATGGGGTTTTGCAAGTAGAAGAACATGGAGCTGTGAATATCGAAGATGAAGTTAATGATCCTATGGAACAAGATGATCATGCACCAGAAAACACAATTGAAGATGATGGTACAAATACATTGATCCATGACACATGTAGTGGCACATCTGATCATGTTGATCGAGATGACTTTGATGATGTTCTTGATTTACCTGTACTTGAGAAGGCATACGAGCCACTTTATGAAGACTCCCAAACAACTCTTCTCTCTACTATACTGTTGCTGGTGAACTTGAAGGTTATGAATGGTTTATCCAATATAGCAATCTCACAGATGTTAAGGTATGTCATATATGTCATTTTTTTCATCTATTTTAATTGTTGTTAGTTCATTGCTAGTAAATAAAGGATGAAGAATGTACCTTTAATATTCTTTATATTAACAAGTTATTTTTTGTTATAGATTGATTGGTCAATTTTTGTTACCACCATCAAATATTTTACCTCGCTCATACCGAGATTTATTTGGCATTATGAAAGATATTGGAATGGAGTATCAAGCAATAGATGCATGTCCCAATGATCATATTATATATCATAAACAACATGAATTTGCAGCAGAATACCTGGAATGTCATATCAGTAGATATCGAACATATCAACCAACAAAAAAGGTGCCTTGCAAGGTTCTTCATTATATTCCCATTATTCCACGTATGCAACAATTATTTAGGTGCAAAAACTTAGCGCAATTTATGGATTACCATGCACGTAATAGAAGTGGAGATGAGATTCTTTGAATGCCTACGGATGGTTTTGCATTTAGGGACATGGAGGAAAAATGGCCACACTTTAAAGAAGAACCTCGTAATCTCAGGCTTTCATTGGCAACAGATGGTGTCAATCCATTTGGAGAGCTGAGATCTATTTACTCGGTGTGGCCTGTTTTTGTTATCAACAATAACATTCCTCCATAGATGTCAATAAAGAGGGAGCACATAATGTTGGCAATGATTATTCCAGGTATTTGTTTACATCAATTTTCTTTAACGTAGTAGCATCTCATTTGTCTTATTTGTTGCATAATGACTTATATGTTTTTTCATCTAATAGTCATGTACACAAATTTATATATATTGTAGTAAAATGGTTATAATAATTATGTAATGTTTATGTTCATTCAACTAGGTAAGTACCAAGTTAAAGATATGAATGTATATATTGAGCCTCTTATCGACAAGTTACTAAAGTTATGTAATGTCATCACTATGTATGATGTATCTAGACCAATAGGACAAAGACAATTTCAATTCCATGCAATGCTTGTATGGACAATTCATGATGCCCCAGGGCTAACACATTTTTCTGGTATGTTATAACATTTGACTGCATGACTTTAACAATATTTAATTTTATGAATTAGATATCATGCATGTTTTTGAAATAATCTATTCATTATATATAATTATAAAAATTGACATATTTAATCCAATTATATATGATTTGCAGGTCTTCAAACAAAGGGAAAATTTGCATGTCCAATTTGTGGTCCAAAGATGAAATCTCGTCATTCAACAAGCTTAAGAAAGTAGGTTTTTGATGAGTATAGGCACTTCCTCCACAGAAATCATAAGTATCGAACTACTGAAAAACATATTTTCAATGGGAAAGAAGAGACTACATCAAAACCCCGAAGAATGACACCTCACCTATGGAAGTTGGAATATAATAGAATTAATCGTCAAGGTTATACATCAGATCAAATTGTTTATCTATCATTTATGATATGTTTTGAATTTTTATTTTTATTTTGTGATCATGTTGTAATTGACAATGATTGTCCTTGTTAATTTGTTTAACTTATATGCTTCATGAAGGTCATCAAGGCATTAATGGTCAGCTTCCACAGGGATTGAAAAGTTATCCTAGACAATTTAGTAGGTTGCCCTACTATGAGCAGCTACAAATTATGCATTTTTTTGATATAATGCATATCGGAAAGAATATGACAGAAACGTTATGGAAAATATTGGATGGAAGGCATGACAAAGAAAAAATTATGAAAATTTGTAGTGACATTCAGGAAGTCAGTCATGCAATGAAAAATGTCATTCAATTAAATAGCGATGGAGACCAAGTTAATATAAGTGCCCTTTCTTGGTTATTAACAGAGCAGCAAAGCAATGCTATAAAACAAGTCATACGAAAAATTCAATTTCCCACAGGATTTGCTGCCAACATAAACAATATCATAACAAAGAAAGGTGAATTTGGGTCAGGGATGAAAATGCATGATCGACATACCTTCATTAAGGTAATTATTCTTGTATATTATATATATATTTGTAGACTGCATATAATTTTCAGTGTATTATGTTTACTACTTTTGGAAAAATATTAATGAAAATATCATTTTATAATTGTTGCAGTACGTTCTACCTCTATCTCTCCCAGACAACTTCGATAACAATGTCAAACAAGTTATATATGATCTTGGAAAATACATGTGGTAAGTAGCGATATTAGTTCAATTCGTTGTATATTTTTGTTAAATATCATTAATATATTTGTGCCTTGAATCACTTGTAAATGGCTATCATCTAAAGCAATCCATAAAGAAGATATAAATTATTGGAAGAGAAGAATTCCTCGTCTAATGTGTGAAATGAAAAAGTGTCTACCTTCAACATTTTTCAATGCACAAGAACACTACCTCATACAGCAAGTTGAGGAGATTGAATTGTGTGGACCTGTACACACAAGGTCAATGTGGATGTTTGAGAGGCACTTGAAATTTTTGAAGGCTTTGGTTAGACAAAGAGCACATCCCGAGGGTTCTATGGTAGAGGGATACATGGTATACCAGACCATGGTGTACATTACTGAATATCTTCCTAAGTTTGTAACAAAGATCCATGTAGATTGCATTTGGGATCCCAACTCCATTAACAAATTCAAAGGGGAGTATTTGATGGGGAAAGGTAGATTGAAGAAAGTGTCAGGTAATTATAAGATGGTCATGGAGATTGGTGTAAGTGTTCCAAGGCTTTCTTGCACAACTAGCTAAGAATACCTTTCCTTGTCTTCTTCTAGGAACTTAATATTTTCTAGGTCCTTTTTACGCTTAGATGATTAACTAAGTCCTAATCCAACTCCTCTCCAAGAGTCTCACACCTTGTGCTTCACCTTGAAGGACTAACACCACTTTGTTATGTGCAAACTCTCTCCTACACTTAGAAGACTCTAAGTGCCAACATCACACAAACATTGAATTGATTGTAGGGGTGCCAAACACATTGGAAACATGCCATGTACTTCCAATTGGATCCATCTTGGAGGATCTCCAAACTCCTTTCCTACCGGTTTCAAGAATTGGTCTTGAGGAGGCCTATTTGTTGTAGCCCCTGACATAGACCTTTACTTCGTTCCTGCCCAAACTTTCCAAACAACTTAAAAAAAAATTTCACGTTCGAATACCCTTTTGGATTTTCTAAAGGATTCAAAAGATTCTATACTCTTAAGTCCTCCGTACACTAGTTTCCTATTATCTAGGTTAAATAGGGCTATTAGGCCTAGTTTGTAGGACCCCACTGGTTTTCTTGCTCAAACCTCAGTCAAATTGATTGATAGAACCTCAATCCTTCTAGCATGTTAGGATATGTCTATACCCTACCTGGAACTGTACTTTTTTCGTACTGTATCTCAATCCCCTGCCTAAATTCTTCAATTCATTACTATCAAACCTCTAATCGGGCATTCTAAGCTCGCCTAAGACTTGACATTAAACACAGTTGTTCCACTCTCCATGACTCCTAACTCTACATATGTATAGACCAATGGCTCCCCTAATACATCCATCTACCCTCAGGAAAATCCTGTGACTAGGTTTCATGGGGGAGCCATAAAAACACAAGCTGGTCAGGACAGGATTAGTAAAACCCTTAAATCTTAACCTATCTATGCAGGACACTAAAACAGCTTAAATCAGCTTACTTGTAGAATGAAAAAAGTTTAATACTATCCCATGAACATGAATCTATCACTAAATCAAAACATCCAATTCACTTAGTATCACTATCACTCAATAACACTTAGAGTTCACATAAAAACAGAAATTGCAAAGCTATCTTCTATTCCAAAAACTTGATTACAATCTCCCTCTTTCTTGAATTCAAGCCTGCTTCATATTAGATGCCATTCACCATGTTTGTAGGGTATGTTGGTCGATCCCCCACTCCTATCCTTTAGGGAATCCTATGTAACCGAGTTGCATGAAACATTTGCCATAATGACAACTATTGTCATGACAATTTTGTAACAACATTTGGCAACTCTGTCATTATGCCACCTTCCTAACTCTTAGGACCTCTATCTCCTATATTTTGAATAACCAACACCATTAAAGGGCTCATGGCATCTTTCTAACTCATTCATGTGTTTAGAACACATTTAAGACTCAAATCCCAGCTTAAGCTACTAAGGCTAAGCAATGTAAAAACTATTAACAATGACTAACTTTGGTGACCTTAGTCCTAATGACTAACTCACCTAGCCACAACAATGACCTTCTAAGGTCCAAAACAAACATACAATTACTCTGACTTGGTTAATGTCAGATACAAGCCCAAAATATCCTAACTATGGAGGCTAGCCTAGGTGTGCTCCTGCACCAAAGATTAATTAGAATACATTTTACATTTGGTTTTTATGTATATAGTACTTATAAATTAAGGTCGTATACCGTGGTAATTAACTAATTATATGTCGTTTGTGAATTTCATTTTTTTTTGATACAGTTGGTCAAGAGTGGAATCCACTACATTTGTACGTCACAAACAATCTTGATTGGATGACGGTATGGATTGAACGATGTCAACAATCTGGTCACGCATTAACATGGGAAGGTGTGGCTTCATTGGTTAAAGAAGCTCATCGTAATGGAGATTCCAATGTTACACCAAGGGAAATTGATTTAGCATATGGTTTAAGAGATAAACAGGTATGTATAAATATATTAATCACCCATATTATTTAATTATTTTCAATTATATTGATGTATATATATGTTGAGATTTTTTTCTTTGCATACATTCGGCCAAGAATAAATATGTTTATCAACTGACGATATTGCAATAAGTTTTGCATGTTTGACATATTGCAGGTGAAACACCCCAAGGCTATGTGGTGCAATGGTTGTAAATTTTGAATCAAAAAGTTAGATGACACGAAGAAAACTTATGATTCTGGGATAACTGCAGTCTTCCAGGTGACTAATGTTTTATCTAGAAGTGACATACATCAAGAAGTCTCAGAAAATCAATACTATGGGATTTTGGATGATATACTTGAGTGTGACTTTAAGTCCTTCAAATTAGTTTTGTTCGTCATCCTATGGTACAGGCTACGATTGAATGAAAATGATCCCGAGATAACTGTTATTGAACATGATAATGGATTTACCATGGTTAATACAAGGTATTTTGAGTGAGCTAGAAATGAGCCCTATGTTCTTCCAAGCCAATGTGAGCAGGTATTTTACTCAGAGCTTCTAGGTAAAGCGGGTTGGTCATATGTTGTTAGACATGATCCAAGAGGAAGGCCGATAAAGTATAATGTGGTGGAAGAAGAAGATACTGAAGAAATAGAAGATGATTTAGATTATGATCAGGATCAACAGTTAGTTGATGATGTGCCTGACAAAGATGTCGAAGAGGAGGAACTAGATCATGATGATGTAGGAATTAATGTTCATGAAGATGATATCCGTGTGGATGATGACATTATCGAAACTGATATCAATGACGATGATGATGATATGACCAATCCTTACAATGTTGAATCTGGATCAGATGATATAGACAAAGAGTTGGATGAAGAAGAAGATCAATGACATCAATTTGTATTGTCTATTTGATATTAATTTCTTGAAAGAATTATATTTGACTTATGTGGTTACATAATTAATTTATGATGTTTTTAATTTTAATTATATTTGAATTATATTAGAATATGTTCAGTTAACATATGTAAAAAATAAAATGGATAAACCAAAAGATGAAAGCATGAGACCACTGCCTTGTTGGGTGTATGGAGTCTAATAAAGATCTATAAAAGTGTAATCTATGATGGAAATAATTCAAAGTGTTTGGCGCACAGATGTAGTTTATAACTTGTATAAATGTGTAAGTAAATGACTGAAAAACTCTACTTGATATAGAATGACAATCCTAGTTATGTGATTCTTCTTATTGATACAATTAATACTCTTTAGTTACTATGATTGACTAGGAGGGTTTAATCTTTACTTGAAAGAACCAAATAATCACATCACATAAATACAACAAATGTGTATCGGTAAACTGAATATATATATATATATGCTTGATATATCAATTTAAACAATAGAAAAGCATCAATAGTATCAACTACTTCGAGCATGAGATGATTACAACGACATTTCACCACATAAGATAGTCATTTAATTTGCAATTTGGCAGCAAGCTCTAAGCTAAGACAAACAGACACAGAACCTTACAAACACATACGATTTAGGCTAGTTCCATATACTATTGGGGAGTCGAATTAATTCACAAATATTTAGATTTCCATAATAGGTTCAAACACATAACATATAAGATCTCTGACAATATTGCATTACCACAATGTCAATTTCTATCCTAACTCAATACTTCTTATCAAATCCCCTTACAAACATATCCATCTATGACTCCATCCAAGCATTTTAATTTACTCTTTGAATTAAAGCAAAAATGGAAATCATACACACCATGATAACAGTGAGATGAATGCCATAACCCTTGATTATATTATTCAAAATTGTGATATGTTTATACAAAGGAGAGCCATGAGCTCTAAATATATCATTATAACTAAAATGCTAGTACTATCACGAAACATCAAACCTTCATGCTGTTGGAACTATCAAATTTTGACAAATTCATTATTTCTTCATGATTATTAGTCTCCGAAAAAGATTCATAATGCAGAAAAAATATCCTCACATAGCATATTTTACCAAAATCCGATTTAAAATTGTGCCATAATGCCCCATAAATTTCATCTAACATTAAAATCTTTACATATGAAAATATCGACATAAGTTGATGTAGGTCTCATCAATGATAATATACATATCCTAAATGTATCGGCAAGACATAGCAAAGGTCACACCGATCAAGTTATACATAGAGAGAATGTGGGTTTCTATATCTTATCAGCAAGACAAAAAGTATCGGCGAGACGATGTAAGTTCACATCGAGCTAACTTACCTTTTGCCGATTGGAGTAACGTAAAGTCTATCGGAGAGACTTTGGTCATCAGAGAGAGATTTTAAAACATTGCCCGTAGCGTTATTAGTCTTGCCGATAAAGCAAGGGGAGGACTCACTCGGTGAGACAAATGATGCCGGGGAGAATTCAGAAAGTCTTACCGACCCCTCGGGTTACACTAATAGAACTGAGCATATGAAGACAATGCGCATGGTCTCGCTGAAGAAAAAGTGTATCGGTGAGACATGTCACCGTGGGGAGATCTAAGAGACATCACAACAAGTATTATTCTATTGCCAAAACAAATTGCTTGGTCTCGGTGACATACTCGATAAAGTGAACATCTCGGTGAGACAAAGTACTTTCGGAGTAAGGAAAAGAACCGTTGGCCCGATTCATTAAGTCTGAGCAATAGTTGTTTCGGTGAAAGTCATGGCGATATAAAAGCAAAAGGAAAGAAACTATCGAGGAGACTTATGATGTCGAGGAAACTGCAAGACATCATGGCAGGTGGGTGATCGTTGAATCCTGATGTGATAGCGAGAATTTCAAAAAAAAAACTTACAGCATTCATGTCTCGATCTGTAAAAGACATTAATGGTGCCACGAAGCGTAGGAGATTTTGCATATTAGGGTATGATCAATTGAAATCATTGTCTCATAGAATTCAAAGCGAAGGAGAGCAAGGGAACTAGTAGAGCAATTAAGGAATTCACCTGGCTTGAGTTTAAAAGAAGTTACAGTAAGTTTCTCATCTTCTCAGAATTCGTAAAAATTTGAATTATGGAAGGCACTGGTTCAGGAAAATTAAAGGGAAGAAAACTCGGGGAGGGAAGCCAATCAAAAGGAGAAAAGCAAAAGACTGAGTTGCAACTAGAAGGTACTGAAAGGAAGCTAAATCAAGACCTCATAGACCTGTTACCTGGTTCTAGACCTAAAGCTAGGCGTTCTGCACAGCTCAAAGCGGAAGTTGAAAAATTGGATGACAGATGCAAATTTATAGGTGATGTTTGGACTCCAATTAGAGGCTATGAGTTATTCAATTTCCATTACCATAGGAGAAATTGCTTTGAGCCAGTATGCAATCCATGGAGGCTCAATTTAGGGAAATTAGTGTACCCTAATATTTTTATTAACATTGAACTAGTAAAATTGTTGGCCGAACACTATGATTTGAAAAAGAAAGCTATATGTGATTTGTCAGGGAATCCATTGATACATGTATCTGAGAATGCAATTGCTGAGGTTTTCAGAATGGAGGGAATATGTAGTGACAAAGTAGTGAGTGAAGAGCTTGATAGTGAGTTCAGAAGGATGGAAACCATTTATAAAGGGTGGAGGTTACCTCTACACAGAATTAAGTGTCATGGAAAACCTACTCCAATGGAAGATAGTGAGGGGCCACCCTTTCATGTAGACCTCTTAGAACCTTACCTAAAATATACTTACTACTTAGTAGGATAGGTATTAGGGATGGAGGTACCTGAGCATATGGTGGTTGTGCCCATGGTGATTTCTGTAGACATTCAGTACCACAATTCCAGATCATTTCACTATGTTGCACATGTTTTTAAGGAGCTAGATGCGGGTTTGATGGCAATAAAGAGTGGTGCTTTTGTTCTCCATCTCATAAATTACTCACTGCTGATGCACTTAGTGTTGTATTTTGGACAAGAGTTAGGTTTATGGCCCCAGGAGCTGAGGATTTCACAATCCAACAAGGAAGGTAGGCCATTGCCTATTCAATTATGGACTGCTATTTGGGACAGCAGGTTTGCCAATTCAAATTTTTTGCATTTTGAAGAATTCTTTGTGAAACCCTTGTGTAGATTTTTTAGCCATCCTTGTGATTATTCTTTATCTGAACAAGTAAAAAGGTTTCTTAGGCCTAGAGATTACAATGGACCAATTAACCACAACTGGGGGGATTGGTATTGCTTAGAGAATGCCACAATGATTAGGGTTTATGGCTTTGAGGATAAACCTTTCATTTTTCCCAAAACTGTCCCTGATAGAATTGCATACCTTGAAATTGTTAGGAAAATGGATTACTCCAGTGTTATGAACTTAAGTTCATATGGGAAATAGGCTTTTATGCCCAGTAAATTGTGTTTTAGTGATTTCACTGTATTAGCCAAGGAAGGTTATGATCTGATTCTAGACAAATTATTGCACTACAACATGAGCAGAGCACCAGTGAGAAAGAACTTTGATCCAGAAGGGTATATCCACTCTACCAGACAAAAAGTAAATCTCAGAGGGCACCATCATGTGCCCTTTAAATATGATGACATAATAAAAAACCTAGAGGTAGAGGAAGCTGAAATTGTGATTGAAAAACATAATCAGGAGTTGGTGGATGTTGAGTTGTTATCCTCCATTAAGGGGATTTCAGAAATAGACAGGCCACAAAGCTCATCTGGGAAAGTTTCAAGAATGAAGACTCAGGAGTATGCCTATGTTTCCAGAGAAACAAATGTTGAGGAAACCATGGATGTAGATACAAGACATGAAGACTATAGGTCTTTCATATCAGATCATGAATTTATAAAGACCTCGGAGTTTAAGACATTTTTATATAAGCAAAAAGGGAAAGACATAAGGGGACAGGTTGACAATGTCACTCCAGGGAATGAGGATAAATTGTTAAAAATCTTAAAGGATGAAGTGGACAAAGAGATGATTGACATGACCCCTGAAAAGGGGAGGGAGTTGCTTGAAAAGGCAGGTGTTATGATTTTTCCAAGTTTGGATATGAATTTTGCATTAGTTTTTGTTAGTTTCTTAAAAGATAGCAATGCTACCCACAAGCTCAGTATAGAGAAGGTGACAGAGGTATACATAGGATCAAGATACAATACTGATGATGAAACATTGATGATTTGGGCCTTGTATTCTCCTCACAAGAAATCAATTGTTATTGATACTGAAAAGGCATTCGGACATGTCATGACCCTGAAGGTTGGGGAGGTTGATCTTATAGCAACTGCTGATATTAGGATAAATATAGCCAAGTTGAATAAAGCCCAAATCCAAGCATTGATAAGGGAAAGGGAGATGTACAAAACCAATAATGAGAGGATGTTGAGAGAGAATGAATGCTTGAAAGACTTGGTACGTGGTGTAATAGAACCAACAAGGATGCTCACTCAAGGTGAGAGTTCATAGAAAAAAGACCATTGGGAAGGGTCAATTGCATACTTTCAAGGGAGAATGGATGCATTTTTTGCAATAATAAAAAAAGGAAGGTTGTTTTAACCACTTGGTTAAATAAACTCTGGGGAAAACATTCACAGTACGTAGATGCAATAAAGGAACACATGAGAGTGGATAGCAGAATTCAGGAAAGAATTGAGGAATTGGAGGAGGACACTACTAGTAATGAAGAGATTCAAAAATATGCCAATTGTATTATGGATAGGCACATGGATTTCTATGTGGAGTTACAAGGGGATATGCAGGAATTGACAGAGGTTACCGAAGATAGATTCACCAAGTTATGTGATCATGAAGGGAAAATGAAGGAAGTGACTACATGGAAAAGTGAGTGCAAAACAATACTCCAAGGGATGCTAGAGATAGCCACTATGAAAGATGTGATATTGGATGCAACATGTGAGCAAAATGAGCAAATGATAATGATGGAGATTGTGATCCATGATGCGTTGGGAGATGCCGACACTCATGAGCACCAGGATTATACGGAGCATATGTCTGTAGTCCATTTGTGGCTCAAGAGAAATTAGTTAATAGTGGATTTTTTAAACCTTTTATGCTTTAAACCTTTTTGAAAAGGCACGTCCTTTTGTAAATTGATGTATAAGTATCTGTTGTTGGATAAATTTAAGGGGTAGAAGATAGAATTAGAATAGGATAGACTGCTGTAAGCATTAAATTTTCAGAAATGATGACATTCAAGGAGACTATGTTGCATGTATGAACTTTGAAGGAGATAATGAAAGACTGTTGATTTAGTGGCTTCATTCTAGTATCAATTGTTTGCTCGATTCTTGCGATTATTTGATTGTCTCCAATTTGATGTTTTTTGGTTGTTTAAATTGAAGTATCAAGTATATATTCTATTTATCAGTACACATTTGTTGTTTTTGTTTGATTTGGTTTATTGGATTCTTTAAAGAAGAATTAAAATTCCTTTCAATAAATTACAGTAATTTGGGAATGCCACTTGGATCATTAAGAAGAATCAGATTATTAGATTTGATATTCTGCCTCAACTAGGGTTTATCATTTACACTCTTGCATGTTTATACCAGTTGTAAACTCATAGTTATATGCCAAACAATTAGATAACCTGCTAGATAGAAACCATTCATTAAAGGCTTTCATTTGACTCTGTTTTACCCAATAAGGCACTGGTCTCCCTTATTTACGTTACATTAGTTTTATTCATTTCATTTAACATCTCTTAATTGAACATATTAATTCATACCTTGATATTGCATATACAATTTATACCAAAGTAGGATCATATCTTTCCACTATTAAATTTCCATTTGTGGATAGTTAGATCAAGTAGGAAACATAAATTGAACATATTAATTTAGTATAAGAGTCAACCAATCATAAGGAAAACATAATATGAAGATGAATTTTCTCAAATCTTGTGGTTGTAGATGCCCTTTTGAAATCTATGCAAAATGTGGGAGGATAGACAAAGCTCATGAACTATTTGACACAATGCCTCGAATAATTGTAATCTCATGGAATACACTCTAATTAGAAAAGTCTCATCACTGCCCTCATAACAATCTATCAAATTTTTTTAGTGTCTATTGTGTTATACCCAATTTGGGACATGGGGTATAACAAAATAGACACTAAAATAAATTGAGAGATTACAATTCTTTGAGACATTTTGTCAAATAGTTCACAAGCTTTTTCTATCCTTGCACATTCTATATAAATTTTAAAAGGGCATCTACAACCACAACATTTGAAAAAAATCATCTTCATATTATGCTTTGATGGATGTCTATACCTTGTTCCAAATCTCCCATATTAAGGAAACTGATAAGGATTTTGGTGCAGGTTGTGTTGGTGTTTAAAAGACAATCCATGTAGAGGTTGCAGATATCTAAGAGGTAGCCAACCCCTATCGAGGACAACTACAACCACTAATGGCCAACTAATGAGAGTCAGTAAAGGACTGACTTCTCCTACACTTTTGGCTCTGTAGGACCAAGGTGGGTAAACCTAAACGTGTTCACATGAATGTCTCATGATTGGTAAGAACACTTCCTGTGTACAGATTACAATTCCTACAACCTCAAAGGGATAGTGATCATCTCAAGGTTTTGGCAGACCAGAGAATGACTACCAATACCAAAGAGCAACAGAACTGACCCACTTATTTGTTACAATACCTCCCTGAGGAGGACAAGGTTGTATTCAAGTGTTTTTTGTTCAGTATTTGGATATGCTTGCTTAGAACCTACAGTCTTGAACTAATAAAATGAAACAAACATTATCTAGTGCTTCATCCATAGGGCAACAGAGTCATACAGAACAAAATCTTGATACGATGAACCCATCTCATATAGCATTACTATCATGAGATATTTTAGCATATTAAGATAGTACTTCTTCAAGCATATTGAGTATATACAACCATGAACATGTAACTTATTTTTCAAGCATTTGATTAACTCTTTGAGTTAAAGCAAGAAAATGAATCACATTTTTAATTAACTATTGAAACTGAACAGATGAATCATTGATAAAGCTATTCATAATCCATGGCACACACCCAGGAGAGTAAACCATCTTAATTTTATAGTTTTCTTTCGATATAAGTAATTAAAAAAGCATATCACACTAATCTATATATAAACCTAACCCCAGGATGACTTCCTGAAACAAAATGTTCATAACACTTTAACAATAAAGAGGACTGTATAACTTCCAAGCGTCAGATTGCAAAATTTTTCTAACCCTTCACAATGAGCCATGAAATATCCTTTATAGAATAGGAGAGCAACAAGCATTAGGCTACATTGTGACAACAAATTGAATTTCAGCACCAAAATGAAATTCAAATTTACATTCCTTGTCATAATGATACCGTGCATGAACAAAGGAATCAAAACGGTTATGAAATAACCAGTCGAAAAAAAAAATTTCTTGCAAAGCACATGCACGTCCATATCCACATCCACATCCACTTGATAGAACAACAAGAGAAGACAAGACACGTCCAACGGACCCACTACTAGTAATCATGAAGAAGCAACATGGCCCCAGTATAAGCAACCGCTCCGAGTTCGAGCCTACGATAGCGATGGCACCACCTCCTCTTTACCAACCTTGCAAGCACATTCCCAAACTAGACCTGGTGCTAATGCAGACACTAGCTCAATTTCTAGAACCTCCTCATCCACTACCATAAGATCGACCAAGGAAGCCAAATAGTACCGATAATCAGAATCAGTCTCAGATTCATCAGAATCCGAGATGATTATCGGGGATGAACAATGTACTGGCCTCTTCCTAGTGTTCCTAATAATAGCCTTGCGAGACATGGGAAAATCAGATTTCTTCATGACTGGTGAAGCCAACCTTGCACTCCTTCACTTAACTGATTTACTCATGATAGAAATAGAGCACAACCACAAATAGAAGAAAAACCTTACTGCACTTAGACACAAGAGAATGTAATGCTGATTACATACAATTCAGTTAGCATTTATAGAGCAAGCCAGTATGTAGGGTACAATTACTTGAAGGCGATTCAAGCACTTGCACAGTTAATGATCTGAATAACTATGAATACCCTCAATAGGATGGCACTATTCGCACACAGGAGGAAATCAAGTGGAGATCCTCGGGAGAAAAGAAACCTATATCATTAATGACACGAGCAACAACCAAGTAATACATGCCACGTGGGCAACCCACACAATTCTTCCCTATAAATGATCCGCCGATTTGGGAGGCACTTTAACAAATGGAGGGTGGAGATCAAGTCAATGGATGCTATCAATCCACGTTGACGCCTTCAGAAAACATATCCAATCAAAAACCTGCAGAAGAATAGACCCATACCGCACAATGGGTCCCATATAATCCCACTAGCATGAAAAGAAAAGCCATGTGCCACTCCCTCACGAACCTCGCAACACTCTCCCGGATATTTACTCTGCCCATGCGAGGTGTGTGAGAGATCATGATTACCTCATTATTGATGGCTATTACCGGTGAAAATATGACCCCATATCATATTGAACACCTCGGGAAGAAAACCCATTCATCCATTCACTCCACGTGGCCGTATCTCGCGAACCTCGCACTACTTTGATGACGCCAGTAGACAAACACATAATTTTTGATGTAGTATCCAATTCAAAGGATGATGTTACAATTTAGGGTTATGATTGGGTATTTAATTAGGGTTAGGATTTAGTGTTCAGGTTAGTGTTAGGTTTAGAGTTAGGGTTAGGGTTAGGAAAATAATGTTAGGATTAGGGTTAGATTAGGGTTTATGTTTTATGGTTAGGGTTAGATTTAGAGTTTTGGTTATGGTTGGGATTAGATATGAAATTAGGGTTAGGGTCTAGTATTACAATTAGGGATTATAGTATTAGGGTTATATCTAGAATGAAGTTTTAGGGTTATTGTAATTATGATTAAGGGTTGTTTTTATATTTGGCTTAGAGTTGGGGTTAGGATTAGGGCCAGGGATAGGGCTAGGGTTAAGTTTAGGGATAGGTTTAGGGTTATTAGAGTGAATGCAACTAATTAATAAAATAAACAATATTTAGGGTTAGGTAATTAGGGTTAGGGTTGGGGTTAGAGTTTTGTTTGTGGTTAGGGTTATAAAGATAGGATAAAGGTGAGGGTTAGGGTCAAGGTTAAGGTTTTGAGAAAAAGGGTTAGGTTATGATTTGGACTACCCTAAACTCTAACCATAACCATAAACCTAATCCCAAACCTAACCCTAAAGAAAACACATAACCTAACCCTAATTGTAGTGTTTGAGGCTAGGCTCAAACACTATATAACCTAACCCTATATAACCTAACACATAACCTAGCACTAGAAAAAATTCTTCTCCCAAACAATCTCCTCTACTTCTATTCATGCCTACTAGAGTTGTAACATTCAACATTGGTGCTTCAACCATTCATTCAAAGCTAAGAATTTGAAAGCAGCGTTCATTTGTAATATAATTAATCATTTAACAATATTATAATTATTATTAATCTAATACAATATTAATATTATTAATAATATACCAATAATATTAATAATATAATATATTAATATTATAACATTACTATTAATCAAAGTTCTTTAATATTTATGTCGAGTTTTAGTACATTATATGGCAGGTTACTAAAGTGGCTCTGAGATGCACGTGCTCAAAATCAACGGTGATGTTATAATCTTGATGAAAAGTTGCTTGACGGTTATGTTTAGTGCTGGTGACTTCTCAAACACAAGAAGATGTGATTTTGGCCCTATTAGGAGAAGATTTAAAAGTTGATTCTAGAGCTGAGAAAAATTATCATATTAAATTATGAAGCCCCTTTCTTTGGCAAGGAGATTCCATGTGTGCTCAAAAATTCTTGTTGCACACATTTCCATTACTCATGTTGCTAAGAACCTTGCAAATCCTCATATTTGAAGATTGAAAAAATCCAAAGGTATATTTTATGGCCTCCCTTTAACCAAGGAAAATGGTTTCACAAAGTATCCTAGGAGTTTTATTATTTCCCTCATGACTATAATAGGCTTGGCTTACTTTATATTCACTACTCTAAATGGCGCCATAATAGCATTTGCTTGCTTTATATTCACTACTCTAAATGGCGCCATAATTTTTTTAAATTTAATTAACATACTCTAAAACCTAACTAAAGCAGGTTGTAGCTCATCAAATTGCACAAGTGAAAGGTCAATACCAGCACTGAGGAAGACTTTGAAGGAGTGAAAACAAGGTCAATACCAGCACTGATGAAGAGTTTGGAGCTAAAACAAAGTCAATACCAATGTCGAGGACCAAGTTGAGGGCACTCAGGGAAAATCGACGACCAAGGGACAATGAGTACTGTAAGTTTGGCACCCGCATTCTCTTTAATATGCAATTTTCATGCCTAGTTTCCAAAGATCTTCTTGCACATTGGCCCCCCCATTCTCGTAAAATGGTATAAGATAAGACAAAAAAAAAAAAAAAGCTTTTTCTTTCACATTTTTATAGTGATTACTAGAGGCACATAGACCAGTTCTTCATAATAGATGAATTTGATCATACTTTTCCAATGATGCAACAGTTCAACTTTGGGGTGTATCATTTAGGCAACAGTTCAACTTTGGGGTTCATCATTTAGGCAATGACAGATCCCTACTCTTTCCATATGCTCTTTCCTTTCTATTTCTTCAAATGTATAGTTTATGTCTTATATTGTATTGAAATAGTTATTCCCACAACTTTTGTGGGACACCATACATTTGTAATTATCAATAAAAGACATTTGTGAAAATTTTGTGCAATCTTTCTCTTGTATACATTTGCATAATGAACTGCAATTCATTTGATAATACTTTTGTGTATATGAATGGAACTTAGTAGAATTGAATGTGTACCTTTATCTTTATTTTTGTAAAAACTATCCCAACTTTACTTGATTGAGTTAGAAGCTAAATTAGGTAAAAAAATTGGTGACATATTCTATATGTTTGCTTGCTAAACATCCTCACCAGTTGCCTAAACTTATCCATTGGGCATGGTGTTGAATCTTGAAACTTGACAAGACTTGAGAAATAGTCTTGCATAATGTTGTAACTCATCCAAAATAGTGCATAATGTTGGCATTTTTTACAACCCAAGTAGAACTTGTAGAAGCTTCTATGAGCTTGCCATACTCAATTTTAAAAGTCTTGAAGGCACTGTGCCAACTTAATGAGAAAAATGCAACAAAACTGTTATCTCTCCTACACTTCAGACTCTATAAGATCCAAGAGGGTATCCCTAAAATATATTGTCATTCATGATGAGAATGGTTTTCTCATACGTGGATAAACAATAGATAAATTCTAGTCTAAGTTTAAACAAGATAATCCTTCAAGAAATTGGCTATTTCTCAGGAGAATTCAGCTCTTATTTAACAAGGAATTGAAATAACACCTAAGTGTGTTTTTATGAAATATTCGAGTGAAATTGCCTAAAGCTATAACAAAAAATACAAGAATAATAAGCAGTCAGATTACCAGTGCCATATCCTAAAGCACGGAGTCAAAATAGAAACTGAACTACAGGGTAAATTTCATCTAGAGCATCTATGATCTGTATGTAAGGCATTACCATCCATTCATCAATACATGAATCTATTACTCTTTATCAAATCCTATGTGCTAATTTGCATGAACTTATTGAACAACTGAAGCATTTAATAGGTCCATTGAACCAGAGCTATAGTCGAACATAATCCATAGGAAATGACAAATTAAATTTAACGAACATCATCTTTGATAGACTTTTCATTAAAAATTCATGCAAATTATTACAATAGGAGAGAAAATAGACTCAAAACAATCACAAGATTTGCATAAGTATGCTCCAAAACCCCATGATTTAATAAGTTCCCAAACAGACTCAAAGCTTCAAAAAACTGGACATATTCTTTTCTCTCTCTCTACTTGATTCTTCTTGTACATATCTTAAGTAATTTCAATAGACCTCTTCCTCGGCCCAGAATTCCCTTTTATAAAAACAAGGGAGCAAACAAGCTTTAGGCCAGAGGATACACATGTCCATTTTTTACTGGACCGCTAATTCCTAATCAGTTATCTTTACATCATTTTCTTGGTAAGAGAAGAAAAGCTTAAAAAAAAATGATGATCAATTTGTTATGGAGGAAAGGAAAGCATGGTTCCAAGTATTGATTCCCTGACACCAAAGCATCTTTTAACCGCTCCATGTGCTGATTTTATTTATGCAATTTGTACCTGAATCCGGGAAGAGAATGCATTTCAAAATATAATACCATAGGCCAAACCTGTATTTTACATGACCAAATTGCAGCTCTCATCCCCATTATTTATAATTCAAGTTCATCAATAAACTTCTTTTTCCATGACTCAAAATATTCCTTCGACGGCCAATTGAAAGCCACCACCCGGTCCACCATTTTTTGATAAGGTACATACTTTATCATTAATGATGTGGCTGTCTTGTCAAAATTCTCCAGGAAACTAATGACAAGTGATAACTTCTCTAAAGTGTTCTCCAACATGTGAATATCATCATTTTTGCATATCTCATGAGTTCTGGCGGTCATTATATTATTCATTTGCTCCTTCCACTCCTGCAAAGGCTTGACACTATCCTGACTATGAAAAATATGAGGTAGTGAAGTCAAATATTTTCCATCATAAATATCCTTCAGTGCTTTGATTTTGGACTCCATAGGAGCAGTAGACCCCTGGAATTTTTGCTCAATAATAGTTTTAACAAATTGATATGTTTTCATGACTGTAGGATACTTATTCCCATGCTTCTTTGCTCCAACTCCCATAAATTTCAATTTTTCCATTCTAGGGCCCCATCTATTTAGCAAAGGGATAGCCAATTCTCTATCCCTTGGAAACAATTCAAGTGCTTGCAGCATCAAGGCATAATTCACATGAACACCATTCAGCTTACTCTGGACTCGTTTATGTAGATGCCTTAACATAGTATCAATAATTTCTAAATTATTCCTTCCTGCTGCATCCCGGATTTGATTTACCATCTCCTTATATTCTTCAATCTATTGGAGTAACTTTTCCCTAGAAGGATCTTTGCTCAAGGTACTGGCCTTCTCAACCACAATAGGCACTTGTCCCATATTATACAGAACCATAGCCCAAGATTGAACCTGTGTAGGAGGTTGGGGTTGATCAATTGGTGGGTCAGCAATAATTTGGCTAGAGCTAACCTGCTTTTGGGATCTCAAGATTTCCATTTATTGCCTTAATAAGGCCATTTCTATTTCCAATTCTGCCACCCTTTGCTGACTCTTATTATACTCAATAATAATGTCATTATACTAGTTCCTCAGAGTATCTCAGTTTTTAGTTAAATCCTCCATGGTTGCCCTAGTAAATTTGACAACATTCACAACCATGTCAACAACCTCCAAGGCAGGGGTATCAACAACTCTCTTCACAATCAAATGACCACTAAAATTGGATGTTTTAGAGACAATAGGTTTTCGAGACCCTATAGATAGTGACCATATTGCCAGAGAATCCCACTCTTTACTGAAAGCTAATCCTTTAAGTGCTAATTTCGCCTCCTCCTCTGTTGCAAGAAGCGGTTTATTTTCCCTTCTTATTGTATCAAATACTATAGCATCAGCAATATCCCACACTTTTGAACCAATGTTCTAACCTGTTCTGGTGCGATTTCCTTAAACCTCTCCTTCAATTGTACTCTGACCTTTGACTGAATTACTTGCTTTGGAAGCTCTGGGTGCAAACTTCTCTCATGTGCTACCTACTCAGTATAAGATGAGAGATGAGCTCTCCATACAAAATCTTCAAAAGCACGGGTATGGATAAAAGAGTCATCCATCATGAATTATTTGCAGGCTTCCATTCTCAAATCATCACTATTTGTAATTCCTTTAATGTCATCCTTCCCCAATCTTAGGGTGATGGATCCTAAGCTCGTTGCAATGTCAGTTGGATCTAGTGGCATTTTTGGATTTAATTCATCTGGAGTTACAATAATATCCTCCTCATCATTACCTTTCTGGCCAACATCCCCCAAACTATCAGTTCTAGGCCTCTTTGGGGATGATGTGCTAATATGTTCTAAACTCTTCAGAGGTGAATCCTGATCAATAATACCATATATTGATTTCCTTAGGATGGATGATGCACCACTCATCGTAACTTCCTTTTTCCTATTTCTCTTCCTTCTTGAAAACACTTTTATTTTCCCTTGAGGCTGGTAGGTAGGCCTTTCTTTGATTCTTATCTCAGGGTGCTACTTAGTAATATGTGACTTTCCCTTTCCTTCTACAATCCTTTCCTCCTTCAAGACTCCTACTATGCTCTTGAAATTATCAAGAACATAGATTGCCCTGTTGAGCTCATCTTTAGCATCAGGTATAGGATCAAAACCAAGTATTTTCTCCTATTTACTTCTTACCATTTTTGAATAGGCAATGTACATTGCCTTTCTCTCATCCTGTAAGTCCTCATCAAAAATATTCTTAATGATATCTTTAGGATAGTAGAAATTGTGAACAAAAGTTCCAGTCCAATGTCTAACCTTCATTTGGGAAATAAAACCCTAGGATCATAATTCCTAGGGCGTACAATATTCAATCTATATGGCTTGAGTAACAAGTGTAAATTTCTCCACCCTCCCTTTATCATAACAAAATCTGCAAAAGCTGTATATTCAAGGAAAAAGGTTCCTTTCTTGTGTTCAGTAGGAAAATGGAAAGCTTGAGATGCTCCCAATTGCCTCATAATCTCTACAAAACCAAGTCTGAGAGGAACTTCTTTAGGTAGGACAGACGAGATGGCATTGGTGCCAAAGACCCTAAAGATTGTAGTATTGTGATTGGGGATAATATCACCCCAATTGTGGGTTAGATTCAACTCAGGCCTCCTCTCCATAGGTCTTGGAAAGTCATGAATTTCTTTTGGAATCCTGGGTAGATCAATAACTAAAGCCTTCCTTAACTTAGATCCAAAAATATTATGAAAGGTGACATAATCAAACTTATGATCATTTTTGTCTAAGACCCTAGTCCAATATTGGACAGGCATTTCAATATCTCCTTCCATCTTCTTCAACTCCATATCTTTTTCAAATACCTTCTAATCACTATATAATAACATATGAATCAATAGTGAAAACCATCTGAATTTTACCCAATTCTTTCCCAGCTTCAAAGTTGCTAAGCTAGAATCTATGTTCTCTGCAAGGTAAGTGGAAAAGTCATATATCACATTATAACCAGGGTGTTGGAGGTTGACAGCCATATACATTATCTCTGTAGGCACATTCTTCTTTAGGTCAATCCCCAAAACTTGACATAGTGCACAGATGGTCTTCTTGAAATGAGGGGTGAAGTAGTCTACTGAGAAAGGTTCACGCTCATTCTTGCCAATAACAACCTTTTTCTGATTCTTCCCTCTTCCTGACATAACCAAATGGGGTATCAAAAGGGATCTACTTATCAAACCCTTAGTGTTTCTGTATTCTTCCCTAAAGACCTCCAATTTGATGGGAATCATATCCTGGCTCCATCCATGTAAGCCAAAAATCTCTGCAATTTCTTCTCTGGTTACTTTAATCATAGGCTTGCTAAGATGTGTTCTGACAATTCGAGTCACAAGATCGTACCTTGCAGCAATATATTTTAATAAGTCTACATCTTCATAGACATTCAGTACCACCAGCTTACCCAAGTCTAGTCTCCATGGATTACACAAAAGAACAAGCAAATTTCTATTTCCAAACCAATTGGAAAAGACCTGCCAACTAGTGTACGGCAATTCAACATCATGGATTGTACACTGTTTGTTCATTAAACCTTCATGAATCACAGGTCGATAGAACAATATCCTTCCTTCTTGCTTCTTGCTCGTAGAAGGTTTCAACAGATCAATAATATCTTGTGAGTAACCCTTAGGCATAGCATGGGAACCAACAGTTCGTGCCTTGGATGCCATATATTTTAAATAGAAAGGGATTTGAACTAGGGTTTTCTTAAAGAAAAACAAACAATTACACCCTATTCTCGACTACCATTACAGAAATTTTTTTTATATGCACACAAATCACTAGCAATGACCTATATAAGCTCTAACAGCCAATTCGCTTAACAATTCACTAGGAATCAAAAAGGACATAATCGCCAATTATTCAATAGGCAACGCTAATATATTCTGAAATTAAAAAAGAAGGTGTTCGTATCACTTACTGTTTATTTTGTAGAGCATCAATTGTCGTGATAATGGAGAACTGAGATAATAGCCACTTTTCTAAACACTGAGGAATTCTTATAAACTAGAATGCAACACTGAAATAGCAATCCAGTGGTTATTTAGCACTTAATTATGCAAGCTGAGTCAAACTTGACCATTACTATTCGCTCGTGTGAGATAGAATGGCTATAGTACAACACCAGTTTGTTTGAAAACATACCGTTGATCAAAGATATGGTTGGCTAGATGGACGGTCCAGATTTGGTCAACAATAGTTTGAAAATGACACATCCTCCTTCCAGTCAGCAAGCAAGCAAGAATATTGCCCATTAGGTACCACATCAGCATGGAACGGGTCCCACCTCATTCATTAATCAATAACACGAATGCCCACGCATCAACACATCGCATACCTTGCAGCATTATTGAAACTAAAGTTTTAATTGCATGAGGTCAATGAGGGATGGCCCAAATGCATCGAACAGTACACAACTATCAGCATCATCACCCGTCCATCAGTCAGCACTCAAAAAAATGGCCCCACCAAGTTACACAATAGGTGGCAACATCTCACAAGCCTCGCAGCATTTTCTGTGATGCAAGCACAAACCTTGCGAGATGTGGGATGAACGGTCAAGATCGCAGTTCCTGCATCCATCGGCTAATGCAAATCTACACATGCAAAATAGTTACCTTAAAGAAAGGGGACCACTAGGCAAATGGGGAAATAACCCACGAGGTCAAAAAATAATTCAAAGGCTACATTGTAAAGGTTAATAGGCCGAAAAACATAGGGATGCATAAGTCAAAATGAAAAACTGAAAGGATAGGTAAAAGGGGCCGGTGAAGTGACGGCCAAAAGGGATAAAACACAACTTAAGTGACTGAGTACTGCTGATAGCAAGTCAACGGCCAAAAAGAAAAAACACCCCAAATACCAGACTAGTAGAAAAATAATGAAGATAAAACCACCCCAAAGGGAAGGAAAACAAAAGCTCCACCACATTACACCTACCAACCTTATTCAACCTGCCAAATGACTCAAAACAAACTAACTATGCAAACAAAACTTATTCACTTAAAACAAAAACTATCCTAACCTAGACTAACTGAGGAAAGGAATACCTAAATAAAACCATTAACTGGATCATGAAAGTAGCTACCCTTTCTTTGCAACTTGTAATGCTCCATATGTTTGTGAGCATCAAAGAGGAAATGAAGAAATGATAGATGTTTAACCAACTATTGCAATGCCTCATAAATGGAGACAACAAATCCACAAATCCACTTACCATTCATGTTATCTTAAAATGGATAGGATAGTAGGATAGAGTCCTCATGCTTGGGTGCAATAATGACTTGTGATGCATTGCTAGTTTCCATCCTAGTTAGATGCCTGATAGGACATCCCTTTGAAAGCTTTAGATTGGTTTTTCCTTTTTCCTCTTTTGGTGTGATCATATCCTTCATCTTACTCTTATGGTGCTCTTGTGGTACAAGAAATTGATTTGGAACTTCATGGTTTTCTTCTTCTTTCAAAGAACCCAATAAGGTTGATATAATATTATCATGACTGTATTCTTCAAACGTTTCTACCTTTTTTATGGTTGTCCTGTTTCATGGCTAATAAGTTTAGACAAGAGAGAAGGAAAAATAGCTTGCTTTTATTGATTGAAAGGTAAAAATATAGTTGAGTACAAGTCTATGAAAATGAGTTACAATGCTATCTTTTTCTTGAAAGCTCCAAAAATGAGCTACAATACTTGCTGAAAGAAGAAAGAACTAACTTCAAACTATCATTTGAAGTTACTTTATGCTTGCAAAGATGCTGCACAAAGATGTTAAGTAGATTTGGTTTGTGATGGACACATTTGGACGGTAGTAACAATAACTTGCAATCTATCAAGACTTGATTACCTTATAACCTGTCAATTTCTAGCGATGAAATGATAAATTAATCATAATGTCACCTTCAGATCACATCACCATGAAAGAACCACAAAATAGGTATTTGTCAGATTTTTCTTCCTCAAGCGAGGGAAATTCAGGAAGAGAAGAGGAAAGTGAGACATGTAGTAGGTCTAAAAGAGGGAGATCAACTAGAGGTCAAAAGACTAGAAGAAAATTTCATAAACGCATGGAATTTTTTCTTACTAAAGGGGGGTCATGTTCTTATGATGATGAGAGCATACACGACATTGAGGTGCCCTTGAGGTACAAACATCTACGGAAATAATGGGTACCCAAGGAACTTCCTCCAATAAACACTGATCTTTGTGTCAATGAGAGGATATATCACATAGCACCATCGTCATTACATGGTTTGGGCCTATTTTGCATGGATGGCATAAAAGTCTATTACAACAAATTTACTGTGTTGATGGAGTATGTTGGACCCTATTACAGTTACAAATATTGGATGCAGCTGGTTCGATATACACGAAGTATGCATAGATATGCACTATCAGCAAATTATATACAACTAAAAGATAAGGATCAAAATAAAGGAGTGGCCAGGTACATTGACGGGAGGCCAAAAGCATCAAGGAATATTGCAAGGTTTATAAATAGTACATGACCTAGTTCAACAAATAAGCAACCCAATTGTATATTTGAGGTGCGAGAGGGAAACCATGTATTCGTATGTGCAATAAAATCAATAACTGCAGGGGAAGAGTTGCTAATCAATTACAATTTGAATCGCTTAGATATAAACACAATTACTATAGGGGTGGTATGTACTATATATATACCATTTTACCCAACCTCCAATTAGTGACTCCAATATACCATTTTATTATTATGTTTTTTTTCGTAAGTCTATTGGTTTCATTTCGGCAATGTTTTTTATATTTAATTTTTGTCACAGTGGGACATTGATCATACGAGGAAGGCTCTGGCCCAAAGCACAAATCATGATCCATCTTTAGGTGCTTCTATCTGACAGGTTTACGTCATTGTAATTGTACAAATTAGATACGAGAAAAATATTTTATTATTATGTTTTTTTCATGAGTTTATTGGGTTAATTTTGATAATATTTTTAATATTCTTGTTGTAGTTCGCTGATAGGGGAAAGGCACCAGCAGTATAGGAGAGCATCCATATGGAGGTGCAGTCACTATTATGTGATGATGACATTGCATTTTCCACAAACCCTGTGGATATGATGAGGAAGGCCCAAAAAAAATGCAATCAAGAAATCCTTCAGTTGGTATTCGTAGTGCCTCAAATAGATGAGATAAGAGAAAGGGTTAAAATATTGTCTCAAAGAGCACAGAACTTGGAAGTAAGCTGTCATGAGATCTTTAATTATAACATAAGTTCATTCATGGTTTTATATTTTGTACTCTTTTATGTCATGAACTAAAATGTGTTGTTTTTATAGGATTGTTTGCATCCTCATGATCATGCTGCTGGTCGTGATCAAGGTACTGCAAGTGTTTCCCGGGAAGTAGGGGATGGTACAAGTGTCAATCCTGATCTTCCTACACATACAACACATCATTCAACCCCATCATTTGTGCCTATATTGTCATCTAAAATGTCGGCAACACATACCATGCAGGCATTCGGTAGTCCACCCTCTGGCAGTGAACACATGCCACTACTACTAGTGATGTTTTAGCAGCATTTCCTAGATCTTCCCATATTACTAGTATGGGAACATTTCCGGTCACATTTGTGGTGACCGAGGATTTCCTTCCCATAAAGATAGAGAAGGTCCTAGGTACTTTAAAATGTTTTAATTATTATTATTATTTTTTTAAGTGCTAACAATGGGGATAGCACCCTATTATATTGATTTACAAAATGGCAATATTTGTCTACATTATAATTGTAGGAAATGATGTTTTCTATAAACATCTAAGTGATATTTCATTGGAGCTCTTCAGGCCCACCATACGTACATGGTGGAATGCCCAAAATCAAGATTTAAAAGATGAGTTCATTAACCATTTAGTTGTGTTGTTCGGTGATAAAACATTCAACCGAACCAAGGTCCTTAAGAAAGTTGGTACCTATCTAAAGTATGTGAGGGACTAATATAGGTCACATTTAGAGAAGAACAGAAAGTACAAGCATCTCCCCATGATTCTGGAAAGGGAGTGGAAGGACTTGGTGTCAAATGGAAATGAGAAGTCTAAAAAGAAGAAAGGAAAGATACTACCGGGCCAAGGAAGGTATGTAATACTATCAACAATTTAATTATATACTGATTAATCATTCTTTTTACATAATCTAACATATTTCAAAATTTTCATAGGCTGCCCAACACATCAAAGGCAACAAAGGCAACACAAACTTGGCTCTGGTGGTTATATGAAAGTAGCCACATGATTTGTAAGTATCAATAAATGAAATATTGCATCCAAATAATAAATTGTAAATAATTTTGGTTTTATCACATCATAGAAGCAAAATTCATGATTGCAAGCAAAAATGAACGGCTTTGATTTCAATAGAGTGCCCACACAAGAGGACCTAAAGATTGCCTTCGACCAAGGCTATGGAGCTCTGACTGAACAGCTAAGAGTCTCAACTAGGCAAACACAATCTTCCACTGCATCCAACACGCAGGTAAATAAACTCGATAAAGTTTATTTCAAATTGAATACTTGTGCAATCTGTTCAATATTAATTTCCACCATAATAATGTGCCTATTTTTTTTACATAGACAAGTAATGATAATCCTGCACATGACATTGGAATGCAGCCTGGTGAGGGTGGAGTGCAACCTGCCGATGAAGGCCATGGTGTGCATCCCAGTACTAGATGTATTCATGTGCTATACAAAACGCAGTATGGATTAATACAATTAAACATCTTTAATTGCATTTAGTGTATTAATGAATGTAACCTTTCGTGTTTCAACTTTAGAGCATGTAGAGCGTGATCAACATGTTGAGCATGATCAGGCTAGACAAGATTAGGAACATGATGTGGCTCCATCAGGTAAGCAAGACCACTCTAATGTTCTTTTAAACATTTTTAATTGAAATTGGTGTATTAATTAATGTAATCTTTTGTGTTTCAACTCCAGATCAGGATTTAGAGGGTGTTCAACATGTTGAGCATGAGGCTATAATACAATATCAGGAACATGATGTGGCCCAATCAGGTAAAGAGCACCACTTTGATGTTCTTTTAATTAATGAAATATGTGTAACAATAATAATAAAAAATATCAATTTAACATTTCTTTGCTATTGCAACAGACCCCCCCTTGTAGCCGTGTCCACACGGTTGTGAGTACATGACTAGGTGTACATTAAGATCACAAGCAGAGCTCGAAACAACTCAAGGGGGGACAAATGATTTTGAAAATGATACTCCACTTCAACCTTTCTTAGCTGCAAAAAAGAAACAAACAAAAAGTGATTGTAATCATATTATGATAGCCATATTTTTGATAATGTGTAAAAACTGAAATAATGAAATATGTTAATGAATGAATCTAAATATGTTAATGAAAAATGTTATATGTTAATGAATGAATGTTATATGTTATTAATGGATGAATGAATGATTAATGTTATATGATCGGGTATGGGGAATTGAGAGTGATGTGAGTGGGGGGGAAGGGCCAAATGAGCTTCCACCTTCATGTGGTTGGCCCTGTTAAGTAGAGATTATTAAACTACTCTAAAAAAAAAGAGAAGCTCAAAAAGGTAAGTAATGCACTTTTCAATATAAGAAATGCATCGTTTGAAGCATCAAACTAATCTACAAAGATGAAAGAAAGTGCTAACTTTTCACTATGAACATTGTGTTGTGTGTGGATTTGGTTTCAAAGCTCTATTGATGGAGATGGCTTGTATGACAGCCAAGAAAATAGTTATCATTATTGCTGCTACAAACAGGCCTCAAATCGCTGTAATAGTCTTGATCTTTCAACGA
>CM021103.1:479168768-479268516 GCA_007115665.2 Sequoiadendron giganteum | reverse complement strand
GGTTTCAAGAATTGGTCTTGAGGAGGCCTATTTGTTGTAGCCCCTGACATAGACCTTTACTTCGTTCCTGCCCAAACTTTCCAAACAACTTAAAAAAAAATTTCACGTTCGAATACCCTTTTGGATTTTCTAAAGGATTCAAAAGATTCTATACTCTTAAGTCCTCCGTACACTAGTTTCCTATTATCTAGGTTAAATAGGGCTATTAGGCCTAGTTTGTAGGACCCCACTGGTTTTCTTGCTCAAACCTCAGTCAAATTGATTGATAGAACCTCAATCCTTCTAGCATGTTAGGATATGTCTATACCCTACCTGGAACTGTACTTTTTTCGTACTGTATCTCAATCCCCTGCCTAAATTCTTCAATTCATTACTATCAAACCTCTAATCGGGCATTCTAAGCTCGCCTAAGACTTGACATTAAACACAGTTGTTCCACTCTCCATGACTCCTAACTCTACATATGTATAGACCAATGGCTCCCCTAATACATCCATCTACCCTCAGGAAAATCCTGTGACTAGGTTTCATGGGGGAGCCATAAAAACACAAGCTGGTCAGGACAGGATTAGTAAAACCCTTAAATCTTAACCTATCTATGCAGGACACTAAAACAGCTTAAATCAGCTTACTTGTAGAATGAAAAAAGTTTAATACTATCCCATGAACATGAATCTATCACTAAATCAAAACATCCAATTCACTTAGTATCACTATCACTCAATAACACTTAGAGTTCACATAAAAACAGAAATTGCAAAGCTATCTTCTATTCCAAAAACTTGATTACAATCTCCCTCTTTCTTGAATTCGAGCCTGCTTCATATTAGATGCCATTCACCATGTTTGTAGGGTATGTTGGTTGATCCCCCACTCCTATCCTTTAGGGGATCCTATGTAACCGACTTGCATGCAACATTTTCCATAATGGTAACTGTTGTCACGATAATTTTGTAACAACATTTGGCAACTCTGTCATTATGCCACCTTCCTAACTCTTAGGACCTCTATCTCCTATATTTCAAGTAACCAACACCATTAAAGGCCTCATGGCATCTTTCTAACATCATTCATGTGTTTAGAACACATTTAAGACTCAAATCCCAACTTAAGCTACTAAGGCTAAGCAATGTAAAAACTATTAACAATGACTAACTTTGGTGACCTTAGTCCTAATGACTAACTCACCTAGCCACAACAATGACCTTCTAAGGTCCAAAACAAACATACAATTACTCTGACTTGGCTAATTTCAGATACAAGCCCAAAATATCCTAACTATGGAGGTTAGCGTAGGTGTGCTCCTGCACCAAAGATTAATTAGAATACATTTTACATTTGGTTTTTTTGTATATTGTACTTATAAATTAAGGTCGTATACCATGGTAATTAACTAATTATATGTCATTTGTGAATTTCATTTTTTTTTTTATACAATTGGTCGAGAGTGGGATGCACTACATTTGTATGTCAAAACAATCTTGATTGGATGACGATATGGATTGAACGATGTCAACAATCTGGTCGCGCATTAACATGGGAAGGTGTGGATTCATTGGTTAAAGAAGCTCATCGTAATGGAGATTCCAATGTTACACCAAGGGCAATTGATTTAGCATACGGTTTAAGAGATAAATAGGTATGTATAAATATATTAATCACCCATATTATTTAATTATTTTCAATTATATTGATGTATATATATGTTGATATTTTTTTCTTTGCATACATTCAACCAAGAATAAATATGTTTATCAATTGACAATATTGCAATAAGTTTTGCATGTTTGACATATTGTAGGTGAAACACCACAAGGCTATGTGGTGCAATGGTCATAAATTTCGAATCAAAAAGTTGGATGACTAGAAGAAAACTTGTGATTCTGGCATAACTGCAGTCTTCCAGGTGACTAATGTTTCATCTAGAAGCGACATACATCCAGAAGTCTCAGAAAATCAATACTATGGGATTTTGGATGATATACTTGAGTGTGACTTTAAGTCCTTCAAATTAGTTTTGTTCGTCATCCTATGGTACAGGCTACGATTGAATGAAAATGATCCCGAGATAACTGTTATTGAACATGATAATGGATTTACCATGGTTAATACAAGGTATTTTGAGTGAGCTAGAAATGAGCCCTATGTTCTTCCAAGCCAATGTGAGCAGGTATTTTACTCAGAGCTTCTAGGTAAAGCGGGTTGGTCATATGTTGTTAGACATGATCCAAGAGGAAGGCCGATAAAGTATAATGTGGTGGAAGAAGAAGATACTGAAGAAATAGAAGATGATTTAGATTATGATCAGGATCAACAGTTAGTTGATGATGTGCCTGACAAAGATGTCGAAGAGGAGGAACTAGATCATGATGATGTAGGAATTAATGTTCATGAAGATGATATCCGTGTGGATGATGACATTATCGAAACTGATATCAATGACGATGATGATGATATGACCAATCCTTACAATGTTGAATCTGGATCAGATGATATAGACAAAGAGTTGGATGAAGAAGAAGATCAATGACATCAATTTGTATTGTCTATTTGATATTAATTTCTTGAAAGAATTATATTTGACTTATGTGGTTACATAATTAATTTATGATGTTTTTAATTTTAATTATATTTGAATTATATTAGAATATGTTCAGTTAACATATGTAAAAAATAAAATGGATAAACCAAAAGATGAAAGCATGAGACCACTGCCTTGTTGGGTGTATGGAGTCTAATAAAGATCTATAAAAGTGTAATCTATGATGGAAATAATTCAAAGTGTTTGGCGCACAGATGTAGTTTATAACTTGTATAAATGTGTAAGTAAATGACTGAAAAACTCTACTTGATATAGAATGACAATCCTAGTTATGTGATTCTTCTTATTGATACAATTAATACTCTTTAGTTACTATGATTGACTAGGAGGGTTTAATCTTTACTTGAAAGAACCAAATAATCACATCACATAAATACAACAAATGTGTATCGGTAAACTGAATATATATATATATATGCTTGATATATCAATTTAAACAATAGAAAAGCATCAATAGTATCAACTACTTCGAGCATGAGATGATTACAACGACATTTCACCACATAAGATAGTCATTTAATTTGCAATTTGGCAGCAAGCTCTAAGCTAAGACAAACAGACACAGAACCTTACAAACACATACGATTTAGGCTAGTTCCATATACTATTGGGGAGTCGAATTAATTCACAAATATTTAGATTTCCATAATAGGTTCAAACACATAACATATAAGATCTCTGACAATATTGCATTACCACAATGTCAATTTCTATCCTAACTCAATACTTCTTATCAAATCCCCTTACAAACATATCCATCTATGACTCCATCCAAGCATTTTAATTTACTCTTTGAATTAAAGCAAAAATGGAAATCATACACACCATGATAACAGTGAGATGAATGCCATAACCCTTGATTATATTATTCAAAATTGTGATATGTTTATACAAAGGAGAGCCATGAGCTCTAAATATATCATTATAACTAAAATGCTAGTACTATCACGAAACATCAAACCTTCATGCTGTTGGAACTATCAAATTTTGACAAATTCATTATTTCTTCATGATTATTAGTCTCCGAAAAAGATTCATAATGCAGAAAAAATATCCTCACATAGCATATTTTACCAAAATCCGATTTAAAATTGTGCCATAATGCCCCATAAATTTCATCTAACATTAAAATCTTTACATATGAAAATATCGACATAAGTTGATGTAGGTCTCATCAATGATAATATACATATCCTAAATGTATCGGCAAGACATAGCAAAGGTCACACCGATCAAGTTATACATAGAGAGAATGTGGGTTTCTATATCTTATCAGCAAGACAAAAAGTATCGGCGAGACGATGTAAGTTCACATCGAGCTAACTTACCTTTTGCCGATTGGAGTAACGTAAAGTCTATCGGAGAGACTTTGGTCATCAGAGAGAGATTTTAAAACATTGCCCGTAGCGTTATTAGTCTTGCCGATAAAGCAAGGGGAGGACTCACTCGGTGAGACAAATGATGCCGGGGAGAATTCAGAAAGTCTTACCGACCCCTCGGGTTACACTAATAGAACTGAGCATATGAAGACAATGCGCATGGTCTCGCTGAAGAAAAAGTGTATCGGTGAGACATGTCACCGTGGGGAGATCTAAGAGACATCACAACAAGTATTATTCTATTGCCAAAACAAATTGCTTGGTCTCGGTGACATACTCGATAAAGTGAACATCTCGGTGAGACAAAGTACTTTCGGAGTAAGGAAAAGAACCGTTGGCCCGATTCATTAAGTCTGAGCAATAGTTGTTTCGGTGAAAGTCATGGCGATATAAAAGCAAAAGGAAAGAAACTATCGAGGAGACTTATGATGTCGAGGAAACTGCAAGACATCATGGCAGGTGGGTGATCGTTGAATCCTGATGTGATAGCGAGAATTTCAAAAAAAAAACTTACAGCATTCATGTCTCGATCTGTAAAAGACATTAATGGTGCCACGAAGCGTAGGAGATTTTGCATATTAGGGTATGATCAATTGAAATCATTGTCTCATAGAATTCAAAGCGAAGGAGAGCAAGGGAACTAGTAGAGCAATTAAGGAATTCACCTGGCTTGAGTTTAAAAGAAGTTACAGTAAGTTTCTCATCTTCTCAGAATTCGTAAAAATTTGAATTATGGAAGGCACTGGTTCAGGAAAATTAAAGGGAAGAAAACTCGGGGAGGGAAGCCAATCAAAAGGAGAAAAGCAAAAGACTGAGTTGCAACTAGAAGGTACTGAAAGGAAGCTAAATCAAGACCTCATAGACCTGTTACCTGGTTCTAGACCTAAAGCTAGGCGTTCTGCACAGCTCAAAGCGGAAGTTGAAAAATTGGATGACAGATGCAAATTTATAGGTGATGTTTGGACTCCAATTAGAGGCTATGAGTTATTCAATTTCCATTACCATAGGAGAAATTGCTTTGAGCCAGTATGCAATCCATGGAGGCTCAATTTAGGGAAATTAGTGTACCCTAATATTTTTATTAACATTGAACTAGTAAAATTGTTGGCCGAACACTATGATTTGAAAAAGAAAGCTATATGTGATTTGTCAGGGAATCCATTGATACATGTATCTGAGAATGCAATTGCTGAGGTTTTCAGAATGGAGGGAATATGTAGTGACAAAGTAGTGAGTGAAGAGCTTGATAGTGAGTTCAGAAGGATGGAAACCATTTATAAAGGGTGGAGGTTACCTCTACACAGAATTAAGTGTCATGGAAAACCTACTCCAATGGAAGATAGTGAGGGGCCACCCTTTCATGTAGACCTCTTAGAACCTTACCTAAAATATACTTACTACTTAGTAGGATAGGTATTAGGGATGGAGGTACCTGAGCATATGGTGGTTGTGCCCATGGTGATTTCTGTAGACATTCAGTACCACAATTCCAGATCATTTCACTATGTTGCACATGTTTTTAAGGAGCTAGATGCGGGTTTGATGGCAATAAAGAGTGGTGCTTTTGTTCTCCATCTCATAAATTACTCACTGCTGATGCACTTAGTGTTGTATTTTGGACAAGAGTTAGGTTTATGGCCCCAGGAGCTGAGGATTTCACAATCCAACAAGGAAGGTAGGCCATTGCCTATTCAATTATGGACTGCTATTTGGGACAGCAGGTTTGCCAATTCAAATTTTTTGCATTTTGAAGAATTCTTTGTGAAACCCTTGTGTAGATTTTTTAGCCATCCTTGTGATTATTCTTTATCTGAACAAGTAAAAAGGTTTCTTAGGCCTAGAGATTACAATGGACCAATTAACCACAACTGGGGGGATTGGTATTGCTTAGAGAATGCCACAATGATTAGGGTTTATGGCTTTGAGGATAAACCTTTCATTTTTCCCAAAACTGTCCCTGATAGAATTGCATACCTTGAAATTGTTAGGAAAATGGATTACTCCAGTGTTATGAACTTAAGTTCATATGGGAAATAGGCTTTTATGCCCAGTAAATTGTGTTTTAGTGATTTCACTGTATTAGCCAAGGAAGGTTATGATCTGATTCTAGACAAATTATTGCACTACAACATGAGCAGAGCACCAGTGAGAAAGAACTTTGATCCAGAAGGGTATATCCACTCTACCAGACAAAAAGTAAATCTCAGAGGGCACCATCATGTGCCCTTTAAATATGATGACATAATAAAAAACCTAGAGGTAGAGGAAGCTGAAATTGTGATTGAAAAACATAATCAGGAGTTGGTGGATGTTGAGTTGTTATCCTCCATTAAGGGGATTTCAGAAATAGACAGGCCACAAAGCTCATCTGGGAAAGTTTCAAGAATGAAGACTCAGGAGTATGCCTATGTTTCCAGAGAAACAAATGTTGAGGAAACCATGGATGTAGATACAAGACATGAAGACTATAGGTCTTTCATATCAGATCATGAATTTATAAAGACCTCGGAGTTTAAGACATTTTTATATAAGCAAAAAGGGAAAGACATAAGGGGACAGGTTGACAATGTCACTCCAGGGAATGAGGATAAATTGTTAAAAATCTTAAAGGATGAAGTGGACAAAGAGATGATTGACATGACCCCTGAAAAGGGGAGGGAGTTGCTTGAAAAGGCAGGTGTTATGATTTTTCCAAGTTTGGATATGAATTTTGCATTAGTTTTTGTTAGTTTCTTAAAAGATAGCAATGCTACCCACAAGCTCAGTATAGAGAAGGTGACAGAGGTATACATAGGATCAAGATACAATACTGATGATGAAACATTGATGATTTGGGCCTTGTATTCTCCTCACAAGAAATCAATTGTTATTGATACTGAAAAGGCATTCGGACATGTCATGACCCTGAAGGTTGGGGAGGTTGATCTTATAGCAACTGCTGATATTAGGATAAATATAGCCAAGTTGAATAAAGCCCAAATCCAAGCATTGATAAGGGAAAGGGAGATGTACAAAACCAATAATGAGAGGATGTTGAGAGAGAATGAATGCTTGAAAGACTTGGTACGTGGTGTAATAGAACCAACAAGGATGCTCACTCAAGGTGAGAGTTCATAGAAAAAAGACCATTGGGAAGGGTCAATTGCATACTTTCAAGGGAGAATGGATGCATTTTTTGCAATAATAAAAAAAGGAAGGTTGTTTTAACCACTTGGTTAAATAAACTCTGGGGAAAACATTCACAGTACGTAGATGCAATAAAGGAACACATGAGAGTGGATAGCAGAATTCAGGAAAGAATTGAGGAATTGGAGGAGGACACTACTAGTAATGAAGAGATTCAAAAATATGCCAATTGTATTATGGATAGGCACATGGATTTCTATGTGGAGTTACAAGGGGATATGCAGGAATTGACAGAGGTTACCGAAGATAGATTCACCAAGTTATGTGATCATGAAGGGAAAATGAAGGAAGTGACTACATGGAAAAGTGAGTGCAAAACAATACTCCAAGGGATGCTAGAGATAGCCACTATGAAAGATGTGATATTGGATGCAACATGTGAGCAAAATGAGCAAATGATAATGATGGAGATTGTGATCCATGATGCGTTGGGAGATGCCGACACTCATGAGCACCAGGATTATACGGAGCATATGTCTGTAGTCCATTTGTGGCTCAAGAGAAATTAGTTAATAGTGGATTTTTTAAACCTTTTATGCTTTAAACCTTTTTGAAAAGGCACGTCCTTTTGTAAATTGATGTATAAGTATCTGTTGTTGGATAAATTTAAGGGGTAGAAGATAGAATTAGAATAGGATAGACTGCTGTAAGCATTAAATTTTCAGAAATGATGACATTCAAGGAGACTATGTTGCATGTATGAACTTTGAAGGAGATAATGAAAGACTGTTGATTTAGTGGCTTCATTCTAGTATCAATTGTTTGCTCGATTCTTGCGATTATTTGATTGTCTCCAATTTGATGTTTTTTGGTTGTTTAAATTGAAGTATCAAGTATATATTCTATTTATCAGTACACATTTGTTGTTTTTGTTTGATTTGGTTTATTGGATTCTTTAAAGAAGAATTAAAATTCCTTTCAATAAATTACAGTAATTTGGGAATGCCACTTGGATCATTAAGAAGAATCAGATTATTAGATTTGATATTCTGCCTCAACTAGGGTTTATCATTTACACTCTTGCATGTTTATACCAGTTGTAAACTCATAGTTATATGCCAAACAATTAGATAACCTGCTAGATAGAAACCATTCATTAAAGGCTTTCATTTGACTCTGTTTTACCCAATAAGGCACTGGTCTCCCTTATTTACGTTACATTAGTTTTATTCATTTCATTTAACATCTCTTAATTGAACATATTAATTCATACCTTGATATTGCATATACAATTTATACCAAAGTAGGATCATATCTTTCCACTATTAAATTTCCGTTTGTGGATAGTTAGATCAAGTAGGAAACATAAATTGAACATATTAATTTAGTATAAGAGTCAACCAATCATAAGGAAAACATAATATGAAGATTAATTTTCTCAAATCTTGTGGTTGTAGATGCCCTTTTGAAATCTATGCAAAATGTGGCAGGATAGGCAAAGCTCATGAACTATTTGACACAATGCCTCGAATAATTGTAATCTCATGGAATACACTCTAATTAGAAAAGTCTCATCACTGCCCTCATAACAATCTATCAAATTTTTTTAGTGTCTATTGTGTTATACCCAATTTGGGACATGGGGTATAACAAAATAGACACTAAAATAAATTGAGAGATTACAATTCTTTGAGACATTTTGTCAAATAGTTCACAAGCTTTTTCTATCCTTGCACATTCTATATAAATTTTAAAAGGGCATCTACAACCACAACATTTGAAAAAAATCATCTTCATATTATGCTTTGATGGATGTCTATACCTTGTTCCAAATCTCCCATATTAAGGAAACTGATAAGGATTTTGGTGCAGGTTGTGTTGGTGTTTAAAAGACAATCCATGTAGAGGTTGCAGATATCTAAGAGGTAGCCAACCCCTATCGAGGACAACTACAACCACTAATGGCCAACTAATGAGAGTCAGTAAAGGACTGACTTCTCCTACACTTTTGGCTCTGTAGGACCAAGGTGGGTAAACCTAAACGTGTTCACATGAATGTCTCATGATTGGTAAGAACACTTCCTGTGTACAGATTACAATTCCTACAACCTCAAAGGGATAGTGATCATCTCAAGGTTTTGGCAGACCAGAGAATGACTACCAATACCAAAGAGCAACAGAACTGACCCACTTATTTGTTACAATACCTCCCTGAGGAGGACAAGGTTGTATTCAAGTGTTTTTTGTTCAGTATTTGGATATGCTTGCTTAGAACCTACAGTCTTGAACTAATAAAATGAAACAAACATTATCTAGTGCTTCATCCATAGGGCAACAGAGTCATACAGAACAAAATCTTGATACGATGAACCCATCTCATATAGCATTACTATCATGAGATATTTTAGCATATTAAGATAGTACTTCTTCAAGCATATTGAGTATATACAACCATGAACATGTAACTTATTTTTCAAGCATTTGATTAACTCTTTGAGTTAAAGCAAGAAAATGAATCACATTTTTAATTAACTATTGAAACTGAACAGATGAATCATTGATAAAGCTATTCATAATCCATGGCACACACCCAGGAGAGTAAACCATCTTAATTTTATAGTTTTCTTTCGATATAAGTAATTAAAAAAGCATATCACACTAATCTATATATAAACCTAACCCCAGGATGACTTCCTGAAACAAAATGTTCATAACACTTTAACAATAAAGAGGACTGTATAACTTCCAAGCGTCAGATTGCAAAATTTTTCTAACCCTTCACAATGAGCCATGAAATATCCTTTATAGAATAGGAGAGCAACAAGCATTAGGCTACATTGTGACAACAAATTGAATTTCAGCACCAAAATGAAATTCAAATTTACATTCCTTGTCATAATGATACCGTGCATGAACAAAGGAATCAAAACGGTTATGAAATAACCAGTCGAAAAAAAAAATTTCTTGCAAAGCACATGCACGTCCATATCCACATCCACATCCACTTGATAGAACAACAAGAGAAGACAAGACACGTCCAACGGACCCACTACTAGTAATCATGAAGAAGCAACATGGCCCCAGTATAAGCAACCGCTCCGAGTTCGAGCCTACGATAGCGATGGCACCACCTCCTCTTTACCAACCTTGCAAGCACATTCCCAAACTAGACCTGGTGCTAATGCAGACACTAGCTCAATTTCTAGAACCTCCTCATCCACTACCATAAGATCGACCAAGGAAGCCAAATAGTACCGATAATCAGAATCAGTCTCAGATTCATCAGAATCCGAGATGATTATCGGGGATGAACAATGTACTGGCCTCTTCCTAGTGTTCCTAATAATAGCCTTGCGAGACATGGGAAAATCAGATTTCTTCATGACTGGTGAAGCCAACCTTGCACTCCTTCACTTAACTGATTTACTCATGATAGAAATAGAGCACAACCACAAATAGAAGAAAAACCTTACTGCACTTAGACACAAGAGAATGTAATGCTGATTACATACAATTCAGTTAGCATTTATAGAGCAAGCCAGTATGTAGGGTACAATTACTTGAAGGCGATTCAAGCACTTGCACAGTTAATGATCTGAATAACTATGAATACCCTCAATAGGATGGCACTATTCGCACACAGGAGGAAATCAAGTGGAGATCCTCGGGAGAAAAGAAACCTATATCATTAATGACACGAGCAACAACCAAGTAATACATGCCACGTGGGCAACCCACACAATTCTTCCCTATAAATGATCCGCCGATTTGGGAGGCACTTTAACAAATGGAGGGTGGAGATCAAGTCAATGGATGCTATCAATCCACGTTGACGCCTTCAGAAAACATATCCAATCAAAAACCTGCAGAAGAATAGACCCATACCGCACAATGGGTCCCATATAATCCCACTAGCATGAAAAGAAAAGCCATGTGCCACTCCCTCACGAACCTCGCAACACTCTCCCGGATATTTACTCTGCCCATGCGAGGTGTGTGAGAGATCATGATTACCTCATTATTGATGGCTATTACCGGTGAAAATATGACCCCATATCATATTGAACACCTCGGGAAGAAAACCCATTCATCCATTCACTCCACGTGGCCGTATCTCGCGAACCTCGCACTACTTTGATGACGCCAGTAGACAAACACATAATTTTTGATGTAGTATCCAATTCAAAGGATGATGTTACAATTTAGGGTTATGATTGGGTATTTAATTAGGGTTAGGATTTAGTGTTCAGGTTAGTGTTAGGTTTAGAGTTAGGGTTAGGGTTAGGAAAATAATGTTAGGATTAGGGTTAGATTAGGGTTTATGTTTTATGGTTAGGGTTAGATTTAGAGTTTTGGTTATGGTTGGGATTAGATATAAAATTAGGGTTAGGGTTTAGTATTACAATTAGGGATTATAGTATTAGGGTTATATCTAGAATGAAGTTTTAGGGTTATTGTAATTATGATTAAGGGTTGTTTTTATATTTGGCTTAGAGTTGGGGTTAGGATTAGGGCCAGGGATAGGGCTAGGGTTAAGTTTAGGGATAGGTTTAGGGTTATTAGAGTGAATGCAACTAATTAATAAAATAAATAATATTTAGGGTTAGGTAATTAGGGTTAGGGTTGGGGTTAGAGTTTTGGTTGTGGTTAGGGTTATAAAGATAGGATAAAGGTGAGGGTTAGGGTCAAGGTTAAGGTTTTGAGAGAAAGGGTTAGGTTATGATTTGGATTACCCTAAACTCTAACCATAACCATAAACCTAATCCCAAACCTAACCCTAAAGAAAACACATAACCTAACCCTATATAACCCTATTCAACATTGGTGCTTCAACCATTCATTCAAAGCTAAGAATTTGAAAGCAACATTCATTTGTAATATAATTAATCATTTAACAATATTATAATTATTATTAATCTAATACAATATTAATATTATTAATAATATACCAATAATATTAATAATCTAATATAATTACTATTAATCTATATATAGATTATATATAATCTTAATATATCAAATATATCATTATAATTCATATAATGTAATATAATATTGTTATATAATATATTAATATTATAACATTACTATTAATCAAAGTGATTTAATATTTATGTCAACTTTTAGTACATTATATGACAGGTTACTAAAGCGGCTCCGAGATGCATGTGCTCAAAATCGACGGTGATGTTATAATCTTGATGAAAAGTTGCTTGACGGTTATGTTCAGTGCTAGTGACTTCTCAAACAAAAGAAGATGTGATTTTGGCCCTATTAGGAGAAGATTTAAAAGTTGATTCTAGAGCTAAGAAAAATTATCATATTAAATTATGAAGCCCCTTTCTTTGGCAAGGAGATTCCATGTGTGTTCAAAAATTCTTGTTGCACACATTTCCATTACTCATGTTGCTAAGAACCTTGCAAATCCTCATATTTGAAGATTGAAAAAATCCAAAGGTATATTTTATGGTCTCCCTTTAACCAAGTAAAATGGTTTCAAAAAGTATCCTAGGAGTTTTATTATTTCCGTCATGACTATAATAGGTTTGGCTTACTTTATATTAACTACTCTAAATGGCGCCATAATAGGCTTTTCTTGCTTTATATTCACTACTCTAAATGGCACCATAATATTTTAAATTTAATTAACATACTCTAAAACCTAACTAAAGCAGGTTGTAGCTCATCAAATTGGACAAGTGAAAGGTCAATACCAGCACTGAGGAAGACTTTGGAGGAGTGAAAACAAGGTCAATACCAGCGCCGAGGACCAGGTTGAGGGCACTCAGGGAAAATCGACGACCAAGGGACAATGAGTACTTGTAAGTTTGGCACCCCCATTCTCTTTAACCTGCAATTTTCATGCCTAGTTTCCAAAGATCTTCTCGCACATTGGCCCCCCCATTCTCGTAAAATGGTATAAGATAAGACAGAAAAAATAAAATAGCTTTGTCTTTCACATTTTTATAGTGATTACTAGAGGCACATAGACCAATTCTTCATAATAGATGAATTTGATCATACTTTTCCAATGATGCAATAGTTCAACTTTGGGGTGTATCATTTAGGCAATAGTTCAACTTTGGGGTTCATCATTTAGGCAATAACAGATCCCTACTCTTTCCATATGCTCTTTCCTTTCTATTTCTTCAAATGTATAGTTTATGTCTTATATTGTATTGAAATAGTTATTCCCACAACTTGTGTGGGACACCATACATTTGTAATTATCAATAAAAGACATTTGTCAAAATTTTGTGCAATCTTTCTCTTGTATACATTAATGAACTGCAATTCATTTGACAATACTTTTGTGTATATGAATGGAACTTAGTAGAATTGAATGTGTACCTTTATCTTTATTTTTGAAAAAACTATCCCAACTTTACTTGATTGAGTTAAAAGCTAAATTAGGTAAAAAAATTGGTGACATATTCTATATGTTTGCCTGCTAAACATCCTCACCAGTTGCCTAAACTTATCCATTGGGCATGGTGTCGACTCTTGGAACTTGAAAAGACTTGAGAAATATTCTTGCATAATGTTGTAACTCATCCAAAATAGTGCATAATGTTGGCATTTTTTACAACCCAAGTAGAACCTACAGAAGCTTCTATGAGCTTGCCATACTCAATTTTAAAAGTCATGAAGGCACCGTGAGAACTTAACTAGAAAAATGCAACAAAATTGTTATCTCTCCTACACTTCAAACTCTGTAAGATCCAGGAGGGTATCCCTAAAATATATTGTCATTCATGATGAGAATGATTTGCTCTATGTGGATAAACAATAGATAAATTCTAGTCTATGTTTAAACAAGATAATCCTTCAAGAAATTGGCTATTTCTCAGGAGAATTCAGCTCTTATTTAGCAAGGAATTGAAATAACACCTAAGTGTGTTTTTATGAAATATTCGAGTGAAATTGCCTGAAGGTATAACAAAAAATATAAGAACAATAAGCAGTCAGAGTACCAGTGCCATATCCTAAAGCACATAGTCAAATTGGAAACTGAACTACAGCATAACTTTCATCTAGAGCATCTATTATCTGTATGTAAGGCATTACCATCCATTCATCAATATATGAATCTATTACTCTTTAGCAAATCCTATGTGCTAATTTGCATGAACTTATTGAACAACTAAAGCATTTAATAGGTCCATTGAACTAGAGCTATAGTCAAACATAATCCACAAGAAATGACAAATGAAATTTAACAAACATCATCTTTGATAAAATTTTCATTAAAAATTCATGCAAATTATTACAATAGGAGAGAAAATAGACTCAAAACAATCACAAGATTTGCATAAGTATGCTCCAAAACCCCATGATTTACTAAGTTCCCAAACAGACTCAAAGCTTCAAAAAACTGGACATATTCATTTCTCTCTCTCTACTTGATTCTTCTCTTATGTATCTTAAGTAATTTCAACAGACCTATTTCTCGGCCCAGAATTCCCTTTTATAAAAACAAGGGAGCAAACAAGCTTTAGGCCGGAGGATACACATGTCCATTTTTTACTGGACCGCTAATTCCTAATCAGATATCTTTACATCATTTGCTTGGTAAGAGAAGAAAAGCTTAAAATAAAATGATGATTAATTTGTTACGGAGGAAATGAAAGCATGGTTCCAAGTATTGATTCCCTGACACCAAAGCATCTTTTAACCGCTCCATGTGCTGATTTTATTTGCACAATTTGTACTTGAATCCGGGAAGAGAATGCATTTCAAAATATAATACCATAGGCTAGACCTATATTTTACATGACCGAATTGCAGCTCTCATCCCCATTATTTATAGTTCAAGTTCATCAATAAACATCTTTTTCCATGACTCAAAATCTTCCTCCGACGACCAATTGAAAGCCACCACCTGGTCCACCATTTTTCGATAAGGTACATACTTTATCATTAATGATGTGGCTGTCTTGTCAAAATTCTCCAAGAAACTAATGACAAGTGATAAATTCTCTAAATTGTTCTCTAACATGCGAATATCAACATTTTTGCATATCTCATGAGTTTGGGCGGTCATTATATTATTTATTTGCTCCTTCCATTCCTACAAAGGCTTGACACTATTCTGACTATGCAAAATATGAGGTAGTGGAGTCAAATCTTTTCCATCATAAATATCCTTTAGTGCTTTGATTTTGGACTCCCTAGGAGCAGCAGACCCCTGGAATTTTTGCTCAACAATAGTCTTAACAAATTGATATGTTGTCATGACTGTAGGATACTTATTCCCATGCTTCTTTGCTCCAACTGCCATAAATTTCAATTTTTCCATTCTAGGGCCCCATCTATTTAGCAAAGGGATAGCCAATTCTCTATCCCTTGGAAACAACTCAAGTTCTTGCAGCATCAAGGCATAATTCGCATGAACACCATTCAACTTACTCTAGACCCGTTTATGTAGATGCCTTAACATAGTATCAACAATTTCTGAATTATTCCTTCTTGCTGCATCTCGGATTTGATTTACCATCTCCTTATATTCTTCAATCTACTGGAGTAACTTTTCCCTAGAAGGATCTTCGCTTGAGGTACTGGCCTTCTCAACCACAATAGGCACTTGTCCCATATTATACAGGACCATAGCCCAAGATTGAACCTATGCAAGATGTTGGGGTTGATCAATTGGTGGGTCAGCAATAATTTGGCTAGAGCTAACCTGCTTTTGGGATCTCAAGATTTCCATTTGTTGCCTTAATAAGGCCATTTCCATTTCCATTTTTTCCACCCTTTGTTGACTCTTATTATACTCAATAATAATGTCATTGTACTGGTTCCTCAGAGTATATCAATTTTTAGTTAAATCCTCCACGGTTGCCCTAGTAAATTTGGAAACATTCACAACCATGTCAACAACCTCCAAGGCAGGGGTATCAGCAACTCTCTTCACAATCAAATGACCACTAAAATCAGATGTTTCAATGATAATATGTTTTTGAGACCTTGTAGATAGTGACCATATTGCCAGAGAATCACACTCTTCACTGAAAGCTGATCCTTTAAGTGCTAATGCCGCCTCCTCCTCTGTTGCAAGAAGCGGTTTATTTTCCCTTCTTACTGTATCAAATACTACAGCATCAGCAATATCCTATTCAAGGAGTAGCAATATCCCACACTTTTGAACCAATGTTCTGCCCTATTCTAGTGTGATTTCCTTAAACCTCTCCTTCAATTGTACTCTGACCTTTGATTGAATTACTTGCTCTAGAAGCTCTGGGTGCAAACTTCTCTCATGTGCTACCTACTTAGTATAAGATGAGAGTTGAGCTCTCCATACAAAATCTTCAAAAGCATGGGTATGGATAAAAGAGTCATCCATCATGAATTCTTTGCAGGCTTCAATTCTCAAATCATCACTATTTGTAATTCCTTTAATCTCATCCTTCCCCAATCTTAGGGTGATGGCTCCTAAGCTCATTGCAATGTCAGTCGGATCTAGTGGCATTTCTGGATTTATTTCATCTGGAGTTACAATAATATCCTCCTCATCATTACCTTTCTGGCCAACATCCCCCATACTATCAGTTCTAGGCCTCTTTGGAGATGATGTGCTAATCTGTTCTGAACTCTTCGGAGGCAAATCTAGATCAATAATACTAGATACTGATTTCTTTAGGATGGATGATGCACCACTAATCATAACTTCCTCTGTCCTATTTCTCTTCCTTCTTGAAAACACTTTTATTTTCCCTTGAGGCTTGTAGGTAGGCCTTTCTTTGATTCTTATCTCAGGGTGCTGCTCAATAACATGTGACTTTCCCTTTCCTTCTACAATCCTTTCCTCCTTCAAGACTCCTACTATGCTCTCAAAATTATTAAGAACATAGATTGCCCTACTGAGCTCATCTTTAGCATCAGGTATAGGATCAAAACTAGGTATTTTCTCCTGTTTACTTCTTACCATTTTTGAATAGGCAATGTACATTGCCTTTCTCTCATCCTATAAGTCCTCATCAAAAATATTCTTAATGATATCTTCAGGATAGTAGAAATTGTGAACAAAGGTTCCAGTCTGATGTCTAGCCTTGATTTGGGAGATAAAACCCTTAGGATCATAATTCCTAGGGCGTATAGTATTCAATCTATATGGCTTGAGTAACAAGTGTAAATTTCTCCACCCTCCCTTTATCATAACAAAATCTGCCAAAGCTATATATTTAGGGAAAAAGGTTCCTTTCTTGTGTTCAGTAGGCAAATGGAAATCTTGAGATGCTCCCAATTGCCTCATAATCTCTACAAAACAAAGTTTGAGAGGAACTTCTTTAGGTAGGACAGACGGGATGGCATTAGTGCCAAAGACCCTAAAGATTGTAGTATTGTGATTGGGGATAATATCACCCCAATTGTGGGTTAGATTCAGCTCAGGCCTCCTCTCCATAGGTCTTAGAAATTTGTGAATTTCTTTTGGAATCCTGGGTGGATCAACAACTAAAGCCTTCCTTAACTTAGATCCAAAAATATTATGAAAGGTGACATAATCAAACTTATGATCATTTTTGTCTAAGACTCTAGTCCAATATTGGATAGGCATTTCAATATCTCCTTCCATCTTCTTCAACTCCATATCTTTTTCAAATACCTTCTGACCCCTATATAAAAACATATGAATCAACAGCGAAAACCATCTGAATTTTACCTAATTCTTTCCCAGCTTCAAAGTTGCTAAGCCAGAATCTATGTTCTCTGCAAGGTAAGTGGAAAAGTCATATACCACATTATAACCAGGGTGTTGGAGGTTGACAGCCATATACATTATCTCTATAGGCATAGTCTTCTTTAGGTCAATCCCCAAAACTTGACATAGTGCACAGATGGTCTTCTTGAAATGAGGGGTGAAGTAGTCTACCGGGAAAGGTTCACACTAATTCTTGTCAATAACAACCTTTTTCTAATTCTTCCCTCTTCCCGACATAGCCAAATGGGGTATCAAAAGGGATATCCTTATCAAACCCTTAGTGTTTTTGTATTCTTCCCCGAAGACCCCCAATTTGATGGGAATCATATCCTGGCTCCATTCATGTAAGCCAAAAATATCTACAATTTCCTCTCTGGTTACTTTAATCATAGGCTTGCCAAGATGTGTTCTGACAATTCGAGTCACAGGATCGTACCTTGCATCAATATCTTTTAATAAGTCTACATCTTCATAGACATTCTGTACCACCAGCTTACCCAATTCCAATCTCCATGGATTACACAAAGGAACAGACAAATTTCTAATTCCAAACCAATTGGAAAAGAGCTGCCAACTAGTGTACGACAATTTGGCATCATGGATTGTACATTGTTTGTCCATTAAACCTTCATGAGTCACGGGTCCATAGAACAATATCCTTCCTTCTTGCTTCTGGCTCGTAGAAGGTTTCAACAGATCAATAATATCTTGTGAGTAACCCCTAGGCATAGCCTCGGGACCAACAATTCATGCCTTGGATGCCATATATTTTAAACAAAAGGGGATTTGAACTAGGGTTTTCTTAAAGAAAAACAAATAATTACACCCTATTCTCGACTGCCATTACAGAAAAGTTTTTTATATGCACACAAATCACTAGCAATGACCTATATAAGCTCTAACAACCAATTCGCTTAACAATTCACTAGGAATCGAAAAGGACACAATCACTAATTATTCAATAGGCAACGCTAATATATTCTGAAATTACAAAAGAAGGCATTCGTATCACTTATTGTTTATTTTGCAGAGCGTCAACTGTCACGATAATTGAGAACTGAGATAATAGCTGCTTTTCTAAACACTGAGGAATTCTTATAAACTAGAATGCAACACTGAAATAGCAATCCACTGGTTATTTAGCATTTAATTATGCAGGCTGAGTCAAACTTGACCATTACTATTCGCTCGTGCAAGATAGAACAGCTATAGTACAACACCAGTTTGTTTGAAAACACACCGTTGATCAAAGATACATTGGCCAGACAGACGGTCCATATTTGGTCAACAACAGTTTGAAAATGACACATCCTCCTTCCAGTCAGCAAGCGAGCAAAAATATTGCCCATTAGGTACCACATCAGCATGGAACGGGTCCCACCTCATTCATTAATCGATAACATCGGCGCCCACACATCAACACATTGCGTACCTCACAACATTATTGAAATTGAAGTTTTAATTGCACGAGGTCAATGAGGGATGGCCCAGATGCATCAGATAGTACACATTTGTCAGCATCATCACCCGTCCATTAGTCAGCACTCAAAAAATGGCCCCACCAAGTTACACAATAGGTGGCAGCATCTCGCAAGCCTTGCAGCATTTTATGTGACGCAAGCACAAACCTTGCGAGGTGTGTGATGAATGGTCAAGATCGCAATTCCTGCATCCATTGGATAATACAAATTTTCACATGCGAAATAGTTACCTTAAAGAAAGGGGACCACTAGGCAAACGGGGAAATAACCCATGGGGTCAAAAACTAATTCAAAGGCTACATTGTAAAGATTAATAGGCCGAAAACCACAGGGACACATAAGTCAAAATGCAAAACCGAAAGGATAGGTAAAAGGGTCCGGTGAAGTGATGACCAAAAGGGATAAAACATGACTTAAGTGACTGAGTACTACTGATAGCAAGTCAACGGCCAGAAAGAAAAAAACCCCAAATACCAGACCAGTAGAAAAATAATGAAGATAAAATCACCCCAAAGGGAAGGAAAATAAAAGCTCCATCACATAACACCTACTAACCATATTCAACCTATCAAATGACTCAAAACAAACTAACTGTACAAACAATACTTATTCACTTAAAACAAATACTATCCTAACCTAGACTAACTGAGGAAAGGAATACCTAAATAAAACCATTAACTGGTTCATGAAAGTAGCTACCCTTTCTTTCCAGCTTGTAATGCTCCATATTTTTGTGAGCATCAAAGAGGAAATGAAGAAATGATAGATGTTTAACCAACTATTGCAATGCCTCATAAATGGAGAAAACAAATCCACAAATCCACTTACCATTCATGTTATCTTAAAATGGATAGGGTAGTAGGATAGAGTCCTCATGCTTGGGTGCAATAATGACTTGCGATGCATTGATAGTTTCCATCCTAGTTAGATGCCTGATAGGACATCCCCTTGAAAGCTTTAGATTGGTTTTTCCTTTTTCCTCTTTTAGTGTGATCATATCCTTCATCTTACTCTTATGGTGCTCTTGTGGTACAAGAAATTGATTTGGAACTTCATGATTTTCTTCTTCTTTCAAAGAACCCAATAAGGTTGATATAATATTATCATGACTGCATTCTTCAAACCTTTCTACCTTTTTTATGGTTGTCCTGTTTCATGGCTAAGTTTATACAAGAGAGAAGGAAAAATAGCTTGCTTTTATTGATTGAAAGGTAAAAATACAACTAAGTACAAGTCCATGAAAATGAGTTACAATGCTATATTTTTCTTGAAAGCTCCAAAAATGAGCTACAATACTTGCTAAAAGAAGAAAGAACTAACTCCAAACTATCATTTGAAGTTACTTTATGCTTGCAAAGACATTGCACAAAGACGTTAAGTAGATTTGATTTGTTATGGACACATTTGGATGGTAGTAACAATAACTTGCAATCTATCAAGACTTGATTACCTTATAACCTGTCAATTTCTAGTAATGAAATGATAAATTAATCATAATGTCACCTTCGGATCACATCACCATGAAAGAACTTCATCCAACATCCTTATGAGTGCAGGCCCCACAAAATAGGTATTTGTCATATTTGTCTTCCTCAAGCAAAGGAAATTCAGGAAGAGAAGAGGAAAGCGAGACATGTAGTAGGTCTAAAAGAGGGAGATCAACTAGAGGTCAAAAGATTAGAAGAAAATTCTGTAAACGCATGGAATTTTTTCTTACTGAAGGGAGGTCATGTTCTTATGATGATGAGAGCATAGGTGACATCGAGGTGCCCTTGAGGTACAAACATCTATGGAAACAATGGGTACCCAAGGAACTTCCTCCAATAAACACTGATCTTTGTGTCAATGAAAGGATATATCGCATAGCACCATCATCATTACATGGTTTGGGCCTATTTTGCATGGATGATATAAAATTCTGTTACGACAAAGTTACTGAGTTGATGGATTATGTTGGACCCTATTACAGTTACAAAGATTGGATGTAGCTGGTTCGATATACACGAAGTATGCGTAGGTATGCACTATCAGCAAATTATATACAACTAAAAGATAAGGATCAAAATAAAGGAGTGGCTAGGTATATTGACAGGAGGCCAAAAGCATCAGGGAATATTGTAGGGTTTATAAATAGTACACGACCTAGGTCAACAAATAAGCAACCCAATTGTCTATTCGAGGTGCGAGAGGGAAACTGTGTATTCGTATGTGCGATAAAATCAATAACTGCAGGGGAAGAGTTGCTAATCAATTACAATTTGAATCACTTAGATACAAACACAATTACTATGGGGGTGGTATGTACTATATATATACCATTTTACCTAACCTCCAATTAATGACTCCAATATACCATTTTATTATTATGTTTTTTTTCGTAAGTCTATTGGTTTCATTTCGGTAATGTTTTTTATATTTAATTTTTGTCACAGTGGGACATTGATCATATGAGGAAGGCTCTAGCCCAGAGCACAGATCGTGATCCATCTTCAGGTGCTTCTATCCAATAGGTTTACGTCATTGTAATTGTACAAATTAGATACGAGCAAAAATTTTTATTATTATGTTTTTTTCATGAGCTTATTGGGTTAATTTTGATAATGTTTTTAATATTCTTGTTGCAGTTGGCTAATCAGGGAAAGGCACCAATAGTACAAGAGAGCATCCATATGGAGGTGCAGTCACTATTATGCGATGATGACATCGCATTTTCCACAAACCCTGTGGATATGATGAGGAAGGCCCAAAAAAAATGCAATCAAGAAATCCTTCAGTTGGTATTCATAGTGCCTCAAACAGATGAGATAAGAGGAAGGGTTAAAATATTGTCTCAGAGAGCACAAAACTTGGAAGTAAGCTGTCATGAGATATTTAATTATAACATAAGTTCATTCATGGTTTTACATTTTGTACTCTTTTATGTCATGAACTAAAATATGTGTTGTTTTTACAGGATTATTTGCGTCCTCATGATCATGTTGCTGGGCATGATCAAGGTACTGCAAGTGTTTCCCAAGAAGTAGGGGATGGTACAAGTGTCAATCCTAATCTTCCTGCACATACAACACATCATCCAACCCCATCATCTGTGCCTATATTGTCGTCTGAAATGTCGGAAACACATACCATGCAAGCATTCGGTAGTCCACCCTCTCGCAATGAACACATGCCACTACATGTGTCAGTACCTATGGATGCAGAGGCCACTACTACTGGTGATGTTTTAGCAGCATTTCCTGGATCTTCTTGTATTACTAGTATGGGAACATTGCTAGTCACATTTGTGGTGACCGAGGATTTCCTTCCCATAAAGATAGAGAAGGTCCCAGGTACTTTAAAATGTTTTAATTATTATTATTATTTTTTTAAGTAAGTGCTAACAGTGGGGATATCACCCTATTATATTGATTTACAAAATGACAATATTTGCCTACATTATAATTGTAGGAAATGATGTTTTTTATAAACATCTAAGTGATATTTCATTGGAGCTCTTCGGGCCCACCATACGTAAACTGTGGAATGCCCAAAATCAAGATTTAAAAGATGAGCTCATTAATCGTTTAGTTGTGTTGTTCGGTGATAAAATATTCAACCGAACCAAGGTCCTTAAGAAAGTTGGTACCTATCTAGAGTACGTGAGGGACCAATATAGGTCACATTTAGAGAAGAACAGAAAGTATGAGCATCCCCCCATGATTCTGAAAAGGGAGTGGAAGGACTTGGTGTCGGATGGAAAGGAGAATGCTGAAAAGAAGAAAGGAAAGATACTACCAGGCCAAGGAAGGTATGTAATACTATCAACAATTTAATTATATATTGATTAATCTTTCTTTTTACATAATCTAACGTATTTTAAATTTTTCATAGGCTACTTGACACATCGAAGGCAACAAAGGCAAGACTAGAAAAACACGGCAGCACAAACTTGGCTCTAGTGGTTATATGAAAGTAGCCACATGATTTGTAAGTATCAATAAATAAAATATTGCATCCAAATAATAAATTGCAAACAATTTTGGTTTTATCACATCATAGAAGCAAAATTCATGATCGCATGCAAAAATGCAGGGCTTTGATTTCAACAGAGTGCCCACACAAGAGGACCTAAAGATTGCCTTCAACCAAGGCTATGGAGCCTTGACTGAACAGCTAAGAGTCTCGACTGGGCAAACACAATCTTCCACTGCATCCAACACGTAGGTAAATAAACTCAATAAAGTTTATTTCAAATTGAATACTTGTGCAATCTTTTCAATATTAATTTCCACCATAATAATGTGCCTATTTTTTTTACATAGATAAGCAATGGTAATCTTGCACATGACATTGGAATGTAGCCTGGTGAGGGTGGAGCACAACCTGCTGATAAAGGCCATGGTGTGCATCCCGATACTAGATGTATTCATGTGCTATACAAAACACAATATGGATTAATACAATTAAACATCTTTAATTGCATTTAGTGTATTAATGAATGTAACCTTTCGTGTTTCAACTTTAGAGCATGTAGAGCATGATCAACATGTTGAGCATGATCAGGCTAGACAAGATCAGGAACATGATGTGGCTCCATCAAGTAAGCAGGACCACTCTAATGTTCTTTTAAACATTTTCAATTGCAATTGGTGTATTAATTAATGTAATCTTTTGTGTTTCAACTCCAGATCAGGATTTAGAGGGTGTTCAACATGTTGAGCATGAGGCTATAAGACAATATCAGGAACATGATGTGGCCCAATCAGGTAAAGAGCACCACTCTGATGTTCTTTTAATTAATGAAATATGTGTAACAATAATAATAAAACATATCAATTTAACATTTCTTTGCTATTGCAGCAGACCCCCCCTTGTAGCCACGTCCACGCGATTGTGAGTACACAACTAGGCATACATTAAGATCACGAGCAGAGCTCGAAACAACTCAAGGGGGGACAGATGATTTTGAAAATGATACTCCACTTCAGCTTTTTTTAGCTGCAAAAAAGAAAAGAAAAAAAAAGTGATTGTAATCATATTATGACAGCCATATTTTTGATAATATGTAAAAACTGAAAAAATGAAATATGTTAATGAATGAATTTGAATATGTTAATGAAAAAATGTTATATGTTAATGAATGAATGTTATATGTTATTAATGGATGAATGAATGAATGTTATATGCTATTAATGGATGAATGAATGATTAATGTTATATGATTGGGTATGGGGAATTGAAAGTGATGTGAGGGGGGGCGGGGAAGGGCCAAATGAGCTTCCACCTTCATGTGGTTGGCCCTATTAAGTAGATATTGTTAAACTACTCTCAAAACAAAGAGAAGCTCAAAAAGGTAAGTAATGCACTTTTTAATATAAGAAATGCATCGTTTGAAGCATCAAACCAATCTGGAAAGATGAAAGAAAGTGCTAAATTTTCACTATGAACATTATGTTGTGTGTGGATTTGGTTTCAAAGCTCTATTGATGGCGATGGCTTGTATGACAGCCAAGAAAATAGTTATCATTATTGCTACTACAAACATGCCTCAAATCACTGTAATAGTCTTGATCTTTCAACGAATAGGTTTTTAAAAAAAAATGTACTTTCTCGTCGAATTTACGACGAATCAAAAAAACGTCCAATGGATTTGCAATGTATCCAATGAAGTTTCGCCGTAATGACTTACCTATTTCATCACTCGTTCGATGAACTTCTATCGCTATTTCAATCTAAACTATGTCGCCAAGATTCCTGCTGATGTAATCTTATCGGTGTCATATAGCTGCTCGGGTAGACCTTCAAAACTTACTCCGATGATATATGTCTTGCCGATATGCTTCCCTTGATGAGACAATATGTGTATCTAGCCGATGAAAAGTTATCGCTGAGATAAAAAACCTGTCCTCCCAATATATCTTCTCAGGCAATTTTGATCACTGTAATAGTCTTCATCTTTCACCGATATGCCTACATTTCAACGAATAGGTTTTTAAAAAAAAGTGCACTTTCTCGTCGATTTTACGACAAACCTCAAAAAGTGTCTGACGAATTTGCAATGTATCTGACAAAGTTTCACCGTAATGACTTGCCTATTTCGTCACTCGTTCGACAAACTTCTGTCTCTATTTCAATATAAATTATGTCACCAAGACTCATGCCGAAGTAAGCTTATCGGCGTCATATAGTTGCTCGGTAGACATTCAGAACTTACTCTGATTATATATGTCTTACTGATATGCTTTCCTCGGTGAGACAATATGTCTATCTCACCGATGAAAAGTTATCATTGAGACAAAAAACCAGTCCTCTCGATATATCTTCTCAGGCAATTTTGATCGATGTAATAGTCTTGATCTTTCAATGAATAGGTTTTTTTTTAAAAAGTGCACTTTCTCGTCGAATATACGATGAACCGCAAAAACATCTGACGAATTTGCAATCTATCCGATGAAGTTTCACCGTAATGACTTGCCTATTTTGTCGCTCGTTCGACGAACTTCTGTTGCTATTTCAATCTAAATTATGTCTCAAAGACTCCTGCTGATGTAATCTTATCAGCGTCATATAGCTGCTCGGGTAGACCTTCAGAACTTACTCCAATAATATATGTCTTGTCGATATGCTTCCCTCATGCTTTGTCGATGAGACAAGATGTGTATCTCGACGATGAAAAGTGATCACTGAGACAAAAATCCAGTCCTCCCGAAATATCTTCTTAGGGAATTTTGATCGCTATAACAATATTGATCTCTCAACGATATTGCCAATACGTCAAATTTGTGTCATAATGGCGATGGACGTATGTTGTTAATCCGACGGTTTGGCGAAGGTCTGCCTCCCGTCATCCAGGCACTATTCATCATGCGATCGATGAAGTTGGCGATGTGGTTCAGACGAGCGTGAGTCGTGAGGTCGACATTTTGCAACCTGTCGAGATGTAGACGAAATTTGAGCAATGACGTTGAATTTTGTTAATCGTCAGCCGATCGACAATGTTTCGTCGAGATTTCGACGAAAGGCCATCAGAAACTGGGGTCAAATCCTATAGTGCCAATGTAATACTACTGCTGATTACACCGACAAAGGTAAAATCAATCCTAATTGGCTAGGCCCCTATGTGGTTGATATGAATTATGGATCTGGTGCTTATACCTTAACCGAGTGTGATGACACTCCTCTTAAAGACCCCATTAATTCCGCACATTTGCATAGGTATTATGTCTAATCCCCTTTTGAATGGTATCAATTATAGAGCAGCATTGTTAATGCTATTGGATTCTATCCTATTGTCTTTCTCATTGCTTCATTCTTGAAAAATCATTATGCATGTGTCTTGAACACTAAAGTGATTATTTAATTCATTTTTATAATTATTTTAGATTTCATACTATTCATTTTTCCCTCTTGTGTGTTATGTTACTTTAAAATGATAAGTGCATAACATATTTAATTTTTATTCTATATCTAACATACGCTCTACACATGTTTTAATTAGATCACATACAATTTTTTGAATCATGTTGTCATTAATTAAATACTCTCACAAAGGCTTTTGATTAATCAAATTGTCATTTAACATCTAAAAAAATCAATTACACCATATAAAATTAAAATGCATATATATATACATCTATCAAAAGTATTTTCTACATATCATCATAGTATACATGTCACTGAGGACTATGATTACCATATCCTTTGGGATCTGGTACTCTTGCTACATCAATAGTAGGCCGCTAGGAGACGATTGTGCGTGATCATGATCGCGATCCACCAAATCTGAGCATGAACTCCATCCCCTCCATCCATGTGAGTGTCACCCAGTGATCACCTGCTAGTTGATCCCTCTCTACCTATAGTCGTGCTACCTCTCTATCTAGTCTCTACACCTCTGTTGGAGTCTGTGATGGTTGTGGTTGTGGTGCAACTTTGACTTGGTAGATTTGTCTCCTCAGGCCCTCATAAGCTACCCACAATCTCGTGAAAGGTCTCAACGTCTCTAGATCTCACTCCACAATTAGTGGGGGTGCATTTCAAATTCCATATCCTCTTCGTCAAAAGATGTCAACACTATCTTCACAACTACCAGACAGTAGAGCTCTCGCCAATCCTTTGAGGGCCCTACAAAATTGAAAAAAAATACAATCAGTACACATCATGATATATATATACATCAAATCATACATCAAATAATATCGTACATATATCAAAATTAAATATCATCACCTATATCTCTGGTGGGATGAGAAATGTCCACCTCATCCTATGTAGGGGGCATGTATGACATACTTGCTTCCCCTTAGCTATATGTACTGGCACCTACTACCGCTCGTGTCTGGGATCTAGTCATATTTATAGGTGAGACCTCTCCTTGCTCATATCGGTCCTTGGCTGCTGCCTCATCATCATCACTTAAGGGTGGCTCCTTAACTCTATCCTCCTCCTCCCCCTCCTCATCCTACTCCTCATCCTCCTCCTCTCCCTCTTATATATCATAATTTGGGTCTACATCCTCATCATACTCCTCATCAATAATATTGGTAAATATATCAATAGCCTTGTAGTGTGTCTCCTCAGCTCTATCCTCCCTCTCTCTCTCATCCCCCTCATTGGGTATAGGTCATGCATCTCCCACTAGCTCATCCATCGAAAACATTGAATTTGGTCATGATGCCATCCACCACTCCTGATGATCCCATGAGGCACCAACACCATCTGCATCATCCATCGGTGGCTGATCATGATTAGAATAGTTAGAGTCACTTTAGAAGACATTGTCTAGTGTGAACTCCATTGTATCGCCCGACCTTCAGGCACTCTAAAGGGATCTTCTAAAAGATGACCATGGATGGGGTGGTGTTTGTACCTGTCCAAACTATCTCATCACTTGATCATAATAAAAAGGCTGCACTATGTGATCATATTGCCCCACCAAAATTTTTTCCATCTATAACCTCCTTAGCTGTCTGGTGTGATTTGGCCACTGTAGTACAAGCTAGTATGGCCTCCACAAGATATCATCCTTATCTAGTCAGTCGAATCTCTTCCTCCAAAAGTGTACATCACCGTACTGCCATAGTCATCAAAGTGGGTAACCAAATGCTTATGGGTAGCCTACCATTGTCGAACATGGGAAGCCAATCGATCTGGTACATGTGATATTCTCTAGAAACCAAACCTGTAGGAGTGTACAATGTACCATGCTATCTAGCTCTCAAAAGAAAAATCAACCTAGATCATTGTACAAATGAGCCAGAATGCACCTTCCCTAGGCCTAAACTATTTGATGCTCTGCTATCCCTCGTACTAAGTGCACCAACCCACCCTCAAGGTTTTTTGCTCATCCATTTGGTAAGACGACCAATGCTACAATATGCATCATGATCCTCGTAACCACTGGTGCTCATGAGTAGAGTAGCATGGCCAGCTCGATCTATCCTACCACTTTGTCATCATGCACTAGTCCATTGAGGTAGTACTGCATGTCTTCCCACTTCTCATTGAAAGAATGACCCCTCTAAAGATACACCCGCTCCCCCCAAATAGGGAATCAGAGTATACGATGAATTTCCTCTAAGGTGATAGTCATCTTGCCCATTGGCAAGTGGAAGGTGCATGTGTTAGCATTCCACCGCTCGCACAATACCATCAACATGGCATCGTGGTACCTCATGGGGGGCATAAGGTATGTGATAGGGAGGTTGGATGAATCAATCATTGATTCATTCTCTAGGTCTTTGTTGGAAGACCTCTAGGGTGTATTTCTCCACCTTGCAACCTATAGGATCTCTTCTTGCCTAGAATCCCCTGGTTCTCCTTGCCAACCCAACTATCAACAAAGCTCCTTCTACCAAGTCAAAACTTGGTGCAATCTTGTAGCACTAGCCTTTAGCCCTTAACCTACCTTAAAGGCTACTAACCTCCAATTTATTGAAATGGTTTCATAGAGGTGTGGAGGTGCTTTCAAAAGATTCTATCCATCATACTAGGGGTATTAGGGATCCACCTAGCTCCATCTACAAGTCGCTTTCACCAAACCCCTTCATTAGGCCTAGAAGCTAGGTCTCCTTCTTCGAGGAATCAGGGATTTTCTCAAAGTTCTTCCAAGTAACACCCAATATTTTCTTGGGATTCCTATTTCATATGCCAACCTCTCAAAGATTCTTGGGGTCTTGGGCCACAACTGGCCGCACAATGCACTAACCTGAAAATGAGCAAACTTAAGGTTTTTTGTAGGCCCTTTCCTAGCTTTACTGCAACTTCCTAGGTTTTCCCCTCACACATGGATTGGTAGGGTCTCCTCCTCTTTACCATATATTGGTAAGACTCATATATTCCTTCTCCAAAAGGAATTTTTGACCCTAAGTTAACACCTTTGCAAATTGAGTACTCTACACTATGGTCTTTCCTAATCGGGCTCTTCTCTGGCTCGCCTAGGAGAAGACTCCATCAATAGCTCCTATTTTTTCAAAGTCCCTAACTCCTAATATATGTACACCCATGGAGTCTAGTCACTAATCCCAAAGGGCCATACAATTTGTATAGTGGGAAAGTGAACTAACACTCCATTCTTTACAAACTACCTAGTTCAGACCAGCAACAGTGTAGAACACAAAACTATTTACAAACAATGCTTGAAACTGAACAAACAAACTATCTAATGCCACACAGTACTCATAGAAGAACTACCCTACATCGTACATGAATTATAGTGCCAAGATCAATCCATTAAAACATCACTTCAATGCAAAAACTAGAAATTTCGAAACAGATTCCACATAAGCTTTCCTTGATTTCAAAAAAACTTAAACAATATGAGATGCTTCCAACCTAACTCCAATGCCAAGGCATCCCATAAATAGGGTCACCAAATCATTTATCCTCTCCCTTGGGCTCTTCTTGGTTGCTTGTAGCTCCAATTGAGCAACATATCAAAAAAATTCAGAAAGTCCTAAAAGTCTGAAACCTCATATTGAGCTAAAACCCTATGACACCTACTCTGTGGTCAACATGACCTTCATCTGATCAATTCACAACAAAAATTCCACTAAGGCTCACACACAAATGAACTAAATTAGATTTCTTAGCTGTCCTAGACAACCTCCTAAACAACCTATGGCAACCTATGGGTGCTCCTGCACTGTTCTTCCCCCTCTGCACAAACACTAAGGAATGTGGGGAGAGATCAATGCCATACTGCTTGAAATGAGCTTCTTCCACCCATGTAGCCTCAGATTATGGTTTTTCTTTCCACTATATGAGGTGTTCCATGTACACCTTGTGCCGAGTAAACTTCTTCACTCTGGATTCCAAGATCCTATCTGCTTGCAACTTGTCCTTAGGAGGTAAGACTACAATACTCACATCCTCCAAGACATCCATACTGTTTAGATTCATATCAGTGACTGGTCCTTTATACTTGATCAAGTCAGCTACATTAAACATTGGTGAAATACTTAAGTCTATAAGAAGCTCCACCTTGTAAGCATTATTTCCATACTTAGCTATTACTTTACATGGTCCCACTCTCTTCATCAATAACTTAGTTGGTACTCCTTTCTGTAATCTAGATTTGTTGAGATGGACCATGACATAGTCACCTACTATAAATTGGATATCTTTCCTAGATATATCCACCTTAGTTTTCAATTTGCAAGTAGCCTCTGTGATTGTTTTCTTCACTTGCTCCTGAATCTCCTTCATGGTCTAAGAGAAATCCTCTGCATGGCCACTCCTATGCTCCATAGCTCCTAGATATCTAAGCTCACACACACCTCTTGGGTGCATACCATATACTATCTCAAAAGGACTCCTACCTATGGTCTTGTTCACATTTTCATTGTAGGCATATTCAACTTGTGATATGACCAAGTCCCATGTCTATCCATACTCCTTGGTTAGGAATCTTAGAAGGTTACCTAAAACTCTATTTATCACCTCAGTTTGTCCATCTGTCTGAGGATGGTAAGCTGATCCAAAAGATAAGTTAGTACCCAGTCTGCTCCATAGAGTTTTCCAAAAATGACTCATAAACTTCACATCTCTTTATGAGACAATGCTTAATGGCAATCCATGGATCCTCACAATCTCTTTGAAGAAGAGAGGAGCAATATAAATAGCATCATGGGTGGTCTTGCAAGGAAAAAAGTGACTCATTTTACTAAACCTATCTACCACCACATAAACAGTATCAAACCCTGACTTAGTTTTAGGGAGTCCTACCACAAAGTCCATGCTCATGCATTCCCATGGTCTGTTGGGAATAGGTAGAGATTGATACAAACCTGCATTGCTAGCTCCCCCCTTGGATTTCATACAAACTACACACTGCTCCACATACCTTCTGACATTCCTTGGCAACTTGGGCCAATAATAGAACCTCTACACTAATTCCATTGTCTTGTTGATACCAAAATGACCACTAAGACTACCATTGTGCTTCTCCTGGATGAGATTCTCTCTCATTAAATCTTTGGGAACACACAACTAATTCCACTTGAACAAAAGTCCACTTTGCAATGTATACTCTAAGAATTGACTATGAAAATGATTCTCAAAATCAAAACAAACCTTATATGCTTTAGAGAAGTCTTCATCTTCTCCATAGAGATCCTTGAAACTATCTATCCCAATGCTTTTGAATTGAATCTCCTGTACTGTTAGCAACCTCCTACTTAGTGCATCTGCCACCTTGTTCAACTGTCCCTTCTTGTGTTTGATAGTAAAGGTGAAATCTTGGAGGTACTCCATCCATTTCAAGTGCCTATTACTTAACTTTTCTTGTGTGTTGATGTAGCTAAGTGCCTAGTTATCCATGAACACTACAAACTCCTTAGGTAGGAGACAATGTCTCCACTTCCTAAGAAACTACACTAGAGGATATAACTCTAAGTCATAAGTAGAATACTTATTTTTAGCCTCATTGAGCTTTTCACTAAAGAAAGTTATAGGCCTGCCTTCTTGGCTTAGTACTCCTCCTACTGCAATTCCATTGGCATCACACTCCACTGTGAATAGCTTATCAAATCTAGGTAACAAAAGGATGGGTTGAGTTACCACTTCTTGTTTCAACTTCTCAAAACCCTTCTCTACTTCAACAGTCCATTTAAACTTAGTCTTTAGGCCACCCTTGATAGTATCAAGCACTGGTGCACAAATGCCACCAAAGTTTCTTATAAAATTTTTGTAAAACTGAGCTAACCCATGAAAACTCCTTACCTCTGTTCCGGTGGTTGGTGTGGGCCAATTTAGGATAGCTTCCACCTTGCTTGGGTCCATCTTCAATGATCCTTGGGATACTAAAAACCCTAAATACACAAGCTCTTGCTTGAAGAACTCACACTTTTTTAGGTTGATGGCTAACCTCTCCTCCTGCAACCTTTTAAGAACCATCTCCACATGCTTCAAATGTTCCTCTACTATCTTACTAAAGATGAGTATATCATCTAGATACACTACCACAAATATCCCTGTGAAATCCTTAAGCACTTCATTCATGAGCCTCATGAATGTGCTAGGGGCATTTGAGAGGCCAAATGGCATAACTCTCCACTCATACAGCCCATCAGTTGTCTTAAAGGTTGTCTTCCATTCATCCCCATCTTTGATTCTAATCTGGTGGTATCCACTCTTGAGATCCAACTTAGTGAAGTACTTTGCCCCTCCAAGACAGTCCATCAAATCCTCTATCCTAGGAATAGGAAACCTATATCTGATTGTAATCCTATTGATATCCCTAGAGTAAGTTAAAAGCCTCCACTTACTACATTTCTTGGTTGCTAAGACCACTGGTACTACACATGGACTGATGCTCTTCCTGATTAGTCCTTGGTCTAATAACTCCTATACTTGCCTAGCCACTTCTAGGTTATGGTTTGGTGTGAGTTTATAGGCTGATTTTTTTGGCAATGAAGCCCCTAGTATGAAGTAAATATGATGACTGATAGCTCTCTTTGGAGGTAATGTTTCTGGTGTCCCATCACTGACTATGTCCTTGAACTTCTCAAGTAACTTCTAGAACTCTCCTACTATAACTATCTTCTTAGTCTTGTCTTCTTCCTTGGGTTGCACCATAATAACATATCCTTCACCTCCTTGCTGAAGAGTCTTGATAAAATCCTTGCCACTACTTAACAAGACACTAGGGGTCTTTGATTGTACCTCTTCTTCATCTAATAGTGACTGTAACTTGAATGTTTTACCATCCTTCTTGAATGAGATGGTGTTCTCCTTTCCATCATAGATAGCTCCTCTATCATATTGTCATGGCCTACCCAATAGAAGATGGCATGCATCCATAGGAAACACATCACAAACAAATTTGTCTTTGTATCCTCCAATGGAGAATTCCACTAATGTCTGCTCATTCACAAGAACACTTTGCCTTTTATTTAGCCATGTCACCTTGTAAGGATTAGTATGGGGCATCTTGTCCAATTTTAACTTCCTCACTGCTTCCTCTGAGATGATGTTATCAGTAAACCCTGAATCTGCTATAACTTTGCACACCTTCCCAAGTATTTTGCATCTCACTCTAAACAAGGCTCTCCTTTGCTTTGGCTCCTCCTTGACTGTTTGTCTAATTAGAACCCTTTCTAACATCAAGTTCTCCCCCATTTTTGACTCAATATCATTAACCTCTAGAGATTTGACACTCATAGTGTCTTCTTTAGCATATGCTACTCTCTTTTCTGTGTGAGAAGAAGATGCTTTCTTCGGGCACCTACAAGAAGGATGTCCCACTTGGCCATAGTTATAACACTTCATGCTAGCAAAATAAGAGTTACTTCTGCCTACACCTATTCCTATGTTAGAACCTCCTTGAGATCCTCTACCTCTGCCACAACCTCCTCTAGAAGTTGTTTTAATTCCATGCTCTATGAGTTTAGAATCTCCTTGAATTCTTTGTTCAGTCCCTCTACCTTGGTATCCACCTCTATGTCCTCTTTGATCTCTGCCTTTTCCTCTGCTCTTGGAAGCTTTATCTTGTTTCCTCTTACTTTTCTCTTCAATCTTTATAGCCAACTGATAACATTGGTGTACTATTTTGGGACTTAGAAGATTCATCTCCTCTTGTATGTTCCACTTCAACCTATTAAGGTATCTAACCACCTTAAGTCTTTCATCCTCCGATACATTAGACCTCATGCAAAGTTTTTGAAACTCCTCTATATAGGAATTTACATCTTGGTCTCTTTGTCTCAAGCTCTATCTTTTCTTATGAAATTTAATTTCATAGCCATCTGGCATGTATGCCTCTCTCACTTTGGCAACCATTCCCTTCCAAGTGGAAATAGGTTTCTTGCCTTCCTTTTCTCTCTCTGTCTGAATGAACTTCCACCATGTCAAAGCATAACCTCTCAATCTTGATTTGGCCACCTTTACCTTCTGTGCTTCACTGACTCCATCAAACTCAAAATGGTTTTCCATTCCCTCTATCCAATCCATGACTAGATCTGCTTCCAATTTTCAACTAAACAATGGTATGCCTTCAAGTGCTTTTCCACTCATAGCCTTCAATGCCTTCAAGAAAGGCTCTTCTTGCAAAATAGGATCAGGTTCAGGGATCTTGTCTTCCTCTGCAACCTCTTCACTCCAGGATACTCTTCCTTCCAACTTATCATTGACCTCATCAGTCTTGGTCTGCACATTACTCATTGGTTCCTCAAGTTGGGCTATTCTTTCCCTCAATAGCCTATTGTCTTCCTCCTGATCTTCAACCTTCTTGGACAATTCTATATTTGTCACCATGATTGTAGAACCACTAGACTCAATATCTGACATACAATAGTCAGTCCCAAATCTTTTGTTGCTCTGATACCAATCCAATAGGGAGGTTGGATGAATCAATCATTTATTCATGCTCTAGTTCTTTCTTGAAAGACCTCTAGGGTGTCTTTCTCCACCTTGCAACCTATAGGATCTCTTCTTTCCTAGAATCCCCTGGTTCTCCTTGCCAACCCAACTATCAACAAAGTTCCTTCTACCAAGTCAAAGCTTGGTGCAATCTTGTAGCACTAGCCTTTAGCCCCTAACCTACCTTAAAGGCTACTAACCTCCAATTTATTGAAATGGTTTCACAGAGGTGTGGAGGTTCTTTCAAAAGCTTCTATCCATCCTACTAGGGGTATTAGGGATCCACCTAGCTCCATCTGTAGGTCGCTTTCACTAAACCCCTTCATTAGGCCTAGAAGCTAGGTCTCCTTCTCCGAGGAATCAGGGTTTTTCTCAAATTTCTTCCAAGTAACCCCCAATATTTTCTTGGGATTCTTGGTTCATATTCCCACCTCTCAAAGATTCTTGGGGTCTTGGGCCACAACTGGCCGTACAATGCCCTAACCTGAAAATGAGCAAACTTAAGGTTTTTTGTAGGCCCTTTCTTGGCTTTTCTGCAACTTCCTAGGTTTTCCCCTCACACATGGATTTGTAGGGTCTCCTCCTCTTTACCATAGCTTGGTAAGACTCATATCTTCCTTCTCCAAAAGGAATTTTTGTCCCTAAGTTAACATCTCTACAAATTGAGTACTCTGCACTATGGTCTTTCCTAACCGGGCTCTTCTCTAGCTCGCCTAGGAGAAGACTCCATCAATAGCTCTTGTGTTTTCAAAGTCTCAAGATCCTACTATATGTACACCCATGGATTCTAGTCACTAATACCAAAGGGCCATACAATTTGTACGGTGGGAAAGTGAACTAACACTCCATTCTTTACAAACTGCTTGGTTCAGACCAGCAACAGTGTAGAACACAAAACTATTTACAAACACTGCTTGAAACTAAATAAAAATACTATCTAATGCCACACAGTACTCATAGAACAACTACCCTACATCATACATGAATTATAGTTCCAAGATCAATCCATTAAAACATCACTTCAATGCAAAAACCAGAAATTTTAAAACAGATTCCACATAAGCTTTCCTTGATTTCAAAAAAAACTTAAACAATATGAAATGCTTCCAACCTGACTCCAATGCCGAGGCATCCCATAAATAGGGTCACCAAATCATTTATCCTCTCCCTTGGGCTCTTCTTGGTTGCTTGTAGCTCTAATTGAGCAACATTTCAAAAAAAATCAAAAAGTCCTAAAAGTCCTAAACCTCATATTGAGCTAAAACCCTATGACACCTACTCTATGGTCAACATGACCTTCATCTAATCAATTCACAACAAAAATGCCACTAAGGCTCACACACAAATGAACTAAATTAGATTTCTTAGTTGTCCTAGACAACCTCCTAAACAACCTATGGCAACCTATGGGTGCTCCTACACCAGTATGCCTAGTATATCCCCACCTTCTGTAGATGCTCTATCTCTGGTAATGATAATGAAAGAGCCAAGTCTCTCAAGAAACTCATTTGTCCACTGCCAAGACGTTGATGGGATCAGGTGGGTACCTATACAAATCATCAAAATATGCTATCTAAATCATCTAATCTCTTCAATTCTACCTTAATTCATCATTCAAGTGTGATAATGTTGTTCTAGTGTGCTTTTACTAAGGCCCTAGACACTTTAGAACCCTTTTGGGACAGTTCGTGAAGAAACAGGACACTTTACGAATAAAAGGGACACTTCGCAAAGAAACAAGACATGTTGAGAACAAAAGGGACACTTTCTGAACAAAAGGGAACTTTATGAAAAAAAGGGACACTTTGAATTTATTTTTTCCAAGAACCTAATCTAATCTAAACATGTATTAAATTCATCCCATAATTGAAAAAACACAAAGCAAAGGCTCCAGAATCAACTCACCTCATGTTGTCGATTGTTGTTGGCTCACTAGTCCTACAACATGTCCAATCTAGCAGGAATGAATTCACATGCGATCGACATCCTCTCGTTCTCTCCTCATCACTCTCCAATGCTACAAAAGGTAAATGAGAAATTAAGTGACACATTCCTCCATTTTCATTCCTTTTATTCTATTTCACTTTTTCATTTTCTGCACATTGTACTTTTCCATGTTAGACCTTTTTAGTGTGCTTATTTCTTCAAATCAACATATCGGGTGCAAGGGAACTTCATTTTTTATCTTGTTTGTTGCATAAAAATCATATTTCCAAGCCCTACATCATCACTCACCTATTTTTATGAGGCCTGGTACTTGGAAATTCCCTCTGATATGTGTGTCTTCATTCAACATGGTTAAATAGCTGCCTTGATTCCACCTCTGTAAAGCAAGCAGAATCAAGGGTGGGGCATACATATACCCTCGAATTTAATATTTAGGGATTATATAAGAGGATTTTTAGGACTTCTAACAAATTTTTGTTGCAAGATGTTGTTCCTAACGTTGTGGTTTTGTAGATAACTACATTGTGGACTTCATTCTCTTGCCTTTTAATGAGTATCCTTTTATGAAAATAAGGTGCATTGTTTGTCTAGAGTCCTTTAGCTTACAATTCATGTAAAATCATATGGGTGCTAAACTGGGGGCTAAATATGTCAACAAAAATTGTATACCTTTGAAGGAAAGGACAATTTTTGCTCGTTTTGGTCCTACTTTAGGTCCCCTTTCATCAATTATCACCCTAAAACAACATTTATAGGCCCCTAAGGTTCGTTAGTTTTGAATTTGAGGCTTGATATACCTAAGGAATCATTCAACCCCTGAAAAACAACATAAAAATTATTCAAAAAGCACTAATCTCACTTCAAAATCCCTTAGAGGGACTAGGTCGCCCAAGTTGGTGACCTAGTCCTTTTTGAGTTTTTTTGCATTTTTAAGCAGGAAAATGTATGTTTTGTCAAAAAATTATGATGGGTGTCGGCTTCTTAGGTCAAAATTACCAACAATTAGGTCTTTTTGCTTATAAATACTTGTTTTTATGTCATTTTACCACTCTCTCTTGGTCATTTTTCATAATCAACTTAAAGAATCAAGTGCAAAAAATATTCCTCAAGAAGATTCATCTCTCTCCCTTAGTAAAGTTGAAGCTTTTGGACAACAAACTAGGGATTTTTGTAGGTCTTCAAGCTCACTCTACATTCAAGATCACACATTTCCAAAGGTTGAACATAGATTCCCATGGAGATTCATGGAGAAATCTAGGTTCAGGAGGTGCAACTAGCCACCAAATCACACCTAAAGATTGTTTTCAAAGTGACTCCATCTTATATTTTCAGCCCATCTTTAGATTTGAGGTTTGCATCCTATTTGCATTCCTTTTTACACTCATTTGTAATGTTATAGGGTTTCTAGGGTTGAATTCTTGCATCATTCCAAATATTGTGCATGCATCTTATTCTAGCAAAATAGAATAGGATTTTGTCTTATTTTAGGTTTTCCTAGTTCTAGACACACTTAGGGCTAGGGTTTATGCAAATTTTCTATCTCTTTAGAAGTTTAAATACAAACTAGGGGTTTGAGAAAGGAAAAAACCACATTAGAAACCCAAATATCTTCTACTTTGCAGGTTATTTTGTAGGTCTGAGTCTGAATTACCATGGAGAAATAGTACATAGATCATAGGTCTCCTTGTCCACTTTCAATTTTCTAGAAAAGCTGAAAGGGACTAGGTCACCCATAGTGGTGACCTAGTCCACTGGAGGTTACCGACAGAGACATGCAGATTTGAATACCTAGTTGGCTGAGATGGAATCTGGAATAGTTTTCCTAGAAAGGGACTAGGTCGCCCCACTTGGCGTAAGTGTCCTAGTTGACACAAAACCTAGATTTTTTCAGATTTCCCAAGGCTTCCACAACTTCTTCATTAGTCTACAATAGTTTCCAGGTGCACCCATTTGATCTAATAGGTTATTTTTCTTAGTTTAGTCTTCATTTTATCATTGTTGTATTACATCATGTGTTTAAAAGCAATATAAATTCTCTTAGCTTAAATTGAGCAATTGGGATTCGCTTATCACATTTCAACACATATTCAATCTCTAGCATTGAATGAACCACAAGGTTCAATGCTCCTCACAAAAGGAAATTCCTCTTCCTTCTAAGTGAAAACCCTAGAAAGTTGTAGGGGACTCATTCCTTTACCCCACAAAAAGTGTTAAATTTTGTGGTTCAATTGTATATAGAGGATTTGGGAAATACATGATTATCTTGTAAACTATATGCAAAATAGTGGGGGTATTATCTGACATGCTTATACCCTAAAGATTTCAGTTCTAGATAAATGGTATGTAAGGGAACAAAGTGATCCTCTGTAGTTGATGACTTTATTAGTAAAAAATGTGTAATGAATTTTTAAATGGTCATGTCAGCGAGACAACTTGATCATTGTCAGTGAGGCATCTTGTAACCAATGAGGCATTTATTAAGCCAGTGGGGCATTTTTACGAGTGATTTTTCATCCCTATGAGGATTTTCCACTCATTAAAATATTTGTGTTATGGTTATTTTATAGATGTACATATGATCTTTTTGTTCCTTAATTTACATTACAACATTTGATATGATATTCTTGTGTAATCCCACATGGCTAAATCTAGTGAAGACATGTCCTTGTTTTGATATACTTTGATTCACTGATGTATGCCATTACATTTGAATATATTACTAATTGTTATATAATTAGTCCTCTTATTGTAAACCATTTTATAATTATTTTATTCTATTAAATTATTTGGAAATTAAGGGTTATAACTATTAAGTGAAATTTTTGGATCTTACACTTTAGGTTCTACTTGAAATCTTGCAACCAAGCATAATACATGCATGATATCTGGTCTAGTAGTAGAAAGATACAATAGTCCACCAATCATAGATTTGTACATGCTCTGATCAACTTTAGAAGCTTCATCATCCTTACTTGGTTTACATCTGGTTACCATATGGGTATAGATCAGTTTGGAGTCATCCATTCCAAACTTCTTCAGCAATTCCTTAACATACTTAGATTTTGAATGAATATCCCCTTATCAGTTTGATTCACTTGAAGTCCAAGGAAGAAATTTAACTCACCAATCATAGACATCTCAAACTCTTTTTGCATCCCCTCTACAAATTTCTTACACATACCTTCATTTCCACCAAAGATAATATCATCAACATATACCACAACTATCAAAATTTTGTTTCTCTCAACTTTAAAATAGAGATTGTTGTTAGTAGAGCCTTTTATGAATCCTTGTTGTGTCAAGTATCTATCCAACCTCGCATACCATGCTCTAGGATTTTGTTTAAGTCCATATAGTTCCTTTTCAATTTGTAGACCATGTCCAGTTTTTTTTATAACTAAAATCCTTCTGGTTGTTCCATGTACACCTCTTCTTCCAATTCTCCATTCATAAATGAAGACTTGACATCCATCTAGTACACTTTGAAATATTTATGAGTAGAAAATGCCAAAAACATCTAAATGTCCTCCATTCTTGCCACTGATGCAAATGTCTCTTCAAAATATATTCCTTCAACCTATGAATAACATTTGCATACAAGCCTTTCTTTATTTCTTACCACTTCACCATCTTCATTTAGCTTATTCCTGAATACCCATTTTGAATTAATTACATTCTTGTTCATCGATCTAGGGACTAGTTCCCATGTTTGATTCTTCTCTATCTGTTGCAATTCCTCTTTCATTGCTCTAACCCAACTCTCATCTTTGCATCACTCACAATATTAGGTTCTATTTTAGAAAGTAAAAAAAAATTTACCTCAACCGTTTTTCTTCTTGTATTTACACCTTCACTTATTTCTCCAATTATCTATTCCTCTAGATGGTTCCTCTGTACATATTTAGGAGTCTTAGGAGTAGGTTCCAGAATCTCATCCTCATCACTTTTTTCTTTCTCCTCTTTTTCTTATTCTTGTATTTTCCCATAGATAGGATCATCTGGTTCAACTTCACTTATTTCTACTACTCTATGCATAGCTTCATCAACTTTTACATTTTCACTTTCAACTATTTTCCTCGGTCTTTTATTGAAGCATGTATATGCTTTTCTATTAGTTGAGTATCCAAGGAAAATTCCTTCATCACATCTAGCATAAAACTTTCCAAGATTCTCATCATCTCTTTTAATGTAACATCTACTTCCAAATACTTTAAAGTATTTAACAGTAGGATTCTTACAATTCCATAACTCATAAGGAGTCTTTGTGTTACCTCTCATTTGAAGCCTCTTGAACAATTTGGTTCTTCCTTTCCACAACTCCATTATTCTGATGGGTTCTAGGGGTAGAATAATGTCTCTTTATGCCATGCTCTTCACAAAATGCATTAAACTCACCAAAAGTGAATTCTCCACCTCTATCAGACCTTAATCATTTGGTTCTCAGGTTTACCTCATTCTCTACTCTTGATTTGAACACTTTGAATCTATCTAGAGCTTGAGATTTATCTCTAAGAAAAGTAACCCATGTCATCCTAGAGTAATCATCAATCAAAATCATAAAATTCATGTCACCATTAAGGCTTCTTGTTCTTGTAGGACTGCAAAGGTCTATATGAATCAATTCTAGCATTCTGGTAGATGATTGTTCTTTTCCTTTAAATTTGCATCTTCTTTGTTTTTGAACCAGGGAAAAGATATAATCTAAGAGGGAAAAGAGGATTCCCCTTACTAGGCCCCTAGGGGTTTTCACCTAAGGAGCATTTGGTTTAGGAATGACACTCTTTCCACTTTGGTGATATGACTCTTTTTGGTGATTGCATTCAAAGGAAGGGGTTGAATTGGGTTGTGTTGTGTGTGATGAAGTGTGTCTAAATTTTGAAAAGTAATGAAACTTAAGCTAACTATGAAATGTAAAATAATGTAAATATAAACTTCATGCAATGTAAATTAAATGACCTAAATGTATGCAAACTAGAAAGAAATTGGAAATAACAGTATTGGTGCACCTGGGTATTGAAAGTTGTAGATGAGGAGCTCCAAAATGTTCTGGAATTTGCTGGAAATATTCATAGGGACACTTACGCCAAAATGGGTGACCTAGTCCTTCTGTTGAGAAAATCTACTGGAGTGGGTTGTTTCCAAAAGGGTATCTAGAAATGTCAAAATCCTCGAAAAATAGGTCCAGAGGGACTAGGTCACCATTGTTGGTGACCTAGTCCTCTTCTGAATTTATGAGGATCTACGATTAGAGATTGGAGCCTTTGGTCTACACTTTAGATCTAGATGGGTGTATGGTTCAAATTCTACAAAGGATAGGCTGAAAGAGGTCTCCAAGCTTCAACTAGGGCTTTGTTGACTTGAATGACTTTGATGGGTTGACAAAACCTTCTAGCACCTTTCTCTTTCACAAATCTACATACAACAACCTGCAAATCACAAATGCAAAGAGGAGACAAAGGGTTAGGGTTAGAGAATAGGGGTTTTCCTTGGTCAAACCCCATTTTGATAATCAAATTCAAATGAAATAGAGTGAAAGAAAGAGATGATTGAATGACTAAGAAAATACAAACACTCACCAAATCCTTTGTTGTTGAAGTCTACAACATGGAAGAATTATGTCCAATGGAGGTTGCTTGAGATGCCTTGGTCTTGAATGCTTACTTGTGAATATTGAGTGCAAGAGTGCTTGTGAAGATGAAAATGAACTTAGGGGGGAGCGTAAGAGAGAAAAAATGAAGATGAAAAACCTTATTTATACATGCTATGCCCTAATTTCTCTTAAATCTCACTTGATAGGCCAACACTATGGTTTTGGGGAGAAATTCCTATTAGGTTTATGTTTTAATTTTGAATTTTAAGACAAAAGGGACTAGGTCACCTAAGGTGGCGACCTAGTCCACTTGGGTAAATTCAAGTGGTGGTCGGGAATAAAAAGATGTTAAATGATGTTTATCAGGTTTACCTCCTGAAACACACTTAAGTCAGGCCTAAAAGTATATTAAGGGGTCAAATTAAAACAATAAAAGGGTTAATTGGTTGATGATAAACCTAGGAAAGTATGAAAATTACTTACAACACTTTACAACACTTCAACACAAGGCTTGGAAAAGGGTAAAAAGGGGTTGTTTAGGTGAATTGTGTTGAAAGTGTCTTAGAAAGGTGGGAAGATGTGTTACAACATTTCATAACACCTTTATAAAACACCATTAGATTGTTGTTGATTTGCAAGATTTCAAGACTAAATCAAGGAAAAACAAGGCCAAAATCTAAGGGAAAAGGACAAAATGAGTGAAAAAGTGTCAAAGGCTACACTTTTTGGTGACACATTTAGCCCCCACTTTAGTGAGAGGATGAACTTGCTTCAAACTCACACTAAAGTAGCTGAATCATGCATGTCGAGTGAGATCCAATGTATGTATGCTAGTAAGGTGAGATGACTATGATCAAGAGGGATGATCAAGCCCCCAAGATCAAGATCCCATGGAAAAACCAAACATAAGCACAAAATATCACACAAGGAGTGATGTGAGAAAGTGGAGAGAGGGAAAAAGTCAGATCAAGCTTCGGTCGTTTGTATAGCTAGTTGTGGATCAGATCTAGGTTGTTTGTCCAAAAGAAAAGAGTGTAATCACTCTAGGCCAATGAGACTTCTGATTGTCCATTAGGTAAGAATTCCAAAAGCGGGGTAATAAACATACACCTAGTTGCTATGTACTCACACACAAAAGGGTGGCTATGGGGAAAGTCGTGTCGCTAGTTGGGCTTCCTGCTCAACCATACAAAAGTTATACCTCCTGATAACTTTTGATAAGGAGCCAAAAAAGGAAAGGGTGTGGTTCATGAGACAAGAAAAGCCTTGGATTTTTAGAACTCATGAACAAGCTCAAGATGGCACCACATGCAAGCAAGTTGTGTTATGCAAGATGGCCATGTATGCACAATGCAAAAATACATGTAAAAAGAAAAAATGTAAAAAGAGTGTTCCAAGGAGTCTTATTTAGTTCATGTGAGGTATTTGACTTAGAAAAAATTGTGTCTAATGTCTCCAAGAGAGGACCAATCAAAGGATAGAAAATTCACAACTTAGGGGATGCAGTGCATTGCATCAGGCCACTAAGAGGAATGCAATATGCTAAGGTAAGTCACACTTATGAAGGAACTTACACGCAACACCATCCACAAGGTGAGAAACAAATCGAGGACAAAGAAAAAAAAATAAAAATGAAAAAATAAATAATGCCAATGTATGCCCCCACTTTAAAGGAATTACTCCACATCGTTTTGTGAGCAATTTCTTTAAAGTAGAGAAAGGAAAAATGGAGAAAGAGAGAAAATGACATGAGAGCCTACTTAGAAAGCCCTATGTCAAGTGATAGGTGTCCAAGAAAGGCTACATCATGGAAAGGATATTATGTCACATGAGAGGTAACTTAAGACATGTCATCGACATCCCAAGCTCGCTCTTATTTGTTTATGAAATGTTAACGACTCATCAAAAGAGGCAACAACAAGTGACATACGAGGACAAGGATAATGAAACCTTTACCCCCATTTAGTTCAGGACAAAGGTGAGCCGAATAAGATGAAGGTATATATCAGTGAGAGGAATTAGGTGCCCCACAGAAGGGAGAGCACCAAACTCCATGAGATGTTTGAAGTTTATTGTTTGAAGAAGATGGAGAGAAGGGAGGTAACCCTAAATCTTTCTTGAAAGAGTATAATATTGTAGTTGGTATCATGTGTTCATTGCATCCATGTGCAGGAAGGAGATGGTAGCTGATTCCATAACAATATTTCAAGTTAAATGAAGGGATGGTGTGCTTTGGAGAAGGATTGGTTTCTATAGAAGAACACAAATCCTTGTTAGTGTTATGTGTTATTACCTCATGAGGGATGGGAGTTATATAGCTCCCATCACCACCATGGGGTAATGTTGTTGATGTAGAAGAAATTTGAGCATATAAAACATAGGGTTGTTTTGGTTTAGGTTGTGAGGTTTCACACTCTCCTTTAAAGGGAGGAATAAGACCCCAAGCATTATTATAACTTGTATTTGAAAATGAATTGTGTGTATATGAATATTTGGACCAAGATGGCGAGATTGTGGAAATCTTATTGAAAGGAGGTGTAGATTCTAATGACCCCCAATGATCACGAAAGAGTTTTGTTGTATGAGAAGGGTTAGCATCAAATTGGATAAGTTTTGATCTAGGAATGAAAGGATTAGGGGAGTTTGACATGTTGTGATGAGTTGATTCATAGCTTCATTCATTTGCATCAACCTGTGTATATTTTGTTATTGTGCTCAATTTTCATTGTACAATGAAGGGTAGATGGGACTCCTTTCATAGCATGAATCCATGGTCTCCCTAGGAGAAGATTGTATGGAAGGGGTCCTTGGATGATATGGATAGAGGTAGGAAACACTACAGGTTTGACCTCAATAGGTAGTGTGATCATCCCTAGTGGTTGCCGATTAAAATTGTCAAAGCCATGAATATGAACATGATTAATTTCAATGAGATTTTTGTCCATGCCAAGGTTTTTGAGTAGGTCCTTGCTACAAACATTAATTTCTGCTTCATTTTCTATGAGAGTGTGCCTGATTAGACTTTCATTAATGATCACCTTTATCATCAAGGGATCATTCTTGTGTTGAATTGCAAGTGAGGGTAATTCATGTTTAGGGAATGTGATTTCGGATTGGGTTACCTGCATGGGAGGAGAGGGAGATGTGATATTGTTTGATTTGATGTAAGATTGGATCTCCTCCATCTGTATTTGCAACATTTCTTGAAATAGAAAGTTGATTGTAGGTGAAAGTTGAATAAGATGCCATACAAATATATTAGCAAGAGTCTTTTTAAGGTCCTCAACACTAGGGACTCTAAGTTGAGAAAAGGGTAATGGTGTAGGAATGATGTGTGATCCCCTATATGTTTGAGTCACTAAGTTATAACTTAGTGGCTGCAAAAAATTGTTATGATTAGATTATATCATGGATTTCAAGATATCTCTTAGGTTTTTGTGTGATTCAGTAGTGGGATGGGACTTAGGAGGCTCACTAATTGAAGGAGATCCCACTTGTGTTGTCATAACCTCAAGAATCTTGTCTTTAGTTGTATGATTTTTTGGTGAAGGTGATTAAAATGTCACTTGATGATCTTCTCCTAGGGAAGGTTTAGTGTTTGAAGGATAGGTGTCAAGGTTCACACGTTCTTGCACCATAATAGTCTCCCTAGTGTTGGAAACAGGCGCCTCAACTTCTAGCTTGTACCTCTGAGAAAGACTTGGTAGATTTCTTCATTTTTGACCTTTACCACTTTACCATGGGGAAAAGTTCATAGAGGCACAGTTGCATGGTTTACTGCCTTATCGCAGGCCTCTCTATTTAATCCAGTGGCTGGGCAGTGTTACTACCATACCGTGAAGTCACTCTCCTACCCTATTCATGACACAGTTGACTAGGAGGTTAGAAATAATGTTTACCTCCCTATCACAGGGGGTTGCTTGAAGGTGGTGTGATGATGCAATGAAGGGTGATAGTCAGCAAGAACGTTTACCACCACACCACGGTGGCCTTTCAGCCATGGCGTGGTGGTGTGATAAACCATGACAAAGAGTGCAGGTGGCTATCTCCTTACCACAGAGGTCTTGTGGTCAAGGTGTGGTAGCACGGTGGACTCAACGGTCAGTTCAAGTAGGTTAGCTCCATACTGTGGAGGGATGAGCTAAGCTCGGTGGTGGTGCGGTGAAGGTCACAGATGGGTGGTTGAGTGCCTACCGCCATACCATGGTGGTCTCATTGCTCGATCATGGCATTGCGATGTGTGTACCACAAGCCGCGAAGGCTATCTCTGAGCTGGGCGATAGCGCGGTACACCACACTACCGCAAGGAGCGATGACCAAGTAGTGGTATGACATGTGGTGTGATAATACTTGTTGATTTGACATCACTATTGTAAATCAACAACTGATTGGCTGGTTGCTTTAAGAGGTGAAAGCATTAACTGCAAGGCTCAATTCTACGGTTGATAGAATCTGATTATGGAAAAGAGAATTAATTTTTGGGTGGCCCAATGCATGATTTAGGGTAGTTGATCAGGGATCAGATTTGTTTGTCAAGGAAGGTGTGTAATTAAATACACCCGTTTGATTGGTTGATTGTATGATGCATGTAAGACTTGCAACAGTCTAATGTATTTTTGTAATAGCCACTAAGGGTGATGATGAGTCTAAATTTCATGTATGTTTTAATAGCATTGTAACAGAGAGGGAAGTCAAAGAGAGGTCTGTTAACTTTGTATGTAAACTTTTTACTATAATACAAAGTGATTTCTCTTGGTGCGGTGGGTTTTTTCCTGAAAGGGTTTTCCCACATAAATCTAGTGTCTTCTCTGTCTGTATATTTTTTTTTTGTTACTCTTTTTATCCTATATGTGTGCATCTTAAGTGTACGAAAGTTTGAGAAGGTTTTTTGCACTTCTCTAAGGTTTTAGCATTAGGAAAGCATATTCCGCACCTCTGTTTTTCCTTTCAAGTGGTATCAGAGCCTCGCTAGTTGTGTTATTCTTGTTAGTAGGGCTGGTTTTTTTGCTAATACTATTCCAGTGGGAGTCTTGCAAAGTTAGAACCAAGTTCTATTTGAGATGGTGAGTACATCAAGTAGAGTAGAAATTGAAAAATTCAATGGCAGAAACTTTGAGTTGTGGAAACTCAAAATGGAAGACTTGCTTGTGGATAAAGACCTCTAGGTTGCTATGTCTAGAACTATGCCACAAGGTATAAAACAAGAAGATTGGGATCTTCCAGATTGAAAATCTAGAGGCTTGATAAGACTTTGTCTGGCCAATTTTGTACTCCTGAATGTTCATGAGGAGGAGTCTGCAGCTTCATTATGGAAGAAACTTGGTGATATTTATCAGGGAAAGTCTCTAGTGAAAAAGTTATTCCTTAGGAAGAATTTGTACTCCTTGAAGATGGAAGAAGGAGCATCTGCTGCAAACCATCTGAACTTATTTAATATGAGTGTTGCTCAGTTGGTGTCTATGGGTGTGAAGATAGAGGAGGAGGATCATTGCATGCTTCTATTATGTTCCTTACCTGACACTTGGGATCATCTTGTAATGGCTATTGGAAGTATGACCACTACTTTCAAGATGGAAGACGTGGTTGCTTCGTTGCTATTGGAAGAAATGCAAAGGAAGTCTTCAGAAATGGCCAAAGAGGATCTTGTTGTCAGGGTAGATCGAAGGAGGAAGGCAAGAAAAAGGACAAAAAGTCTAAATCTAAATCTGAAGGGAGATCAAAGTCTCCTGGTAAAAAGTCCAAGGTGAAATGCTGAAACTATGGGCAACCTGGTCATATCCGAAAGGAATGTAAGGAGAAGAAGAAAAAGAAGAATAACTCTTCAAACAATGAATCTTCTCAGAGTGATGTAGATGCCTTCATTGCAGCCTTAACAACTTAGGCATCAGATGATGTTTGGCTGGCTAACTCAAGTGCATCTTTCCAGATGACGTCTCATTAAGAGTGGCTCACTAAGTACAAAAATTATGATGGTGGAAAGGTGTACCTAGCAAGTGATTCAACACTGGAGATTGGTGGTTGTGGAAGAGTTAAAATACAATTCCCTGATGGAAGAATAAAAGTGATTGGTGGTGTACTACACATACCAGGTTTGGCTCATAACTTACTTTCTGTCAGTAAGCTTAATTATGTTGGTGTGGAAGTTTAAATTCGAGTGAAGGATGTAAACTGGCTAGAGGTGCAATGGTGTTGGCTAAGGGTGTACGTACAGGCACTCTATACAAGTTGGATGCATGTCCTATTCAATGTAACATTGTCTCTATAAATTCAAGCAAAGTTGCTCATGCAGAGAAGGAGGATGACGCTCCTCTAGATGCAAATTCCTTGGAGGTGAAACTCTAAATAGAGAAGACCATGTTGTGGCATCATAGACTTGGTCACATAGGTGAGAAAGGCTTAAAAACCTTGAAAAATAAAAATCTTGTAGAAGGGCTTGTTGATCATAACCTTGAGTTCGATTTTTGTGAACACTGCATTTATGGAAAGCAACGTCGCATTTCTTTTTACTCGAGTCCTCATAAATCTTCTAGTGTACTGGATTTTGTTCATTCTGATGGTTTTGGTCAAGTGAATGTTCCTTCATTATCAAAGTCTAGATATTATGTTTCTTTTATTAATGACTATTTGAGAAGGGCATTTGTATACTTCCTTAAAAGTAAATTAGAAGTGTTCAGTTATTTTACAGAGTTTAAAAACTTGGTAGAGAATCAAACTGGAAGGAAAATTAAATTCTTGAGGAGGAATAATGGCGGTGAGTTTTGTTCTGTGGATTTCAAAAGGTATTGTAAAGACCATGGGATTAAAAGGCATAAAACTACACCTTATTATCCACAACATAATGGAGTTGTTGAAAGGTTGAACAAAACATTAATGGAGAGAGCGAGAAGTATGTTGAGTAGTGCTAGTCTAGAGCAGAAGTTTTGGGCTTAGGCTATGGCTACAACATGTTACCTGGTAAATCGTTCACCTTATTCTACTCTTGTAGAAAAAACACCTTTGGAAGCTTGGTCTGGTAAGAAGCCCTCTCTTAGACATATTCATGTCTTTGGCTGTGAGGCATATGCATATGTGCTAGATGAGAAAAGATGAAAGTTGGAGAATAAGGCTATTAAATGTATCTTCATCGGCTATGGCATTGGTGTGAAGGGATACAAGCTTTGGAATCTTGATATTGAGAAGGTTTTGTATAGCAGAAGTGTAATATTTTGTGAGCTGAAACCTTCAATAGCTAATCCACAGTTAGACAAAAAAAGGGAAAAGAAGAATGATGTAGTTGAAATTCCTTAGACTCCAAAAAAGGAGAAACTACATGGTGTACATGAAACTAAGGAGAGTTCAAGCAGCTTTGAGAGTTCTAAGGATGAAGAACCACAACCTCAGCCAGCAAGAAGGTCTACACATGAAAAATGACAACCTGATAGGTATGGTTTCTCTATGTTTGATTCGAACTATGCTTATGCTTTGATTACTAGCACTGATGAGCCTAGGACTGTGAAAGAAGCAATTAACATGTTTGATTCAAATTCTTGGTTGGAAGCCAAGAATGAAGAAATGGAATCATTGAAAAAAAATGAAGCTTGGGATTTGGTACCTTTGCCTGAAGGGTGAAAGCCTATTGGTTGCAAAAGGGTATTTAAGAAGAAGACTGGTCTAGATGGCAATGTTGAAAAGTATAAAGTGAGGTTGGTTGAAAAGGGGTATTCCTAGGTTGAGGGAATTGATTATGGAGAATTTTTTTCCCCTGTAGCTAAGCTGACATCTATCAGATTTCTGTTGTCATTTGCAGTAGCATATGACTTAGAGATCAAGTAGATGGATGTGAAAACAACATTTCTCCATTGAGAGTTGGAAGAAGTAATTTATATGTCCCTGCCTGAGAACTTTGTTGAAAAAGGTAAAGAAAGTCTGGTCTGTAAATTAAAGAAATCTCTATATGGTTTGAAGTAATCACCTAGAATGTGGTACCATAAATTTGACACTTTTGTGTTGTCTATGGGATTTGTGAGGTCAAAATCTCATCATTGTGTGTTATAAATCTAAAATGATTGTGTGCTTATTATTACCCTGTATGTGGATGATATGTTGTTCATAGGAAATAGTAAGTCTATGATTTCTAATCTTAAATCTTAGTTGTCTGCAAAGTTTGAAATGAAAGATTTGGGTGCAACAAGGTATATTTTGGGGATGGAAATAACCAGGGAAAAAAAGAGAAAAAGTCTTTGGGTAAGTCAGAGTAAGTATGTAAACATTGTTTTGTAGAGATTTGGTATGAATGATTGCAAGCAGCTAGTTGTTCTAGTCTTGCAAGGAACGAAGCTATCTATTGAAGAATGTCCAAAATCTTCTACTGAGATGGAGGACATGACCAGGGTTCCTTATGCAAGTGTTATTGGTAGTTTAATGTATGCAATGGTCTATACAAGGCCAAACATTGCCCAAGTAGTGGGATTTCTTAGTCGTTTTATGGAAAATCCAGGAAGGACACACTGGGATGCTATGAAGAGAGTGTTTAGATATTTAAAGGGAAATTGATAATTCTCCCTATGTTACCATGAAAACTTGGTTGGATCACACAAGACTCTCAGCATTCATGGATATGTGGATTTTGATTGGGTAGGGGACATTGGCAGCAAAATATCCACCAGTGGATACACTTTCATGTTAAATGGTGGTGCAATCAGTTGGATGAGCAAGTGACGGGTTGTAGTTGCTTTGTCTACTACAGAGGCTAAATACATGGTAAAAACACATGCCTACAAATAAGTTGTTTGGCTTAGTCATTTGTGCTCTGATATTGGTTTTAATGTAGGGAAGATTACAATTTGGTATGACAGTCAGAGTGCCATTTGTCTAGCAAAAAATCCAACTCTCCATGCTAGGATGAAATATATCGATGTTCAATATCACTTCATTAGAGATATGGTGGAGGATGGAAAGGTCAGTTTAGAGAAGGTGGATACTTTGAAGAATGTTTTTGATGCATTGACAAAGATAGTGAGCACAAACAAGTTCAGATGGTGTGAAAGTTCGATGGGCCTTGGGGCCTATGACTGTCAGTAAATTTGAAGTCTAGAGGAAGCCGGTAAGTCTTCATCAAGTGGGAGCTTGTTGGAAATAGGTTCCTCAACTTCTAGCTTGTACCTCTAAGAAAGACTTGGTAGATTTATTTCATTTCTGACCTTTACCTCTTTACCATGGGGAATAGTTCATAGAGGCACAGTTGCGTGGTTTACCGCCTTACCACAGGCCTCTCTATTTGGTCTGGCATTTGGGTGGCGTTGCTGCCATACCGTGAATTCACTCTCCTACCCTAGCGGTGACATGAAAAAATGGATGGTCAAAGGGAATGTTTACCTCCCTACTGCGGGGGTTGCTCAAAGGTGGTGTGGCAGCGCAGTTAAGGGCGATAGTCAGCGAGAATGTTTACTGCCACACCCAGGTGGCCTTTTGGCCATGGTGTGGTGGCATGATAAACCATGACGGACAACACAGGTGGCTACCTCCTTACCGTGGAGGTCTTGTGGTCAAGGTGCGGTAGTGCAGTGGGCTCAATGGTTGGTTTAGGCAAGTTACCTCCATACCACAAAAGGATGAGCTAAGCTCAGTGGTGGCATGGTGAAGGTGACAGATGGTTGGTTGAGTGCTTACCGCCATACCATGGTGGTCTCATTGCTTAGTCGCGATGATGCAGTGTGTGTACGGCCAGACCGCGAAGGCTATGTCTAAGCTGGGTGGTAGCATGGTACACCGTACTACCATGAGGAGTGATCAACAAGTAGCGTTATGACATGTCGTACGATAATACTTGTTGATTTTACATCACTGTTGTAAATCAATAACTGATTGGCTGGTTTCTTGAAGAGGTGAAAGCATTAACTGCAAGGATCGATTCGATGATTGACATAATCTGATTATGGCAAAGAGAATTAAATGTTGGGTGGTTTGATATGTGATTGTAGGGTGGTTGGCCAAGGATTAGATTTATTTTTCAGGGAAGGTGTCTAATTAAATACACCCATTTGGTTGGTTGATTGTATGAATGTAAGACTTGCAATAGTCTAATGTATTTTTTTAATAGTCACAAAGCGTGATGGTGAGTCTGAATTCCATGTATGTTGTAATAGCATTGTAACAAAGAGGGAAGTTTGAGAGAGGTCTATTAACTTTGTATGTAAACTTTTTACTGTAATCCAAAGTGATTGCTCTTAGTGTGGTGGGTTTCTTCTCGAAAGGGTTTTCCCACATAAATTTGGTGTCTTTTTTGTTTGTATGTTTTATTTTTGTTACTCTTGTTATCCTATATGTGTGCATCTTAAGTGTATGAAATTTTGAGAAGGTTTTTTTCACTTCTCCTCTGAGGTTTTAGCGTTAGGAGGAGAGATTTTGAGAGAACTACAAATCAAATGTTCTTCACATTCAAAAGTTGGTTCTTCTAAAGGGACTCCATCACAAGTAGGAGAATGATCAATGGTGCAATTTTCATGTCTAATAAGGGGTTCCCTAGGAGAAGGGGGGCAACTAAGATAGTCATTATGTTCATCGATTGTATTTTCTAGTTACAAAGTATATCCTTCATAACGAGGAGAGATACTAGGAGAAGGATAAAGGTTGTGGTCATGATCCCTTATGATTGTGTTGTCATGTTTGTTAAGAGAGGTAAGAGGAGAGAAAAAACTAGGATTATCTTTCTCTCATTAATTAGTTCTTCTGACACCAAAATCTCAGCATCACCAAGAGGAGAGAGATTATGGGAAGAACTAATATGATTGTTTAGAATGTCCAAGGTTGCATTCTCTATTGCAAATCACTAAAATGATCTCATAGGGAGAAGGTAGGGAAGATTTCTTAGCATATCTAGATTTGTATGATACTAGCATTGTTTGAGTTTAAAAATGACAAATACATGTAACCATTTTATGCAATATTTCAACAATATGAAAAATGTAGATATAGATATACAAAACATTTTTATCCAATGTATGCTAAGTTTTAAGAATGTAAACAATGAATATGAAAGAATTAAAAGTACTTTTAGCAAACTTATGCATAGTTTAATGAATGTAATAATTGTGTAAGAAAAAGTGAAAAGTACCTCTAGCAATGTTAAGCACAATTTCAGAAATATAATCATGTTCAGATCAAATGAGGAAGGTATATCAAGAATGACTACCCTAAAGTGAGGATTTTGAGTTAGAAGCATAAAACCTATGTTTCAAAACTTTTTAGACTTATAGTATATGATAATAGGAGGCTAATAAAGCATAAAACTGAGGTTTCTAATGCTATAACAAGCAGTTAAAAATGTGAACTAAGACTAGGTCGCCTAGAATGGAGATCTAGTCCCAATAGGGATTTTTTTTCAAGTTTTCTAAATTTTTTGAGTGGTTTTGATGTGCTTCAGGCTATATGATGTATTCCTAAGGTGCAAATGTCGAATTTTAGAAATTTGCAATGAAAATATATATGCAAAAATGCAAGCTAACATGAGCTTTTCACTAATGCATTATTTTATAAACCCTAGGATACAAACAATCCAAAATCCTAATGCAATGCAAGCTTTTTCCTAAGATGTAACTGTAAATCAGAAGATTAACAAGTACTGGACAATCAGGTTCACCAAAATGAGCCACCAAAAAGATATATTCTAAGAGGGAAAACAGGATTCCCCTTACTAGGCCCCTAAGGTTTTTCACCTAAGGAGCACTTGGTTTAGGAATGACACTCTTTCCACTTTGGTGATATGACTCTTTTTGGTGATTGCATTCAAAGGAAGGGGTTGAATTAGGTTGTGCTGTGTGTGATGAAGTGTGTCTAAATACAGTAAAGTAATGAAACTTAGGCTAACTATGAAATGTAAAATAATGTAAATCTAAACTTCATGCAATGCAAATTAAATGACCTAAATGTATGCAAATTTGAAAGAAAATGGAAATAACATAAGTGGTGCACTTGGGTATTGAAATTTATAGATGAGAAGCTCTAGAATATTCTAGAATCTGTTGGAAATCTTCACAAGGACACTTACACTATAATGGGTGACCTAGTCCTTCTATCAAGAAAATTTGTCGGAGTGGGTTTTTGCCAAAAGGATATCCAAAAATGTCAAAATCCCCAAAAAATAGGTCTAGAGGGACTAGGTCGCCATTGTTGGTGACCTAGTCCTCATTTGAATTTTTTAGAATCTAGGAGTAGAGATTGGAGCCTTCGGTCTACACTTTAGATCATGATGGGTGTCTAGTTTATATTCTACAAAAAACAGGCTAAAAGAAGTCTCCAAGCTTCAACTAGGGCTTTGTTGACTTGAATGAATTTGATGGGTTGACAACACCTTCTAGCACATTTCTCTTTTACAAATATGGATACAACAACTTGCAAATCACACATGCAAAGAGGAGACAAAGGGTTAGGGTTAGAGAATAAGGGTTTTCCTTAGTCAAACCCCATTTTGATAATCAAATCCAAATGAAATAGAGTGAAAGGAAGAGATGATTGAATGACTAAGAAAATACAAACACTCACCAAATCCTTGGTTGTTGAAGTCTCCAACATGCAAGAATCAACTCCAATGGAGGTTGCTTGAGATGCCTTGTGCTTGAATTCTTGCTTGTGAAGATTGAGTGGAAGAATACTTGTGAAGATGAAAATGAACTTAAGGGGGAGAGTAAGAGAGGAAAAATGAAGATGAAAACCCTTATTTATACATCCTATGCCTTAATTTCTCAAAAATATCACTTGATAGGCCAACACTAGGGTTTTGGGGGAATATTCCCTTTAGGTTTGTGTTTTAATTTTGAATTTTAAGCCAAAAGGGACTAGGTCACCCAAGGTGGTGATCTAGTCCACTTGGGAAAATTCAAGTGGTGGTCGAGAATGAAAAGATGTTAAATGATGTTTATCAAGTTTTCCTCCCAAAACACACTTAAGTCGAGCCTAAAAGTACATTAAGGGGTCAAATTTACATAACAAAAGGGTTAATTGGTTGATGATAAGACTAGTAAAGTGTGAAAATTCCTTACAACACTTTACAACAGTTCAACACAAGAATTGGAAAGGGGTAAAGAGGGGTTGTTTAGGTGAATTATGTTGAAAGGGTCTTAGAAAGGTGGGAAGATGTGTTACAACACTTCACAACACCTTTACAAAACATCATTGCATTGTTGTTGATTTGCAAGCTTTCAAGACTAAATCAAGGCAAAACAAGGCCAAAATCCAAGGGAAAGGCCAAAATGAGTGAAAAAGTGTCTAAGGCTACACTTTTTGGTGACACAGTTTTCCCAACTGACAACTTCTACAAATTGAATTTGTAGGCTTTTTTATTCTAGGAAAATCTCTAACAACTTCTCTTGAACTGATCCTGATCAGATTGTAAAAATTTACATGTCCCATCCTCTAGTGCTATTGCCAACTTTCATTATTCTAAGAAATGAAGCACTGACCATCACCACTCTTAAGCTGATAGATGTTTCCATGAGTTCTTCTTCCTACTACTACCACAATTTTGGACCCTTTTCTGATCTCACGGGTGTTTTCCTGAAACACAAGTTTGAATCCTTTTCTACACATTTTCCCAACACTCAAAATATTATGCCTTAAGCCCTTGACATAATAGACATCATCAGTACTATGTTTTCCATCAAGACTAATTGTTCCTTTTCCAACAATCTTAGCACTAGAATCATCTCTAAACATTACTAATCCTCCATCATAATTTTCAAGTTTAGTGAACTTACTTTTGTCTCCAGTCATATGATTTGAGCATCCACTGTCAATTACCCAATAGTCTTCATCTTGTCTAGCATGAAAAGAAGTAACCAAAGTACCTTCCATCTCATCCTTCTTACTCTCTGAACAAGATTCCCTTGCACATATTCTGTGGTTAGCAAATACATATTTAATTTATTGGGATAAAAATAATCATTCATCTTTATCTTCCTCAAAATCAGACTCATCATCATAAATTCCCGCATCTTCTCTAACATAATACAATTTCTTGAACTTCTTGTTCTTTTTGTCTTTGTAATTATTATTATCTTTTTCCTTCTTGCGTGTAGCCCTCTTTGGAATTCTTGAAGCATAGTGACGAATATTTGCACAACTAAAACATTTAAAGGGTAACATTCCTTTGTACTTACCAGTACCTTTCTTCATTTTCCTTGTAAAGTTTGCTTCCAACTCTTTTGAACTATCACTATTTGATTCATCTCCTATCTTAATTTCTTTAAAGGTTGTTTCAACTTTCTCCTTTTCTCTCCCAAAATTTCTCATCTCAAATGCAGTCAAAGTGCCAAATAGCTACTCATTAGTAAATGTATTTGGATCATATGATTCTTCAATAGCAGAGACCTTATCACTATAATTATCTGGTAGGGTCATCAAGATATTCTCAATTACATCTTCATTTGTCATGGTACCACCTTGGTTCTTGATTTAATTTGCTACAAGTTCAAATCTCTAATAATAGCTTGCAATATCTTCACCCTCTTCCATTCTCAAGTTCTCAAATCTGCATTTTTTTGTTAGCTTCCTTGACAATTTTAATCTATCATTTCCTTCATAAGCATCTTTCAATTTTTCCCATACTTCATAAGTAGTGCCTAGAGAAATAACTTTTGTTCATTCAGTTTTAGATAGAGCACTGAAGATAGAATAACTTGCCTTTCCACTCTCCTCATAAGCAGATATCTCATTTGCAGAGGAAGGACTAGTGGATGGTTCAACATACTTTGTCTCTATAGCTTCCAAGTCTTGAAACCAAGAGAGATAAGATAGCCTCTCATCTATACTTTCTAGTTACTATAATTAGCTCCATCAAAAATAGGGATTCACAACTTGTGTGCCATTTGATCTACCTCAAGTGGTTAAGATTTTCACCAAGGAGCCAAAGCTTTGATACCAATTGTTGAAATGCACAAGACAGTTGAGAAGATGGGAGTGAATCAGTTGTACCAAATTACTTTATTTCTAACCTTAATCAATTCCACTTTAACTCAATATGTTATTGAGTATAAGCATAAAATGAAGATAATAGAAAGAAAACACCAGAGACACCAAATTTACATGGAAAACCCAATGAGGGAAAACCACAGTGAAGATTAACTCACAATATAGTAGTAATGAAATACTAGATACAAAGGCTCATTGCCAAAGGGCTCACTACCTAGAAACAAAGGCTTACTACCTATAATAGGACTCACAGTCCAAAAAGAGGCTCACTTCCTACAGACAAAGAAAAGATAAATAAAGATCCACCACAATAGATTCCACACAGTCGTAGCTTGATCAAAAGATTACAGACACCATCAAATCACTACTTTCAGGAATCTAAGGGTATGTGCAGGATCATCATGGAAAAAATAGACCCTTAAGTGGAGATGCAAATTCAGAAAGTCAGAATTAGGCAACTTGACATAAAAATTTGAATAAGTTATCTATATTATTTCAAAAATATGTAAGAATAGAATCTGTAGCAAATTGAATGTATTTTCTAAACTACTAGGTTTATTTTAAAGAAAAAATAAAAATCTACTTAGTGAAAATTTGAAATTTCAATGCAGTAGTACTTAAATTTTAGGGAAAAAATAAGAAGTAGGTGTCTGTCTAACCACCCTAACCACAATAATTTAATGATAATATTTTTTTATAATATTTTAGATATAAGTAGCAGAGTCATGTCCCAATGTGATGCATATTTTTTTGTAATTTTTTTCCAAGTAAATAATTAATTATCAATTTTTTATTACAACTTTTAAAAAATATGAAAACTCGTATGTTTGACCACCTTAACTTGGTCAAAAATTCATGAAATTCATTTTTTTTTTAATCATATAGTATGCGAAGCATAGAATGTGATGCGTGTTTTAGATTCAAAAAATGTGATACTATTTGAAAGCTATAGATGTTTTTCAATCAACCTATCAATCAGGACTTTAGTCATAATTCAAATAGAAAATGAATAATAATTATTTATTAAATTCAAACTAAAGCATAATTTATATTGTTGGAAAGTTGAGAATCTCCTTTAAAAACCCTTTTTTGTTTCATCAATTTTGGGTAAAAAAAAGTTGTCAGCCACATGGACCATCATATCACTTACATATCGCCACTTTTTGGCCCATCATGATCTTGCACATACCCCTAACACATCAAAGTATTTTTTCCTTGGTTCAATCTTTAAAAATTTTCTCTCTGCACTCTTTCACACACTTCACTTTGCTTTCTTTTTAATTTGCAACATCTTGACTTTCTTTTATACCATCTTCAACCCTAGAAACTTTCTCCAAGGTCGGCTATACATCCTCCATTTTACAAATTAAAATTAGGTTGGCTACTCAACATTCCCATGGTGGATAAGAATGAGAGAGTACCAATTACATATTTAATTAGGACCCAAACAACATCTTGGATCAATCACATGCTTCCTTAATTGATGCTTAATCTTCATGTAACGTGTAAACACCAAGTTAGTGAAACCTAATGAAAACACCAATGATATTTGAAGTACACATATCTATAGTAAGATGATCACACATGGATCACCGAACATGCTTCACCAAACATTGGAACACCTCTTGGAAACCTTTAGGCACTACAACAATCTGTAGCAACTACAACAATCTTCATGCACAAAAATCTCTTCAACAGTCCAATCGGACTGAGAAACAACACACAGTAGCTCTAGAAGAAGTCTTTCGAAGCACCAAACCACAAGCACATTTTCTAGAACATAGAGAACATCAAGATTAACCTTCTTCCAAATCCACAAGATCTGAAACAAACCAGAAGACTATGAGAAAAAACATCTCACCCAGTCCACAGACAATTAGTTCTGCCAAACTGGTTCACACACCAATGAAAACATCTTTCAATCTCCATCCACTCAGAGGCTAAAACTTGGGATATTTTATCCATAGAAGTTCATGAAGAATACTACAAATCCATATAGGTATAAGATCAATACAAAAGAAATGTAGAGCACATTATTGGAGCATACTTAGAACACACACATTACACAATCTTCATTATTTATTAATTTTCTCAAAAGAACTTGGCATCAACACAACTCCAACTTTATAAATATAGCTCCATGTACTCTCAACACTTCAACAATATCTCAACTATACAAGTACCACCTACAATCACTCTAAAATATGTTGACATCAATGATAAAATTCATGACAACACCACAAAACACATCCATACTTGCAATAACTTAAAGTATAAGAAAGGAAATGTCCAAAAGTAAATACCAGCTTAAGTGTTTATTTCATGTATATAGTTTCCATAGTAGAGAAAGACAAAGAAAAAGAAAAAGAAAAAAAAAGAAAGAGTTCAAAAAATGTATTCCAAAAAGTCATCCTTCACATTTGGGGAGTGCCAAATATTGTGCTAACCAAATGATGCACTTCATTTGGCTAGCACCAAATTTGGCACTCACCAAATGATGCACTTCATTTGGCTAGCATCAAATTTGGTGCTTTCCAAATGATGCACTTAATTTCGCTAGCACAAAATTTGGTGCTTGCCAAATGATGCACTTCATTTGGCTAACACCAAATTGGGTGCTTGTGCCAAATTTGGTGCTCACCAAATGATGCACTTCATCTAATTAGCACCAAATTTTGTGCTCACCAAATGATGCACTTCATTTGGTGAGCGCGAAATTTGGCGCTCTCCAAATGAGTTGCATTGGGAAATACCAACCCAAAGGGTTGGATGACCATTTCATCCCAAGGATGTGATTTTCTGAAAGGGTAACACAATTTCACACATTTTGGCTATACTCTTCATCAAGTTTGCACATATCTTTCAATGCAAGTTCATAGAAAATCCCTAATGACGTTAAGCACTCTCTTAGCTATCTAAATATATAGTTTTTTTATGTTTTGATTAATGTTAAGGTTTTCATCTATAACTTCTCTTATTAGTGCCTCTATTTTAAATTATCAAAAATCAACATGTGCTAGTTTTGTTATAGATTTTTATTCGTTCATCGAATTTTGATACAAATTATGTTTCTATAAACTAGACTCAATTCTACATGTAATGTAAAACATATTTTTGATTAGTTTTCAAAAAAATTAGGGGGAAGCACACAAAAAATTCTACTTATTAGGATGTGTCCACTTTCAAAATTCATAAAATATTATATATTCATTAAAAAATTAGCCAAGAAAACTAGGATAAACTAAATGGTGTTAGCTAATTTCTCACCATTCAGATTTTTGAATTTTTTAAAAAAGTTAACTTTCTAGGGAGGCCACAATAGATGTTATGCTATTTTATTGATTAAAAAATGACCACTTTTGATGGTACCCTTTTTAAAACCCTTAATCTTCATTATTTAAAAAAAAATAGTAGCTTAGAAAGTATATTTAAAGAACTACAAGTCTTTTTCTTGTTCCATCTTCACATTTTGAGTGTAACTATCTTCATTTTTTCATGAACATCAAACTTTGTTGATTTCAATAAAAAGGTGGCATCTTAAGAGCCATTTTTGTGTCACAACTTGGTGCACTTACCCTATGGTCATCTTGGAAAAGGATAATTTTGAGTCTTGGAAATATAATAACCTAATATATCTTAAATGGCTTATTTTTTCCCTTATCTTTATAGACTCATACCTAAACCAAACACTCAAGGGAGTAGATCAACTTGGGATAATATTATCGATCATGTTGTAGTATTTTTTTCAATTTTTTGTCATGCTACTATGTGTGTTGTATCAAACATTGATTGTCCCATGCTTTGGACTAGAATCTGGGAGATCTATGGAGACTCTCATATCTCTCCATTCTTAGAGAACCCTACTATATATTTCCTCTTTCTGCTTGATGATGCAAATAAAATACCCTTTGATGGTGATAGTTTAGAGGAGCTTGATAATTTCATAGGTCTTTTATATTTTGATGGTTCGAAGATTTGTCTCCTTGTTCCTACTCCTATCAAGATCACATCTCCATATTCTATTTCTCTTGATGAGATTAGTATTTCTATATCCATGACCCCTTTTTATTTAGTATAGTAGGACATCCATCCTCTTCGAAACATAGCTACTTTGGATTTGTTTCTACCAAACATGATATTTATTTGTGGAGTCTCATATTATAGAATTTGATGATTCTTTTAAGGAAATTCATATCCTTTTTTATGACATCCACATTATCATTTTCATCCCATCATCATTGTATTTAAAGCTTGTTCTACACCAATATTCATAAGATTATGGATTGGAATCACTTGATTTTGTCATGTGGGAATTTGAGTAGTTAAATTTAGAGACACGTTTGGATTTGGATTCCCTATTCATCCAATTTATATGGATGGCTTCTCCAATCACTAGTGAATCTATTTCTTCCTAAGGGGAGAAATTTTGTTTGCAAGAAATAGAGCATTTATGTCTTTAGGCTCTCATCATTGACACAAGAGCTACATCTTTGTAGGGGGATTCATATTCTCATATTTTCTCTCCTTGGGGGAGTATTCAATGTAATTATGTAATAAAATAAATCCTTGGGGGCTCATATCAAGTCTTCCTTTCCTTCTTTTTCACTAGTACGGATTTATTTATTTTATCCTTTTCCCTAGTTATATGAGATTTATTTTTTTGTACATGGGTACCTCATTGAGCCTTATAATTGAGACCCATCCATGCATTCATTATTAGATTTTAGGCTTCTCTAAGTTATAATTAAGAGAAATATTAGATTTAAATAAGGGAATCATCTAATTAATTAACTAATCACCCTTTTTACATTATTATACATAAGCTATACTTAGGCAAATGCTTTTCTATTTTTAGGTCATTTCTTTTTTGTTTCAAAGAATATGATGATGATGCTTGTCATTGTATAATTTAATCCTCACCCAAGGTTTTAGTAAAGGTTTTTCTTTTTCTTTTTTATTTAATCTATTAATCCATCATTAGGAATTTTATTCAATTGTTTTTATTTTAGTTTTGGATCACGTGCTTTTTAATTTCAATGTATAGGTTGGGGACACTTGTCATGATATAATTTAATCTACACCTAGGGTTTCATCTAGAGTTTTTATTTTCCTTTTATAATGCTTCATTATTATACACTATAATCATTTATTAATATACTGTTGAGAAGCCTATTCAATTTTTTTTGGATCAATTCAATTTTCAAAGTTACATAGAAATTCAATTTATTTTTTTTCTTTCTATATGATAAGTGTTTTAGTTTTAGGTAATTTCTAGGAGTAGTAGGGTTTAACAATCAACCCCATCACCAAGTTATCCTAACATGATCTTCTTGATTAGACTTATTTTATTATCATTGAAAGGTTTAAAGATAACTTTTATTAGTCATAAAAAGCTCCTACAAGAATGATGTAGGGTTAAAAAATTCCTTTTAGTTCTAAAAAATAAATATTCCTAGAATTATTCTTCTCTTTAATTTGTAGGATTTCATGTGTAGTTGATCATAATGAATGCACATTAAATTCCATTGAAACCAAAACATAGAAAATAATCCCATAAATGTTTCCAAGTTGGCTCATAATGACTAGTGAAATATGAGGGAAATTACTTACATTTAAATTTTGAATGTGAAGCTTTAGGTTGGTTTCATGTGGCATGGGATTGGTCCTACATGCAATGAGAATGATTCAAATCATGGAAGTGATAATATAAAAGAAATAATTGGTATAAGAATAATTATAATAACTAGTTAAAGAATAGGGATATATGTGAATATGGATGAAATATGATCAAATAATAGAAATAAGTATAAATTGAGAAGCATTGAAAATTAAAATGTTAGCCTAAATTTACATAAGAATGTGTCATTTATCAATATATAATTTTGTATTATTTATCTTACAATTTTTGGGATATTAGAATGGAGTGTGTGAGTGGAAAAGGGAGCATGCATGGGGTTTTGAATTTCTCTAGTGATGTTGAAGATGGTGGGTCTGATTTAGAGGATGATGGCATCGACTCTTGGTTGTGGCAGATTTGGTAGCTTTGGCCTATTGTGTTGGGTCCAAGTGTGGATTTTTTTTGGTCAATCCCTTGTCTTGTTGGGGCTTCTTTTGCTTTCATGGATCGGTTTTTGGATGCTTGAAATTATGTTTTGGAGTGGTTTCTAGTTTGTGGTCAATCACAAACTCTGTATTCCATCTTTCTTTTGGTGCATTGCGATGGAAGTAGTGATGGTTGTTCTTCCCTTTCCTTGCCAATGGAGTTCCTTCCATCCTCTATGTTGTTCTTTTTGTATACTCTGTGTCCCTCTAAATTGTGTGTCTTGTTGGTTTGTCCTCGTGGCCTCTCTTTGGCTTGTTGCTTCAGGTTTTTGAGATTCGATTATCTTGCTAAATTGAAGATGTGTTTGGGGATGGTCTTTGCTTCAAAGGCTTTCATGTCTACTATGGTCATGGTCCCTGTGATCATTTCCCTATAGCTTTTAGAGTTTATTTCTCTCACAAATTCTTGCCATTGTACCAAAATATTGACCTATTAATGCCTGATATAATTGTCAGAGTTAATGAATCCATGGGAGGCAGTTAAGCCATGTCATGAACCCAAGCACTGTGATGCACAACATAAGAAGACCAAGGGTGCACACCTTGCAACAATCCCCCTAGTGCAAGAGAAGGGTTTGAACCTGTGACCTAGGCCCCGATACCAATTGTTGCACAGGTGGTTGTCATTGCACCAAACGATTGACCTGTTAATTCCTAATACAATCGAGGTGATCCCACAATACTAGTTTACAATTTTTGGGAAAATTGGACACTGAATTGAATTTTTTTAACTAACTCTTCACTTTCAGGATCCTATAGCGGCTAAACCGTGAGGAATTTGAAGAGGATGCAAACTAGTGATTTGTGACATTTTATCTATAGATTATGAATATTTTTTTTCAAAATTTATAGAATCAGATTGCACTTTTTTTCCATCTCCTTCGAAAACTAGTTTTTATCAGTAAACAACATTTTTAAGGATTGATGCTCACCATATACAACATAAAAAAAATTCTACGAAGGACAAAATTCTATTTTTTTTGAATTTAGATTTGTAACTATGATATCTAATCATTTCATTTAGTTTGATAGTGTTTTATTAAATATTTTTTCCTTAATTAAGTTTTGAAGTCAAACCAATTACAATTCAAACATAGGGGGACTGTATACAACATAAATTTTTTTGTATGTGTTGAAATTCTTTTTTTTTAATGGATCAATGACATCAATACCTAGCCTAAACATATTTTTCAAAGTTTTATTTTGATAATCTACTATGTTTCCACATGTGCAGAACAAAGAGCTTGATTTTCAGTGAAAGACCTATGTTTAATAAAACTAAAAAGACAAATACATAATAAAACCAAAACATAATAAAATTATAGTCATTGGATAGCTCATTCCGAGGAATACCTGATTCCAGTTGGGTCTATGAAGTCTCCGCTATTTTCATCTTCAACCTGAGCTTTGAAGTGATTTTTTTTTATTTAACAGAGAGGGGGAATCAGGGAAAAGGGGGGTTCACTCAAACCAGGGCGGGTTCGAGCTAACCCTAGGGGTTCGAGTGAACCCCCTTTCAAAAAGGGGTTTTCATTTGTTTTTTTGGTGGGATGCATTAAATGGGTTCACTCGAACCTAGGTTTGAGCGAACCCTCTTTTGGTTCGTTCAAAGTAGTGAGTTCATTGAAACCCCAAGAACAAAATTTTTTGGCATGGGGTCCTTTTTTGCAAGTTTTCCTTCCTCATTCAAATTGTAAACCACTTTTGTGGGTTTACCCATCGTCAGAATTAATGAATCCATGGGAGGAAGTTAAGCCATGTCATGAACTTGAGCACTATGCTACACAACACAAGGAAACCAAGGGCACACACCTTGCAATATTCTTGGGTTAGCCATGTTGTTTCCTGTGGAGTTTCTTCCTTTATGTTGTTGTATGGACTTGGTCCCATTTGGGTTTAAGCCCTATGCTTATCTGTTGTGGCCTATTTTTCTTCTTGTTGTAGGGTATTGGCTCCTAGTTTTGAATTTTCGTTGGATCAGACCCCTCTTCTTCTAGTGTGGTTGGGGTCTATGGATTCTTCCTATGTGCCTATATGGGCTTTTGAAGTTTTTGGCCCTATCTAGGGCCTGTTTCACTATGACACGTTGGTTGTGTGTTCTCGTCTCACCTTCTTTGTTGCTCTGCAATGCCTTTGTCTAGTTCATTATGAACTTTAGGTTCATTTTGTTTTTGGGCTTGTTTGGCACTATTTTTCTTTTCTTGCGTTGGATGTTTTCTCTCTTTACTTCAGTACCTTAATGTTGAATATTGTAGGCTTTTGTGATATTGTGTTTTTTTAGTTATTGGTCTCTTGGGTTTTTGATCTTTTCAAATGTTTGTTGTATGGTCTTGCTAAGGATGATCTTTTTAGAATCATCTATCTTCATGCTCTGCTTTGTGTCACCTATGGATTTTCTCTTCCTTTTCTTTTTCTCTCCTACGAGGACTTGAGAATAATAGTTTTTGGGAACTCTATGTTTTGCTTGCCTCTATTTGAGTTGATCATATAGTCCTTCTAATCTAATGTCTTGGGTTTGGTCTCTTTTGTGGGTTTCATTGATTCTTCTATTGTTCTTTCATTGAAGGGACTCTACCCTATTTCATTGTTGCTTATTTCTCGCTTTGTTGACTCCAAGCTTGGTTTGCTTTTGGGATATTTGTGTTATTATTTTATCTATTGTTTTTATTTTTTTGAACCTTGGAGGTTTGCGGTTTTGTGATATTTTGGGCCTTTGTGTATGTGAGGGAGGTTTTCTTGGCTTGTGTTGGAGCTATCATTGAAGCTCTTTTTGATAAGCTAAACTTTGGTGGTTTTCTTTCTCCTCTTGTGGCTTGTTAGCTAATGTTTGTCAAAGGTGTGGTGGAATCCATGGTTTCACATATTTCATTGTTGGAGGGGCCTCATTCAAAGGTCTGGGTGCTCCTTATGGCTATGGTTGCTAAGATTATTCTCTCTACTAGAGTGTGTGCAATCTTCTTGGCTTTGTAGATTGTGTCTCCTATTGAGGTGGAGACCTATCCTATTAAGGTGGTGGAGGGTTATGATGGTGTGGTGGGTTTCTCATGCTTATTCAACTGGCCTTCTCCTTCACATTTCCTTTTGAGGTGGATTTTGGGAAGTCTGAAGAGTCTTTGCTATTGTGGACAAGGTTCTCTTAGTGACTTCTACTATAGAGGTGGAGAGGTAAGTTGGATGGTGTGGCTTATCTGCTCCACTAGCTTTATTATTGTTTATGACTCAAAATTTGGTGCTTTGAATAAAATGACTATTTTAAAGAGTGCAGACCTCTTTTGGTCTGAGTTGTTGGCCATGAGGTTTGTTTTACAATTGTTGTTTCATATGGGTTTTTTCTACTAGTTGCGAGTCCTATTTCTCGATGATGTATAGGTTTGGATTCCAAGTCCCTTTAAAACCTATTTGTAAAGGTCTTAGGTCCCTTTTGTAGCTTCATGTTTTTTTCCACCTTTGAGGTGGTTGTTGTTGTTAGGCTATTGTTACTATTTGCAACTTTGTGGGTGGCTTGTAGGCCTATTCTATTGGCCAAAAGGCTTGCTTTTATTGGTTGATGTGTTGATGGTTGTTTTGCTGGCCTTGTGGCATGTTTCTTGATGTTGTATGGGTTAGAGCCCTAATCCTTTCTTTTCTAATAAAAAACTAACATAACATCTATTTTCTATATATACTAGCACTTGCACCTAAAGGAGGTTCAAGGATTACACCAATAGAAAACTATATGCATGTTAACATGTTAGAGAGTATGTGTTTGTTCATGGGTGCATGTGGATGCCATGTGCTGTAAATTCTAGTTATATGTGCACCAACTCGATTAAACAATTAGTAATAAATGCTAAATAACAAAATGAAATAAACTTAAGATAAATCTCGATTTTTTTCTTTAAAAAATCAAGTATTATCTAATTTTGAAATATTTGTATACAATTTAAAACATAAAACAATGCAAATGAAAAAAAAGTTATCAAATTGACAAAAAATAATGCAAATAGAAATAGAATGTTCCATTTGGAATTAGAAAATTAATATTTATCTTCTTTTTTGTGATAAGTGACATTTTGGAGGCTTTCACCTGATATTTTGGAGGCTTTTACCATTAAATGGCAGCTGGTTTACCATTAAACGACAACTAAAACTTGTTTTTTGATGACTCAAGAGTGGTTTGCAGGTGTGAGACTTGTTTCATACTCAAATCTCACAGTACATGTAACCTATTGACTAATTATCCAAAAATAATTTAAAATATCTAATAGATCTCTACCATACATATTATTTCATCTTATTTTAGATACCAAAATTAGAATAAATAGATGTCATATATTATAACATAGTTATTGAATCTTCTCAATAGATTACATTTGCTGATCCTTTTTCTCTCAACTTTTATTCATAAGCTTTATCATTTCAACACATTTTATAAAAAATTTATGCACATTTATACTAGATAGATAACAGTATAATGCATTATTACAATTCAATTAGAAACTTAACGTATTTATCATTTGAATCGAATAACAGTTGCATTGCTCGTTCAAAAAAGAAAACAAAGTATTCTAACGATTGAAGTAGTCAATATTTGATATTATTCATAACTCGTGATATAAAATAATTATGAAACGCAACTTTTGAAGAATGTCAAAGTCTAAGCTTTTGTTTTGGTGTTCGAAATGATAGTCGCCGAATAGAAATGCTTATAAGCTTTGTGTTTGTTCAACTGAAAAAAGTCTAAATTTGCAAGCACACTTATTGAAAAGAATGGATTGCCCATATTTGTCAATAAGAAAAATTAAACTTCAGTCTAGAGTTGCTCACACTTGCGTAAAAGTTTACAACACATAAGCCCACATTTTTTTAATCAACTGTCGTCTTTTTCAAACTGTTTGCTTACATTGGGATCTTGTTTAATGTATTCAACACCACCTCCTTCATATAAATTGAAAAAAGATTGCATGATCATTATATATTAAATATTTTAAAATTTGCATTTTGATTTAATTTTTTATCTAGTTTTATGATTTTTTTTAATAAATTATCTATTAACAAGGAGTAATTTTGTGGTTGTGTATAGTTTGTGTTATGATACTATTACAGTATTCTTGTAATCTTTGTTGTTTTATAAACTTATTTGAGCATATAATATATGAAGGGATATGAACATCACATGTCGATGTTTGGTTGTCGTGGGCAGTGAACCATTCAATTATCGTCATAACTACTTGATGTTTTAGGATTGGTTAGAGTCAATGACCTTGAATGAATGTGGAAAAGGGTGTTAGCTAGAGAGTGTCCTAAGCCAATGGGAGCATTTTCTTAGCATGAAGGGTAAATTTATTGCCCATTAGAGTTGCTATAGAACCTTGCTTGATAGAAGACATTGTCTCACTAAGATTTGTGTGGGGATTGTGCTACTAACATTCCTCCTATATTTTTTGTGAATCTTTCCATTGCTTGATATTATACAAGAAATGTTTTGTGTCATTTTCTTTGTATTTCTCATTTGTGTTTTTATTTGATTGTGCTACCTCTAAGGACCACATCATCTAAGGAATCCCTTCATTTGGACCTCGATCCATAATTGGATTTTTTGATAGGAAAGAGTAAGATATCAACCTAAAATGTAATTTTTGTTTTTCGTATTTGTGAGAGTGGGTAGAAATCCATGAAGCCATCTTCCAATGTAGAGACTATTAGGTAGAGATGTGTGAGTTCAATGATGTTTAATGCTAGCAGATAAAATAAAATTGAAAAAGGAAGGATTCCTCCTTCTAGAGTAGGAGAACACCATGAGTAGCAATATTAGCAAGCATGATCTATGAGATGTCTAAATAAGACTAGAAGTTGTGGAAATACATAGCAAGTAGAAGAAAAAACATATTCTAGTGATGGAAAGACACTCAAAATGCATATTGTAAGGGTAGATTGTTTGTAGTTGTTTCTAAATAGGTGGAAAAATATGTTTGGGCATTCTAAATTACTGAAGGGGGTTTATTTCTAGAAGATTCAATAGACTAGATAGTTTAGTTAGATAAGTATTTTTTAGTATGAATACGTAGTAGACCCCAAGAAGGTTTCATTTATTTCTACCAATTTGAAAAGGCAGTAGATTTTCAGTGGGATCATATCTATAGGAGTTTGCAAATGCAAGGAAAGGATAAAATCAGAGTTTGGAATATAATAGTTTCCAAGTCTAAGGAATTTTTTTCCCCTAGATAATGAGATGAATCTAATTTTTTAAACCTACACAAAATCTAAGATGAAAAGAGATGAGCATTAAAGATTATACTAAGGGTTTATATTTACTAACCATTCATGGTGGTCATATATAAGATGACACAAATAAATTATTTAGGTATGTGAATAGGTGGAATGCTCCTATTCAAGATGATTTCAATATGATAAGTTTGAAGTTTGTTGAAGAATCTAGTCAATGAATGCTAAATGAAAAGGAAAGGTTTTTGTGAAGACCACAAAGCACAATGTTGGGAATTGCTAATTTTATGTACAAAAGAGTAGGCATGACACATAGTAAAAAACCCAAGTAATCACATGCATGTAAGGGATTTAAATGAGTACATAACATCGTAAGGAGCATGTGCAAAAGGGAAGAGGATCCTTCTATGTAAGAGGACAAGGACAAGGTAGAGTTTTCTCTAGAACATGATTCAAATATGGAGAAGTGAGGCATCGTTCATTCAAATAACAATACATGTTGCAAAATAACAATATGCATAGGATAGGTGTTTTGATGACAGAACACGAGCGTGAACACGGGCGGGAGAAAAGGGATTTCAAAATTAAAAGCAATGGAAAAGGAAATGGAGCAAGATCAAAAAATCGACAGTCGAATCAGGAGCTGGAGTCGAGTCAGAAGCAAGGTAAGGATGACCAGGATGATGTGGACTCTAGAGACAAAATACAGGTGGAACTTAGGGGAAAGGAAAATCAGGAGATTAACCTTGCTACATCCTCCACCGGTAAAAACAAGAAAGCTAAAGGGGGAGTGGGGACCACAGGGAGCATTGGAGGCAATCACAAACACTGGACCTCTCTATTTGGGGTAAAACCTAATAGAAAATCATCTTTCCCTCCAATGCAAAATATCTCATCCCTAGTTAGAGGTAAGTTTTCTATTTCTATTCCAAATCTGCTCGTTGACCATAATATAGCCCTAATGGAATGAACTTTGGTTGGGAAGTTCATGGGCCCTAGACCAAATATTGAAGTGGTCAAGGAGTTTGTTAAAAATAAAGGGAGAACTAGTAGGAAAGTCTTAGTTGTTGCTCTTCCAAAGGGTTTTTTCACGTTTGAATCTACTTGTAGAGAAGATATCACGGCTATTAGAAGTGGAGGTCCTTGGGTGATAGGGAAATCTTCCCTGGCTCTAAAGAAGTGGCCCTCCAACTTGGATCTATTGGATTCCATCTTTGAGAGTGTCCCAGTTTGGGTTAGACTTCCAGGCCTACCCTTGGAGTACTGGAGCGAAGACATCTTTCATGGTATTGTGAGCTCCTTTGGTGAGCTCCTTTAGATTGACACAATGACAACTGCTAGAAAGAGATTGGTTTTTGTGAGGATATGTGTTGGAGTCCCCCAGGAAGCAGATCTACCATCATCGATTGAGATCCAATCTAAACTAGGTTCTTGGGAACAAAATATATAGTTTGAAACCATCCCGTTTGCCTGTTTCAAGTGTAGGAAATCTGGTCATTGGGCAAAAAAAATGCCCCTTAAATGCTACTTTAGAGAAAGAAAAACCAGTAGGACTTGGAAAAAAAGGCGTGGAAAAGAAAAGAATGACTTAGGAGAAGAAAGGAAGGAAAATAAAGAGCAGGAACTGGAAAACAAAGAGTTCGATATTCAGATTAGCTATCCAGAGATCGAAGTGGTCATGGAGTCTAAAGGTGAGATCCCTAATGATCCTCATTACATGAATCTTGTTAAAATGTCTTCATCAAAGGAAAGGGATTCCGATGGGGACACCTTACTTGGAGAAGGAGATCAGAACCTTTCTACCTCCTTATCCCAAATGATAGTCCCTTCTGATAGATATGAAGAGATCTCGGGTCTGGAGGATATTCCTAGTGAGGGCTTATCCTTGGTTCTGAATATTCCTCTTCCCTCCCCATCTTCTGATAATCTTCCCCCTCAAGGAGTAGTGCACCTGATGGATCCCAACTCCATAGATTGGGTTAAGGATTCCCTTCAAAATCTGGATCACACAGTAAATCTTTCCAGTAATGTCTTGTCATGTCAAGAGAATGGTAACATGGACACCTTACCTTGGGATCAAAGAATACCAACTGAAAAGGAATGGGAGTCTATTAGAGAGATGGATAGCCAAGATAAGATTGATAAAGAGGAGAATATATCAAAGAAGAAGACAAAAAAAAAAAAATGGAAGACCCCAAGTGGCATTTCTACCAGATCAAGAGTCAAGGAAGATTGTGGAGCAGTAAAGAACTCAAAAGGTAAAAAGTCTTCGAAAAAGAAAAGAGAGCTGAGTAGTTTTCAGGATATTGCAGATGGATCTCAGAAAACCATCCCGGAATGTCTTAACTTCCCCGGTATCTAATGAAGATTATGTCCTAGAATATCAGGGGACTCAATAGCCCTGACAAGCAGGATGTTCTTCACAATTTTGTTAGAGATCACAAGCCAAATATTCTTTTAATTCAGGAAACTAAAATGTCAAAGGAGAAAATTGAAAAGATGAAAGTTTTCTAGTATTACAGTAACCATGGCAACAATTCGAATGGCACTTCTGGAGGCATTGTGACTTTCTGGAATAGCCACACTATCAAAGGAGATCCGATATTGGAAGGTATGAATCATATAGCCACTAGATTTACACATATAAGAGATAACTTTAGTTGGATTCAAGTGAATATATATGCTCCTAATGGAAAAGGAATGAGAAAATATTTTTAGTTGGAATTAGTTGCCTTTAGGAGGATTTTCAATAAAGAAGCTTGGATTTTTATGGGGGATTTTAACACACCCTTAATGAATAGAGAAAAATTTGGGGGATCCCAGATCAATTTGGAGAGTAAAGAGGATCTTCAGAATTTCATTGATAATCAAGGGCTAATTGATCTGGATGTACATGGAGCTTCCTTTACTTGGTCTAATCATAGAAAGGGGATGGATCTCATACAGGTCAGATTAGATAGATCTTTGATCTCCAATCATTGGTATTTTGATTATTACTGCTCCCTTAAAGCTCTTACAAGAATTGGTTCTGATCATTTTCGTATCAGTTTCACTGCGGATCCAATAAAAAAGAAGAAGAACACTCCTTTCAGATTTGAAACAATGTGGATCTCTCATCTTGCTCTTAAAGAGGAAATAAGGAAATGGTGGAATATAAGAATTCAAGGAACTGCAATGTTCAGAATTGCTAAAAAGTTAAGGGAAGTGAAATGTAATTTAAAAAAGTGGAAAAAGGAATCTTTTGGGAACCTCTTTAGGATTAAGTCTAATCTAAAAATGGATTTGGGAGAAGTTCAATTTAAAATATAGAAGGAGGGTTACTTGAATGACACTAAGGAAAAAGAGAATGAGCTCCTTACGAAGATGCATGACATAATTGGAAAGGAGGAGGAGTTCTGGAGACAAAGATCTAGAGCTCTTTGGTTGTCTGCAGGAGACAAAAACTATAAGTACTTCCATTTATCGACATCAAAACACATAGCTGCAAATAGAATATCTCAAATAGAAGTGAACGGAACCAAGTATGAGGAGGAGGAGGATATTAGAAAGCAGGCGAGCTCCTTCTTTAAACATCTTCTCTCGACAAGTAATAAAATAAACCAAAATGAGTAGGATTAGTTAGTTGAAGCTATACCAAGAATTATCAACCAGGAAAACAACTCTTTTTTGACAGCTATCCCCACCAGTGAGGAATTCAAGCGGGTTGTGTTTTCCTTTGACGGGAGTAAAGCTCTAGGTCCTTATGGTTCCCTTTATTTTTCTTTTAATGGCTCTGGGAGATTGTTGAAGAAGATGTGGTAAATGTTGTTAAGAAATTTTTTGGATCCAGAAGTCCTCTAAAAGAATTAAATGCTACTTTCTTCGTTTTTATCCCCAAGAAACCCGGAGCTAATAATTTTGAGGCTTTTAGGCCTACAAGTCTCTGTAATTATTTATACAAAATCATCTCTAAGGTCTAAACCTCTAGATTTTGAATTTTTTTGTGTTCCTTGATTTCTCCTCAACAGAATGGCTTTGTCCCTAGTAGACAAATTCTTGACTCTATTGTTACGATACACGATAATATTCACTCCTTAGTTGAGTCGAAGACTGAAGGCTTCTTATTAAAGCTTGATAGCTCAAAAGCCTATGATAGAGTTGACTAGATTTTCTTATTTAAAATCTTAAAGGCTTTTGGTTTTTGTAACAGGGTTATCCAATTGGTGGAAGAACTTGTGTCCACAGCTTCCATATCAATTATGGTCAATGGATCCCCCACCTCTTTTTTTCAGAGCACCAGAGGTCTAAGGTAGGGTGATCCTATCTCTCCTATTTTATTCACTATTATGGCTGAAAGTTTAGGCAAGAATCTGAAAAATTTGGTCAACTTTAAATTTCTTTCTAGTCTCAAACCTTCCTTAGGCAATTTGGTGTGTTCCCATCAACAATTCGTTGATGACACTATGCTTATGGTTCAAGCTACGGTGTCTGAAGGAAAATATATAAAACAGTTGCTTGACAATTACGGGAGAGCTTCAGGACAGTTGATCAACAATAAAAAAAGTTCTTTGTTCTTCTTCAACACTCCGGATCATAGATAGGCCAAAATTGCCCAAATTCTGGGTTGCAGGGTGGATTCCTTTCCTGCCACCTACCTTGGTCTACCATTAAGTTTGAAACCTCCTAAGTCTTTTTGGCTCTTGTTGGTTGAAAGATTCAGCAAGAAGCTTGTGGGCTGGAAAGGAGCCCTGCTAAGTCAAGCCGAAAAACTTCAGCTCCTCAAAGCCTCTCTCTAGAATCTGCCTATCGCCCTGAGCCTATTTAAGATTCCTGCTAAATTTGCTGTTGCCATTGAAAAAATTCAAAAAAGATTTCTTTGGTCGGGTGTTGAGGAAAAAAAAAGACTTCCCTTAATTGGTTGGAATCTGGTATGTAGACCTAAAAAAGCCGAAGGACTTGGTTTAAGAAGAATAAGAACTGTCAATAAAATCCTCTTAGCTAAACAAATATGGAGAATCTCCTCTTCTTCTAGGGAGTGGATTGATATTATGGCTAGCAAATATTTAGAAAACAACTACTCCTCCATTATTAAGAAGGACCCCCACCTTCTTCCTAGAGGGTCTACATGCTAGAATAATATAATAAATGGTAAAAATATTGTGGATGATGGTATTGGATGGCAAGTGAGAAATGGTAATCACACCAGATTATGGGAGGACAGATGGATTTTTTAAGGAGCCCATTATAAAAATCAATTCCTTCAGTGAATGGGCAGAGATTTGTAAGGCACGGTTTGGAACTTATGTGAAAGATTATAGAGCGAATGGTAATTGGGTGGACTTGTGCAGTGTTAGTTAGGTTTTGGCTCCTATCTAGTCTTCTCTGATGGTTGTTAGACTTATTTCTGAGCAACTGGATGATCGTGCGGTTTGGATAGATGAACCCTTTGGCAATTTCTTAGTGTCATCTACTTTTGCCAGGATTACTTCTTCTCTAGACCATCCTCCCTTCTGGTCTAAAGCTTGGTTCAAACATTTGATACCTAAAATTAATATCTTCTTCTGGATCCTTCTCCAATACAAGGTGCACACGATTGATAACCTGTGTAAACGCAGATTTCAAATTCCAAATAGATGCTTTCTTTGTAAGATGGAGGCTGAATTTGTGCGTCATTTATTCCTTCATTGCTCATTTGCCGCTTCTATCTGGGAAAATATCATCAGGTTATGGCACCTTCCTTGGGTTTTCCCTTCGTCCATTGAAGATTTATTCACTCAATGGAAAGCCCTGACAAGAAATCCTATGCTCAGGCTTTTATGGGATTTATCCTTCCCTCATGTTGCTTGGGGCCTCTAGAAAGAATGCAACAATAGAATTTATAGGGGCAAAGAAGCCTCTGTGAATATTGTCTTTGATAAAATTGTCAGATCCCTAAAGAAAAATTTCAATGCCTTGGCTCAGAAGGACAACATGCCCATGAAAGCGGAGCATTCGCTCTATGACTTAATTGTTGCTAAGGATTGGAACATAAGTCTAGACTTGTCTAGAACTATAATGAAGGCCAAAAAGGATAGAGAGGGTGTTTTCTAGTCTTTTCTGCCAAATGGTTGGATCAAAGCTAACTTTGATGGTGCGGCTAAAGGTAATCCAAGGGCAGTGCGCTGTGGTGGAGTTATAAGGGATTTCTTTGGCAATTTCATTGGAGCGATTGCCTCCCCTCTTGGCTCTCAAACTAATCATCTGGCTGAGGTTGTTGGTGCTTTTCACATCATAAATTTAGCCCAAAGTCTTAACATTAAAAATTTGTGGCTTGAAGGAGATTCCAAAAACATAATTGACTGCCTCTGTGGCAAGTCTCCCCCCTCGTGGACCATTAAATCATGGGTTGAGGATGCCATATTGACTTTGGCTAAATTTGAAAAAGTTAAGATATCACATACTTATAGAGAAGCCAATGCTGTTGCAAATTTTTTGGCTAACGAAGGAGTTAGGAGTAAAGATGTGTGTACCTGGCTTATTACTAGTGATCCAAACTCTAATGTATGCACCCTATTAAATTATGATAAATCACATGGAAAAGCGATGTGTTATCCCTTTAATGAGGATAGGTTGGATCTTTCACATCACAATCATTAGAGTGCATGGGACCGAGCCCAACGGCTTAATCTACAAGAAAACTTTGCATGCTTTGTGGGTTCTTAGATTTGGCGGGCCCAATTTTAGTAAAGCTTTCTTTTGGGTCTACCCCACTGTGTCGGCCGAAATGGGAGGAGACAAAAAGCTAATTGAGCCAGATAGCTATAATACACACATGAAAAATGCCAAGGCTTGGAGTAAGGTTAAAAGCGGAGGGTTGCTTCCTTTCCTGGAGAAGCTTCATGGCTCTAACTAGGAGGCTACGAATCTCTTTGTTAAAAAGTGGAATAATGGAAACTCGACCCTATTTGGTAGGAATGTGGAGCTCAGCGAAAATCTTATTGCTGATGTTTCGGGATTATCTACTGAAGGGAAGAAGTTCTTTAGGGACAGGGCTTTTTCCGATGAAGCTGTGATCAGATTTCCTAAACAGGACAAAGAAAGGCTAAGTTTGGTTAAAATTGCAAATAGCTACTTTGATGATGACACCATAAAGGCTATTTGGAGAAAGGTTCTGCGGGTCATCATGGAGTACATTATGGTGGATAGGCGCTTCACCAGAGTCTATGGCTACCACTTTGCTCTTCTCAACCACTTCCGATACAAGGGTTCTCTGGTGGTGGATCTAGAGGAAACAGAGGACAAAAGCCAAGAGATGGATGCGGAAATTTATAGAAGAACCAGAGCCTATTTGAAGTGCAATGTCCCCCCTACTTCGAAGATGATTCAAACTTTTAAAAAGGGTGTCAATGATATGCAAAATTTGGAGGTGGAGACAGAGTCTATCCTCAAGACCCTGAATTAACGGCTGGGGTTTTTTTTGGTGCTTACTTTGCTGTTCCTTTCGATTTGACCTTTCTCATCTTTTTCATTTGGTTGCTGCTATTCTTTTCTTGGGCAACTAGTCTTTTTGGTTGGACTTTGGTGTCCTCTTTTCTGTTTTGTAAACGTTGTGGTTTCAGGTCCCTGTAAAACCCATTTTTACCCCTTTTATCAAAACAATATGCATAGAATTAAGGTAAAATAGAATGTTTCCTGAGATAATGGGGAGAGTAGCACATTAGTCATCTATGCAAAAGATCTAGAGTATGAAAAAGTGTTCATGATGAAGCTCATATTGTTAAAGGTAGGGAAGGAAGAAAATGTTTTGATGTAGACAATTTTTTTCTCAAAACTATTTGTAAATTTAGAGGTAAGTATTACAAGGATAAATAATATTGGTAGCATAGATAATCATAATTTCTAGCAAGATGGTAGATAAAATTAATCTAAAGAGAATTGAACATCAAAATACATAAAAGTTCTTTTTGTTGTTGAAGGGACATCAATTGTTGCTGAATGAAAAATGGATGGTAATTTTTCTAGACAAACACATAGAGCAACTTGAATTCTTTTGAAATATCATGCCCATGTACTCTTACATAATATTGTTTGATCAACCTTTGGAAATTTGGAAGGAATGTGTAACATGATAAACAAAAAACATATACACCTTATAAAAAGAATGATCAGAAATAGACTTTGAATTATTTGAAAGATGTGTGCATGTAGAAGTAGAGAATAGTGAAAAAGTGATGTTGGTGATAGGGAAACTATGCCTCAAGGTAGGTAAGAAGGAGTATGAGTTCTTTGCTATTTTGTTTCAGCTTGTACAAATTGAATATTCAAAAGGTATAGAATATAAAATGTTGCATGAAGTGAAGGAGATCATGAATGAATGATGATATCATGTCAATGTATATTATAAATAGTTTACCAATCATGTGCAACATGTCATATGATGGATACTGTTCATGTATCTAGTTTTTAAATAAGGTAGTATATAGGTTAACATTGTAGGAGAAGGAGAAGGTGAAAAAGTAAGCCACAAAATTGCTTGCAGAAGGGAGAATTAGGGAAAGGATGAATCTTTGTTTAATACTTGTTTTCTTTTATTAAAGAAAGGAGAGTGGAGAATGTGCATTGATTCCAAAGCCATAAAATAATGTGGAGGAAATGGAAGCATGTATATTGAATTCACCCATGAAGAAACACATTTTCATAAATCAGACAATACTTGAACTAATAAATCTTGTTCTCAATCTATAATTATATTAATCTATATATGAAATCAAATTCAATCTTGAATGTGATTTTTTAGTTTGTTACTAATTTAAAACATCTAAATTAATTTTATATTTAGTCATCACTATTAATATTAACAATTGATATCGGAAAACCTAAACTATTGCAAGGAGAAGCATGTAAGTAAATTGAAGTATCACAATCTAATAAATTGCAACCTTGATTAAAACCAGATTAGGATATAACTTATGTTTGGACAAATTATTAGGATAAAGCTTGTTTGTAATATTTTAGAAATTTTTAATTAAGTCAGTTTTTAAATAGTATAACTAATGTATATTATAAAATTAAATTATGTACTGAATTGAACTTGTATATTCAAAAGGCAAGACATGCCGATTTTAATGTAATTTAAAAAATAGATAAATACAACAACCTAACCATTATTTTTTGCAATTTTATGGTAAATCCTAATATTAAAATAAATATTTATTTTTTCTCGAATTCAAAGTCATTCCCACTAATATTAAATGTTTGTTTGATGTATAAAATGGGATCATTATTTTAATATATTAAAAAAATAAAATTATTTATATCAAAATGGACATGTTCTACTACATATTTTCAATTGAAGCATCCTTTCTTCAAAATAAAAATGGAAGTGTTTATGCATATTACCATGTTTTATTATTTTATTTCTAAAATGATAGACCAACATTATTTTTTAGCTAGGTAGGGAGAATATGGAGGCCAGGAAGGAGTTGTAATAAAATTGATCACTTTGGAGGGAAGGAAGTGTAATAAATTGAATATAAGAATAAATGACAATTCAATAAATTAAGTCGATATTTCCACCTTTTTGGAAATAACATTATACAAAAGATTTATGTTAAGACCTATAACTCATGTATAGTTAATATAGACATACAATGTAAAGAATTGACTTTCTCTCGTTGCTACCCTATCAAACTTCTATAGGTACAATATAAAATATAGTTAAGTTTTATTTTTAGTATTATTTCCAAAGAATCACTCTAACTTAGTTGCTTTAAATCACCCATCCTTAAGTGGATGCCACTTATATTGGCTACACACATTTTTTCAAACTATTTATCTTTTACTTGCAAACTCAGCCTAAAGACAATTGCTATAAGAAAATGTTGTAGCATTTTCCATAGAAAACTAAATAGGGTCCTAAGAAGATTTAGCCATTAATATTCTATTTGTTTCAAGTGTCTTCATAGGACCAACATTGGTATATGCATGGCCTACTCCAGGGCTTGGACCGGAAGGAAGTTTATTCTTCAATATTGTGGTTGCCTCACTTATCTTCTTAGGACCAACATTGAAATAAGCATGGCCTACACCAGGGCTTGGACCAGAAGGAAGTTTATTCTTTAATATTGTGGTTGCTTCACTTATCTTCATAGGACCAACATTGATATATGAATGGCCTACACCAGGGCTTGGACCAGAAGGAAGTTTATTTTTTAATACTGTAGTTACCTCACTTATCTTGATAGAACCCACATTGATATAAGCATTTCCTACGCAAGGGCTTGGACTAGAAGGGAGTTTATTCTTCAATGTCAATGGTGTCTCTCTTGTCTTCATAGGAATACTATTCATATATGCATGCCCAACACCAGGACTTGGACCAAAGAGAAGCTTATTCTTTAATATAGTTGTCGATTCTCCACTAGACTTCATAGGTCTGCCGTGTATATATTCATGACCTACACTAGGACTTTGTCCAGAAGGAAGCTTATTCTTTAATATAGATGCTGATTCTCCACTAGACTTCATAGGTCCACCATGTATATATTCATGACCTACACCAGGACTTGGCCCTTTAAAACAACTGTTGATTCTCCACTAGACTTCATAGGTCCACCATGTATATATTCATGACCTACACCAGGACTTGGCCCAGAAGGAAGCTTATTCTTTAAAACAACTGTTGATTCTCCACTAGACTTCACAGGTCCACCATGTATATATTCATGACCTACACCAGGACTTGGCCTAACAGGAAGCTTATTCTTTAATATAACTGCTGATTCTCCACTAGACTGCACATGTCCACCATGTATATATTCATGACCTACCCCAGTACTTGGCCCAAAAGGAAGCTTATTCTTTAGTATAGCTGTTGATTCTCCACTAGATTTCACAGGTTCAGCATGTATGTATTCGTGACCTACACCAGGGCTTGGTCCAGAAGGAAGCTTATTTTTCAATATAACTGATAACTTTCCAGTAGACTTCACAGGTCCAGCATGTATATATTCATGACCTACTCTAGGACTTGGACCAGAAGGGAGTTTAGTCTTGAATACAAGAGCATTCTTATGTGCAGGTATATTCAGCTCTGAAACTGAATGACCCACATGACTTTCTGCCTCATTCTCCTCTGTCTTCATAAGGATAGTCTCAGCTGAACTTTTTCCTTGCATGGAAATTCTGTTGGGGTTCTCCTTGCATTGGCGCTTCCAATATTGAACTCTATCAATGTGAGGGAAATAAGCAGCAGGGGCAAGGTTGTCCTCTTCAGGGTTCCAAAACAGTTGTACCCCATTATAACACAGCTGTGTAAATACACCAATCTCGTTTTGATATCTTCAAATACAGACAAGTATGGTGCACACAAATTGGTTCTTCAATGATGTGTATATATAGAGAGAGGGAAAGCTCAATGTTATCTTCGTTTTGTTGGATGGAAGTCATCCCTTTTGCTTGACTATAATTTGGTTTGAGTGTTTGAAGCGAGGATTTGAACCCTGATCGATTCTATGGTGGTGACCAACCATTCATTGAACAAACGGGGCACATGTTCAAAGGATTAAATGATGGTACTCCAAAGTTGTTCAAACAATTTTTAGTCTTAGTAAAACTAATGTGGCGATGATCAGTCAATGTCATACCTAGTGATATAAGACAATTATGAATGCACTTTTCGAAGAATGTGTTTAAGCCGTTTTCTTGCGTTCTGAAATATAATTTTGATAAGCCTTCTGTTTTTTTGATGACAAAAAAGTTGAAGTTAACAAAACATGCGCACTCTTTTGATAGTCAAGCAACGACTTTTTCAAACTGTTTGCTTACGTTTGGATCTTGTTTAATGCATTCAACGTCACCTTTTTTGAATAAATTAGAAACATTTTTATGATCTTGTTTAATGCATTCAACATCACCATTTTGGAATAAATTGGAAACATTGAAAAATTTATATTTTCATTCAGATGTGAGTATTTTTATGGAAGGATTTAATAAATTATGTATTAATAAAAAAATTCATTGTTACAATACACAATTTATATGTTTTGGCATTTTTGTAATTACAATCTGTTTTGTAATTTTTTATTGTTTTATGAATTTGTTTTGAGATGGTTGATTATTGTTCATGTGTAAATTGATATGGTGCATGTAAGAGAGGTGAATGTAATGTGTAGATGGTTGATTGTCTTAGGCAGTGAATTATTCAAATACCATAACAAGTTCTTATATCAAACTCAATGAAAGTTAATGACGTTGAATGAAGGTGGTAAAGGTAGGTAGCCAAAGAATGTGAAATAGAGTGTTGATCCAATGAGAATAGATTATCATAGAGAGAGGCACATTCATTTCTCATTTGAGTTCTTGTAGAACCAAGTGTGACAAGACAATGTCTCACTAAGATTTATGTGGTACTATTGCTATTGAAGTCCCCTGTAGATTCTTTGTCAATCTTTCTATAGTGTGATATTAAAAAAGAAATGTTGTGTCATTTTCTATGTCTTCATTATTTGTGTTATGATTTTTATGTGCTAACTCTAATGTCTATGTGGTCTAAGGCATCCCTTCATTGGAACCCACATCAACAATGATATCATTTGGTATTAGAGAGTAGGGATTCAACCTATTGAGTGAGTTTTGTTCTCTACATTTGTGACTCTAGGCAAAAAAATAGTGAAGCCATCTTTGAACGTAAAGACAATTAGACAGAAGGTGTATGCGTGCATTTGTTATAGAAGTTAATTGAAGAAATAAAATAGAAAATAGAGGGATTCTTGTTTCTAGAGGAGGAGGAAAAACACTACAAGTGGAAATATATGACAAGCTTAATGTGAATCTCTAAATAATATTCTAGCTGTTGTAGAGAATACTCAAAAAAAAAAGTAAATATCAATTTGAGTGATGATGAAACACTTGAAATAAATAAGTAAAAAATTATTAAGACCTAATAGAGTGTAGATTATTGAGTGTAAATTTTAAATTACTTATGGAATTTATATCAAGAAGACATGATAGATTACATAGCTTAGTTGAATAAGTATTTTTGTTGTTGTAAGAGTCGGGTATGTGTAGGATCATGATAGGCCAAAAAGTGGCGATATGATGGGTATGTGTAGGGTACATGGCTGATGACTTTTGTTTTACCCAAAATTGATGAAACGAAAAGGGTTTTTAAAGGATATTCTCAACTTTCCACCAATATAGATTATGATTTACTTTAAATTCAATAAATAATTATTATTAATTTTCTATTTGAATTATGACTTTTGTCCTTATTGATAGGCTGATTGAAAAACATGTATAGCTTTCAAACAATATCACATTTTTTGAATCCAAAACATTTGTCACATTCTATGCTTCACATACTATAAGATTAGAAAAATTAAATTAAATTTCACAAAGTTTTGACCAAGTTAAGGTAGTCAAACATATGAGTTTTTTAATATTTTTTAAAAGTTGTAATAAAAAAATCATAATTAATTATTTACTTGGAAACAAATTATAAAAAAATATGCATCACAGCTAGACATGAGTCCTCTACTCATATCTAAAATCTTATAAAAAAATATTATCATTTTATTGTGGTTAGGGTGGTTAGACATACACCTACTTCTTATTTTTCCTTGAAATTTAAGTGCTACTCCTTTGAAATTTCAAATTTTCACCAAATAGATTTTAAAAAATAAAAAATAAACCTAGTAGTTTAGAAATTAAATTCAATTTTCTACAGATTCTATTCTTACATATTTTTGAAATAATGTAGATGAATTATTCAAATTTTTATGTCAAATTGCCTAACTCTGAGTTTTTTGAATGTTTTGCCACTTAAGAGCTTGTTTTTTCCATGATGGTCATGCGTATACCCAGTCATTATGTGAATGCTAGTCCTTAGGACAATCATTAATTATACTAAAATATATTGGTAAGGTGTCACCTCATTCACATTTTGAATAGACTATAAAAGAAAAATAACATCAAGATATAAATTAATATAAAAATAATCACAAAAAAATGAAATGCATACAACAACAAAAGGGTTAAAAGTGTAAAAAAAATTATACCATCACATCTATTCCAAATTCAATGGGAAAAAGAGTACCATGATGAAATTATCTAAGCTCCTCCTCTGCAATCAACAATTATCCCACTTAGATACATTATTACTAATATTCAAGTTATATTATTAAATTCAAATGGAATTAGACCATGAGTAACTTTAAATTTTACTTGAAATAAAGATTGTCCTTGGTCCTCTTCTACTCCAACCCCTAACGCCTCAACTTGTGTTCTAAACTTCGCTAGATTAGCTTGTGGAGGTGAAATATGAGGGACACCATAGTTAGATGTGTTCATGGTGGCTTACTTTCTCTCCAAGAGGGCCTAAAAATAAATAATTTGATATAGTGCAATGATGGGGCACACAAACATGTGTGGAAAATGATGTTCTATAAATATCAATACATCCACTACTACCATCAATATCATTTTTTTGTGCTATATAAGAAGTCTATGCAATTAAATTCTTTGTCAAAGTTTATGGTAGAGAGTCTCTAATGTGTTACATTTGCAAAAATGACTAGCTGCTAAATTGGAAGTGGAGAAGGGATAGAGGAGGGGGAATAAATGGACCGTACACCTATTTCATCACCTGAGGTCTATCTTTAGGAATTCCTTTACTCACTCCTTAGAAATCTCTAAAATAAAAATAGTTCACATGGTGACCTAAAATAATCTCTACATATAGTTTGTGAAAGAATTATAAAGGTACATGAAGATTGTTGTTGAGTTGTTTATCAAATACCATCTACTAATTATCCCAAAAATTAGTTTTGATAAACTAATGTGTAAACCATTTGATTGAAGATTTAAGCTTATGTATATCAAATTGCAATATAATTTTAGGATTTAAAAAATCTTATGCTAACATAGCTTTGATAATATCAAAGTCTTCCAATTGATCATATGATAAGTTGGTAGAATATTCTTCCATATTGACTTCCCACCATTTCTAAAATGACTCATGTTGGTTTGTGAGGGTTTAAATATTGGTGGAAATTCACTCTAAGGTAGATCTCATAGAAGATAACCAAGGGTGGAATCAACAAATTTCTATAATATGGATGAACAATCTCAAAACCCAAACCCTCTTCCACTAAACCCTCCTCAATTAAACCATTAAAAAATTCAAGAACAAATTGCAATATATATATATTAATTTGTTCTTGAATTTTTTAATGGTTTAATTGAGGAGGGTTTAGTGGAAGAGGGTTTGGGTTTTGAGATTGTTCATCCATATTACGCATTTCAAATTTAAAACATACAAATTCATAATTCAAAACTAATGCTTAGAACAAAAAATGAACACTAAATTATACTGTAAATAACTTTGATTTATTTAAAAAAAAAAAAAAACTCAAAAACCAAAAAATTAACTATAGATAGTTTTTGATGTAAGGAGAAATTTTGGTGCACAAATTGATATTTATTTTTCCTTCTTTAATATTTCCTCTCTACTATTTTTCCTCACTGTTTTGTATTAAAACCATGGGACATCACATAATATAAACCCTTTTTGGGGAAATTTGGAAAATAAAAATAGATATATTTGTTTTTATATAATGGATATCCATTTTCTTAATAATAGATATGTGTTTCTTATAATAGATATATGTTACCAAAAAATATCCATTTTGGGATTTTGGTTAAGTAATAATTTATTTTTCTCCTATTGTCCTTGTTGGGCTAGGTCATGGGGACACCCTTGTAGTATAAGAAAAAAACTATTGACCCAACCTCAAGGAACAATATCGAATATTTTAATAATCAAACATACCTCAAGTATTGATTATAGCTTCATCCTTATTATTTGTAATAAAAAAGGAAATATGGTATTTTCCACATTAGAGACCCACATAAGAATATTATCATCACTAAAATAACACATCCTAAATTTTTGAACTATACTCTCCCCTCTTTCTCTAAGTTCCACTAATTATTAGGTAAGATGTATCCCTTATATAAACCATATAAATATAGTTATGAAAGGAAAGAAAATGGGATCTAAGGTCAATAGGGAGCCTAAAACACACATTTCACCTTTGACATTTAGAGGAAAATATAATGATCAAACGAAACTAATTAGCTACTATCCTCAAAGAAGAGACAAAATAGTTGATCAGGGTTTTTGTCCCCTTTTTGTTTGTGATGATGGATTGAATGATTGATGATGCAAGATAGGTCAAAAAATAAAAGCGCATCAAATTTTTATCAATTTAGAAAAGGAGAGAACTAAAACACATAAATAGACATCAAGAAAGCGGAGTGTAGGAAAGATGTAACCTAGCATCAAATTTGAGGTAGAAATGATTGGACAAGGGTGAGAATTCCCTTGTCTAAAAATGGTATTTTCAAAGTTTTAGAGTCTGCAAAAGAGTATCATAGTCTATAGGTTCTTCTCTATTAGATTTATCTTGAAAATTTTATCTATTAGCAAATGATCAATCTTTCCCTAATTTTATAAAAGAATGTGTTTACATGCTTGATATAGCGTATGTTGTATTAATTTCTTCAATATTCTTCAATCCACTTCAGAAATGCAACCTTCAAGAATGAGAGGAGAGGAAGGGATTTGACATATAGGGGCTTTCCTAAGCCAAACCTTGTTTTGGTGTTTCCACATCCATAAACAAGAATGATGATGTTGATAAAGAGTGCTTCCCCTAGGTCAGATAGAGGCAAATGGATAAAAAGGAATACTAAATCACTATGTTATAAATTACCACTCATATCTACATTCCTTGATGGATTGAAGTCATTTGGAGCATCTCATACTTGGAGAATTTGATAGTGTCTTGAATAATTTGCAAAACGTTAGTGCTCATAGCAATAATAAACATAGAACATAAAGTATCTTCCTATGCATGAAGATGGATTTCATGATGCATTGGAAATATGCTATTGACTTGATAAGCTATTGTAGAAGTGCTACTTATTCTACTCTTGATTTTCCTTAATTTTTTTTCTAGGATGCTTAAAATATGTTCAAATTTATTAGCTCTTCAAATGAAGGGAAAGACATATTTATATGAGTTTCAACATTTTCACATTAATTATTGTGATAAGTCGACAAATGAACTTAAATTTGTAAACATATTTAGGCTAGCAATAAAATATTAAATTTTGGGCAAAAATAGGCTAGACAAGGGCAAGGGCACCCTAGGTTGAGCCTATTTTGAATTTAAGATGCTTATGAAATAAATAATTAATTTATTCTCCCACAATTAATTCAATTTCTCAAAACTGGCAATAAAATGAATAAACATGATTGGGCTCAAGCACTTAGGGGGAGCCAAACGTAGTGTGAAATTATCAAGGGTGAAAATTTACGACACAAAATTATCATTGAATACCTTTATCATTTCTTTTAGATTGCCATTTTATAATATTTCTCCTATGTCTATTTCATATTTTTTATCTCGTTATGATTTATATGATGATCTATCCAAGCTCAATCTATTCCCAAAATTGAGCTTATTTATAATGAATTTTTATTTAGGCATGTCCAAGATCTTAATTTTTTTCAAATTGACAATCATTCTGATATGATTTACCACATAAAATATTTTTAACCCATAGATTAAAGATCATCACAAGTCAAGACATGTGTAATTGGAGAAAATAGATAATAAGTACCAAGCCCAAGCTTATTAAAAGTTAAAATTCATAAGGAGATTCATATTTGATATCTATACATAGTTTTTAAATGTAAAGAATTTCGCAGACTTGAAAGATTTGTGTATTATCATTTACTTTCAATTTTTAATTAGGCACAAGTATTAATACTTCCTATCATAAAGCTTGCCTCATAATATATTTATGTACCTAATCATATTAAAATTTAAATATAAAAGTAAGATAATGTTCTATCTTTTAAATATTTCATATATGAGGCATAACTTTGAGAGACCTTCCTTATTTTCCTTTACTAGTTGGCCCATGTTTGTGCTATAAAATAAAATTACAAACCCAAGGTAATTCTTATACTTGAGGATTTTATAAGATCATATCTAACATTAATCTCATATTTATGTCTCACATTTTTATTACTTGAGGAACTTTTGGACCCTAAAATATTTATGAAAAGGGACATTAAGGAGTCTCATGTGTGCATCACTAAGCCCTAGGTAGATTAGTAATAATAGAGCAATCTATCTCTACCCTAGAAGACTTATAAATGATTTTGGTCTATTTTTTTAGAATTTGAACATTTAAAATTTGGAGTTCACAAAAATAAGAGAGGAAAGTACAAATGCACAACATTTATTTTTAATAATTGAATCACCAAAAACATATATTCTTACCAAGGAAAGAGGATTCCCTTACTAGGCTCTTAGGGTTTTTCACCCCAAGAGCACTTGGTTTCGAAATAACACGTTTTCCCCTAGGTAGATATGTTTAGGGCTAAGTTCATTGAAAAGGGGGAGAGGGATTTGATGATGGTTGTGAATGTGTGTGACATGTGGCTAATGATAAAAGTAAAATGAAACTAATCTAGATGTATGCAAGTGCAAATAAACAAAACTAAGCTTAATGAAAACTAACTAACTATATTCCCTAAATGTGCGTTTTCTAGAAAATGACAGAGAGAAAGAGAAGGTGTGCACTTGGAGAAATGACGTGACAATTGAATGCTCCCAAAAGCTTTTGGAAAATGTTGGAAAATGGTAGAAGGACACTTGCGCCATGTGGGGTGACCTAGTCCTCCAACTGGAAAACTATCTCGAAATAGGTTTCAGGGAAATGGGTATCCAAAAACACAAAAACCCTTTTTTTGTCCTAGCATAGGGACAAGGTCACCAATAGGGGTGGCATAGTCCTCTTGTGGCTTTCTGAGGAATCGGGATTTGGTTTTGTGGGTCCCAGTTGATGTTCCCCTTTTCTGCAGCAATCCATGAAAAGAACCTCCAAAAGTGACCTACAACATGCCTTTTGTCCTTCCTAGGGTTTGAGACTTGGAGTTGACTTGAGGAGCATATTGGTACTTCTTGCAACACGTTGTCTTTCACCTAAATTGAATCAAAAGATCTACAAACACATGCAAAGACTAGAAATTGTTAAGGTTAGGATATAAGGGTTTGCCTAAGTCAAACCCCTTTCGAGGTGATTAAACCCAAATGAGATAAACATAAAGAAAAGCAAGAGTGAATGATAATACAATATAATTTCTTACCAAACCTTTGTTGATGGTATGCAACATGCATGAGCAACTCCAATGGAGTTAGTCTAAAAATCCTAATGCTTGTATGCTTGCTTGGTTGCTTGAGTACTTGATGAGTGAGAGAAAAAGAATGAAAAATGAACTTAGAGAGTAGAACTGAGCTTGGAGAGTCTAAGAGAGAGAGACAAAATGAGGATGAAAACCCTTATTTGTACATGTGAAACACTAATTTTCCTGAAATGCAACCTAATAGGCCGACCCTAGGGTTCAGGAGGCAAGATTCCTGTTGAATCTTATTTAGAATTTGATTTTTATGCTTAAAGGGACTAGGTTGCCCAAAGTGGCGACCTAGTCCTCCTAGGAAAATTTTGATGATTTTCAAATATTAATTTATGTTTTATAAAATTAATCATGTTTTCCTCCCAAAACACACTTAGGTCGGGACTAATGATGCATTAAAAGGACAAATTGGCATATAGAAAGGGTTGATTTAGGGGTGATAAGCATAGATAAGTGTGAGAATACAACACAATAGTTTACAACACTCTATATTAAGGCTTAGGAAGGTGTAAGAATGTGTTTTTTAGGTGAATTATATTGAAAGGGTCTTGGAAAAGTGAGGAAATGTGTTACAACACTTCACAACACCTTAGTAAAACATTGTTACATTAGTGTTGAAGTGCAAGCTTACAAGGCTAAATTTAGCTGATCAAGGTGAAAATGAGTGAAAAAGTGCCAAGGTACACACTTTTTGGCAACACATTTAGCCCCCACTTTAGTGAGAGTATGAACGTTCTTTAAACTCACACCAAAGTAGCTAAATCATATGTGCTGAGTAGGGTCTAATGTACTCATGTTAGTAAGGTGAGATGACTATGATGAAGAGGGATGATCAAGCCCCAAGGATCAAGATCCCATGAAAAACTAAATACTAGTGTGAAAGATCACACAAGGAGTCATGTGAAAGGGGTGGACAAAATTTAGATCAAGCTTTGACCATTTTTCCATCTAGTTGTGGATCATATCTAGGTTGTTTGTCTAAAAGGAAGGATGTACTCACTCTAGGCTGATTAAATTTTTGGTTGTTTGTCAGGTGAGAATTCTAAAAGGTGGTGAGAGACACATACACATGGTTAGTATGCGTTCACACACACAAAGGTGGCAATGGGGAAAGTCGTGTTTCTAGTTGGGCTTCCTGCTCAACCATACCAAAGTTGTACTCCCTGACAACTTTGATAAGGCGCCACAAGGACAGGGGTGCGGTTCATGAGACAAGCGAAGCCTTGGATGCTTAGAACCCATGAACAAGTGCAATTTGTCACTACAGGCATGCAATTTGTGCTATGCAAGGTGGCCATGTATGCACAAAATGCAAAAAAAGGGTAACATGCGAAATACAAAAGTGAAAAATGCAAAAGAAATGAAAAATGCAAGTGTTTGAAGGAGTCTTGTTTAGTTCATTTGAGGTATTTTAACTTAGGTGAACATTACGTGTAATGTCTCCAAAAAGAGGACCAATCAAAGTATAGAAGATTCACAGCTTAGGGGATGCAGTGTGTCGCATCAAGCCACTAAGAGGAATGTAGTATGCTAAGATAAGTCACACTTATGAAAGGAATTATACCCAATGTCATCGACAAAGTGAGAAAAAACATCAAGTGAAGTGACAAGGCTGCACTAGGAAGCACGGGTAAAAGAAAAACCAAATGCAAATCCAGAAAAAGAAATAAAAGTAAACTAGAATAGGGCCACTCTATGCCCCCACTTTAAAGGGATTGCTACACACCGCTTTGTGAGCAATTTCTTTAAAGTAGAGAAAGGAAAAATACAAAGGGAACATGAGAGCCTGTCAGGCAATGAGTATCCATGAAAGGCTACGTCATGCGAAAAAGAAGAAGCAAGCAAAAAGAGATGGGGGGGAAAACATGCCCCTAAAATGGAAAATACCAAACACACAAGGGATCTATGTATTTGAGTTTGGTATGCTCATTGCTGAAATGTTTGTTTTTAGAGAGCGCGAAACTATCATCGTCTCCCCAAACACATAGAACAAGAAGAAGGAAACATAGAGAGCAAAGACAAAATGAAAAAAAAAAGTCATGTTGGGTCAACATGGAGGAGACATAGGATGTCTCAACATTTTGCATTGTTCCCAAAAAGGACCATAGAAAGCAAAAAAAAAAGACAAAAGCAAAGGAGCCCTAGTGTTTGAGTCAACATGAAGGAGACATTTCGGTCTCAATGTCTTGCATCATCCTCAAATGAAAGGAAAAAAGGTCACAAAAAATAAAAAGGGGAGCATTTGGTTCAATATGAAGGAGACATTGTGGTCTCAATGCCTTGCGTAATCCCCAAATGAAGGTCAAAGAAAAGGGCAAAGGAAAAACAAAAAGGAAAAAGAAGGTTTCCTTTTGGGTCAACATGAAGGAGACCTGGTGGTCTCAATGCCTTGTGTCATCTCCAAAAGGAAGATTAAAAAAAGGTGAAGGGAAAAAAGCAAAGAAAATGCATGACATATAGAAGAAATGAGATACAAATAGAAGAATGTCACAAGAAATCAAACAACTCAGGGGATACAATACATACAAATAAACGCGAAAAGGAAAGGAAAAGCCGCTAGCTCGGCAAGTGCACATAACTCATCAAGCAAGTCATCAACCTCCCAATCTTGAGCTTAGTGTAATTTTTGGGAGGGCGACTAGTGAGAGGCACAACATCGATTACCAGACTAGTGTCAAGATCAACACTTGTTCGAGGAGAATTCTCATGAATTCTCATAGAAGAGGAAAAGAATGAATTCAAGGTATGGGTATGTGTAGGATCATCATGGAAAAAATAGGCCCTTAAGTGGCAATAAAATTCAGAAAAATCAGATTTAGGCAACTTCACGTAAAAATTTGAATAAGTTATCTATATTATTTCAAAAATATGTAAGAATAGAATCTGTAGAAAATTGAATGTAGTTTGTAAACTACTAGGTTTACTTTTTTAGAAAAAAAATCTATTTGGTGAAAATTTGAAATTTCAATGCAGTAGTACTTAAATTTCAGGGAGAAAATAAGAAGTAGGTATTTGTCTGGCCACCCTAACCACAATAAAATGATAATATTATTTATAAGATTTTAGATATAAGTAGGGGACTCATGTCCTGATGTGATGCATATTTTTTTGTAATTTTTTTTCCAAGTAAATAATTAATTATGACTTTTTTATTACAACTTTTAAAAAATATAAAAAACTCGTATGTCTGACCACCTTAACTTGGTCAAAAATTCACGAAATTCAATTCTTTTCTTTTTAATCCTATAGTATGTGAACAATAAAATGTGACACATGTTTTGGATTCAAAAAATGTGATACCATTTGAAATCTATAGATTTTTTCCAATTAGCCTATCAATTAGGACTTTTACTGTAATTCAAATAGAAAATGAATAATAATTATTTACTAAATTCAAAGTAAAGAATAATTTATATTGGTGGAATGATGAGAATCTCCTTTAAAAACCCTTTTTGTTTCATCAATTTTGGGTAAAAAAAAATTTGTCAGCCACATGGGTCATCATATCACTTAGATATTGCCACTTTTTGGCCCATCATAATCCTGCACATACCCATATGGTGTACCTCTTCGTCAATTTTGGCATTCTCCTCATCATCATCATCTAAGTTGATGACAATGGTAGGATGGATGACAATATCAGTGGTGGCTTGTAAAAGAGGTGATGTAGTAGGTATTGGATCTAACTGTGAAGGTGAAGGAGGAGGGTCAACACATGTGGCCTCAGGCACAGCAGGGTTGGGCGAGAGCATGATGGTGACGTCTATTCTTTCTTGCCTCGTTATTCCTTTTGGTTTTCCGATCAAGGTGTCTGGGAGAAGATGTGGGATAATCCACCATAGAGTTAGAGTAATAGTTCATTTGCCTTTATAATTAAATCACTTTGGTTTAATTATTAATGCTAACTATTATTCTATTCACTTAAGCTTGTCATTTGTAGGTGCATTATAATTAATATGTTTATTAATTATTAAATGCACAAACCTAGCTTTCTCAGGCTTTAGGGTTTCACACCTTATATGCCGCTTTTGTAATTATTGTAATTAATCTTTCTGGGAAATCCCAATACTGCTCTCACTCTGCTGAGATTTTCCAAACCCTTGCTTCTGTCTCTTTGGTCTCCATTCAGCATTAGGTATTTTGCATGCAGGTGTTCTTGGCGAGCTGTGGATTTGCATTTATCAAATCCTACATGGTATCAGAGCCACCCTGTCGCTGCCTGGTTTGAAGGTGTTTGAGGCCACGATTCGAAGACGACAGCCACAACTTCTCTGGGGTTTTTCTGTCACTTTGAAGGAGGCGCTATTTTCTGGAGCCGTTTGAGCAAAAACGGACTCCACCATTGCGTTCAGAAGGTCTGGGAGAGTCAAAATTCATATAAACTTTGACTATTTTGGCCACAGTGACCACATGCAAATTTTTTTGGCCTACCAGGGCCGTACGGGCTCAAAAATCAAGAAATTTTTTTAAAAAAATCAATTTTTCTCTAAATTTTGGGCGCTGCCAGCCCGTGTCGCCACTGCGCCACCCGGTCGCTTGACCGCCACCGCCACTCCGCCCAGCCGCCACCTCCGCCGGCGTCGCCACCCACTAGCCACCGCCGACGTCCAGTGACGGCCATACGGCCGTCAAATTATTTCCCCTGACTGGTTTTTTTCTAGAGAGCTCATTTTTAGGGGGTACCTGTGGTTTTTTGGCCGTATCTTGGGCATACGGTGTCCGTTTTCGAAAAATGAAATATCGTCGAAAAGGTGTTTCCGAGCCGGATGTAACTATGCTGGTCTTGTTTGCTGATTCGGCCATTTGAGTACTATTTTTTGGTGTCAAAGTAGAGGCTTTGTTTTCCTCTCTCTTTGCATTTGGCGTTTAGGTTTTTTCCTCGTTTTTTGTACTTTCAGTATTTGTTTATTTGTTGTACGAGGGTTAGAATCATACATTGTGGGGGGGTACTTTTGCTTTCTGTCATTTCCTTTCAGAAAATGACCCTTCTACTTCTGTCTTTTTCTTCTCTCAATGTCGGACCCCTCTATGGCCCGACTGACACTGCATAATTACCACACCTGGAAAGCACACATGACCAGGCTACTCATGTCATGTGGCTTATGGTCATGCCTAGATGAACATCAACCTATCCTACAACGTCTTTTTGAGATTCTTCAGCATAGGAATAAAATGGATGAAGCCATGGGCTTGATTGCACTGAACATTTTCGACAGTCTCCTCTTTCACTTGGATGGTTTGACCACTCCTAGGGCCATTTGGGGCAAGTTTTCAGATTTGTTTGGCACTGTCAATGAATTTCGGGCACTACAACTTGATGCAGAGCTAACTACTTTGACACCTACCGGCTTTCCCACCATTGAGGACTTCTTGATGAAGTTCAAGTCTCTGCGCTCAGTTTTGCAGGGATGTGGGAAAACCAAGACAGATGACGAGTGTATCTTCTTGATACTCTCAAAGTTTCGAGGATAGTATCAGATCTTCTCTTCCACTTTCTACTCCACCATGGATGCTTTGGGTGCTAGACACACCATGCCTTCTTTTGAGACATTCTATGATCGGTTGACACAGGAACAGGCAAAGATCCAACAAATGGATGCTTTTGGCTCTTCCAGCCAAGCATTGGTTGCTCAGTCTTCACAGGGGAAACCAAAATAGAAAAGCAAACCGAAGAAAGATTCTGCAGGCAATGAGTCTTCCTCCAAACCTACACAGAAAACTGATTCAAAACCACTAGCTAACCCTTCCAAGGGTAAATCTTCTTCGAATTCTACTGAGTCTACCTCCAAGACTAAGAAAAAATTAGTTGAGACCTGTAGCTTTTGTGGAAAGGAAGGACATCCCATTTCTCGGTGTTGGAAACGTTTGGAGGCTTTAGAGAAAGCCATACAGGAGCATCACATTTCAGCTCCTCAGTCCACATCCTCCCCTGCAGGGAAAGGTCATGCTCTTACTGCACGAGCTATGACTTCTGGGCCCACCTGGATTCTTGATTCCGGTGCCTCTCACCACATGACTCAAACTCAGTATTTGGTCACCTCACTTGCTCCTTGTGCTACTTCACAGATTGCTATTGGGAACTCATCTCATCTTTCTGTTTTGGGTTCTGGTTCTATTGCATTGGCTGGGGGTTCTCTTCAGGATGTTCTCTTTGTCCCTGACATTTAGACGAACCTACTGTCTATCTATCAGATTTGTCACTCTGGCTCTGGTAAGACAGTTGAGTTCTCACCACATGATGTGGTTATTCGGGACTTGCATGATTCTGATATGATTGTGGCTACTGGGAGTGTTGACACTGCATCCCGACTATACAGATTTGATGGATTTGAGTCTTCTGCTGGTACAGGTTCCTGTCTTATAGCACATGCAGATTCTGTGAGTAGACTTTGGCATGAGCGTTTGGGCCATGTCAATTACAGATATCTTCAGTAGATGAGCACACAGGCACTTGTTCTTGGGCTTCCACACATTACTTGCACTGATGGGGTTTGTCAGGGTTGTGTTCTTGGCAAACAACATAGGGATCCTTTTCCTTAGGGACGAGCTACTCGTGTTTTGGCACCACTGGAGTTGATTCATAGTGACCTCATGTCATTTCCTACTCCTTCTTTTTTCGGTGCCAAATATGTGCTTACTTTCATTGATGACTTCTCCAGGCGCACATGGGTGTACTTTTTAAAGTACAAGTCTGATGTCTTTGACTCATTTTGAGTCTTTAAGACATTTGTGGAGAAGCAATCTGGTCTTTCTATTCACTGGATACACATAGATAATGGGGGGGATTATGTGATCCAAAATTTTAGGGATTTTTGCTCTGAACATGGTCTTCAGCATTAGTTTTCAGTGCCCTACACCCCTCAGCAGAATGGTGTGGCAGAGAGAAAGAACAAAACACTTCGGGAGATGGATAATTGTATGATACAGTCCAGGTCCATGGATTCATCTTTTTGGGCAGAGGCAGTCAATTGTGCCAACTATATTCAGAATCGGATGCCTCACAAGGCAGTTCAACATATGACTCTTGAGGAGGCTTGGTCTCATGTCAAGCCTGATATATCTTCATTCCGAGTTTTTGGTAGTGAAGCATGGGCATTTGTTCCTGACGCTCAGAGGAGAGCAATGGACTGGAAGAGCCGACACCTCACTTTTGTTGCCTACTGCGAGGATGTTAAGGCATACAAGTTGTTTGACCCTGATTCTAAAGAGGTCTTGTTTTGATGGGATGTCCAGTTTGATGAGCGCCTTCCTGCAATAGATACCCCGATTCCAGAGTCTACTTCACTTACCACTACTCCCTCCTCTCTTCCAACTTTGTTTCAGGATGATGAGGATGATGATCTTAGTGATCCCCATTTACCTCCACCACAGGATCCTCCACAGATGCCTAGATGGGTTCGTGTTACAGTTGATGCTGCAAGATCTCTAACTGGTGACCCTTCCACTTCCCGTCGCACCTGGTCTCATATTGCGGGTTCTAGTCTTCTGAGTCATGCTATTTTTGGTGATCCTCAGACATTTGGGGTAGCGACAGGACATACTGAGTGGGACAGTGCTATGGAGGAGGAGTATTCTTCTTTGATGAAGAATCATACTTGGGATCTTTGTTCTCTTCCTAAGGGAAGAAAGTTAGTGCGATGCAAGTGGTTGTATCGTACTAAGTTTGCTGCTGATGGTTCTATTGATAAGTACAAGGCACGTCTTGTTGCGAAGGGTTTTTCACAGGTTGAGGGTATTGATTACACTGAGATATTTTCCCCTGTCGCCAAGATGAACTCTATTCGTCTTGTCTTATCCCTCGTGGCTTCTTAGGGATGGCCCATTTTTCAGATGGATGTGAAGAGTGATTTCTTGCATGGTGATCTTAGTGAGGAGATTTACATGGAGCAACCTCAGGGATTTGTGCAGGATTCCTCCTTGGTTTGCAGACTTCGACGTTCTTTGTATGGTCTCAAACAGGCCCCTCAGGCTTGGTATGAGAAGATGGACTCCTTTCTGCTTTCTATAGGATTCACACGCTATCATTCCGATCCTACAGTCTACATTCAGCGTCTTGAGGATGAGGTTTTGATCCTTGTGCTATATGTCGATGATCTTCTCATCACACGTAGCTCATCTTCTATGATTTAGGATGTTTAGCGCGCATTGATGGAGCAGTTTGAGATGACAGACCTGGGTCTATTACACTTCTTTTTGGGTCTGCAGATTGTTCAATCACCTGCTGGGATCTTTGTTTACTAGCAGAAGTATGCTCTTGACATGCTTCAGTGCTTTGATATGCTTGCTTGCAAGCCTGCTCCCACACCTTTTCAATCGGGTGTTACTTTGTCTACCTCTTGCACTTCGCCTTCAGTGGATCCTACATTGTCTCGGCAGTTGGTTGGCAGTTTGTTGTACTTGACACACACTCGTCCTGATCTCTCCTTTGCAGTTGGTCTAGTCTCTTGGTTCTCTCACGAGCCTCATGAGAGTCATTGGCAAGCTGCCAAGCGCATTTTGAGATACATTTAGGGCACACTTATGTATGGCATTCATTACACATCAGGGGCTCCTCACATTGTTGGCTACACTGACTCAGATTGGGCTAGTGATGTTGATGATCGAAAGTCTACTTTTGGCTTTATCTTTTTCCTTGGCTCTGGTCCTATCACATGGTCGTGCAAGAAGCAGAATGCTCGTGCACTTTCATCTATAGAGGCTGAGTATAGAGCGGTAGTGCATGCTAGTCAGGAGATTTTGTGGCTTCGACAGTTGATGACTGAGTTTCGGTTTCCTCCTGATCATCCCACTATTCTATGGTGCGATAATCAGAGTGCTATTCACATTTCCCATAACCCGGTGGAGCATCAGCGCACTAAACACATTGAGCTTCATATGCATTTCATCCGTCAGCAGATTCAGGATGGTGTTCTCTCTTTGGAGTAGATCCCCACTGACGCGCAGGTTGCTGACATCTTCACCAAACCTTTTGCATCTCCGCGCTATCTTCAGTTGCGTTCTATGCTTGGGGTAACGGAAGTTGTCCTTGGGGGGTCTTGTTGAGGCCTTCCTTCCTTCATGTTTTTTTTCAGCATGTTGTTGTATCTCGTTTTGGGGTAGAGTTTTTTCCCACTGGGTTTTCTCTATTTCCCCGTTTTACAGAGATTTCTTTGTAGTTGGGTACCTGGTCTGGACTTGTTGCCGGGACCCATTTTTTCCTGCTTTCTTAGCTGTGCTAGGTTTGCTTCCTCCTGAGCTTCGCTTAAGGGGGGGTGTTAGAGTAATAGTTCATTTGCCTTTATAATTAAATCACTTTGGTTTAATTATTAGTGCTAACTATTATTCTATTCACTTAAGCTTGTCATTTGTAGGTGCATTATAATTAATATGTTTATTAATTATTAAATGCACAAACCTAGCTTTCTCCGGCTTTAGGGTTTCTCACCTTATATGCCGCTTTTGTAATTATTGTAATTAATCTTTTTGGGAAATAACAATACTGCTCTCACTCCGCTGAGATTTTCCAAACCCTTGCTTCTGTCTCTTTGGTCTCCATTCAGCATTAGGTATTTTGCATGCAGGTGTTCTTGGCGAGCTGTGGATTTGCATTTATCAAATCCTACACATAGGTTGTGGATCATCTCGGGGAGGAGGAATAAGAGGAAAAATGGGTGGCTCATCTACCTTTTCTTTGGCTTTATAGATTTGTTTGGTGCAAGGTGGGAGGAAAGAGTTACTATTGTGATCGCTAGGCCTCTTGGATGATGTGGAGGAAGTTTCAAGAGTAGGTTGTCTAGGCATATTAGATTTAGGTGCCAACATGGCTTCATCAAGGATGGGTGAGTCTAAGGTAGAAGGAGGTGTTGATGGTTAAAATGACACAAACAACATTAAAACAAAATATTTCTACTCTATTTCTCCTTAAAGAGGAAGACAACATGTAGTAGCCTAACTCGCAAGGTCCTGGTAGTTGGTTCTCAACTGTCTGATGTCACTCAATTGGTTCATGCAACTATAATATTCAAGGGGCCTATGTTGGTAACAAAGGAATCAAGCTATGAATCTCTTTATCAAAATAGTTCTTGTAAATCAATGGGTTTTAAATAAAAGAAAAAGATAGAACAAAGGGGTGAACTAGTAAATATGAACCGAATTTATCTAGTATCTCAACATATACCCTCAATGATGAATGTTTCCTAACAGATCATAAAAACCATAAGATGATAGAGTCTGTAGCATAATCTATACCACTGCATACACTTTAGGTGATTAATTAACTTCGCAATTACTCTTCACAAATATTTCAAGGATTTTCAAAACAACACACTTTCATTCATCATCAAAATTATAGATCAATAGACTTTTTAATAACTTCAACTCAATGACAATCTAATAAGCTGATCCTTAAATTTGATTCCTTCAAATGACTTTCATCATTCAAGAAACTCTTATGTTCAACACAATCACTGCATACAGATAGATCATAACTTTATCAGCCTTATCAAACAAACAATTTAATTCCAAACACCATCTTTCGAGTAAACCTGTGATTCTATTAACTGTAAAAGATTAAGTATAATGTATCTCTGTAAAACTCCACAAAATTCTATCTCTTAACCTTAGCCAAG
>CM021103.1:479140935-479168668 GCA_007115665.2 Sequoiadendron giganteum | reverse complement strand
TCATGATCGATTCTGATCCCGCCTCTGCTACTTTATTTTATTTTATTTCTGTTTTGTTTTGGTTTTTGTGTTTTGTTTTATTAGGTTGGTCTTTCATTTAACTTTTTGTATTTGTTTTTGTTTTGTTTTTAGTTGTCAGACGTGGAGCCAGAATGGGAATGTGGTTTGGAAATTTTATAAATTTAGGATCTCGATTCCATTTTAGTTCCATCCCCGCCACTTATTTTCATTGACTTTTTGACTGAAGTTGCATTGCAGACCAGTGTTCATTCTCTTACAGTTCCGACTCCACCTTTACTGCATTTTAATGCATTAATGGTGGTTGTCGGCATAGGTAAAAATTCACATATTGACCTTTATTAAGGGTTAAAGCCAATCATTATTGTTATTATTACAAGTCTAAGAGTGCAAAGAGCAATAGCAGAGTTCGTTTGAGCAAATTGATCGAGATAGAGAAGGGATATTGTGTGTGAATCAATTCAGAAAGTTAGCTTGGGTTTGTTTGTGTTTGAGGTAGGTCTTTTATCTTTGTTGTTCATTGTTTATTTGCAGTTGTGTTCGTTGTGTTTTTCTTTGTATCTGCTTGCGTGTTCAATCATTGTTTTCTAAAGCAATTCTATGATCATCGATGTGATTGAATGAGTAGGTCCTTGTTTTGTCTTGTCTGTTTTACTTTAAATCTCTGTTTTCTTGTTTTATCGTGTTGTTTCTTTCTATTTTTAGGGCACCGTTGCTTTCACGTCTTAATCATGATTGCGTCGTGTTTGTTTTTGGTTTGCAGTAGATTAGATTAGATTAAGAGTTTTTAAATGGCGTTAGTTAGATTAGAAGTTACAGTGAGTTAGGGTAGATTAGATTTATTGTTTAAATTAGGGTGTCGTCATCTGGTAGAAGGGCAGGGTTTAAACCCGTGCCCTAGTTTTTATCAGGTTTGTTAGATTAGGGTTTCGTTGGTCTCTATAATTACTTTAACAAGATTTAAATAATGGCCCTAAAATGCAATTGTTCCCCATGGTCAGATGAGGCTAGAGTTTTAAAGCTCCTTTGCCATTTTATAGCGACCTAGCTCTTAATCATGAAATTGTGTTGAAAATGAATAAAGTATTTGATGATGTCATGATTAGCATAGGCGGAGGTGGGATTGGAATGGATTATGGACCTAAGAGTTTTGTTTTACGAGGTTATTGATTCCATTTTTATTCCTTTTCTGATTCTGAGTTCTAAAAGGTTTTCCTTGAAATATATTACAACATTGGAGGAGGCGGGATCGAAATCGATCTTGAACTTAAGAATTTTGTTTGCAAAAGTTAGCGATTCTATTCTCATCCCGTTTCCGGCTCTGCATATAATGGAAAGTATTTCTTCAAAGTAATGATAACCTAATCGGAGGCGGAGGCAGAATGGAAATAGAATATGAAAAAAAGGAAAATTTCAAGAAAACAAAATCCGTTGTTTGTTCTGATCCCGGTTCTGATAACCTCCTCGACTCCGTCTCCGAGTCCGTTTGTTATTAGGTGAAGATTCTATATCGGTTTTTGCTCCGAGTCTACTAGTGTTGTAAAAGAGATTATTTTGAGCTTCTGTCTGGTTCGGACTCCGATGTATGTGTAACAGGTATATTTTAAAAATATGTTTTATGATGATATCTAAAGATCTAATTAGAGGTTTGCTTATAGGAAAATTGAAAGATGTCAGGAACGTCAAGAGAGGCTGCTCGAAGGAATCAACCAGCTGGAACATCAAAGATAGCACCAAAAATCAAGAAGGTGAAACTAGAACAGTTGCCTTATACGTTAAGGTATGATCATAGGAATTTGCTGGTGAAAGTGAGCAAGGTGGAATCAGACTGGTCAGACAGATAATAATCTGGGCCAGTATAGCTTTGAAGAATTACATGAAGAGACCATTGCAAAATGAGCAAACTTGACAGGGAGAACACAAAGGATTGTTGATTCCAGTCTTACACATATCACTGTGTTTACTTTATCAGTCCAGTGTCTGGAGTTGATATTGAAAGTAGCCAGTACCTACAATGCTGCTACAAGATTATGCATGGATTCACAAAATAATGTGATTATAGATCTTACTCCGCAAATGTTCCAAAGCATATTTAATGTTCCTGATCCCAAGAACTTGGTGTAGTTAACTGAAGCAGAGGCATTAGAGAAATATAGCAAGCATAAAGACTCCAATAAGTCTCACTTAAACAAAAAGTGGTTAAGCACAGAGAAGAAATCTTTAAGCAAGCTTGCAGACCAGCCGAAGAGGGCAGATTTGAAGAAGGAGATATCTAATTTGATATTAATGCTATCCAGAGTGTTTGGGAAGAGGGATGCCTTCCACTTCAAGGAATGGATGTTTCATTTTATTCAAGTAATCTTTCAGGGTGATTACCAGTTTGATTGGTCAATGATTGTTTCTGATGCCATACATGATCAGCTCACAAAGGTTAGACAGACTAAATCTTTCTTCATGACTTCTTATGTGGTTTATGCTGCAGCAAGATTGGGGATTTTCCTAGGATTAAACAGAGTGGGCATGATGGGAGCCTTGGATTGAAAAAAGAAAGTATGGGAACACTATAATCAATTATCTCTTCAGGTTGTTGAGACTCATTTTAGAAGAGTCAATGATGCATTTTTATATGTGGTTATCAACCAGTTGAGTGGAGATGCAGGATACAAGTTAAGTCAGGAAGCTATGGCTTTTATTGCTGAATGGGGAAGTTGGTACATCCAATACCCCAAATTTGCATACTTCAGGTTATTTGGTTTTGAAGGTCATCCCCATTTGCTTGCAAGATGTTGCAGTAACAGAATAGTGCTTATGGAGTTTGTGTATCAGGCCATTGGAGTTAATGCTAGGTTTGGGATCAAGCACAAGACAGGATGCCATAAATTTCCCATGACAGTGGGTGAATATAATTGTCAACATTTGAAGGGACCAAAGGTGGTTTGTAATGAGTTGATACAATTGAAATTGGGATTGTATACTGCTCGTAGGTATTTTGATCCAAGGGAGAAAATGCATGCTTTATTACCTTTAGTGTTCACAAGACACTTTAATTCGTTACAAGACTTTTGGTGTGATAGGCAGGATGATTATGAATTGAGGAAGAAGAATTATGAGAGATTATCAGTCTCACTCATGTCAGAGCTTGGTATTACAAAAAATATTCTTGACACTTTGGTGGATGATGGAATTGTATTAGATCCCTCATATGAAGCCTTGAATATTGGCACCAAAAGCTTAGATTCAATAGACTGGAATGAGGAAGAAACAATTGATATTAAGAAAATTGGAAGAACAGTCTTGGATAGAAGTGTGCAATGGTTGATGATGAAAGCTCAAGCTCCTCAAGGACTATTCATTAAGAAAGGTAAAGGGTATAAGAGGATTAAAAGAAAGACACCTCCCAAAGAGCCATTGGAATTATTTCCTCCAGATGTTGAAGAAATAGAGCTTGAGGTAGTCGATGAAGAAGATGAGGCACCAGAGGGAGATGTTCCAATAGAATCTATTGTTTCTACATCCACATTAGGTGAGTCATCCACACAAGCCCCACTCACAAGAAAGAAAAGTAAAGAGGTTCAAGAAGGAGTACTTTATGCCATGGCTGAAACTGATAAAGGAAAAGAAGTGGAGGAAGAATTGGTAGAAATTGAGATAGACTCGGATGAAACTCTTTCAAAGAATGACCTACAAGAAAACATGCCTTTAGAGGGGACTATTGAGAATATTTTGACGTAGGAAGAGCAATGGAAACTATTTGAAGATGCTAGAAGAGAGTCTGATGCAAGGGTTGTTGTGGAAAAGCAAAAGGAAGTGGAGGAAAAGTTACAAGTTGATGCTCTACTTCACCAGCACCAGTTAAAGGCAAAACAAATTGAAACAAAGATAGCAACTGATTAGATAGAGGAGCAAATGAGGCAACGAGAGCATGAGCTCAAGGTCAAAGCAGAAAATGACAAATTGGAATTGATACAGAAAATCCATGATCTTGAGGAAGAGAAAGCAAGAAACTGAAGGGAAAAGGAAGCCCTGGTTGCTAGACTGAAGCTTGCAGAGGAAGCTCAACAGAAAGAACAAGAAGTTGAAGCTCTAAGAAAGGAAAGAGATGCTGAAGAGCTAATAAAGAAACAACAAGTTGAAGAAGAAAGGGAAAAGGCAGAGAAGCTCATAGCCTTAGAAATGGAAAGAATAGAAAAGGAAGAATTAGAAAAGATAAGGAAAGAAAAAGAGGCCGAAGAGCTAATTAGGAAGCAAAAGGAAGAAGATGCCGAAGCTGCAAAACTTAAAGCTTTGGAGGTAGAACGGTTGGACAGAGAGGCCTTAGAAAAAGAGAAATTAGAGAAGGAGCAGATGGAAGAAGAGAGATTGAGAAAAGAAGAAGAAGACAAGAAAGTGCAAGAACAAACAAATAGAGAAGAGGCTGAGAAGTTGGTGCAGATGCATGTGCTGCAGGAGCAACAAGAAAAAGCAAAGGTTGATTCTCAACCTGAGGTAAATTTTCAGCCATCCTCTACATTTGTTGCTTCCTCTTCCATGATGATGACTACTCCCAGTGCTCCTACATGGTTGAAGTTAGACCTGCAGAAGAGAGCTAGAACACCTCCTCAACCTCTTAATTGGCAGGACATGATAAAGGGAATTGAACAGGAAAGGCCTAAAAAGAAGGCTAAAGTCTTACATTCTACTAGACTCACAGATAAATGGGATATAGTTGTTGAATGTGCCATGCCTATGACTGAAAAGGAGGTAGGGGATATGTAGCTAACAGACTATCAATTGAGTACGGTTAATTTGGGAAGACCCACTAGAAATCAACAAATGAATCTGATTGATGTGGTGGCTTCAACAACTAAATCAAGAATGATGAAGGAAAAACAAAAGAAAGATGAGCTTAAGGCTCAATTGGATCAATTACATTCATTCTTGAAGAGTGTCTCTGCTCCAAGGTCACAACAAGTTGCAGCCATTGAGACTCCTGTTTTGTTAAGCAAAAAGGAGGTAGACGATTTGGTGCAAGTTAGAGGTAAGGCGGAGATGGTAGATAAATGTATAGACAAATTGAACTACAAGGTAGGTGAGGTTTTAACAAAAGGATTTGAGGCCTACAAAGAAGTAGATGGAGTAATAAAAGAGATGCATCAATATATTGAGGCATCAAAAAAACAAGAAGAAGAGTATAAGGAGTATAGTGAAAAGTTAGAAAAGATAAATACATTGCCTCTAACTACTCTTCTAGAACAATCTATACTTGAAGATGATAACAAAGACTTTGTAGAAAAGACTTCTCACATACTCAAGTTTAGAACTGACTTTTTGAGCAAACACAAGGATGAGATTTAGGAAGCAGTTAATAAGTTGACGGAGCAGTTGGAAGAGTTGGAAGCGGTCATGGCCATAATTGTAGATGTGAATGTAGTGACAAAAGATGGCATGCCTTTGATTCAGGTTACAGAGAAATGGAATGGAAGATTCCAAGGACTCATGCAGGTGAAAGATGATGGAGGAGACTTGGTGATAGATCAGCTTGTAGAAGTCAAAGAAGAAATAAAAGCTGCAGGGAGAGAATTGATCAAGGTTAAAAGTATGAAAGAGTTTGTTGCAGTTGAGTTGGATCAGATCAAATTTGAAGATGACTGGATTGATGGGCCAAATATGGATATGCTACAACAAGTCTTCACCAGTTATGAAGAGTTAAGTGCAGATCCAGCTTCACATACATGAATTCTTGCATGTATAATGTTCTCCTTCTTTGCATGTTGCATGTATACAACACTAATAGCTTTTTGAGCACATGACTTCCTCTTCTATTCTATCTTCTATTTTTAGTTAAGACTGAAAGTCTAATGTAAGAACTCAAGATCAAATTGATCTAAGTTTCCAAGAGAGTCTGAATTCCTAAAAGGTGGAAAGCCTAAAATAGAAGTGAGGTTTGAACTTTTTATATAGCTATAAATACCAGATGGGTATCACATTATAAGGCTTGGCTAATTGAGAACTAGATTGGCTTGCCTAAGGTTAAGAGATAGAATTTTGTGGAGTTTTGCAGAGATACATTGTACTTAATCTTTTATAGTTAATAGAATTATAGGTTTACTCGAAAGATGGTGTTTGGAATTAAATTGTTTGTTTGATAAGGCTGATAAAGTTATGATCTATCTGTATGTAGTGATTGTGCTGAACATAAGAGTTTCTTGAATGATGAAAGTCATTTGAAGGAATCAAATTTAAGGATCAGCTTATTAGATTGTCATTGAGTTGAAGTTATTAAAAATTCTATTGATCTATAATTTTGATGATGAATGAATGTGTGTTGTTTTGAAAATCCTTGAAATATTTGTGAAGAGTAATTGCGAAGTTAATTAAGCACCTAAAATGTATGCAGCGGTATAAATTATGCTACAGACTATATCATCTTATGGTTTTTACGATCTATTAGGAAACATTCATCGTTGAAGTTATATGTCTAGATACTAGATAAATTCAGTTCATATTTACTAGTTTACCCCTTTGTTCTATCTTTTTATTTTATTTAAAACCCATTGATTTACAGGAACTATTTCGATAAAGAGAGTCATAGCTTGAATCCTTTGTTACCAGCACAGGCCCCTTGAATATTATAGTTGCATGAACCAATTGAGTAACATCAGACAGTTGAGAACCAACTACCAGGACCTTGGGAGTTAGGCTACTACATGTTGTCTTCCTCTTTCAGGAGAAATAGAGTAGAAATATTTTGTTTTAATGTTGTTTGTGTCATTTTAACCATCAACAGAAATTGGCGCTAGAGGGAGGGCCTGAAGGGACAAGCTGGCTCACGGAATATCTTTTTCACCGGAGGGATATGAGAGGGTTCTTAGATCCTCTACTAATCATGAATTATTCGAAGAACTTCAAACGCCGGTTAGACCAAGACCTCTTGCTCGTAGGGTAGAAATACCTACATTACCACCACCGCTTACTCCACCATGATTTCCACCAATTCCATCCACACCACCACCAAATAGGCCTTTGTCACCACCAATTCAACCTTTATCACCACCACCTACCCAACCAATCCCACCAATGGCTTATTTTGTGGGTAATCCCTCCCCGTTAGGGACTATTACAGGTGGATTCCATGATTTACCAAGGAACCCAGAGAAGGTTTGTCCGAAATACATGCATGGAGAATCAAGAAGTGCAGAGGAACATATACAAGCATTCAAAGATGCCTGCACACGAGATCAAGTTGCTCATCAAGATGTGGCATGTAGATTGTTTCCTTATTGTTTGGGAGATATGGAATATAACTGGTATCTAAATTTGCCCTAGGGATCTATCATGGGTTGGACAGATTTAGAAAATATTTTTATTAATCAATTTAGGGTTTATGTGGACCCTACAATATTGTATCACCAATTTGCCACCATTAGAAAGGAACATCATGAACCATTTCCCTTGTTCAGCACTAGGTTCCATAGGATGTATCGTAGGCTACAAGAGCCTTACTTAGTGCAGGAGCCTATGGCCATATAGGCGTATCTAAGAGCTGTTGATCCTTTGATTGGTCTGTTCTTACAAAGAACTTATCAACCTGATGAGATTGACTCATTTTCTAAAATTTATCATTTGGCTATCAAATTACAATAGCAGACAAATCTGCAATCTAGAGGGTTAGGACCAACTTTTCCTCCAATGAATTATCAGATGCCTAATCCACCATTATACAATACTATCCCAGGGACATCTTATTCTCATTATGGACCTGTATCCAAGTTGCAAGCACCACCAACTATGCCCTTCTTTGGCAATAGCATGCATGATTCCTCGCAACAACCCCCACAACAACAACCTCAACATCAACCTCAAAATCAATCGCAACAAGGGGGAGGACTAACCCATGTCCATTCCCCAGCCATAGTTCAAAATGTGTAGAATGAGCAAACTATTCAACTTACAAGCGAAGTAGAGATTCTCAAAAAGACTCTTTCTCAGATGTCAAATGACATGGCACAACTCAAATAAAACCCTCCCAATAATCAAAACCAAAATTACAACAATCAGGGAGGTTATAACTATCAGGGCAATTACTCTAATCAGAACACCAATAGGAACTTCTAGAGTCAAAACTCCTCAAACCAGAATTATTAAAATCAAAACAAAGGATACAATCAGAGGTTCAATAACAACAACAACAATAATAGGCAGTGGAACACTGGACCTAACAATGGAGGAGTTCCCCATAATTATCAAGCAGGTGAAGAAAGATCAAACAATCGCTAACGTCGCTTGATTTGAAACCTTAGCAAATTGGTGTGGAGTTGCATGATTACACAATAGCCCATTCCCTGGCGGGCCTAACCTCCAAAACGGAGAAGGTGGTGAAACTCAGCTCAGCCTGATGCCCATCCCCTCAAGCAGGCACCCCACCTATAAATGGGCCACAACACGCCATGGACTTAGAAGTGAAACACATTTGAAGAAAAGTGGATCAATTCCCCATGCAAGTGGGATGAATTTGTCAGTGAAGGACAAGTCTTATGATACTCAAGCTCAATCTTATGTGGTGGCCTACCATGGAACCAGAATAGTAATGGCCTCACTTCAAGAGATTTATTTAACAACATGTGGTTCCCAAACCAAATCGGGAATGTGTGACAATAAATCCAATTCCTGCTTTAAAGGGAATCCTTTTGATTCTGAATTAGAGGGGTAATCGGCCTTCTTCTGGTACTAATTTAGGAATGATTCAGAGTTTGATTTTGTTGCAGAATTGCAAAGGTAGAAGACATCACTGTCTTTCTTTGATATCATGAAGTGGTGCCCAACTCAAAGGGAAGTGGTATTAAAAGCTTTGGAAGAAATAGATCGCTTGAAAGGGAAAGGTAAAGTGACTCCCGCAAAGGAGACAAATGCTGCTATGTATAAAGGTAAGACCAGTACCCCACTTTTCTTGTTAAGTTTGAGGATCTTTGGAAAGAATCTACATAATTGCTTATTAGATTCTGGAGCATCAGGGAATGTCATGCCTTTTTCGATTTGTAAAAAGTTAGGATTGAGTCCTATTCCAACCAATAAAAAGGTGATTCAATTGGATAAAACCAAAGTTAATGTTGTAGGTGAGTTGAAGAACATGCATGTGCAGGTTGGATCAGACCCAAGGATCCAGACCTATATAGATATTCAAGTTGCTAACATCCTAGAAACATATGGGATGCTTTTAAGTCAAGAATTAATGAAAAGCATAGGTGGATATCTGTCCCTGGACTTCTCACACATGTGGTTACCATGGAAAGGGGTTGCCACTCAGATAAGAATTGAAAGTGAACCTAGGCTCAAACACATGATTACAGAGTATGATACTCCAAATGAAGTAGCATTCTTTGAGACTGAGATGGGTGTTTACAAGCAAGAGGAAGTCCTTACTTTCTCTATAGTCAGTTCTGAGGATACACTATCCTTAGACCACACTGATTCAATGATTCACATCAACTAGCAAGTTCTAATAAGGAAATTGCAACAAGATAGGCTGGTTTTAGGAACATAAACCAATTTGAGTAATCTATTGCTTCCTAATTGGTGTAGAATACACTATCATAACCATTTGAAGTTGACATGTCAGTCATGCATAGATATTCTAAGGCATGTAGATCTACCCAAGCAAGAATGTCAAGAGGTAACTGAGACTCCCATCAATGAGTTCTCTTTTCAAGTTAAAGATGCAACTATTCTTACATGGATCAATCTTTCTCAAGAAGAAGTTTCTTTACCAGTAGAACAGACTCAGGTCTTAGGGTTGTCGGATCAAAAGGAGGAAGTGGAAGTATCTTAGTTTCATTTTAATACCCCTATTCTAGATGCTTTGCCAATGCTAAAAGAGTTAATAGAGGATGCGTTAGATCCTGACTCAGCCCAAGAAATCACTCAGGAGGTAGTTGTTGAACAAATTAAGGAACTAGGAAAATCATTAACTGAACTCCTTCTCAACACAAATTTTGATAAACAGCAAAAATCCAAGCCGCCACATGTCACAAGTGACAAAATCCCTGTAGTTTCTAAAAAGAAAGAGCTCCCAGTAAAAGACCAGTTATGGACTCTTAAATTTGATGGTTCTAAATCTAAAGCAGGAAGTGGAGCAGGAATTGAACTAACTAACCCGAAAGGGAAAACTTATTTTGCTTCTTATAGATTGTAGTTTGGTTGCACTAACAATGTGGCTGAATATGAGGCATTTGCAGGAGGACTAATGTTTTCTCATAAGAAGAAGGTAACTGCTCTTACAGTGATGAGAGACTCTGAGGTAATTGTGAAACAAGTACGTAGCCAATACACTTGCCATAACAAAATATTGGCTGCATATAGAAACAGGGTCTGAAATTTAATAAAATATTTTGATGCCTTTAGGATTACTCTTATTCCAAGGGAAGCAAATCAAATAGCAAATGCTCTTGCCATAGCAACAAGTACATTAGAGCTGATGCAAGATTCAAATCTAAAGAGGTTTTCTGTGGAGTTGATTTCAGTCCCTGCAATTCCTAACAATGTTAGACACTTCTAAGTGTTTAATGATGATCAACATATTTTGGCCTTTTTGGAGAGTTCTGATGTATTTGAAGGACAAATAATTGATGACGTTGATAGGGATCAAGGAGACTGGAATCTAGAAAGTGATAATATAGAAAGTGACAATCCAGAAGGGATAATGGATTTAAAGAGCAATAACATTCCAAAAGGGATGATAGCATTGGAAAGGATATTTGATTCAGATCCATGAGCTTATCAGAGGATGCCTACAAAGAGTGACAGAGGCAAGTATGAATCTGTTAATCTGGCTCACTCAGGGGTAGAAAGGAATGTTCGTATAGGGAAGACTTGTCCTCAAGAAATAAAGGATGAGATAATCAAAGTCTTGAAGTAGAATATTGAAGCAATTGCTTCGAGCTATGATGATTTGAAAACTTTTGATACATCTGTCATCACACATAAAATTCCTCTTAAGCCAGAAGCCAAGCCGTTTTTCCAAAAGCAATGCCCAGTCAATGCATTAATCGATCCTCTGATCGAGAGAGAAGTACATAAGCTTTTGGCTACAAGAATAATTTTTCCAGTTAGACATTCTACCTGGGTGGCTAATCTAGTTCTTATGAGGAAGAAGAATGGGGAAATCAGGTTATGTGTGGATTTCAAAAATTTAAACAAAGCCTCTGAGAAGGACAATTATCCATTACCTTCTCTTGATGAAGTATTGCAAAAAGTTAATGGATTTCAAATGATGTCTTTCTTGGATGGATATTGAGGATACAATCAAGTACTGGTAAGTCATGAGGATAGGATGAAGACTGCTTTCACTACAAAGTGGGGCACATTTGCCTACAGGAGGATGCCATTTGGTCTAATCAACGCTGGTGCTACTTTTCAAAGAGCGATGGATGTAGCTTTGAAAGACCTAATAGGAAAGTGTATAATCATCTATGTTGATGATCTAACCATCTTCTCTAAGAGTAGAGAAGATCATGCTGCTGATTTAGAGAAAGTACTGAAGAAATGTATCAGTTATGGTGTCTCTCTCAATCCAAAGAAATGTGTATTTGGAGTTTCTAAAGGGAAGCTCTTGGGTCACATTATATAAGAGGAGGGAATTTCCATAGATCTTGATCGAGTAGAATCCATTTTGAAGTTGACAAGGCCATGAAGTAAGAAGGAGATGAGATCTTTCTTTGGAAGGATTAATTTTGTCAGGAAATTTATAACAGGGTTTGCAGAAATTGTTAAACCACTTAATGAAATGATGAAGAAGGGTGTGAAGATTGAATGGAGTAAAGAGGCTAAATCTTCTTTCATGCAGATTAAATAATCTATATTTGAAGCACCTATTTTAACAAGCCTGAATTATCTAAAACCCATTTACATTTATTCTTTTGCTTATGAGCATTCATGTGCAGTAGTTTTGACACAGAGAAGAGAAGAGAATGAGAAGAGGCCTATTGCTTTTATGAGCTTTTCATTTAAGAATGCAGAAGTAAGATATTCATCAATAGAAAAACAAGCTTTTGCATTGGTGCGAGCAGTAAAAAAGTTCAGACACTACATAATCCGAAGTCAAGTGATGGCTATAGTCCCAGATCCAGTTGTAAAGTCCCCCCTGATACAAAGTGAATTAGGGGAAAGAAGAGGGAAATGGATGGCCATTTTACAAGAATTTGACTTGGAGATTCACCCAATGAAGCTTTTAAGAGGTCAAGGTTTGTCAAAGGCAATGGCTGAAGTGGACAGAAGTATAACTTGCCAACAGTACACTGTTTAATCATTCACAAAAGATCCCTGGTATACAGACTTAGTCTTTTTCCTCCTCAACAACAAGTGTCCAGAAGGGATGAATGTTACTCAAAGAAGAGCACTAAGGATGAAAAGCGCTCATTATATGCTTAAAGTAGGATCAATCTATAGGAAGAATTTCCAAGGGATCTACTTGCGTTGCTTGGATCAGCAAGAAGCTAAATATGCCATAAGTGAATTTCATGGAAGACATGGGACGGGACATGGATTTGCTGATGCTTTAGCTCATCAGATTTTAAGGTTAGGTTACTATTGGCCTTATGTTTTTAGGAATGCGCATCAACATTGCAAGACTTGTCATGTATGTCAAACTTCTACATCAAGAGAAAGAAATCTTGTGATGCCCCTACAGCCAGTTTATGAGGTAAGGCCATTTGCCCAATGGGAACTTGATTTTGTAGGTGTGATTAATCCAAATTCATTTGTAGGGCATAAATTCATCTTGACTGCGATGGATTATTGCATGCATTGGATGGAGGCCTTGCCTTGCAAGAATAGCACCATAGAGGTGGTCATTAAGTTCCTGACAAAGAACATCACAACTAGGTTTGGAGTTCCATTTGCTCTGGTATGTGATAACAGTCTTGCTTTTTCTTCTACTGAATTTATTTTATGGGCCTATGAGCATAAGATTGTGTTAAAATATTCTTCCAATTATTACCCTCAAGGGAATGGAGTCACTAAGTCCACAAATAAGAATTTATTGGAAGTAATAAAAAAGTTGTTAGAAAGTAACCCTAGGGACTGGCATACCCAACTGAGATTTGCCTTGTAGGCAGATCGAACCAGAATCAAAGCAGCCCTAGGGAATTCACCTTTTAAGTTAGTTTATGGCCAAGATCCAATCTTCCTCATACATTTACAAATACCTGTTCTAAAATTTATGCAGGAGTTTTATAATAAGGATGATAGGATTGAGGTTAGACTGCTTAACTTATTGAACATGGAAGAACAAAGAGATGCTGCTTTGCAACAATTCTCTAAACATCAAGTTGTTGTCAAGCACTGGTTTGACAAAAGAGCCAAAGTAAAAGCTTTTAGAATATTAGACCTTGTGTTATTATGGAAGAAGGCTAGAGAAAGGAAGGGAGACCATCAGAAATTCGATAGACTTTGGTTAGGTTCCTACCAAATAGTTGAAATCTTAGGGGAGAATGCCTTTCATTTGAGTACCTTAATAGGAGAGCCTGTTCCATTACCAGTTAATGGTCAGTTTCTCAAATACTATTTTGGTGCATAGAAAGTCTGGTGTTTTAAAAAGGAATGTACTATATTGTATCATATGTAATTAAGTTTTTTTGTTTTTAGTTTTAAGTTTTAAGTTTTTAGTTTTTGTTTTGTTTGTTTTGTTTATTTTGTTTTTTTCTTTTTTCTTTTTTTTGTTTGTTTGTTTTGTTTTGTCTTGTTTCATTGGGGATTCTTATTTTACTCTTCTCAAGTTAGGGGGTTGTTATTCAAAGTATACTATTGGTACTAGGAGAGAAATTTGTTTAGGTATTCTCATTATAATCATTGGAAAGGATTTCATTCTAAAACTTATGTTTTATGATCATTCTAGTTTGGGTTGGAAAAGTTATTAAGGATAGAATATGTAAATGTGAATATCTCATGAATTGTGATCAAAGATCTGTCACCAAATTAGAACAACATCTGCATGAGTAATTACTTATTTGTTTAGAATGACACTATCTTTGTTTCAAGTGAAAAATCAGATTCCAAGACTATCATGAAATCCATTGTAGTACTCAACCCACATTTTAGATCCACTGAATATGAGTATTAAGAGATGCATAAAAGAGTTTTCATCCATAAAAAAAGAAAGAAAGAAAGAAAAGCAAGCTCAATATCAAGTGGGTAACCAAGTATCTCTATCGGGGCTATGGACGCCTGTCTAGCAGTAGAGCAATGCTTTGAGAGGAATAGAGGTATCTCCATCGAGGCTATGGATGCTTGTCTAGTAGTGGAGCAATACCCAGGATTTTATTGCATGATAGTTAAAGGACTCAACTTATGTAGCTTGAAATTTAGGTATAGTTGTTCACAAGCAGAGAAAGTATCTACAAAGAATGATGCACAATATAAGCACACACTCAGATTCAGAAATAACTCATGAGCACATAACATCTGAGATTCAAACTCAACATTATCCTACAAATATCTGATCTCATTCAAGGTAAGGTGTTTATAAGCCAAGTAGTTTTTGGATGACTAAAATTTTCTTTGGGTATTTTGAAAATAGGTAAACCATTTTCCCAACCGAGTCACCATTTGTTATGCCTTGCATAACCACCTCATCTTTTGCCTTGGTTAGAATGGGTCCCCCTTTGTTATTTTTGTACTTAGTTGTTTTTGAAACAAATTTTGGAGTTTAGTTTTGCCAATACTTTGTGTTTCTTTGGTTTCTCTGTCGGAATCGGAACCGGAACTGAATCGGGTTCTAAAAGTTCTTTTGAGGCTTGTTTTTGGTTCTATCCCGACAGTCTTTTCTTTGCCTTTGTTTTTTTTTGTCTTTAGCGGAAGTAGAGCCGGAGTGGGAATTGGGATGGTTGTTATCAAAATTTGCAAAATCACGATCGACTCCGATCCCGCATCCACTACTTTTTTTTATTTCTTTTTTGTTTTGTCTCGGTTTTTGTGTTTTATTTTATTAGATTGGTCTTTTATTTTACTTTTTGTATTTGTTTTTGTTTTGTTTTTAGTTGTCGGATGCGGATCTAGAATGGGAATGTGGTTTGGAAATTTTATAAATTTAAGAGCTCGATTCCATTTTAGTTCCACCCCCGCCACTTTTTTTCATTGACTTTTTGACTGAAGTTGCACTACAGACCAGTGTTCGTTCTCTTACAGTTCTGACTCCTCCTTTACTGTGTTTTAATGCATTAATGGTCGTTGCCGGTGTAGGTACAAATTCACATATTGACCTTTATTAAGGGTTAAAGTCGATCATTATTGTTATTATTACAAGTCTAAGAGTGCGAAGAGCAATAGTAGAGTTCATTTGAGCAAACTAATCGAGATAGAGAAGGGATATTGTGTGCGAATCAATTCAGAAAGTTAGCTTGGGTTTGTTTACGTTTGAGGTAGGTCTTTTATCTTTGTTGTTCGTTGTTTATTTGTAGTTGTGTTCATTGTGTTTTGCTTTATATCTACTCGTGTGTTCAATCATTTTGTTCTAAAGCAATTCTATGATCATCGATGTGATTGAATGAGTAGGTTCTTGTTTTGTCTTGTTTGTTTTACTTTAAATCTTTGTTTTCTTGTTTTATCATGTCATTTCTTTCTATTTTTAGGGTACTGTCACTTTCACATCTTAATCGTGATTGTGTCGTGTTTGTTTTTGGTTTGCAGTAGATTAGATTAGATTAAGAGTTTTTCAATGGTGTTAGTTAGATTAGAAGTTGTAGTGCGTTAGGGTAGATTAGATTTATTGTTTAAATTAGGGTTTTGTCATCTGGTAGAATGGCAGGGTTTAAACCCGTGCCCTAGTTTTTATCGGGTTTGTTAGATTAGGGTTTTGTTGGTCTCTGTAATTACTTTAATAAGATTTAAATAATGGCCCTAAAATGCAATTGTTCCCCACAATCATATGAGGGTAGAGTTTTAAAGCTCCTTTGCCATTTTATAGCGACCTAGGTCTTAATCATGAAATTGTGTTGAAAATGAATAAAGTATTTGATGACATCATGATTAGCATAGGCGGAGGCGGGATTGGAATGGATTATGGACCTAAGAGTTTTGTTTTATGAGGTTATCAATTGCATTTTTATTCCTTTTCCGATTTCGAGTTTTAAAAGGTTTTCCTTGAAATATATTACAACATTGGCGGAGGCGGGATCGGAAGCGATCTTGAACTTAAGAATTTTGTTTGCAAAAGTTATCAATTCTATTCTCATCCTATTTCCGGCTCCACATATAATGGAAAGTCTTTCTTCAAAGTAATGATAACCTAATCAGAGGTGGAGGTGGAATGGAAATAGAATATGAAAAAAAGGAAAATTTGAAGAAAACCAAATCCGTTGTTTGTTCTGATCCTGGTTCTGATAACCTCACTGACTCCAACTCTGAGCTTGTTTGTTATTAGGTGAAGATTCTATATCAGTTTTTGCTCTGAGTCTGTCTAGTTCCAACTCCGATGTATGTGTAACAGGTATGTTTTAAAAACATGTTTTATGATGATATCTAAAGATCTAATAAGAGGTTTTCTTCCAAGAAAATTGAAAGATGTCAGGAATATCGAGAGAGGCTGCTCGAAGGAATCAACCGGCTAGAACATCAAAGACAACACCAAAAATCAAGAAGGTGAAACTAGAATAGTTGCCTTATACGTTGAGGTATGATCATAGGAATCTGGTGGTGAAAGTGAGCAAGGTGGAATCAGATTGCTCAGATATCACAGATACTAATTTGGGCCAGTATAGCTTTGAAGAATTGCATGAAGAGACCTTTGTAGAACGAGAAAACTTGACAGGGAGAACACAAAGGATTGTTGATTCCGGTCTTGCACATATCAATGTGTTTCCTTTATCAATCCAGTGTCCAGAGTTGATATTGACAGTAGCCAGTACCTACAATCCTGCTACAAGATTATGCATGGATTCACAAAATAATGTGATTATAGATCTTACTCTGCAAATGTTCCAAAGCATATTTAATGTTCCTGATCCCAAGAACCTGGTGTAGTTAACTGAAGCAGAGGCATTGGAGAAATATAGCAAGCATAAAGACTCCAATAAGTCTCACTTAAACAAAAAGTGGTTAAGCATAGAGGAAAAATCTTTAAGCAAGCTTGCAGACCATCCAAAGAGGGCAGATTTCAAGAAGGAGATATATGATTTGATATTAATGTTGTCCAGAGTGTTTGGGAAGAGGGATTCCTTCCACTCCAAGGAATGGATGTTTCATTTTATTCAAGTAATCTTTCAGGGTGATTACTAGTTTGATTGGTCAATGATTGTTTCTGATGCCATACATGATCAGCTCACAAGGGTTAGATAGACTAAATCTTTCTTCATGACTTCTTATGTGATTTATGCTACAACAAGATTGGGGATTTTCCAAGGATTGAACAAAGTGGGCATGATGGGATCCTTGGATGGACAAAAGAGAGTATGGGGACACTACAATCAATTATCTCTTTAGGTTATTGAGACTCATTTCAGAAGAGTCAATGATGCATTTTTATATGTGGTTATCAACCAGTTAAGTGGAGATGCAGGATACAGGTTAAGTCAAGAAGCTATGGCTTTTATTGCTGAATGGGGAAGTTGGTACATCCAATACCCCAAATTTACATACTTCAGGTTATTTGGTTTTGAAGGTCATCCCCATTTGCTTCCAAGATGTTGCAGTAACAGAATAGTGCTTATGGAGTTTGTGTATCAGGCCATTGGAGTTAATGCTAGGTTTGGGAACAAGCACAAGACAGGATACCATAAATTTCCCATGATAGGGGGTGAATATAATTGTCAACATTTGAAGGGACCAAAGGTGGTTTGTAATGAGTTGATACAATTGAAATTGGGATTGTATACTGCTCGTAAGTATTTTGATCCAAGGGATAAAATGCATGCTTTATTACCTTCAGTGTTCACTAGACACTTTAATTTGTTAGAAGACTTTTGGTGTGATAGGCAGGATGATTATGAATTGAGGAAGAAGAATTATGAGAGATTATTAGTCTCACTCATGTCAAAGCTTGGTATTAAAGAAAATATTCCTGACAATTTCGTGGATGATGGAATTGTATTAGATCCCTCATATGAAGCCTTGAATATTGGCACCAAAAGCTTAGATTCAATAGACTTGAATGAGGAAGAAACAATTGATATTAAGAAAATTTGAAGAATAGTCTTGGATAGAAGTGTGCAATGGTTGATGATGAAAGCTCGAGCTCCTCAAGGATCAGTCATTAAGAAAGGTAAAGGGTATAAGAGGATTAAAAGAAAGACACCTCCCAAAGAGCCATTGGAATTCTTTCCTCCAGATGTTGAAGAAATAGAGCTTGAGGTAGTCGATGAAGAAGATGAGGCACCAGAGGGAGATGTTCCAATAGAATCTATTGTTTCTATGCCCACATTGGGTGAGTCATCCACACGAGCCCCACTCACAAGAAAGAAAAGTAAAGAGGTTCAAGAAGGAGTACTTTATGCCATGGCTGAAACTGATAAAGGAAAAGAAGTGGAGGAAGAATTGGTAGAAATTGAGACAAACTCGGATGAAATTCTTTCAGAGAAGGACCTACAAGAAAACATGCCTTTAGAGGGGACTATTGAGAAAATTTTGATGCAGGAAGAGCAATGGAAACTATTTGAAGATGCTACAAGAGAGTCTGATGTAAGGGCTGCTATGCAGAAGCAAAAGGAAATGGAAGCAAAGTTACAAGATGATGCTCTACTTCACCAGCAACAATTAAAGGAAAAACAAATTGAAACAAGGACATCGACTGATAAAATAGAGGAGCAAATGAGGCAACGAGAGCATGAGCTCAAGGTCAAAGCAGAAAATGACAAATTGGAATTGATACAGAAAATCCATGATCTTGAGGAAGAGAAAGCAAGAAACCAAAGGGAAAAGGAAGCCCTGGTTGCTAGACTAAAGCTTGCAGAGGAAGCTCGACAGAAAGAACAAGAAGCTGAAGCTCTAAGCAAGGAAAGAGATGCTGAAGAGCTAATAAAGAAACATCAAGCTGAAGAAGAAAGGGAAAAGGCAGAGAAGCTCGTAGCCTTAGAAATGGAAAGAATATAAAAGGAAGAATCAGAAAAGATAAGGAAAGAAAAAGAGGCCGAATAGCTAATTAGGAAGCAAAAGGAAGAAGATGCCGAAGCTGCAAAACTTAAAGCTTTGGAGGTAGAACGGTTGGAAAGAGAGGCCTTAGAAAAAGAGAAATTAGAGAAGGAGCAGATGGAAGAAGAGAGATTGAGAAAAGAAGAAGAAGACAAGAAAGTGCAAGAACAAACAAATAGAGAAGAGGCTGAGAAGTTGGTGCAGATGCATGTGCTGCAGGAGCAACAAGAAAAAGAAAAGGTTGATTCTCAACCTGAGGTAAATGTTCAGCCATCCTCTACAGTTCTTGCTTCCTCTTCCATGATGATGACTACTCCCACTGCTCCTATATGGTTGAAGTTAGACTTGCAGAAGAGAGCTAGAACACCTCCTCAACCTCTTAATTGGGAGAACATGATAAAGGGAATTGAATAGGAAAGGCCTAAAAAGAAGGCTAAAGTCTTACATTCTATAAGACTCACAGATAAAGGGGAGATAGTTGCTAAATGTGCCATGCCTATGACTGAAAAGGAGGTAGGGGATATGCATCTAACGGACTATCAATTGAGTATGGTTAATTTGGGAAGACCCACTAGAAATCAACAAATGAATCTGATTGATGTGGTGGCTTCAACAACTAAATCAAGAATGATGAAGGACAAACAAAAGAAAGATGAGCTTAAGGCTCAATTGGATCAGTTACATTCATTCTTGAAGAGTGTCTCCGCTCCAAGGTCACAACAAGTTGCAGCCATTGAGACTCTTGTTTTGTTAAGCAAAAAGGAGGTAGACGATTTGGTGCAAGTTAGAGGTAAGGTGAAGATGGTAGATAAATGGATAGACAAATTGAACCATGAGGTAGATGAGGTTTTAACAAAAAGGATTTGAGGCCTACAAAGAAGTAGAGGGAGTAATAAAAGAGATGCATCAATACATTGAGGCATCAAAAAAATAAGAAGAAGAGTATAAGTTGTATAGTGAAAAGTTAGAAAAGATAAATACATTGCCTCTAACTACTCTTCTAGAACAATCTATACTTGAAGATGATAACGAATACTTTGTAGAAAAGACTTCTCGCATACTCAAGTTTAGAACTGACTTTTTGAGCAAACACAAGGATGAGATTCAGGAAGCAGTTAATAGGTTGACGAAGCAGTTGGAAGAGTTGGAAGCGGTTATGGCCATAATTGTACATGTGAATGTAATGAAAAAAGAGGGCATGCCTTTGAGTCAGGTTAGAGAGAAATGGAATGAAAGATTCCAAGGAATCATGCAGGAGAAAGATGATGGCGAAGACTTGGTGATAGATCGGCTTGTAGAAGGCAAAGAAGAAATAAAAGCTGCAGGGAGAGAATTGATCAAGGTTAAAAGTATGAAAGAGTTTGTTGTAGTTGAATTGGATCGGATCAAATTTGAAGATGATTGGATTGATGGGACAGATATGGATATGCTACAACAAGTCCTCACTAGTTATGAAGAGTTCAGTGTGGATCCAGCTTCACACGCATGAATTCTTGCATGCATAATGTTCTCCTTCTTTGCATGTTGCATGCATACAACACTAATAGCTTTTTAAGTGCACAGCTTCCTCTTCTATTCTATCTTCTATTTTTAGTTAGAACTGAAAGTATAATGTAAGAACTCAAGATCAAATTGATCTGAGTTTCTAAGAGAGTCTGAATTCCTAAAAAGGTGGAAAGCCTAAAATAGAAGTGAGGTTCGAACTTTTTGTATAGCTATAAATACCAGCTGGGTATCACATTGTAAGGGTCAGCTAATTGAGAACTAGATTGGCTTGGCTAAGGTTAAGAGATAGAATTTTGTGGAGTTTTACAGAGATACATTATACTTAATCTTTTACAGTTAATAGAATCACAGGTTTACTCGAAAGATGGTGTTTGGAATTAAATTGTTTGTTTGATAAGGCTGATAAAGTTATGATCTATCTGTATGCAGTGATTGTGTTGAACATAAGAGTTTCTTGAATGATGAAAGTCATTTGAAGGAATCAAATTTAAGGATCAGCTTATTAGATTGTCATTGAGTTGAAGTTATTAAAAAGTCTATTGATCTATAATTTTGATGATGAATGAAAGTGTGTTGTTTTGAAAATCCTTGAAATATTTGTGAAGAGTAATTGCGAAGTTAATTAATCACCTAAAGTGTATGCAGTGGTATAGATTATGCTACAGACTCTATCATCTTATGGTTTTTATGATCTGTTAGGAAACATTCATCATTGAGGGTATATGTTGAGATACTAGATAAATTCGGTTCATATTTACTAGTTCACCCCTTTGTTCTATCTTTTTCTTTTATTTAAAACCCATTGATTTACAAGAACTATTTTGATAAAGAGATTCATAGCTTGATTCCTTTGTTACCAACATAGGCCCCTTGAATATTATAGTTGCATGAACCAATTGAGTGACATCAGACAGTTGAGAACCAACTACCAGGACCTTGCGAGTTAGGCTACTACATGTTGTCTTCCTCTTTAAGGAGAAATAGAGTAGAAATATTTTGTTTTAATGTTGTTTGTGTCATTTTAACCATCAACACCTCCTTCTACCTTAGACTCACCCATCCTTGATGAAGCCATGTTGGCACCTAAATCTAATATGCCTAGACAACCTACTCTTGAAACTTCCTCCACATCATCCAAGAGGCCTAGCGATCACAATAGTAACTCTTTCCTCCCACCTTGCACCAAACAAATCTATAAAGCCAAAGAAAAGGTAGATGAGCCACCCATTTTTCCTCTTATTCCTCCTCCCCGAGATGATCCACAACCTATGTGTAGGATTTGATAAATGCAAATCCACAGCTCGCCAAGAACACCTGCATGCAAAATACCTAATGCTGAATGGAGACCAAAGAGACAGAAGCAAGGGTTTGGAAAATCTCAGCGGAGTGAGAGCAGAATTATTATTTCCCAAAAAGATTAATTACAATAATTACAAAAGCGGCATATAAGGTGAGAAACCCTAAAGCCGGAGAAAGCTAGGTTTGTGCATTTAATAATTAATAAACATATTAATTATAATGCACCTACAAATGACAAGCTTAAGTGAATAGAATAATAGTTAGAATTAATAATTAAACCAAAGTGATTTAATTATAAAGGAAAATGAACTATTACTCTAACACCCCCCCTTAAGCGAAGCTCAGGAGGAAGCAAACCTAGCACAGCTAAGAAAGCAGGAAAAAATGGGTCCCGGCAACAAGTCCAGACCAGGTACCCAACTACAAAGAAATCTCTGTAAAACGGGGAAATAGAGAAAACCCAGTGGGAAAAAACTCTACCCCAAAACGAGATACAACAACATGCTGAAAAAAAACATGAAGGAAGGAAGGCCTCAACAAGACCCCCCAAGGACAACTTCCGTTACCCCAAGCATAGAACGCAACTGAAGATAGCGCGGAGATGCAAAAGGTTTGGTGAAGATGTCAGCAACCTGCGCGTCAGTGGGGATCTACTCCAAAGAGAGAACACCATCCTGAATCTGCTGACGGATGAAATGCATATGAAGCTCAATGTGTTTAGTGCGCTGATGCTCCACCGGGTTATGGGAAATGTGAATAGCACTCTGATTATCGCACCATAGAATAGTGGGATGATCAGGAGGAAACCGAAACTCAGTCATCAACTGTCGAAGCCACAAAATCTCCTGACTAGCATGCACTACCGCTCTATACTCAGCCTCTATAGATGAAAGTGCACGAGCATTCTGCTTCTTGCACGACCATGTGATAGGACCAGAGCCAAGGAAAAAGATAAAGCCAAAAGTAGACTTTCGATCATCAACATCACTAGCCCAATCTGAGTCAGTGTAGCCAACAATGTGAGGAGCCCCTGATGTGTAATGAATGCCATACATAAGTGTGCCCTAAATGTATCTCAAAATGCGCTTGGCAGCTTGCCAATGACTCTCATGAGGCTCGTGAGAGAACCAAGAGACTAGACCAACTGCAAAGGAGAGATCAGGACGAGTGTGTGTCAAGTACAACAAACTGCCAACCAACTGCCGAGACAATGTAGGATCCACTGAAGGCGAAGTGCAAGAGGTAGACAAAGTAACACCCGATTGAAAAGGTGTGGGAGCAGGCTTGCAAGCAAGCATATCAAAGCACTGAAGCATGTCAAGAGCATACTTCTGCTAGTAAACAAAGATCCCAGCAGGTGATTGAACAATCTGCAGACCCAAAAAGAAGTGTAATAGACCCAGGTCTGTCATCTCAAACTGCTCCATCAATGCGCGCTAAACATCCTAAATCATAGAAGATGAGCTACGTGTGATGAGAAGATCATCGACATATAGCACAAGGATCAAAACCTCATCCTCAAGACGCTGAATGTAGACTGTAGGATCGGAATGATAGCGTGTGAATCCTATAGAAAGCAGAAAGGAGTCCATCTTCTCATACCAAGCCTGAGGGGCCTGTTTGAGACCATACAAAGAACGTCGAAGTCTGCAAACCAAGGAGGAATCCTGCACAAATCCCTGAGGTTGCTCCATGTAAATCTCCTCACTAAGATCACCATGCAAGAAATCACTCTTCACATCCATCTGAAAAATGGGCCATCCCTAAGAAGCCACGAGGGATAAGACAAGACGAATAGAGTTCATCTTGGCGACAGGGGAAAATATCTCAGTGTAATCAATACCCTCAACCTGTGAAAAACCCTTCGCAACAAGACGTGCCTTGTACTTATCAATAGAACCATCAGCAGCAAACTTAGTACGATACAACCACTTGCATCGCACTAACTTTCTTCCCTTAGGAAGAGAACAAAGATCCCAAGTATGATTCTTCATCAAAGAAGAATACTCCTCCTCCATAGCACTGTCCCACTCAGTATGTCCTGTCGCTACCCCAAATGTCTGAGGATCACCAAAAATAGCATGACTCAGAAGACTAGAACCCGCAATATGAGACCAGGTGCGACGGGAAGTGGAAGGGTCACCAGTTAGAGATCTTGCAGCATCAACTGTAACACGAACCCATCTAGGCATCTGTGGAGGATCCTGTGGTGGAGGTAAATGGGGATCACTAAGATCATCATCCTCATCATCCTGAAACAAAGTTGGAAGAGAGGAGGGAGTAGTGGTAAGTGAAGTAGACTCTGGAATCGGGGTATCTATTGCAGGAAGGCGCTCATCAAACTGGACATCCCATCAAAACAAGACCTCTTTAGAATCAGGGTCAAACAACTTGTATGCCTTAACATCCTCGCAGTAGGCAACAAAAGTGAGGTGTCGGCTCTTCCAGTCCATTGCTCTCCTCTGAGCGTCAGGAACAAATGCCCATGCTTCACTACCAAAAACTCGGAATGAAGATATATCAGGCTTGACATGAGACCAAGCCTCCTCAAGAGTCATATGTTGAACTGCCTTGTGAGGCATCCGATTCTGAATATAGTTGGCACAATTGACTGCCTCTGCCCAAAAAGATGAATCCATGGACCTGGACTGTATCATACAATTATCCATCTCCCGAAGTGTTTTGTTCTTTCTCTCTGCCACACCATTCTGCTGAGGGGTGTAGGGCACTGAAAACTAATGCTGAAGACCATGTTCAGAGCAAAAATCCCTAAAATTTTGGATCACATAATCCCCCCCATTATCTATGTGTATCCAGTGAATAGAAAGACCAGATTGCTTCTCCACAAATGTCTTAAAGACTCAAAATGAGTCAAAGACATCAGACTTGTACTTTAAAAAGTACACCCATGTGCGCCTGGAGAAGTCATCAATGAAAGTAAGCACATATTTGGCACCGAAAAAAGAAGGAGTAGGAAATGACATGAGGTCACTATGAATCAACTCCAGTGGTGCCAAAACACGAGTAGCTCGTCCCTAAGGAAAAGGATCCCTATGTTGTTTGCCAAGAACACAACCCTGACAAACCCCATCAGTGCAAGTAATGTGTGGAAGCCCAAGAACAAGTGCCTGTGTGCTCATCTACTGAAGATATCTGTAATTGACATGGCCCAAACGCTCATGCCAAAGTCTACTCACAGAATCTGCATGTGCTATAAGACAGGAACCTGTACCAGCAGAAGACTCAAATCCATCAAATCTGTATAGTCGGGATGCAGTGTCAACACTCCCAGTAGCCACAATCATATCAGAATCATGCAAGTCCCGAATAACCACATCATGTGGTGAGAACTCAACTGTCTTACCAGAGCCAGAGTGACAAATCTGATAGATAGACAGTAGGTTCGTCTAAATGTCAGGGACAAAGAGAACATCCTGAAGAGAACCCCCAGCCAATGCAATAGAACCAGAACCCAAAACAGAAAGATGAGATGAGTTCCCAATAGCAATCTGTGAAGTAGCACAAGGAGCAAGTGAGGTGACCAAATACTGAGTTTGAGTCATGTGGTGAGAGGCACCGGAATCAAGAATCCAGGTGGGCCCAGAAGTCATAGCTCGTGCAGTAAGAGCATGACCTTTCCCTGCAGGGGAGGATGTGGACTGAGGAGCTGAAATGTGATGCTCCTGCATGGCTTCCTCTAAAGCCTCCAAACGTTTCCAACACCGAGAAATGGGATGTCCTTCCTTTCCACAAAAGCTACAGGTCTCAACTAATTTTTTCTTAGTCTTGGAGGTAGACTCAGTAGAATTCGAAGAAGATTTACCCTTGGAAGGGTTAGCTAGTGGTTTTGAATCAGTTTTCTGTGTAGGTTTGGAGGAAGACTCATTGCCTGCAGAATCTTTCTTCGGTTTGCTTTTCTATTTTGGTTTCCCCTGTGAAGACTGAGCAACCAATGCTTGGCTGGAAGAGCCAAAAGCATCCATTTGTTGGATCTTTGCCTGTTCCTGTGTCAACCGATCATAGAATGTCTCAAAAGAAGGCATGGTGTGTCTAGCACCCAAAGCATCCATGGTGGAGTAGAAAGTGGAAGAGAAGATCTGATACTATCCTCGAAACTTTGAGAGTATCAAGAAGATACACTCGTCATCTGTCTTGGTTTTCCCACATCCCTGCAAAACTGAGCGCAGAGACTTGAACTTCATCAAGAAGTCCTCAATGGTGGGAAAGCCGGTAGGTGTCAAAGTAGTCAGCTCTGCATCAAGCTGTAGTGCCCGAAATTCATTGACAGTGCCAAACAAATCTGAAAACTTGCCCCAAATGGCCCTAGGAGTGGTCAAACCATCCAAATGAAAGAGACTGTCGAAAATGTTCAGTGCAATCAAGCCCATGGCTTCATCCATTTTATTCCTGTGCTGAAGAATCTCAAAAGGATGATGTAGGATAGGTTGATGTTCATCTAGGCATGACCATAAGCCACGTGACATGAGTAGCCTGGTCATGTGTGCTTTCCAGGTGTGGTAATTGTGCGGTGTTAGCCAGGCCACAAAGGGGTCCGACATTGAGAGAAGAAAAAGATAGAAGTAGAAGGGTCATTTTTTGAAAGTAAATGACAGAAAGCAAAAGTACCCCCCCACAATGTATGATTCTAACCCTCGTACAGCAAATAAACAAATACTGAAAGTACAAAAAAGAGAAAAAAACCTAAACGCCAGATGCAGAGAGAGAGGAAAACAAAGCCTCTACTTTGATGCCAAAAAATAGTGCTCAAATGGCTGAATCAGCAAACAAGACCATCATAGTCATGTCCGTCTTAGAAACACCTTTCTGATGATATTTTGTTTTTTGAAAACGAACACCGTATGCCCAAGATATGGCCAAAAAACCACAGGTACCCCCTAAAAATGAGCTCTCTAGAAAAAACCAGTCACTAGAAATAATTTGACGGATGTATGGCCATCACTGGACGTCGGCGGTGGCTAGTGGGCAGCGACGCTGACAGAGGTGGTGGCCGAGCAGAGGGGTGGTGGCGGTCGAGTGGCCAAGCGGCGGCAGTGGGCCCCGGCGACGACGTGGTGGCCGCAGGGTGGCGCGCAGGCCAGCGGTGGCGCACAGGTAGTGCGGTGGTGGCATGGGCTGGAAGTGCCCAAAGTTCGTAAAAAAATTGATTTTTTAAAAATTTTCTTGAGTTTTTTTTTCAATTTTTGAGCCCGTACGGCCCTGGTAGGCCAAAATTTTTTGCCTGTGGTCACTGTGGCCAAAATAGTCGAAGTTTATATGAATTTTGACTCTCCCGGACCTTCTAAACGCGATGGTGGAGTCCGTTTTTGCTCAAACGGCTCCAGAAAATAGCGTCTCCTTCAAAGTGACAGAAAAACCCCAGAGAAGCTGTGGCTGTGGTCTTCGAATCGTGGCCTCAAACACCTTCAAAATAGGCAGCGACAAGGTGGCTCTAATACCATGTAGGATTTGATAAATGCAAATCCACAGCTCGCCAAGAACACCTGCATGCAAAATACCTAATGCTGAATGGAGACCAAAGAGACAGAAGCAAGGGTTTGGAAAATCTCAGCGGAGTGAGAGCAGAATTGTTATTTCCCAAAAAGATTAATTACAATAATTACAAAAGTGGCATATAAGGTGAGAAACCCTAAAGCCGGAGAAAGCTAGGTTTGTGCAATTAATAATTAATAAACATATTAATTATTATGCACCTACAAATGACAAGCTTAAGTGAATAGAATAATAGTTAGCATTAATAATTAAACCAAAGTGATTTAATTATAAAGGCAAATGAACTATTACTCTAACTCTATGGTGG
>CM021103.1:479062072-479140835 GCA_007115665.2 Sequoiadendron giganteum | reverse complement strand
CATTGCACACTTCTATCCAAGACTATTCTTCAAATTTTCTTAATATCAATTGTTTCTTCCTCATTCAAGTCTATTGAATCTAAGCTTTTGGTGCCAATATTCAAGGCTTCATATGAGGGATCTAATACAATTCCATCATCCACGAAATTGTCAGGAATATTTTCTTTAATACCAAGCTTTGACATGAGTGAGACTAATAATCTCTCATAATTCTTCTTCCTCAATTCATAATCATCCTGCCTATCACACCAAAAGTCTTCTAACAAATTAAAGTGTCTAGTGAACACTGAAGGTAATAAAGCATGCATTTTATCCCTTGGATCAAAATACTTACGAGCAGTATACAATCCCAATTTCAATTGTATCAACTCATTACAAACCACCTTTGGTCCCTTCAAATGTTGACAATTATATTCACCCCCTATCATGGGAAATTTATGGTATCCTGTCTTGTGCTTGTTCCCAAACCTAGCATTAACTCCAATGGCCTGATACACAAACTCCATAAGCACTATTCTGTTACTGCAACATCTTGGAAGCAAATGGGGATGACCTTCAAAACCAAATAACCTGAAGTATGTAAATTTGGGGTATTGGATGTACCAACTTCCCCATTCAGCAATAAAAGCCATAGCTTCTTGACTTAACCTGTATCCTGCATCTCCACTTAACTGGTTGATAACCACATATAAAAATGCATCATTGACTCTTCTGAAATGAGTCTCAATAACCTAAAGAGATAATTGATTGTAGTGTCCCCATACTCTCTTTTGTCCATCCAAGGATCCCATCATGCCCACTTTGTTCAATCCTTGGAAAATCCCCAATCTTGTTGTAGCATAAATCACATAAGAAGTCATGAAGAAAGATTTAGTCTATCTAACCCTTGTGAGCTGATCATGTATGGCATCAGAAACAATCATTGACCAATCAAACTAGTAATCACCCTGAAAGATTACTTGAATAAAATGAAACATCCATTCCTTGGAGTGGAAGGAATCCCTCTTCCCAAACACTCTGGACAACATTAATATCAAATCATATATCTCCTTCTTGAAATCTGCCCTCTTTGGATGGTCTGCAAGCTTGCTTAAAGATTTTTCCTCTATGCTTAACCACTTTTTGTTTAAGTGAGACTTATTGGAGTCTTTATGCTTGCTATATTTCTCCAATGCCTCTGCTTCAGTTAACTACACCAGGTTCTTGGGATCAGGAACATTAAATATGCTTTGGAACATTTGCAGAGTAAGATCTATAATCACATTATTTTGTGAATCCATGCATAATCTTGTAGCAGGATTGTAGGTACTGGCTACTGTCAATATCAACTCTGGACACTGGATTGATAAAGGAAACACATTGATATGTGCAAGACCGGAATCAACAATCCTTTGTGTTCTCCCTGTCAAGTTTTCTCGTTCTACAAAGGTCTCTTCATGCAATTCTTCAAAGCTATACTGGCCCAAATTAGTATCTGTGATATCTGAGCAATCTGATTCCACCTTGCTCACTTTCACCACCAGATTCCTATGATCATACCTCAACGTATAAGGCAACTATTCTAGTTTCACCTTCTTGATTTTTGGTGTTGTCTTTGATGTTCTAGCCGGTTGATTCCTTCGAGCAGCCTCTCTCGATATTCCTGACATCTTTCAATTTTCTTGGAAGAAAACCTCTTATTAGATCTTTAGATATCATCATAAAACATGTTTTTAAAACATACCTGTTACACATACATCGGAGTTGGAACTAGACAGACTCAGAGCAAAAACTGATATAGAATCTTCACCTAATAACAAACAAGCTCAGAGTTGGAGTCAGTGAGGTTATCAGAACCAGGATCAGAACAAACAACGGATTTGGTTTTCTTCAAATTTTCCTTTTTTTCATATTCTATTTCCATTCCACCTCCACCTCTGATTAGGTTATCATTACTTTGAAGAAAGACTTTCCATTATATGTGGAGCCGGAAATAGGATGAGAATAGAATTGATAACTTTTGCAAACAAAATTCTTAAGTTCAAGATCGCTTCCGATCCCGCCTCCGCCAATGTTGTAATATATTTCAAGGAAAACCTTTTAAAACTCGAAATCGGAAAAGGAATAAAAATGCAATTGATAACCTCATAAAACAAAACTCTTAGGTCCATAATCCATTCCAATCCCGCCTCCGCCTATGCTAATCATGATGTCATCAAATACTTTATTCATTTTCAACACAATTTCATGATTAAGACCTAGGTCGCTATAAAATGGCAAAGGAGCTTTAAAACTCTACCCTCATATGATTGTGGGGAACAATTGCATTTTAGGGCCATTATTTAAATCTTATTAAAGTAATTACAGAGACCAACAAAACCCTAATCTAACAAACCCGATAAAAACTAGGGCACGGGTTTAAACCCTGCCATTCTACCAGATGACAAAACCCTAATTTAAACAATAAATCTAATCTACCCTAACGCACTACAACTTCTAATCTAACTAACACCATTGAAAAACTCTTAATCTAATCTAATCTACTGCAAACCAAAAACAAACACGACACAATCACGATTAAGATGTGAAAGTGACAGTACCCTAAAAATAGAAAGAAATGACATGATAAAACAAGAAAACAAAGATTTAAAGTAAAACAAACAAGACAAAACAAGAACCTACTCATTCAATCACATCGATGATCATAGAATTGCTTTAGAACAAAATGATTGAACACACGAGTAGATATAAAGCAAAACACAATGAACACAACTACAAATAAACAACGAACAACAAAGATAAAAGACCTACCTCAAACGTAAACAAACCCAAGCTAACTTTCTGAATTGATTCGCACACAATATCCCTTCTCTATCTCGATTAGTTTGCTCAAATGAACTCTACTATTGCTCTTCGCACTCTTAGACTTGTAATAATAACAATAATGATCGACTTTAACCCTTAATAAAGGTCAATATGTGAATTTGTACCTACACCGGCAACGACCATTAATGCATTAAAACACAGTAAAGGAGGAGTCAGAACTGTAAGAGAACGAACACTGGTCTGTAGTGCAACTTCAGTCAAAAAGTCAATGAAAAAAAGTGGCGGGGGTGGAACTAAAATGGAATCGAGCTCTTAAATTTATAAAATTTCCAAACCACATTCCCATTCTAGATCCGCATCCGACAACTAAAAACAAAACAAAAACAAATACAAAAAGTAAAATAAAAGACCAATCTAATAAAATAAAACACAAAAACCGAGACAAAACAAAAAAGAAATAAAAAAAAGTAGTGGATGCGGGATCGGAGTCGATCGTGATTTTGCAAATTTTGATAACAACCATCCCAATTCCCACTCCGGCTCTACTTCCGCTAAAGACAAAAAAAAACAAAGGCAAAGAAAAGACTGTCGGGATAGAACCAAAAACAAGCCTCAAAAGAACTTTTAGAACCCGATTCAGTTCCGGTTCCGATTCCGACAGAGAAACCAAAGAAACACAAAGTATTGGCAAAACTAAACTCCAAAATTTGTTTCAAAAACAACTAAGTACAAAAATAACAAAGGGGGACCCATTCTAACCAAGGCAAAAGATGAGGTGGTTATGCAAGGCATAACAAATGGTGACTCGGTTGGGAAAATGGTTTACCTATTTTCAAAATACCCAAAGAAAATTTTAGTCATCCAAAAACTACTTGGCTTATAAACACCTTACCTTGAATGAGATCAGATATTTGTAGGATAATGTTGAGTTTGAATCTCAGATGTTATGTGCTCATGAGTTATTTCTGAATCTGAGTGTGTGCTTATATTGTGCATCATTCTTTGTAGATACTTTCTCTGCTTGTGAACAACTATACCTAAATTTCAAGCTACATAAGTTGAGTCCTTTAACTATCATGCAATAAAATCCTGGGTATTGCTCCACTACTAGACAAGCATCCATAGCCTCGATGGAGATACCTCTATTCCTCTCAAAGCATTGCTCTACTGCTAGACAGGCGTCCATAGCCCCGATAGAGATACTTGGTTACCCACTTGATATTGAGCTTGCTTTTCTTTCTTTCTTTCTTTTTTTATGGATGAAAACTCTTTTATGCATCTCTTAATACTCATATTCAGTGGATCTAAAATGTGGGTTGAGTACTACAATGGATTTCATGATAGTCTTGGAATCTGATTTTTCACTTGAAACAAAGATAGTGTCATTCTAAACAAATAAGTAATTACTCATGCAGATGTTGTTCTAATTTGGTGACAGATCTTTGATCACAATTCATGAGATATTCACATTTACATATTCTATCCTTAATAACTTTTCCAACCCAAACTAGAATGATCATAAAACATAAGTTTTAGAATGAAATCCTTTCCAATGATTATAATGAGAATACCTAAACAAATTTCTCTCCTAGTACCAATAGTATACTTTGAATAACAACCCCCTAACTTGAGAAGAGTAAAATAAGAATCCCCAATGAAACAAGACAAAACAAAACAAACAAACAAAAAAAAGAAAAAAGAAAAAAACAAAATAAACAAAACAAACAAAACAAAAACTAAAAACTTAAAACTTAAAACTAAAAACAAAAAAACTTAATTACATATGATACAATATAGTACATTCCTTTTTAAAACACCAGACTTTCTATGCACCAAAATAGTATTTGAGAAACTGACCATTAACTGGTAATGGAACAGGCTCTCCTATTAAGGTACTCAAATGAAAGGCATTCTCCCCTAAGATTTCAACTATTTGGTAGGAACCTAACCAAAGTCTATCGAATTTCTGATGGTCTCCCTTCCTTTCTCTAGCCTTCTTCCATAATAACACAAGGTCTAATATTCTAAAAGCTTTTACTTTGGCTCTTTTGTCAAACCAGTGCTTGACAACAACTTGATGTTTAGAGAATTGTTGCAAAGCAGCATCTCTTTGTTCTTCCATGTTCAATAAGTTAAGCAGTCTAACCTCAATCCTATCATCCTTATTATAAAACTCCTGCATAAATTTTAGAACAGGTATTTGTAAATGTATGAGGAAGATTGGATCTTGGCCATAAACTAACTTAAAAGGTGAATTCCCTAGGGCTGCTTTGATTCTGGTTCGATCTGCCTACAAGGCAAATCTCAGTTGGGTATGCCAGTCCCTAGGGTTACTTTCTAACAACTTTTTTATTACTTCCAATAAATTCTTATTTGTGGACTTAGTGACTCCATTCCCTTGAGGGTAATAATTGGAAGAATATTTTAACACAATCTTATGCTCATAGGCCCATAAAATAAATTCAGTAGAAGAAAAAGCAAGACTGTTATCACATACCAGAGCAAATGGAACTCCAAACCTAGTTGTGATGTTCTTTGTCAGGAACTTAATGACCACCTCTATGGTGCTATTCTTGCAAGGCAAGGCCTCCATCCAATGCATGCAATAATCCATCGCAGTCAAGATGAATTTATGCCCTACAAATGAATTTGGATTAATCACACCTACAAAATCAAGTTCCCATTGGGCAAATGGCCTTACCTCATAAACTGGCTGTAGGGGCATCACAAGATTTCTTTCTCTTGATGTAGAAGTTTGACATACATGACAAGTCTTGCAATGTTGATGCGCATTCCTAAAAACATAAGGCCAATAGTAACCTAACCTTAAAATCTGATGAGCTAAAGCATCAGCAAATCCATGTCCCGTCCCATGTCTTCCATGAAATTCACTTATGGCATATTTAGCTTCTTGCTGATCCAAGCAACGCAAGTAGATCCCTTGGAAATTCTTCCTATAGATTGATCCTACTTTAAGCATATAATGAGCGCTTTTCATCCTTAGTGCTCTTCTTTGAGTAACATTCATCCCTTCTGGACACTTGTTGTTGAGGAGGAAAAAGACTAAGTCTGTATACCAGGGATCTTTTGTGAATGATTAAACAGTGTACTGTTGGCAAGTTATACTTCTGTCCACTTCAGCCATTGCCTTTGACAAACCTTGACCTCTTAAAAGCTTCATTGGGTGAATCTCCAAGTCAAATTCTTGTAAAATGGCCATCCATTTCCCTCTTCTTTCCCCTAATTCACTTTGTATCAGGGGGGACTTTACAACTGGATCTGGGACTATAGCCATCACTTGACTTCGGATTATGTAGTGTCTGAACTTTTTTACTGCTCGCACCAATGCAAAAGCTTGTTTTTCTATTGATGAATATCTTACTTCTGCATTCTTAAATGAAAAGCTCATAAAAGCAATAGGCCTCTTCTCATTCTCTTCTCTTCTCTGTGTCAAAACTACTGCACATGAATGCTCATAAGCAAAAGAATAAATGTAAATGGGTTTTAGATAATTCAGGCTTGTTAAAATAGGTGCTTCAAATATAGATTATTTAATCTGCATGAAAGAAGATTTAGCCTCTTTACTCCATTCAATCTTCACACCCTTCTTCATCATTTCATTAAGTGGTTTAACAATTTCTGCAAACCCTGTTATAAATTTCCTGACAAAATTAATCCTTCCAAAGAAAGATCTCATCTCCTTCTTACTTCATGGCCTTGTCAACTTCAAAATGGATTCTACTCGATCAAGATCTATGGAAATTCCCTCCTCTTATATAATGTGACCCAAGAGCTTCCCTTTAGAAACTCCAAATACACATTTCTTTGGATTGAGAGAGACACCATAACTGATACATTTCTTCAGTACTTTCTCTAAATCAGCAGCATGATCTTCTCTACTCTTAGAGAAGATGGTTAGATCATCAACATAGATGATTATACACTTTCCTATTAGGTCTTTCAAAGCTACATCCATCGCTCTTTGAAAAGTAGCACCAGCGTTGATTAGACCAAATGGCATCCTCCTGTAGGCAAATGTGCCCCACTTTGTAGTGAAAGCAGTCTTCATCCTATCCTCATGACTTACCAGTACTTGATTGTATCCTCAATATCCATCCAAGAAAGACATCATTTGAAATCCATTAACTTTTTGCAATACTTCATCAAGAGAAGGTAATGGATAATTGTCCTTCTCAGAGGCTTTGTTTAAATTTTTGAAATCCACACATAACCTGATTTCCCCATTCTTCTTCCTCATAAGAACTAGATTAGCCACCCAGGTAGAATGTCTAACTGGAAAAATTATTCTTGTAGCCAAAAGCTTATGTACTTCTCTCTCGATCAGAGGATCGATTAATGCATTGACTGGGCATTGCTTTTGGAAAAACGGCTTGGCTTCTGGCTTAAGAGGAATTTTATGTGTGATGACAGATGTATCAAAAGTTTTCAAATCATCATAGCTCGAAGCAATTGCTTCAATATTCTACTTCAAGACTTTGATTATCTCATCCTTTATTTCTTGAGGACAAGTCTTCCCTATACGAACATTCCTTTCTACCCCTGAGTGAGCCAGATTAACAGATTCATACTTGCCTCTGTCACTCTTTGTAGGCATCCTCTGATAAGCTCATGGATCTGAATCAAATATCCTTTCCAATGCTATCATCCCTTTTGGAATGTTATTGCTCTTTAAATCCATTATCCCTTCTGGATTGTCACTTTCTATATTATCACTTTCTAGATTCCAGTCTCCTTGATCCCTATCAACGTCATCAATTATTTGTCCTTCAAATACATCAGAACTCTCCAAAAAGGCCAAAATATGTTGATCATCATTAAACACTTAGAAGTGTCTAACATTGTTAGGAATTGCAGGGACTGAAATCAACTCCACAGAAAACCTCTTTAGATTTGAATCTTGCATCGGCTCTAATGTACTTGCTGCAATGGAAAGAGCATCTACTATTTGATTTGCTTTTCTTGGAATAAGAGTAATCCCAAACGCATCAAAATCTTCTATTAAATTCCAGACCCTATTCCTATAAGCAACCAATTTTTTATTATGGCAAGTGTATTGGCTATGTACCTATTTCACAATTACCTCAGAGTCTCCCATAATTGTAAGAGTAGTTACCTTCTTCTTATGAGAAAACATAAGTCCTCTTGCAAGTGCCTCATATTTAGCCACATTGTTAGTACAACCAAACTGAAATCTATAAGAAGCAAAATAAGTTTTCCCTTTCGGGTTAGTTAGTTCAATTCCTGCTCCACTTCCTGCTTTAGATTTAGAATCATCAAATTTAAGAGTCCATAACTAGTCTTCTGCTGGGAGCTCTTTCTTTTTAGAAACTACAGGGATTTTGTCACTTGTGACATGTGGCGGCTCAGACTTTTACTGTTTATCAGAATTCATGTTGAGAAGGAGCTCAGTTAACGATTTTCCTAGTTCCTTAATTTGTTCAACAACTACCTCTTGAGCGATTTCTTGGGCTGAGTCAGGATCTAAGTCATCTTCTATTAACTCTTTTGGCATTGGCAAAGCATGTGGAATAGGAGTATTAAAATGAAACTAAGATACTTCCACTTCCTCCTTTTGATCCGAAAACCCTAAGACATGAGTCTGTTCTATTGGTAAAGAAACTTCTTCTAGAGAAAGACTGACTTGTGTAAGAATAGTTGCATCCTTAGCTTGGAAAGAGAACTCATTGATGGGAGTCTTAGTTACCTTTTGAAATTCTTGCTTGGGTAGATCTACATGCCTTAGAATATCTATGCATGAGTGACATGTCAACTCCGAATGGTTATGATAGTGTATTCTACACCAATTAGGAAGCAATAAATTACTCAAATCAGTTTCTATTCCTAAAACTAGCCTATCTTGTTGCAATTTCCTTATTAGAACTTGTTGGTTGATGTGAATCATCGAATCAGTGTGGTCTATGGATAGTGTATCCTCAAGACTAACTACAGAGAAAGTAAGGACTTCCTCTTGCTTGTAAACACCCACCTCAGTCTCAAAGAATGCTACTTCATTTGGAGTATCATACTTTGTAATCATGTGTTTGAGCCTAGGTTCACTTTCAATTCTTATCTGAGTGGCAACCCCTTTCCATGGTAACCACATGTGTGAGAAGTCCAAGGATAGATATCCACCTATTTTTTTCATTAGCTCTCTACTTAAAAGCATCCCATATATTTCTGGGATGTCAGCAACTTGAATATCTATATAGGTCTGGATCCTTGGGTCTGATCCAACCTGCACATGCATGTTCTTCAACTCACCTACAACATTAACTTTGGTTTTATCTAATTGAATCACCTTTTTATTGGTTGGAATAGGACTCAATCCTAACTTTTTACAAATTGAAAAAGGCATGACATTCCCTGATGCTCCAGAATCTAATAAGCAATTGTGTAGATTCTTTCCAAAGATTCTCAAACTTAACAAGAAAGGTGGGGTACTGGTCTTGCCTTTATACATAGTAGCATTCATCTCCTTTGTGGGAGTCACTTTACCTTTCCCTTTCAAGCGATCTATTTCTTCCAAAGCTTTTAATACCACCTCCCTTTGAGTTGGGCACCACTTCATGATATCAAAGAAAGATAGTGATGTCTTCTGCCTTTGCAATTCTGCAACAAAATCAAACTCTAAATCATTCCTAAATTGATACTTAGGAAAAGAAGACTGATTACCTCTATTCTGAGAATCAAAAGGTCCCTTTGGTGGGGGTGGATTGTTATCTGCATTCTGATTTGGTGGAACCATGTTGTTAGGGGGTGCAAATGTAGTGAATGGCCCTTTATTCTGGTTCCTTAGAAAGTGACCACCCTTAGATTGGAAAGCTTGAGTATCATAGACATCTTCTTTTGGCTCATTATCCCCTTGCATAGGGAATTGATACTTTTCTTCAATGGTTTCATAAGTCATGGCAGTGTTGGCTGGCCCATTGCCTTGATTGGAATTTCCTGCTTGAGGATGGGCATCAGCCTGTGCAATTTTCACCATCTTCTCCATTTCTGGGCAGTTGACCTCAGAATGGGCTATTGTATCATGCAACCTACACCAATTTGTCATAAAATTCAAATCAGCAACATTAGCAGTATTTGATCTTTCTTCACCTGCTTGATAATTATGGGGAACTCCTCCATTGTTAGGTCCAGTGTTCCACTGCCTATTATTGTTGTTGTTGTTATTGAACCTCTGATTGTATCCTTTGTTTTGATTTTAATAATTCTGGTTTGAGGAGTTTTGACTCTAGAAGTTCCTATTGGTGTTCTGATTAGAGTAATTGCCCTGATAGTTATAACCTCCCTGATTGTTGTAATTTTGGTTTTGATTATTGGGAGGGTTTTATTTGAGTTGTGCCATGTCATTTGACATCTGAGAAAGAGTCTTTTTGAGAATCTCTACTTCGCTTGTAAGTTGAATAGTTTGCTCATTCTACACATTTTGAACTATGGCTGGGGAATGGACATGGGTTAGTCCTCCCCCTTGTTGCGATTGATTTTGAGGTTGATGTTGAGGTTGTTGTTGTGGGGGTTGTTGCGAGGAATCATGCATGCTATTGCCAAAGAAGGGCATAGTTGGTGGTGCTTGCAACTTGGATACAGGTCCATAATGAGAATAAGATGTCCCTGGGATAGTATTGTATAATGGTGGATTAGGCATCTGATAATTCATTGGAGGAAAAGTTGGTCCTAACCCTCTAGATTGCAGATTTGTCTGCTATTGTAATTTGATAGCCAAATGATAAATTTTAGAAAATGAGTCAATCTCATCAGGTTGATAAGTTCTTTGTAAGAACAGACCAATCAAAGGATCAACAGCTCTTAGATACGCCTATATGGCCATAGGCTCCTGCACTAAGTAAGGCTCTTGTAGCCTACGATACATCCTATGGAACCTAGTGCTGAACAAGGGAAATGGTTCATGATGTTCCTTTCTAATGGTGGCAAATTGGTGATACAATATTGTAGGGTCCACATAAACCCTAAATTGATTAATAAAAATATTTTCTAAATCTGTCCAACCCATGATAGATCCCTAGGGCAAATTTAGATACCAGTTATATTCCATATCTCCCAAACAATAAGGAAACAATCTACATGCCACATCTTGATGAGCAACTTGATCTCGTGTGCAGGCATCTTTGAATGCTTGTATATGTTCCTCTGCACTTCTTGATTCTCCATGCATGTATTTCGGACAAACCTTCTCTGGGTTCCTTGGTAAATCATGGAATCCACCTGTAATAGTCCCTAACGGGGAGGGATTACCCACAAAATAAGCCATTGGTGGGATTGGTTGGGTAGGTGGTGGTGATAAAGGTTGAATTGGTGGTGACAAAGGCCTATTTGGTGGTGGTGTGGATGGAATTGGTGGAAATCATGGTGGAGTAAGCGGTGGTGGTAATGTAGGTATTTCTACCCTACGAGCAAGAGGTCTTGGTCTAACCGGCGTTTGAAGTTCTTCGAATAATTCATGATTAGTAGAGGATCTAAGAACCCTCTCATATCCCTCCGGTGAAAAAGATATTCCGTGAGCCAGCTTGTCCCTTCAGGCCCTCCCTCTAGCGCCAATTTCTGTTGATGGTTAAAATGACACAAACAACATTAAAACAAAATATTTCTACTCTATTTCTCCTGAAAGAGGAAGACAACATGTAGTAGCCTAACTCCCAAGGTCCTGGTAGTTGGTTCTCAACTGTCTGATGTTACTCAATTGGTTCATGCAACTATAATATTCAAGGGGCCTGTGCTGGTAACAAAGGATTCAAGCTATGACTCTCTTTATCGAAATAGTTCCTGTAAATCAATGGGTTTTAAATAAAATAAAAAGATAGAACAAAGGGGTAAACTAGTAAATATGAACTGAATTTATCTAGTATCTAGACATATAACTTCAACGATGAATGTTTCCTAATAGATCGTAAAAACCATAAGATGATATAGTCTGTAGCATAATTTATACCGCTGCATACATTTTAGGTGCTTAATTAACTTCGCAATTACTCTTCACAAATATTTCAAGGATTTTCAAAACAACACACATTCATTCATCATCAAAATTATAGATCAATAGAATTTTTAATAACTTCAACTCAATGACAATCTAATAAGCTGATCCTTAAATTTGATTCCTTCAAATGACTTTCATCATTCAAGAAACTCTTATGTTCAGCACAATCACTACATACAGATAGATCATAACTTTATCAGCCTTATCAAACAAACAATTTAATTCCAAACACCATCTTTCGAGTAAACCTATAATTCTATTAACTATAAAAGATTAAGTACAATGTATCTCTGCAAAACTCCACAAAATTCTATCTCTTAACCTTAGGCAAGCCAATCTAGTTCTCAATTAGCCAAGCCTTATAATGTGATACCCATCTGGTATTTATAGCTATATAAAAAGTTCAAACCTCACTTCTATTTTAGGCTTTCCACCTTTTAGGAATTCAGACTCTCTTGGAAACTTAGATCAATTTGATCTTGAGTTCTTACATTAGACTTTCAGTCTTAACTAAAAATAGAAGATAGAATAGAAGAGGAAGTCATGTGCTCAAAAAGCTATTAGTGTTGTATACATGCAACATGCAAAGAAGGAGAACATTATACATGCAAGAATTCATGTATGTGAAGCTGGATCTGCACTTAACTCTTCATAACTGGTGAAGACTTGTTGTAGCATATCCATATTTGGCCCATCAATCCAGTCATCTTCAAATTTGATCTGATCCAACTCAACTGCAACAAACTCTTTCATACTTTTAACCTTGATCAATTCTCTCCCTGCAGCTTTTATTTCTTCTTTGACTTCTACAAGCTGATCTATCACCAAGTCTCCTCCATCATCTTTCACCTGCATGAGTCCTTGGAATCTTCCATTCCATTTCTCTGTAACCTGAATCAAAGGCATGCCATCTTTTGTCACTACATTCACATCTACAATTATGGCCATGACCGCTTCCAACTCTTCCAACTGCTCCGTCAACTTATTAACTGCTTCCTAAATCTCATCCTTGTGTTTGCTCAAAAAGTCAGTTCTAAACTTGAGTATGTGAGAAGTCTTTTCTACAAAGTCTTTGTTATCATCTTCAAGTATAGATTGTTCTAGAAGAGTAGTTAGAGGCAATGTATTTATCTTTTCTAACTTTTCACTATACTCCTTATACTCTTCTTCTTGTTTTTTTGATGCCTCAATATATTGATGCATCTCTTTTATTACTCCATCTACTTCTTTGTAGGCCTCAAATCCTTTTGTTAAAACCTCACCTACCTTGTAGTTCAATTTGTCTATACATTTATCTACCATCTCCGCCTTACCTCTAACTTGCACCAAATCGTCTACCTCCTTTTTGCTTAACAAAACAGGAGTCTCAATGGCTGCAACTTGTTGTGACCTTGGAGCAGAGACACTCTTCAAGAATGAATGTAATTGATCCAATTGAGCCTTAAGCTCATCTTTCTTTTGTTTTTCCTTCATCATTCTTGATTTAGTTGTTGAAGCCACCACATCAATCAGATTCATTTGTTGATTTCTAGTGGGTCTTCCCAAATTAACCGTACTCAATTGATAGTCTGTTAGCTACATATCCCCTACCTCCTTTTCAGTCATAGGCATGGCACATTCAACAACTATATCCCATTTATCTGTGAGTCTAGTAGAATGTAAGACTTTAGCCTTCTTTTTAGGCCTTTCCTGTTCAATTCCCTTTATCATGTCCTGCCAATTAAGAGGTTGAGGAGGTGTTCTAGCTCTCTTCTGCAGGTCTAACTTCAACCATGTAGGAGCACTGGGAGTAGTCATCATCATGGAAGAGGAAGCAACAAATGTAGAGGATGGCTGAAAATTTACCTCAGGTTGAGAATCAACCTTTGCTTTTTCTTGTTGCTCCTGCAGCACATGCATCTGCACCAACTTCTCAGCCTCTTCTCTATTTGTTTGTTCTTGCACTTTCTTGTCTTCTTCTTCTTTTCTCAATCTCTCTTCTTCCATCTGCTCCTTCTCTAATTTCTCTTTTTCTAAGGCCTCTCTGTCCAACCGTTCTACCTCCAAAGCTTTAAGTTTTGCAGCTTCGGCATCTTCTTCCTTTTGCTTCCTAATTAGCTCTTCGGCCTCTTTTTCTTTCCTTATCTTTTCTAATTCTTCCTTTTCTATTCTTTCCATTTCTAAGGCTATGAGCTTCTCTGCCTTTTCCCTTTCTTCTTCAACTTGTTGTTTCTTTATTAGCTCTTCAGCATCTCTTTCCTTTCTTAGAGCTTCAACTTCTTGTTCTTTCTGTTGAGCTTCCTCTGCAAGCTTCAGTCTAGCAACCAGGGCTTCCTTTTCCCTTCAGTTTCTTGCTTTCTCTTCCTCAAGATCATGGATTTTCTGTATCAATTCCAATTTGTCATTTTCTGCTTTGACCTTGAGCTCATGCTCTCGTTGCCTCATTTGCTCCTCTATCTAATCAGTTGCTATCTTTGTTTCAATTTGTTTTGCCTTTAACTGGTGCTGGTGAAGTAGAGCATCAACTTGTAACTTTTCCTCCACTTCCTTTTGCTTTTCCACAACAACCCTTGCATCAGACTCTCTTCTAGCATCTTCAAATAGTTTCCATTGCTCTTCCTACGTCAAAATATTCTCAATAGTCCCCTCTAAAGGCATGTTTTCTTGTAGGTCATTCTTTGAAAGAGTTTCATCCGAGTCTATCTCAATTTCTACCAATTCTTCCTCCACTTCTTTTCCTTTATCAGTTTCAGCCATGGCATAAAGTACTCCTTCTTGAACCTCTTTACTTTTCTTTCTTGTGAGTGGGGCTTGTGTGGATGACTCACCTAATGTGGATGTAGAAACAATAGATTCTATTGGAACATCTCCCTCTGGTGCCTCATCTTCTTCATCGACTACCTCAAGCTCTATTTCTTCAACATCTGGAGGAAATAATTCCAATGGCTCTTTGGGAGGTGTCTTTCTTTTAATCCTCTTATACCCTTTACCTTTCTTAATGAATAGTCCTTGAGGAGCTTGAGCTTTCATCATCAACCATTGCACACTTCTATCCAAGACTGTTCTTCCAATTTTCTTAATATCAATTGTTTCTTCCTCATTCCAGTCTATTGAATCTAAGCTTTTGGTGCCAATATTCAAGGCTTCATATGAGGGATCTAATACAATTCCATCATCCACCAAAGTGTCAAGAATATTTTTTGTAATACCAAGCTCTGACATGAGTGAGACTGATAATCTCTCATAATTCTTCTTCCTCAATTCATAATCATCCTGCCTATCACACCAAAAGTCTTGTAACGAATTAAAGTGTCTTGTGAACACTAAAGGTAATAAAGCATGCATTTTCTCCCTTGGATCAAAATACCTACGAGCAGTATACAATCCCAATTTCAATTGTATCAACTCATTACAAACCACCTTTGGTCCCTTCAAATGTTGACAATTATATTCACCCACTGTCATGGGAAATTTATGGCATCCTGTCTTGTGCTTGATCCCAAACCTAGCATTAACTCCAATGGCCTGATACACAAACTCCATAAGCACTATTCTGTTACTGCAACATCTTGCAAGCAAATGGGGATGACCTTCAAAACCAAATAACCTGAAGTATGCAAATTTGGGGTATTGGATGTACCAACTTCCCCATTCAGCAATAAAAGCCATAGCTTCCTGACTTAACTTGTATCCTGCATCTCCACTCAACTGGTTGATAACCACATATAAAAATGCATCATTGACTCTTCTAAAATGAGTCTCAACAACCTGAAGAGATAATTGATTATAGTGTTCCCATACTTTCTTTTTTCAATCCAAGGCTCCCATCATGCCCACTCTGTTTAATCCTAGGAAAATCCCCAATCTTGCTGCAGCATAAACCACATAAGAAGTCATGAAGAAAGATTTAGTCTGTCTAACCTTTGTGAGCTGATCATGTATGGCATCAGAAACAATCATTGACCAATCAAACTGGTAATCACCCTGAAAGATTACTTGAATAAAATGAAACATCCATTCCTTGAAGTGGAAGGCATCCCTCTTCCCAAACACTCTGGATAGCATTAATATCAAATTAGATATCTCCTTCTTCAAATCTGCCCTCTTCGGCTGGTCTGCAAGCTTGCTTAAAGATTTCTTCTCTGTGCTTAACCACTTTTTGTTTAAGTGAGACTTATTGGAGTCTTTATGCTTGCTATATTTCTCTAATGCCTCTGCTTCAGTTAACTACACCAAGTTCTTGGGATCAGGAACATTAAATATGCTTTGGAACATTTGCGGAGTAAGATCTATAATCACATTATTTTGTGAATCCATGCATAATCTTGTAGCAGCATTGTAGGTACTGGCTACTTTCAATATCAACTCCAGACACTGGACTGATAAAGTAAACACAGTGATATGTGTAAGACTGGAATCAACAATCCTTTGTGTTCTCCCTGTCAAGTTTGCTCATTTTGCAATGGTCTCTTCATGTAATTCTTCAAAGCTATACTGGCCCAGATTATTATCTGTCTGACCAGTCTGATTCCACCTTGCTCACTTTCACCAGCAAATTCCTATGATCATACCTTAACGTATAAGGCAACTGTTCTAGTTTCACCTTCTTGATTTTTGGTGCTATCTTTGATGTTCCAGCTGGTTGATTCCTTCGAGCAGCCTCTCTTGACGTTCCTGACATCTTTCAATTTTCCTATAAGCAAACCTCTAATTAGATCTTTAGATATCATCATAAAACATATTTTTAAAATATACCTGTTACACATACATCGGAGTCCGAACCAGACAGAAGCTCAAAATAATCTCTTTTACAACACTAGTAGACTCGGAGCAAAAACCGATATAGAATCTTCACCTAATAACAAACGGACTCGGAGACGGAGTCGAGGAGGTTATCAGAACCGGGATCAGAACAAACAACGGATTTTGTTTTCTTGAAATTTTCCTTTTTTTCATATTCTATTTCCATTCTGCCTCCGCCTCCGATTAGGTTATCATTACTTTGAAGAAATACTTTCCATTATATGCAGAGCCGGAAACGGGATGAGAATAGAATCGCTAACTTTTGCAAACAAAATTCTTAAGTTCAAGATCGATTTCGATCCCGCCTCCTCCAATGTTGTAATATATTTCAAGGAAAACCTTTTAGAACTCAGAATCAGAAAAGGAATAAAAATGGAATCAATAACCTCGTAAAACAAAACTCTTAGGTCCATAATCCATTCCAATCCCACCTCCGCCTATGCTAATCATGACATCATCAAATACTTTATTCATTTTCAACACAATTTCATGATTAAGAGCTAGGTCGCTATAAAATGGCAAAGGAGCTTTAAAACTCTAGCCTCATCTGACCATGGGGAACAATTGCATTTTAGGGCCATTATTTAAATCTTGTTAAAGTAATTATAGAGACCAACGAAACCCTAATCTAACAAACCTGATAAAAACTAGGGCACGGGTTTAAACCCTGCCCTTCTACCAGATGACGACACCCTAATTTAAACAATAAATCTAATCTACCCTAACTCACTGTAACTTCTAATCTAACTAACGCCATTTAAAAACTCTTAATCTAATCTAATCTACTGCAAACCAAAAACAAACACGACGCAATCATGATTAAGACGTGAAAGCAACGGTGCCCTAAAAATAGAAAGAAACAACACGATAAAACAAGAAAACAGAGATTTAAAGTAAAACAGACAAGACAAAACAAGGACCTACTCATTCAATCACATCGATGATCATAGAATTGCTTTAGAAAACAATGATTGAACACGCAAGCAGATACAAAGAAAAACACAACGAACACAACTGCAAATAAACAATGAACAACAAAGATAAAAGACCTACCTCAAACACAAACAAACCCAAGCTAACTTTCTGAATTGATTCACACACAATATCCCTTCTCTATCTCGATCAATTTGCTCAAACGAACTCTGCTATTGCTCTTTGCACTCTTAGACTTGTAATAATAACAATAATGATTGGCTTTAACCCTTAATAAAGGTCAATATGTGAATTTTTACCTATGCCGACAACCACCATTAATGCATTAAAATGCAGTAAAGGTGGAGTCGGAACTGTAAGAGAATGAACACTGGTCTGCAATGCAACTTCAGTCAAAAAGTCAATGAAAATAAGTGGCGGGGATGGAACTAAAATGGAATCGAGATCCTAAATTTATAAAATTTCCAAACCACATTCCCATTCTGGCTCCACGTCTGACAACTAAAAACAAAACAAAAACAAATACAAAAAGTTAAATGAAAGACCAACCTAATAAAACAAAACACAAAAACCAAAACAAAACAGAAATAAAATAAAATAAAGTAGCAGAGGCGGGATCAGAATCGATCATGATTTTGCAAATTTTGATAACAACCATCCCAATTCCCACTCCGGCTCCGCTTTCGCTAAAGACAAAAAAAAAAAAAGGCAAAGAAAAGACTGTCGGGATAGAACCAAAAACAAGCCTCAAAAGAACTTTCAGAACCCAATTCAGTTCCGGTTCCGATTCCGACAAAGAAACCAAAGAAACACAAAGTATTGGCAAAACTAGACTCCAAACTTTGTTTCAAAAACAACTAAGTACAAAAATAACAAAGGGGGACCCATTTTGACCAAGGCAAAAGATGGGGTGGTTATGTAAGGCATAACAGGAGGTATGTTGCACAAAGAAAGTTCAAAGATCTTTTTGACTTTGAATTTTTTATAGGAAATAAAGAAGAAGTCAAATCTAGGGGTGATGGGCTCCATAGGTTTAGGCCAAAAGACATCTAGGGAAAAGTTACCCTTAGAGGATAATGGGTTAAAACCATTATAATGGACAGTAAATATGTCGTTGTGAATAGGAAACTTCACGCACTTGTGAATAATGGATGGGACCACTTTCATAGAACGAAGCCATGGAAGGCCAAGTCACAAGCGAAATTGGTTCGACTAGGGTATAACTGAAAAGGTAACATCCAATGTTTTGGGACCTATTTGCAAGGGTAGGGCAATCAATCTGATCATTGGACACACAAAAACATGGTGTGTTTTGACCCACGAAGTAGGCCGATTATAGAAATCTTGATCAAGATTATGTAATACCATAAACTCTTCGGTGATGACATTCTCACCACATGTGGGATCTATGAATATCCCATTGGTGGGCTTATCATAGATGTGGCTAGCTATGTAGAGAGGGCCATCAGGAAGGTTTCATAGTATATCTTGTGTAGAGAAGGATATGTCAAGAGGTCCTTTGGTTGGTCTTAGGAATCTATGTTCATCACATTGGGTGTGGAAGTTTCACTTGACTTCACAAATGACACATTATGATTAGGCATGGGGTTGGTAAAAATCTGCAAGTTTTGATTAAGGGGTGGCACTGATGTATTTCTTTTAACATTAACACTGGCAACAGATAGATGTCTTGAATCAATGAGGTCTTGCACTAGGTGCTTTAGACACTTATACTGTTCAATATCATGGTGTTTTGGCGATGAAATTAGAAAAAAGCCATGGCAATGTAGGAAGGGGCTAATGGTTTGTTAGGATCAGGTGTATGGAAAGGTGGTAAAGAAATTATATATTGCTGAAGCAGTGGGGTCATGGTGTTATGAAGGGTGTCGGGAAAGGGTGTGAAAGTATGCTTAGGATCTTTGTAATTAAAGGGAACGAAGGATTTAATAGTGGCCACCTGGTTATTAACGAGTGGGGGGTTGGAAGATGAAGGGTTGAATTGGAGGAATCCTTTGTTTAGTTTACGGAAAGGTTGGGGAGTGGATTGGGAAGATTTATCGGACTTCTCATCATGACTAGTAGTGGACCATGAGTCACGACTACTAGTAGAGTTATGGTAATCAAAAAGTGCCCAACATAGGTGCATGAAGGATGGGAACTTCATGAGGGTGAGTTTATCCTGAAGGGATGTCACAAGGTTCTCAGTAAACATCTTCTGTAGATGGGCATCTAGAATCTAGACATCCATCAAGGAATAGAGGGCTCGGTATCGAGAGATAAAGTCAGTGATCTTCTTGGTATTAGCTTGTTTACATCTCATGAGGTCAGAAAGAGTTTTCTTTGGAGCCATATGAACTTGAAAGTGATTTATGAAAGCATCCACTAATTCATTGAAAAAACTAATGGAGTTATTGGGTAGGGATGAGAACCAATCTAAGGTTGCTCTTTAAGAGTTCTTGGAAATAATTTGGCGAGCAACCTATCATCAAGAGAAAATTCGCTATAGAGAGTAGTGTCTAGGCATTGACATGATTAGAAGGGTAACCCTTCCTTCCATACTTTTCGAACCTAGGGATATCTATTCCTTGTGGAAAAGGAGTGCAAAGGATTTCAAGGGACAATGGGTTACTATGAACGTAATGAGAAGGAGAGTCAGATTAGCTTTGGTTAATGGAAGATATTTGTTATTGCATATTAGTGATAGTGTGAAATAATTGTGTAATTATCTAGGGTCATTGTAAGTGCTATGAAGTGGAAGTGAGAGAGGTGAAGGGGTGAGAGTGGTGGAAGGAGAAGTGGTAGGAATAGTTATAGGAGGGAGAATGGAGGAAGTGAGAGGGTGGGATGCCACAAGAGAAGTAGGGATACTAGCGGTGGTGGGGGGAGGAGGTATCACACTACTAACCAATTGCATAGTGGTTGTCACACTAGGAAGGGTATAGGTCGGGATAGAAGCTACAGTTGATGGGGGAGGAGTGGAGGGTCCTCCATGGCCAGACTAAGGAGTAGGTGAAGCGAATGTCTTAGGTGCATGCTTCTCATATATTTCTACAATCTTCTTCATAAAACCTAAGCCATTATCATGGTCAATTAAACAGTGTAGGAGCTCAATGGCAGGAATGGCAATCCCCGAGATGGGTTCAAAGGTAGCTTCATGCTCATAATCAGCAAGATCAGTATGAATATGGAAGATATTATCATGTGGGAGGTTATTATCAGTAGTTCTCTCATCTAGATGTAAGGAATTACTAAGGATAGTTTCTAAGCCTAATGCACCATTATCAACACCAGGAGTTGAAGTTGGAGGGATTCCAAGATCTCCAATGAGGGTGTTGTTAGTAGATGCCATGGGTTCATGAAATTATTCTTGCAATTGTATGGGCAAAAGAACACTAAATTCTCAGCTACAAACCCCTAAGGCAATGTGAGCAATGATGGCAAAAGGTGAATAATTAAGATTTTGGAACCAAACAAAGAAAGGAAATACCAGGAAGCTGAGAAGAAAAAACTATTGGAAAATTTCTGATAATTTGACAAAAAACAGTGCCAAAGGACTAGGTCACCCAAGATGGCGACTTAGTCCTAGTATTGTTTCTTTTGTAAAATTCCTGAAGTTTTGGCTGACTTTTTATGCTTTTTCTGAGATTTTGGTGCAAGGAGAAATTGAAAATGGAAAAAAAATAATATGTTTTCTTATTAAAAATGCAATGCAATGCACAAATTTACCATGAAGTGTCACTAAATGCACTTTTATCACTAACCCTAGGATGCAAACAATGCAAGATTTTGAGGCAATGCAAGCTATCTCTAAGATGAAATGCAGAAAATTGAAAAGCTAGCTAGTGGTCAAAGATCAGGTTCACCAAAATGAATCACCAAAAACATATATGCTTACCAGGGAAAGATGATTCCCTTACTAGGCTCTTAGGGTTTTTCACCCCAAGAGCACTTGGTTTGGGAATAACACTTTTTCCTCTAGGTAGATATGTTTAGGGCTAAGTTCATTCAAAAGGGGGAGAGGGATTTGATGACAGTTGTGAATGTGTGTGATGTGTGGCTAATGTTGAAAGTAAAATGAAACTAATCTAGATGTATGCAAGTTCAAATAAACAAAACTAAGCTTAACGAAAACTAGCTAATTATTTTCCCTAAATGTGTGTTTTATGGAAAGTGATAGAGAGGGAGAGAAGGTGTGCACCTGGAGAAATGATGTGATAGTTGAATGCTCCTGAAAGCTTCTGGAAAATGATAGAAAATGGTAGGACACTTACACCAAGTGGGGCGACCTAGTCCTCCAATTGGAAAATTGCCCCGAAACAAGTTTCAGGGAAATGGGTATCCAAAAATACAAAAAAACTTTTCGGGACCTAGCACAGGGAAAAGGTCATCAATAGAGGTGACATAGTCCTCTTGTGGCTTTACAAGGAATTAGGCTATGCTTTTATGGGTCCCGATTGATGTTCCCCTATTTTGTAGCAATCTGTGACAAGAACCTCTGAAAGTGACCTGCAACTTGTCTTTTATCCTTCCTAGGGTTTGAGACTTGGAGTTGACTCGAGGAGAATATTGGTACCTCTTGCAACACTTTTTCTTTCACCTAACCTACATCAAAAGATCTACAAACACATGCAAAGACCAAAAATTGTTAGGGTTAGGATATAGAGGTTTACCTAAGTCAAACCCCTTTGTAGGTGTTTAAACCCAAATAAGATAAACAAAAAGGAAAGCAAGAGTGAATGATAATACAATAGAAATTCTTATGAAACCTTTGTTGATTGTCTGCAACATGCATGAGTAGCTCCAATGGTGTTAGTCTGAAAACCCTAATGCTTGTATGCTTGCTTGGTTGCTTGAGTACTTGATGAGTGAGAGAAAATGAATGAAAAATGAACTTAGAGCTCATAGAAATAAGCTTAAAGAGTCTAAGAGAGAGACAAAATGAGCATGAAAACCCTTATTTGTACATGTGAAACCCTAATTTTCTTGAAATGCAACCTAATAGGCTGACCCTAGGGTTTAGGAGGCAAGATTCCCATTGAATGTTATTTAAATTTTGATTTTTATGCTTAAACGGACTAGGTCGCCCAAAGTGGTGACCTAGTCCTCCTAGGAAAATTTTGATGATTGTCGAGAATTAATTTATGTTTTATAAAGTTAATCAGGTTTGCCTCCCGAAACACACTTAGGTCAGGACCAATGATGCATTAAAAGGATGAATTGGCATATAAAAAGGGTTGATTTAGGGGTGATAAGCCTAGATAAGTGTGAAAATTCAACACAACACTCTGTCTTAAGGCTTAGGAAGGTGTAAGAATGTGTTGTTTAGGTATATTATGTTGAAAGGTTCTTAGAAAAGTGACGAAATGTGTTACAAAACTTCACAACACCTTAGTAAAACACTGTTAGATTAGTGTTGAAGTGCAAGCTTACAAGGTTGAATTAAGGTGATCAAGGCTAAAACCCAGTGGAAAAGGCCAAAATGAGTGAAAAAGTGCTAAGGTATACACTTTTTGGCGACACAATAATAAGAGGATAACTCATGCTAAAATAAAGAAGGGCTCATGGTCAAGTGTATTAGGTTAAAAATGGTGATGTGATTGAATAATGAAAATTATTAATTTACCATTTTATAAAGTTCAAGGATATCTAGTTTGTCTATGTTTATTAATAATTCAAATCCCTAAAAGAAATTCTTAAGAATAATGATCATTTTAGTGGTGGTTTATTGAAATTATTCTCTCAAACAAGAACCTAATGATTACTTTATTATGATGACCTAAGTGGCAGTTAATCGAACTTATTGTCTTAGACATGTGCCTCGTGATTACATTATTTCTATACGAGTTTGCATGCATTTACATTAAGGTGTACACATATATTGGAATCTATGTATCTAGGATAAAATTACAAGTCATTATAGTGGATGTTGGAAGCATATATAGAACTACATTTATAGATAATAATTGTACATGTTCATTAGATCAAGATAATATAAGGATACATTATAGTGCCCTCAAAAGAAATTGAATTTCAATGCATTATCATATTTTTGAGAACTGACCCTAAAACATAGAAAAAGAAAAGGTTCGCCACAAATGGGATTAATCAAATGGAGGAGGCCAAAAATTTTCTTGCTATGTTTCACTCAATTATGAGAATAAAAATGCATAAATAACAATAAAAAATTAATCCTAATTGTTATAACAACAATAAGGGAGGTTTTAAGATCCTAAAAAAATGTGTACCTTGCTAAAAGAGCGTTGTTTCGAGCCTCACTGAGGACTCATTCGGCCAATGGGTCCCTGTTAGGGTTCTTGAAAAGTGGTATCTAGGTTCTATTCCTCAATGAATACAACTCCAAACTCCAGGTCTTCAGCTCCCAAAAGTCAAAAATAAAATATGTAGAGTACTTTTGTGATCTTGCAAAAAAGATGACAACTTTTACAACTTTTCCACTTTGAGAATCTTGACAACTTTTATTCTCCACTTGATCTTCAACCTAAAATCCTACAATCACACATCAAAAGAGAAGACAAATTTTTGATTGATAGGGAATAGGGGTTTGCCTTGGTCAAATCCCATTCAGGTAATTAAACCTTATGAAGAAATAATGAGAAATGAATTAGGAATTAGGGTAAGAGAATGAATTAGGAACTAGAAGATTATGAGTAAAGTTCCAATAAGATAGCTAGTTGGTGGATTTATCCCAAGCATATTATTTTAGTTTTTTAGAGGTTCATTGATTAGTCACCATGTATATTACTTGAATATGTGCTATTGAAAATTGCTAATTTTGAGATTTATTTTTTGTTGTCAAATTCAGTTGTGATAGTATTGAGTTAGAGAAGATTAGGAAGTATCCTTGCAACTCCTTTCAATTTCATAAAAAAAAATTCTTTAATTTTATATCCATTTTGAATATTTGGTGATCTAATCAAGCTATTTAGTTTTTCAAATCAATTACCTCTTAGATGTGATGCTCTAGAAGGGAGAATTCAATAGTTGATTTCCCTACCAAGGGTCAAAATCCTCTCACACAAACATGATGATGATGAGAGCTACAACCCGAGACTCGGAAAAAGCACACCAATAGTTGCAATCATAAAATGATTATTTATTTATTTCCAATATCTTCTCATTAAAGAGAAATTACATTCCAGAGAATCAACTCCCACAAGTTGCACTACACTAGCACAACTTCTACTATTTTCGAAACAGGAAAATTCCCCTTTTCCCATACAATTGTCTCTACTTCTTCCTCCCCCCCCCAAAGAATTTCCAAATGAGTTCTAAATATCCTTTTTATGGCTTGGAGCCAAAAATAAAATTTGAAATTCAAATGTAGGTAGTTGGGTGTCAAAACTTGAAATTTGAAATTCAGAAATTGAGTCCCAATTCAAAATTGGCAATTTTCCAAAAATTGACCAACTTTCGGAAGCCATAACTTTTGATTTGGGACTCCGTTTGACGAACCGTTGGAAAGGTCTCGGAGTTTAGAATGTTCTAAGAACCCGCTCCATCGGTTTTGACGATTTATGGGCCTGTACGAGACCGTTTAGTGCCTCAAATTAGACTCGAAAGAGTTTTCAAGGCAATTTTGGGAAACTTAAACTTGAATATCTTTCAATCCAGGAATGATCTTGGCCTGATTCTTTCACCAAGGTGTCTATTTTTTGTCCTATAGCTTCCCATAAATTTTTTCCTCCTCATGCCTTAAAATTCATACCTACTAAAAATAACAATTTGACCAGAAAAAGAAAAAAAGTAGTTTTGAAAGTTGGAAATTCTTATTCGAGGAAAAGGGTATCCAAAATTTAAAAACATCTAGGAAAATCTAAAAGAAAGGAAAAATATTTTTGGGTGATGCAGGATTGCCCTTACACCACTAGATGCTCCTAGATCAGATGAAGATCCTATAGATAATAGTATAATAGATAGGGGTTGCATTATAAGGATATTATAAGTTGCTAGATAGTGAACTTTTTTAGTACTAAAAGAAGAGTTTAAACTGATCAATGATATGAGATTTTTCTTCATGAACTAGATGCAAAATTACTCTTAGAAGCAATCAAGAAATGAAGAAAAGGAATGGTTGGCTTAAAACACTAACCCTACCTTGTATGTTGTTGTTGGCTATGTGTGAAGCCAAGTCTAAGTATAGCTGATGGAGTTATTATGTAACGGGTATTCCTTGTAACCATTGCCTATGTTTGGTAAACGAGAGTATCTTTGTGTAATCATAGTCTCCTCCTCCATGCATGCTATGCATATGGATTCTTTTTTATAAGAAGGGTAATATATGAAGATTGATGTAGTATTGTACTGAGTGATACTGGATATATACGTGTTGTATTAAAAACTAGAGAATCAATATAATGAGAAACCCCTGGTGAAAGTGGACACAGCCATATTTGGGCGAACCACTATAAAGTCCTATCTTCATTTCATTGTGTGTTATGTTTCTTCATTCTTTTTATTTTCTGCATTCTTCTCTTTCATTTATTCTACTGTATTTTAAATTCAACAATTGGTATCAGATCTTTGGTGAAGAAGCTAGGCAAATCAGCTCAGTGGTGAAGCTAGTTAGAAATCGGTGAAGAATTTCTAGAAGCATGGACAACATAGATAAATGGAAGATTGAGAAGCTCGCAGGGCAGAACTTCGGTTTGTGGAAGGTGTAGATGGAATCATTACTCATTAAGAAGGATCTCTTATTACTCATTAAGAAGGATCTCTCAAATGCATTGGCTGGAAAAGACAAAGGGAAAGGTTCTCTATCAGACAAAGATTGGGAGAAATTGGACAAGAAAGCAAGGGCAACCATTTTTATTTCACTATAAAGTAATGTTCTTTTCAATGTCTCAGCTAAGAAGACAACACAAGAGCTTTGGGATAAACTTTTTTCAATGTATGAGATGGCACGACATCGAACAAGGTATTCATCATGAAAAAGATATATAATTTGAAATGAGAGAAGGTGGGATTATGTCAAATCACCTCAATGATTTCAATACCTTGGTCACTCAATTGATTTCAGTGGGTATTAATTTAGATTATGAGATTAAAGCAATTTTTTGTTGTGTTCCAAGTACCAAATAGGTGGGAAGGTGTGGTGATGGCAGTTAGTAGTTTGGTGACTACCAAAAGTAAATTAAAATTTGATGATGTTGCAACCACTCTTCTCACTAAAGACATGAGGAGGAAAAATCAAGAGCCCTCATCTGGTGATGCCTTGACTACTGTAAGTACTGCTAGTAGAGGAAGGGGTCAAGATAAAGGTAGAAATAACAACAAAGGAAGATTGAAGTCCAAAGGAAGAAGTGGAGAAGGTTGGTTTTGTGGCAAGCTAGGTCACATAAAAAAGAACCGTTGGAACTACAAAAAGGCACATGAAAAGGTGATAAAAAATGAAGCCTACACAACATACTAAGAAGATGCATGTGCTCTTATTTTAACCGAAGAAGAATTCCCAACTAATATTTGGGTGCTTGATTCAGGTTCATCATTTCATGTCACTCTGTGCAAGGAGTATTTAAAAACTCTACAAATTGGTAACTTCGGTAAGGTTTTTCTTGGTAACAATGAATATTGTGATATTGTTGGAAAAGGGGATATTTCATTACAACTGAAAATGGATATAGTTGGTTGTTATGTGATGTTAGATATGTTCCCTAGCTCAAAAAAAATGTAATCTCGACTGGACAACTAGATTCTCAAGGTTGTGAGATTAGTTTTGAATCAAATAGATGCAAGGTTAAAAAGGGGGCCTTGGCAATTACAAGGGGTAGTAAATTAGGAACCATGTATGTCATAGAGAGTCATGCTGAAGTGGGAGTTGTTCATCCTACTTCAAATTCGTCATTGTGGACTGCCAAATAAAGGTATTTAGATCAATTAGATGCTAAAACTAATTTTATTATTAATAATTTTTTTAGTATGTTTGACAGTGATAGTTTTTGGGATCAATTAGATGATGGTGAGCAGGTTGATACCATAGAACCTGCGGCGGATGAAATTAGTGGTGATGAGAGTGAAATTTGAAGGTGATTGAAGATGAGACCATTTGTAATGGTGATCAGAGTGAAAGTTTGGAATCAGTTTGTAATGGTGTTGGTAGCGAAACTTGTGCATCTAGAAATATGTCGACGACTATGGAAGATGGAGCAGCTAAATCTACAAAGACTGCTATCAAAATTGGCAGTGAATTTGGTGGAATTGCTCGAATTATTGTGTTCTTATTTTTCAATTTCTATTTTTTAATTTTAATTTTCCTTTTCGCAACAAAGAGCTCTGATATTCAGGCATTAGATGTTGGAAAAATCACCGCTACTGGCATAGGGTGCATGACTACAAAATTTGAAGCAAAGCATTGGAAGGCTGAATTAGAAGATGTTGATACCGAAATGTATGAAGGGGCAGATGAGCAGTTTGATAAGGTGCTTAAGACTGATTGAAGATCCACTGGTGCTACTAAGAGAGGCAGACCTAGGGATAGGCCTGTGGAGGTTTCAAAGTAATGATAGGATTGGAAATGTAGGGGATATCTCTGAGCACCTCTCTTTCTGGTATGACTTGTCTTCAAGTAGGAGATTGTTGGCTATGTGTGAAGCCAAGTCAAGTGTAACGGCTGGAATTACTATGTAATGGCTATTCCTTGTAACCGCTGCCTATGTTGGGTAAACATGAGTATCTTTGTATAACCGTAGTCTCCTCCATGCATTCTATGCATATGGATTCTTCTTTATAAGAAGGGTAATATATAAAGATTGATGTAGTATTGTACTCAGTGATACTAGATATCTATGTGCTGTATGAAAAATCAGAGAATCAATAGAATAAGAATCCCCTACTGAAAGTGAACATAGTCATATTTTGACGAACCACTATAAAATCCTGTGTTCATTTCTGTATGTATTCTGTTTCTTCATTCTTTTTATTTTCTGCATTCTTCTCTTTTGTTTATTCTGCTGTCTTTTAAATTTCAACAGTTGTTACGTAATTAGTAAATCATATTAATGCATTACATTCACTAGTCTTCTTATTGTTTGTATATCAAATTTTTAAAGGAACTGTCTACGATTAACTACAGACGTATATATCATTTGAGGCAGTCGTATATAGAGCCGCAAAAGTTGTTTTCAAGATTTAACAGTCACATAAAAGTACCCATCTCCTGAATTTCCATGAAAGAGATACAGATGTAGACGTTGCGTAAATTGATGGCTGTCGAGGATTATTACAAAACTACAGTTTTCAAAGCTGTCCACATGCACAGTTGCCTACGAAAACGGTGGTCAATGGCATTGCTCAACCCAAAAACTAAAAATAAAAAATGTTCTAACGAATGAAAATAGTCAATATTTGATATTATTCATACCTCGTGATATAAAACGATTACGAACGCAGCATTTGGAAATGTCAAAGTCTAAGCCTTTTTTTGGCGTTCTGAATGATAAGAGGCGAATAGAAAGACTTATAAGCTCTCTGTTAGTTTAAAGGATATGTCATTTTCAACAATGACAAGAATCCCATCATAATGATTAATCATGAAGAATTTAACAATATCATACATTTACCATAATCCATAATGATGCTTATGTGAAGAAAAAATAAAATTAAGAGGAAAATAATATTGTTTATGTAATGCAAGATTAGGTAGATTCTAAGATTGATTCATATAGATAGAATAAGATTTATAGTTGTTCTATTAAGTTATTTTTCGAAATATCAAAGAGACTGTGATACTAATGTGCAAGGATCCAATTCATTTAAATTCTTCATCGGTCTTTCTATTACATATTATTTTGGAGAATTATGATATCTTGAATTACGACGACCTAATTTTTATGACACTAAACCAAAAATTCTCAAGAACTTAGGCTAGAGGAGACTTTATATGGCCTCATTCCTAATTGATTCCAATAGTGTCACTATGGGATTTGCTCCACTATTGTGAACTATAGACTAGGTTTAGTATCCCCTATCCATATAGTTTAAAAGGAACTTGCAAAGAGGTAGAAAGATGAAATTATGGTGATCACTAATATGTTATATCTAGTAGCGTAAGAGAAGATTCATAGAACCTATGTTTAGAATGAATTAGGTATTAGTAGATGAGCAAAAGTCTAATGAGATAGCTAGTTGGTGAATTTATTCTGGGCATATTATTTGTTTTTTAGAGGTTCACTGATTAATCACCCTATATTACTTGAATATGTGCTATCAAGAATTGCTATAAGTTTGAGATTTATTATTTGTTGTCAAATTCAATTGTGTTAGTATTGAGTTAAAGAAGATTAGGAAGTATCCTTGCATCTCCTTTCAAATTCATGAAAGATTCCTTTAATTTTATGTCAATTTTGAAACTTCATGGTCTAATCAAGATATTTAGTTTCAATCAAGTGTCTCTTAGATGTGATGCTCTAGAGGGGAGAATTCAATAGTTGATTTTCTTAACAAGAATCAAAAGCATCTCATATAAACATGATGAACATCTTATAGATGATAGTATAAGAGATAGGGGTTGCATTATGAGGATGTTATAAGTTGATGGATTATGAACTTTTAGTACTAAAAAGGACTTGAATCGATCAATAACATGAAATTTTTCTTAACGAATTAGATGAAAAATTACTCTTAGAAAATATCAAGAGATGCGAAAGCGAATGATTGACTTATAGAACTATCCCTACCTTGACTTATAGAACTATCCCTACCTTGTATATTCTTGCATAATCATTAAATCTTCTTAATACATTACATTCACTAATTTTCAAATTTCAAAAATAACTGTCTACAATTAAATACAGACGTATATATCATTTGGGCCAGTCGTATATAGGGCCATATAAGTTGTTTTCAAGATTTAACAGTATCATAAATCTACCCATCTCCTGAATTGCCAAGAAAGAGATACAGATGTAGACGTCGCATAAATTCATGGCTGACCAGATTACAAAATAACAATTTTGAAAGTTGTCCATACGTACAGTTTACGAAAAAGGTGGTCAATGGCATTGCTCAATCCAAAAACAAAAAGAAAAAGAAGTCTAACGATGGAAAATAGTCAATATTTGACAGTTTTTATACCTCGTGATATAAAACGAATATGAACGCAGCTTTTGAAGATGTCAAAGTCTAAGCCTTTTTTGGCGTTCTGAATGATAAGAGGCGAATTGAAAGGCTTATAAGCTCTCTTTTTGTTCAACTGAAGAAAGTCTTAATTTGCAAGCCTTAGCACACTTATTCAAAAGAATGGATTTCTTCATCTTTGACAATATAAAAAAATAAACTTCTTTCCAGAGTTGCCCATGGTTGCAACAAAATTTACGACACATAAGCTCTCTTTTTAAAATCAAGTAACGTCTTTTTTCAAACTGATTGTTTACATTGGGATCTTGAATGAATTCAACATCACCTTCTTTATAGAAATTGGAAAAAAAATGTATGGTTGTTATATATAAAATATTTTAAATTTTGTATTTTTATATTTGGTTCATTTTTTTAATTTTTCTTTTTTGTCAATAGTGGCATGGTGTAATGATTAAGTTGTGTTGTTATCCTTGTTATCAAGGTTCAAATTTCATTGGGGTGTATTTGTTGAGAATTTATATTGGGGATGGGGTCCCCCATTTGTGACCTCCTCGATTCATAGCTCCAGATCAAAAACGTTTACCCCTCTAAAAAAAAAAAATGATCCATTTTTTATGAAAAGATTTAACAAATTATATAATAAATTAATTTTTAATAAAGTTGGATATATTTTTTTCATGTATTATTTCTCTTTATTTAATGTTATTCTTATATATTTAACATTATCTATATACTTACACCATTTAAATATATTTGTCATAATTATTTATTGTTATTTGTTTGTCTAAATGTTCACCCACCTTAATATTGTCATTTTTGTGTCTTATGTCAGACTAGTGATGTGCAAGATCAATCCGACACCATACAAAATTAACATAAAATTTAAAACATAATTCTTTTTCAACTTTTAGCTATTCCACAATCTATTATGAGCCAACTTGATATAGTTGTTATGTCTCTATATCCAATGGTATTCAAAGTGCAATGAGTTACCATAAAATAATTATATATTATCATTCACATCTTTAAGGTGCTCCAAAAATACTCATTCTAGTAGAACTAAGGGAACTTAATTCTATATCAAATTATTCCAAGATATTTGCATGATTGAAGAATGTTATATTTGACCATTTCCATGATTGTAAAGTCGGTCCAACCAAGGGGTTTGACCCAGGAGAAATTGATTCCTATAAATTGACAACTTTTATAAGATAGTTTTTAGTTTCATTGTCCTTAAATACAAACAACAAACCAAAGATCTCCATGAAATAAGTTGCAAGTGTGCTCCATTAGCAATTTCATTCTTTTAAGTTATAAATCATTTCCACACATCTAGTTATTCCCAAATTATCCAAGATGGGTTCTTCAAGGGACGGATTTGACCCACAAAAAAAATAAAAAATAATTTTTTGCCTAAGGCACATATTACGCATTGATGATTTATTTATAGTAATAAGGCTATCAATTTTAGTTCCACAACAAGATTTAATCTTCATCATTTTATAACAAGATAAGTGCATGTTAGAAGTGCATTTAAATTTGTGAGCATTGGGAAAATATCTATAACAAAAACAAGATGGATAGGGATCCACGCACCCATAAACAATAAAAATATTAGTTCGAATTAATGAATATGCAGCCACATAAGATGCTCCAATAAAATAAGGAACTCACACATCAACAATTGATTTCAATTAATTAGATGAAAATATTTAGAGAAGCTTGACTTTATAGGGCCCAAAGGAATTTGTATGTCCGTTGTAATGATGCAATTTTGTACTGGTTATGACCTATGATATTGTACCTATTGTATTTAAATGGGTTATTCTTGTTATGAATTATTCCTCATATGCATTTTAAAATTAAAATTATTAGTATGTGTAATAAATATTAAGTTGTTGAGAAAAATATTATTATATTATTGTGAGTTGTGTAATTGAGTGAAAATAGGAGGGGGAAAATAAAGTTAGTTGAACAACCCACATAGGTTTAGTGTGAGAAGTTAGTGGAGTTTTTATGGGAGTTAGACTAATCATCTTATATATTTGTAATAGTTTATGGAATTAAAAAAACAATTGTGTTAATTTTTATCTAGTACTACATAAACTGCCAACATGATTTCAAAGTGAGTTTGAGCTTAAATATCTCAAAGAGGGCCTAGGAACATGAAAAAGGCATTGGTTTTAATCCTTTGTAGATTAGGATTAGTGTAGGAGAGCAGATAGATTATTTTTATGAGAATGATTATTGGAGTGTTTATTTGTTTATCATTTGAGTGTAGGTTGTTGAAGCTACAAATACACAATCTACTATAGCTTTTCTTTCTTCCATCTTCAATTATGTAAAAGCTATAAATTTATATTTTCAGTAAAATAAATCCTTTTCAAACACATTTGGGATCTATCATAGGAAAAACATAGAAAGGATATGGAGGAGGATGATCCTGAGGATTTATCTATACTTGATCCTTATTGAAGATAAGGCCCAAAAATAAAGTCATTGGTTTGGACTAGCTTTTGCAAGAATACTATCAAGAAAAAATATTGCTGGAAGAGAGTCTAAAAATTTAAGGATGTGTGTTGTTAACATATTAATCATTGGGTGGTTTTGTTAGTTTTATTTTGAGATTTTTTTTTCTATTTGGTCAATTTGTTTTGGTAAATAATTTAACTATTTTTATCTTTGATTTTAAATGTATTCCTCTTTGTTTATATTAACATAGTTTTTGAGTTCTCTTTTATGTGAATCATCCTGGCCTAACAGTGGTATCAGAGCATAGGTTTTTGTTTTTATCTATTTACCAATCAAATTTGGTGGTGCTTATTTAATTTTTAGCTCTCTAGGCTATTTTTGATCCATTCAATTCTTAAAATCCTATACATTTTGCATGGGTTTATTCAAGAAATTTACACTACGGATCTAAGAAAACCTAGCTCTTTACTAAAACCCTAAGTCCTACCCAATACCCTAGCACTTATCTTATAATTGATTGTTGACCATTGGTTTCAGTCTTATCCTTTTAAGTTATATCTTTAAGGCCTTTGTCCTATTTATTTACCAATCCCACTTTCTAGAAAAGTGGGTGAGCCTATTGCCTTTATACATATTTTATTTACCACTAAAACCTTTATACTTTACTAGGCCCCATAGGTCACATGACATCATTTCACATAACCTCTTTGGTTCACGAGAACTTCTCATGTTATTATTTTCCTATTGCAAGCCTACAAAATGATCTTTACTTCTTGATGTAGCTGAAATGTACGGGTTTAAAGCCAATCAAATTATGAGCTTGGTTTTCATGTGATGCCTTAGGCTATCTAGTAATGTCCCTTTTTATCATGTTTACTAGCCCCTTTTTCCTAGTAACTTAAGTTATTCATATGTGCACATGCTTTAAAACGTTTTAAGTAACTAAAAGTGAAGATCATCAAGGATCCTACTTTTACACTAGTCTACACTAGATGCCAGTTTGTAGTTAAATCACTCTAGTTATATGTATCACAAAGAATGTCTTTATTCTAAAAAATGTATCCCCGTGAGTGAGAGAAATGGCTTTTTTTTCACAATAAATATGGATTCTTCCTTTTTTCAAAAACTTAGACCTTCATGGAGTAATCTAATTGTAACATAGATTTTGGTACCCACTTAGGGTTTTGTAACACTTCAAGGGTTTTTCACCTAAAAGGAGAGAGGGATACCAAAATGCTAAGTGTTACATTCAAGGATTAAGGGGTTGATGTAAGGGATGTGAATGTGTCTAACTATGATTTCCAAGTGTAGAAAATTGAAATAAAGATGACTCATTAATTCTAAAGCTAAAGAATGCGGAATGTTGGAAAATACATAATGATATGCAAGAATTAAATTAGACAACCTATGAAAGCTTATAAAACAAGATAGAAAACTATAAAAATGGAAGTGTGCACCTTTAAAATGGTAGAGGCTAGAGTGAATACTGTAGATGTCCTAGAAATTCTGCAAAATATGAATTTTATGCTTGGCAGGACAATTGTCCCAAGCTAGGTGACCTAGTCCTTTTTCAGGGTGATTTCTGAAAACTACTTCGGCGCATGTTTCAGCCAAATGCGTATTTGGATCTGCAGAAATATCAAAAAAATATGCACAGTGGGACTAATTCACCACAACTGAGGGAAGTGTCCCTTTTTCATTTTCTTAAAATTTGAAAGTGGAAATGGAAGCTCTCGACCTACACTTTTTGTTCCTCCAAGAGTTTGGACCATAAACCTTGATTTTTGGCATATAGGTTTCCTTTTTTGTAGATTATTGACCTAACCAACAAGGAGATTCCCTAAACAAGTCTTCAACCAATTCTTGAATGGTCTCTAAGCTTCCAAGATACCTGAATTTGCAAACACACAAAGAGAGAGAAGGCAATGTTGATTGTTAGGGCATGGGGGTTTTCCTTGGTCAAACCCCTTTTAGATAATTAAATCAAGTGAAGAAATAAGATAATGTAGCATGAAATATGAGACAAATGAACTAATACCTTTTCATGATGATTGATCTTGGGTTTCAACAATAATGGAGAAAGATTCAGCCCTTGAATGCTTTGGAAATATGCCTTGATGACTTAGAATGCAAGAACCCTAGCTTGCTTGAGAAGAGTGATGGATGAAGAGTGGAAAGTGAATGAGAGAGTTGCAAAAAATGGTAAATTAGGGTTAAAATGAGGGAAGAAACCCTTTTTTGTACATGTTATGCCCTAACTTCCCTGAAAATAACACCACATAGGCCGACCTTACGGTTTGAAAGATAATTTCCCACAAGAATTTTTCTTTAATTTAGATTTTTATGCCAAAAGGGATTAGGTCACCCAAGGTGGTGACCTAGTCCACTTGGACCAATTCAAGTGGTGGTTGGGAATGAAGATATGATTAATGATTTTTGCCAGGATTGTCTCACAAAACACACTAAAGTAAGACCTATAAGTGCATTAGTGGGTCACTTTGTCATAAGAAAGGGTTAATTTAGTGATGAAAAGCCTAGAAAAGTGTGAAAATGTTTTACAACACCTTACAACACTTTGGCACAAGGCTTGGAAAGGGGTAAAAAGAGGTCCAAAATCCATAGGTAAGGGCCCAAATGACTAAAAAGTGTCAAAACTACACTTTTTGGTGACACAGTAATATCGATCTTGTTTTCCCTCAAAATATTGAAATCATGCCATGTGTCTTGTTATGTTTGTTTCTATTGTTTCATAGAGAAAAAACACTATCAAGGAAGCATATAAAAGTTTCCTTTTGCTTTGATGAGTCCTTGAAATGATGACACATGTCTCAACACTATGCAAAAGAAGGAAAAAAAACTCTTCATGGAAAGGAGTTTAAATTCTCGTGATCACCACTGATCTTCAACAAATCAATAGTGAAGGGAAAATAATGCGGATCTACTGACCCAACAGTGTGGAATACATTCCCTTAACACCTTTACTATAGGAGAGACAAGCAAAAATGAAAAACTAACAGTTTCAAAGACTTATAGAGATGCATACAACCATGGCAATGAGAAACCAGAAAGATAAGCAAACAAAGATGACATAGTATTTACGTGGGAAAACCCTTTCAGGTAAAAAACCCACCACACAAAGTCAAATCTATTGTATTATAGTAATGAATCGATTACATACAATAATTAGACTTCTTTGTTCAGCTCACAATCACCTAGAGAGTTTCAGATTCACTGTTACAATGTTTTTACAACATACAGTTCAAAACCCTCCTCAAGAACTCACATCCTTCTGTTCTTCAGCTTGCAACTTCAAACTTGCTCTGCAACTTACGACTCAACTCTTGACTTGTCTAACTTATGAGAAATAGCACATCTCTCATCCATATGTAACCGACTCAGAAGAGCAATGAAGTCCTCAAATCACGCAACTGGTCAGATCTGACAGATTTTATGGAATGAGCTGACTTTGCATTCAAAGCCATTACTCAAATCAGTTGAGCTCGCCACCCTTCATTGACAAATACAACTACCACAATAAGTATCTTGGTATCCATCCAATCACTATATAACTAGGTGCCATGCGTCCAAGACCCATCAGCAATCGCAGTTTATAGAGTAATCAAAATGGTCAAACAGACATCAGGCGCGACCAAGACTTCAAGTCATTTCTAACACTGCTGGAGCCAGAGTCGGAATAGGATTCGAAACAGGACTCCACCGAAAATACACACTATCGAAGTCGGAGTCAAAGTTAGAGACAAAACTAGAGTCGAAACATGACCCTACCGAAATTACAGGTTCAGGAACCAATTTAGTTCCACATCCACCCACGGCAAAGGGGAATTCATTGGAAATAGTTCTGACTGGGTAAAGTCAACCCGGGGTCAAACCAAGACAGGAACACAAAAGACCGGAGTCGGAGTTGGACCCGAGGATGGAACAGGAATAGAAATAGGACTTTACCAAAAGTCCAAGATCAGGAACCAATCCGGTTTCGGGTCCGCCTCTGCCAATTGCAAGAAACAACAATCCAGAACTAAGACAAGGCGGAGGAAAACACCCCAAGGAGAATCCAAACATCTAGAGGAACTAGATCGTAAAAGTAGGAGTAGGGCGTAGAGTTGGAACAGAAACTAAAACAGGAACCTGGCAAATAGACATTGCCAACTTCCAAAACTGGTTCCGCCTCCGCCAGAACTTGCGAAATGAAGTGAGAGGAAACAGATGGTAGGAAGCGGAGTCGGAGCAGGAACGAGAACCGAAACCTGGAACTTAGGAAAATAGAACAATGCCAAGTTCCATCCCGGTACCGCCTCTTCCAGAACTTTGCACACAACACAAAATCACTAAGGCATGAAAACGAGGACTTCAAGCTAGAAGTTGAGACATAATTTCTCAACAATCTCCCGCTTGGTGAACACTTCTAGCTTCCTCAAAACATCAAACCTTACCATCTATCATAGGCCCCAAGGCCCATGGATTTTGTGCACCATCTGAACTTGTCTGTGCTAACCAGCTTTGTTAAGGCATCTACAACATTCTTCAAGGTGTCAACCTTATCCATACTAACCTTGCCATCTTCAACCATATCCCTCACAAAGTGATATTGCACAATTATGTGCTTGGTCCTGGCATGGAAGGTCGGATTCTTTGCCAAACAAATGGCACTTTGACTGTCATAGCAGATTGAAATCTGCTCAGCATTAAATCCAATGTCTGAACACAAATGCCTCAGCCACACTGCCTCGTTGCAAGCATGAGTTGTTGCCATGTACTCTACCTCTATCGTGGATAAAGGAACTATAGCTTGTCGCTTGTTCATCCAACTGATTGCTCCACCATTAAGCATGAAAGTGTATCCACTGGTGGATCTTTTGTTGTCAATGTCCCTTGCCCAATCAGAGTCAACATATCCCTAAATGCAAAGAGCCCTTTGTGATGCAACCATATTGCCATGGGAACACAAAGCATAATCTGAAGTACCCTTCAAATACTTGAAAACTCTCTTTACAACATCCCAATGTGATCTCCCTAGATTTGCCATAAAACAGCTTAGAACTCCCACTGCTTGGGCAATGTCTGGTCTTGTGCAAACCATAGCATACATCAAACTACCTACTGCACTTGCATAAGGCACACTGGTCATGTCCTCCATCTTAGTAGCAGACTTTGGGCAGTCTTCAGCAGATAGTTTCAATCCTTGCATAATTGGAACAACTAGCTGCTTGCAATCAGTCATGCTAAACCTCTCTAGAACAGTTTTCACATACTAACTCTGACTGAGCCAAAGCTTTCTGCTTGCTCTATCCCTGGTTATCTCCATCCCAAGAATGTACCTTGCTGCTCCAAGATCTTTCATTTCAAACTTAGCAGACAACTGAGTTTTAAGATCAGAAATAATTGCCTTTCTATTACCAATGAATAACATGTCATCCACATACAGAGTAATAACAAGCACACGATCATTCTCACATTTATAATAAATGCAATGATCAGATTTTCATCTAACAAACCCAATTGACAACAAAAATGTGTCAAATTTTTGGTACCACATTCTAGGAGATTGTTTTAGACCATAGAGAGATTTATTTAACTTGCAAACTAGATTTTGTTTACCTCTTTCAACAAAATGCTCAGGCTAGGACATGTAGATTTCTTCTTCTAGCTCACCATGGAGAAATGTTGTCTCCACATTCATCTGCTCAATTTCATAGTCATACACAGTTGCCAATGACAACAAAAATCTGATGGATGTCAGCTTTGCTATAAGGGAAAAGATCTCTCCATAATCAATTCCCTCAACTTGGGAAAAACCCTTTGCAACTAGTCGTGCCTTATACTTCTCCACACTGCCATCAAGGCCTATCTTCCTTTTGAATATCCACTTGCAGCCAACAGGCTTTCACCCTTTAGACAGTGGTACCAACTTCCAGGTATCATTATTTTACAAGGAATCCATCTCCTCATTCATGGCTTCTAGCCAAGACTTTGAATCAACCATGTTGATTGCTTCTTTCACAGTTCTAGGCTTATCAATGCTGGTAATTAAGGCATAAGCACAGTTTGAATCTAATATAGAGAAACCATACCTTTCTGGTTGCCTTCTTTCTCATGTAGATCTCCTTAGAGGCTGAGGTTGTTCTTCATCATCAAAACTTCTAGAGCTACTTGAGCTTTCCTCAATCTCAGGTACACCATGCAACTCTTCCCCTTTTGGAGTTTGGGGAATCTCAATTGCATTGTTTTTCTTGTCACTCTAATTTGTCTCAAGCTGTTGATCACTTACTAGAGGTTTCAGCTCATGAAATATCACGCTTCTGCTATACAAAACCTTCTCAGTAACAAGGTTCCAAAGCTTGTATCCTTTCACACCAACTCCATAGCTAATGAGAATATATTTCACAGCCTTGTTATCCAACTTGATCTCTTTTCATTTGACACACGAACATATGCCTCACAGCCAAATACCCGAACATGCATTAATGAGGGTTTCTTACCTGACCATGCTTCCAAAGGTGTCTTCTCAACAAGCGCTGAACAAGGAGATCTATTTATCAAATAACATGTTGTAGCAACAGCCTCAGCCCAGAACTTCTACTCCAGACCAGCACCACTTAGCATACTCCTTTCCTTTTCCATCAATGTCCTATTCAACCTTTCAGCAACTCCATTTTGCTATGGACTGTAGGGGTTTGTCTTATGCCTTTTAATTCCATGATCAGTGTAGTACCTTTCAAAATCTGCAGAACAAAACTCACCTCCACTGTCTATCCTTAAACACTTTATTTTGCTTCCAGTCTGATTTTCTACCAAAGATTTGAACTCTTTAAACCGACTGAACACTTCTGATTTACTTTTAAGAAAGTATACAAATGGCCTTCTCGAATAGTCATCAATAAAAGAAATATAATATCTAGACTTTGATAACGAAGGAACATTAACTGGACCAAAGACATCAAAATGAACATAATCCAGTATACCAGAAGATTTGTGAGGACTGGAGGAGAAAGAAACACAGTGTTGCTTTCCATAGATACAATGTTCACATAAATTGAACTCAAGGTTACAATCATCAAGCCCTTCTATAAGGTTTTTGTTCTTCAAGGTTTTTAAACCTTTCTCACCTATGTGACCAAGTCTATGATGCCATAACATAGTCTTCTCTGTTAGGAGTTTTACCTCCAAAGCATTTGCAGATAGTGAAGAGTCTTCATCTTTCTCTATAGGTGCAGAATTACATGACTTTACAGAGGAACTATTACAAAGAATAGGTCATGCATCTAGCTTGTATAGAGTGTCAGTACGAACACCCTTAGCTAACACCATTGCACCTCTAGCCATTTTACATCCTTTCCTAGAAAAATAAACTTCTACACCAGCATCATTTAACTTACTAACAGAAAGAAGATTTCGAGCCAAACCTGGGATGTGAAGAACACCACCAATTCCTTTGACTCTCCCGTCAGGAAACTAAATTTTGACCCTTCCTCTGCCAACAATCTCCAGCATTGAATCACTTGCCAAGTATACCTTTCCACCATCATACTTCTCATACTTTGAGAACCAATCTCTATTGGATGTCATATGAAAAGAGGCACTTGAATCAACTAACCAAACATCATCTGATGCCTGAGTTGTCAAGGCTGCTGCAATGAAGGCATCTGCATCACTTTGAGAAGATTCGTTGTTAGAAGCATTCTTCTTCTTTTTCTCCTTGCAGTCCTTCCTGATATGACTAGGTTGCCCACAGTTCCAACACTTTACCTTGAACTTTTTACCAGGAGACTTTGATCTCCCTTTAGACTTGGATTTCAACTTGTTGTCTTTCTTCTTTCCTTTCTCCTTTGTTCTACCTCGAATAGAAAGAGCATCTTTGGCCATCTCAGAAGATTTCCTTCACATTTCTTCAGAAAAAAGCAAAGCAACCACATCATCAGTCTTGAAAGTAGTGGTTGTGCTTCCAATAGCCATTAGAAGATGATCCCAATTATCAGGTAATGAACACAATAGGAGCATGCAATGATCCTCCTCCTCAATCTTTACACCTACAGATGTCAGCTGAGTAACACTCATATTAAATGAGTTCAGATGGTCTGCAATAGATGCACCTTCATTCATCTTCAAGGAGTACAACTTCTTTCTTAGGAACAACTTATTTACTAGGGACTTTCCTTGGTAAATATCACCAAGCTTCTTCCACAAAGAAGTTGCAGACATTTCCTCATGAACATTCAGGAGCATAGAATTGGCTAGACTCAGTCTTATCAATCCTCTTGCTTTTCTATCAGAAAGATCCCAAGCTTCTTGGGTCGTAGTTTGTGGCTTAGTTCTAGACACTACAATCCAGAGGTCTCTATCCACAAGCAAGTCTTTTATCTTGAGTTTCCATTAAACTTCTCAATATCTATTCTACCAGATGTACTCATCATCTCACAATAGAAACAAGTTTAACAATGCAATTCTCCCACTGAAATAGTATTAGTGCAAAGAAATAATTCGCCCTAACAAGGATAACATGAACTAACCAGGCTCTCATACCACTTTGAAGGGAAAAGAATGCAGATCTATTGACCCAACAGTGTAGAATACATTCCCTTCACACCTTTACTATAGGGGAGAGAAGCAAAAACAAAAAACTAACAGTTTCAAACACTTATAGAGATGTATACAACCATGGCAATGAGAAACCAGAAAGATAAGCAAACAAAGATGACACAGTATTTATGTGGGAAAACCCTTTCAGGTAAAAAACCCACCACACAAAGTCAAATCTATTGTATTACAGTAATGAATCGATTACATACAATAACCATACTTCTTTGTTCAGCTCACAATCACCCAAAGAGTTTCAGATTCACTGTTACAATGTTTTTACAACATATAGTTCAAAACCCTCCTCAAGAACTCACGTCCTTCTGTTCTTCAGCTCGCAACTTCAAACTTGCTCTGCAACTTACAACTCAACTCTTGACTTGTCTAACTTATGCGAAATAACACATCTCGCATCCATATGTAACCGACTCAGAAGAGCAATGAAGTCCATCCTCAAATCATGTAACTGGTTGGATCTGACAAATTTCCTACAATGAGCCGACTTTGCATTCAAAGCCATTACTCAAAACAGTTGAGCTCGCCACCCTTCGTTGACAAATGCAACTGCCACAATAGCTATCTTGGTATCCGTCCAATCACTATTCAAATAGGTGCCATGCATCCAAGACCCATTAGCAATTGTAGCTGATAGAGCAACCAAAATGGTCAAACAGACATCAGGCGCGACCAAGACTTCAAGTCATTTCTAACACTGCCGAAGCCGAAGTCGGAATAGGAATCGAAACAAGACTCCACCGAAAATACACACTATCGGAGTTAGAGTCGGAGTCAGAGATGGAACTAGAGTCGAAACATGACCCTACCAAAATTATAGGTTCAGGAACCAATTTGGTTCTACGTCTACCCATGGAAAAGGGGAACTCATCGGAAATAGTTCTGACCAGGTAAAGTCAACTCGAGGTCAAACCAAGACGGGAACAAAAAAGACCGGAGTCAGGGTCAGACCTGAAGACGGAACAGGAACAGAAATAGGACTTTACCAAAAGTCCAAGATCAGGAACCAATCCGGTTTCGGTTCCACCTCCGCCAACTACAAGAAACAACAATCCAGAACCAGGACAAGGCAAAGGAAAAAACCTCGAGGAGAATCCAAACATCTAGAGGAACTAGATCGTAAAGGTAGGAGTCGGGCGCGGAGTTAGAACATAAACTGAAATAGGAACCTAGCAAACAGACATTGCCAACTTCCAAAACTGGTTCCTCCTCCACCAAAACCTACAAAACGAAGCAAGAAGAAAGAGACGATAGGAAGCAGAGTCGGAGTAGGAACGAGAACTGAAACCTGGAACTTAGGCAAACAAAACAATGCCAAGTTCCATCCCGGTTCCGCCTCCGCCAGAACTTTGCACACAACACAAAATCACTAAGGCATGAAAACGAGGACTTCAAGCTGGAAGTTGAGACATAATTTCTCAACAAATAGACCATATTAAAAAATGAAGAATAAATACCATTGGTTACACATTCAAGCATGCAAAGACATTGATGGAATGTTTGATTTTTGAGGGTTTTTGCTTAGTTACATGCATTTTCATCATTCATTGGACAAAGTGAAGACATTAGAGTGAAATTGCTATGAATTTTTTCGCAAATAAGGGTTTTCATGACATTTTAGGGATTTTAGAAAGCAAATAACTAGTAAGTGATTTCAAAATATCTTTGCAATTCCTTTGACATAAATGGGTCGTGTTTTCTAGTTTTTTAGAGCCATAAAGTGAATTAGTGCTTTGGAGGGGTAGAAACTGTTTAAAATTTTAAAAGAAGTCTTTTGTGAAGGGTAAAAGTTAAATGCCATAGTTCTATAGCTACTTAAAAACTAGAAATAAATTATGGTTGGAACCTCAAGGGGTGTGAAGAGGGTATTGGACAATGATATCATTGCATAGTTGTCTAGGTCATCCAAGAGACCTAGAATGGAACAAGGTTCGGGAATCCTAGCCAATAGGGTTAATGATAAGAATGAAATTGTAGGGATTTCATCATCCTAGTTCAAGGATATGCCCTATTCAAGCACACCTTTATAAATTTATTGGATAACATACCAATTTGTAACATATGAAGATTAAGGTTGGGAAGGTTGTTAGTGTCAAAAATATTTATTAATGTAAACCTAATTAAAGGAATTGCAAAGGCCTAGATAACCTTGAGAAGAGGGCATTGTTCACCACAAGTGGTAAATTATTGATACACCTGGATAGAACCATAAATTCCAATTACCAATATATTTGGGAGCCCTAACTAGAGAGTTTCAAAGAAACTGATACAATTATAGGGTGAAATGGTTGCGATGCTTTAGGCCTAGAGGACCTAACAAAGAAAGTTGAGAAGGTTTGCTAGTGGAGAACTAGAACCATGCAATTATGATATTTTTGAAGATTATTTTATAAAAACATACTTATCACTCTATCAAGTATTGGGATTGGATTGCAGGATTTATATTTTATTAAATCTTACGGTGCTAGTAGTTGATATTTAGAGAAGAGATTTGAAAAACCCCTATGAATATATTGACTACATTGTAGATGAAATCCATAGAGTCTTGATACCTATTAAGGTAGATAAAATCATCACTCATTTCAAATGGTACTATTTAATATGCCACATCATTTTATTTAGTGGGATACATATTTGGTCCCCACACATGTAGAACCACACCTTGGATGAACAAAAATAGAGTTTTACTAGTGCAAGAATGGATCTATCTTAGGAACAAGGACTATGAGAAGTTTAATTATTTGATTTTTGAGGAGTGTTTTATCAAGGAAATTCTTAGGAAATTTGGTCAACTTATGGATTGGTGGAGCCATTAGAGGAGGTAAGGATATTTTTGAGACCAAGGGACCTTATCCCAAAGGCAGGGATAAACCATAATTGGAGTGATTTTCTTTTATTTTGATGCTACTTTAATAAGAATACATGGTTCTCCAACAGAACCAAATGTACTTCCTAAAAATGTGTTATATAGAACTTCCTTTTGTTGGTGTAATTAATTGTGTTGTACCTTGTCCTAGTTCATTATTACACCTTAGTTAAGTTTACTTAGGGACCACATAGGAGTTGTTGGAGATTTTCCATTTTTGGTGGACTTATCATGTTATTACTTTATCACTTCCACCTTTCATGGACATATCATGTGATTACCTCTCCATCTTTTGTGGTAGATCCACCTTTTGTGGTGATTATCGTATTATCACTTTTCCACTTTAGGTGGAGTGATAGCTTTTCATAGTTGTCTCATGTCATAAGATTATGACACTTGTCATAATATTATTCCCTCCTATGTACTCACTTTGGCTATATAACCAAGGGGTCTCTACTACATTTGGACATTGACTCTATTTGCATTATTGGCAGAATACAGTCTATTCTTGTCATATTGTTTCTATCTCTCTTATGCTTGTGCTTCCATTAGGCCTCTATATCTTCGATGGCTACCTTCATAGAAAATTCCTACATGGTATCAGAGCTAATGGAGTGCCTTTGGATTGCCATTTTGGACAGATATTGGATTTCCATTTTGCATTTTCTTCATAGAAATACCAGATTCTAGGGGGGTTCCATTTTTGGCCTTGTATTGTAGGTGCATATTTGGAGCTTGTTGCCTCAAATCTAAGCTCACCATTGCATTCAGAGTGTCCGAGAAAGTTAGATTTTCATTTTATTTCATCTCAGTTGGACATTGGAGTCCAAATCTACAAGGGTTTGAAGATCAAAGGTGGTTGCTAGATCAAGGAGGTAGCCATATTTTTTTAGCATTTTCAAGCAAAAAGGACATCGCCATTGCGTCCATATTAGCCAAAAACCCTAAGATCGATTGTCAATTTGTTAAAATAGGACAACTTTGCTCGGAGCCATTTGAAAAAGTAATTCTCCTCCTCAGTCGTATGGATTGTCATTATTACAAAAAGACATTTGTGTACTTTATTGTACAACCTGCATAATTGCACGCATGGTAGGGGGACCCTGCCACTCTGAACCAACCGACAATTAGTCAATCTCCAATAGTTGGTCATAAAAACCAACCAACCCTTTTATAAAATCTAGTGCCAACCGGTAGGTGGCTGAAAAGATATGATTTTGACAAAATCTTTGAAAGATTCCATCACCACAGACTTTTCATCAAAGGATTTCGACATCCGAAATCCAATGAAGAATATTCCAGTGACTGATGATGATAAAGGTGATGGTCAAATGGTCGTCAAATGTAAGCCCATGATATGCTAACGTCAGCAACACATCAACAGGTTTAATTTTTTTTCTTCCCCCCTCACCAATGGAGTTTTCAGTTTTGAAGTTCAACTTTTGAGCTTCATATCTTGCTTATTTTGGCTCCTTTACTGGAGCAGTTTTTTTTTTAATTTGGGATAATTTTTTGTGCTCTATGTGTTGGTGTGTTCAGTTACTAATTTTGATGCATGAATTTTCCAGAAAATTCAATTTCTCACAGGTGTAGCTGAGTTGTCACCATTTTAGCAACATTTAGGGCTCCGTTTAGGCTCATACAAAATCCTTTTCAAGTGCCATTTTTTTTGAAAGAGCATGATATTTCCTAAGCTTCACATTGGTGCTATCAGTTTGTAGTGATTGTGATCATAAATTGTACTTTCAGGACTTGGTCATTTTTGCCCTATTTTGGAATTTGTAAGGACAAGATCTTAGTTTGGTATTTTTTATTAGTCATTTGAGTCTATTGTTTCCTACTTAAGGCTGTTGTAAAACATTTAAAATCAAAATCCCACTTTTCTTGGCTTGTAAGTGGCCATTGTAAATGCACTAAGTATAAAGTGCCAAATCATCTTTTTTTTGTGGGGGGTGTCTTGTGTGATTGTGCCTCTCTCTCTCTTGTTCTCTTTCATTTTTCTACTATGGGTTCTCCTAAGTTTCCTTTGTTAACTCCACATAACTATGCTTCTTGGAAAATTGATGCTTGGAGTAAGTTGATGGAAAAAGGATTAACTCATTATATTAATGAAACTATTGTTGCACCATCCGATCCTAAAATTTATCTTAATGCTCATTTGGATTAGCTCACTAAAAATTCTATGGCTCTTGGAACATTGAGGAAATATGTATCAAAAGATCTAATCTTTCAGATTGAAAAGTGTAAAACAATTAAAGAAGCTTGGGAAAATTTTGGTCAATTGTACGGAAAAGTTGATGATATTAGAGGTTATCAACTTGAAAATGATCTCACAATGTTAGATCCTAAGAATTTTGATACAATCCAAGACTATGTCAGTAAGTAAAATGAGTTAAGAGCATAGCTTAAGGATTGTGGCATTGACAAAAAGGATGCACAATTGGTCTACAATTTGTTGGGAAAGCTTCCATCAGAATATGCAACATTTGTTTCTAGCTTCCAAACCCATCACTTGACAGTAGGTAGTTCTTTCACTCTTTCGTCATTTGATGCATTCACAAAAAAATTGATGTTAGAGCAAGAAAAATTGATAAGCATGGGGATTCTCAAGTCTTCAAAGTCAAAAGCTTGGGTGGCTAATCAAGGGAACCAAGGGACTCAAGGAAAGGGTTCTAACAAGAAGCAGAAGATATTTAAGCCAGAGACACAATAAGATAAAGCACAATCATCCTCTCCACAACAAGGGACTTCTACACCTTCTCCTAACAAGGGAAATTCAAGCAAGAAGGAGAGACCAACTTGTTCATATTGGAAGACATTTGGTCATGATGAGCATCATTTCCATACAAACCAAATTGATGAGTTGAAAAACATCATCAGGAAAAACAACATCAATTTTCCATCTGCCTATAAGAAGAATGATTCATCTCCTTCCACTTCCTCACAATCAAAAGGAAAAGGGAAAGCATTTATGGCTACTACAGGTTCTTCACAACAATGGATACTTGACTTAGGTGCTACTCATCAAATGGGTTCTACAATGGAGAAATTTTCTTCTTTGGAGCCATCTAAGGTACCTCACATCTTCATAGGAGATGATACTCAAGTGGATGTTGAAGGAAAAGGTTTGGTTTTTATGGATGATGGAACATTTGAGAATATTCTCTATGTTCCTAACTTGAGCACCAACCTTATTTCAATCTACCAAATCACTCACTTTGAAGATGACAAGAAAGTCGAGTTTCTACCAAATTCAGCTGTGGTCAAAGAACTTAAGGATGATGTCTTGGTTGTAGTGGGACAAGCCAATCACAACACACAACTTTATTCATTTTCCCACTTTATTCCCAAGTCTCCTTCTACAACATTGCTCACTCATTCAAAATCAAAAAGTAAGTTATGGCATAAGTGGTTTGGACATCTCAATTACCACTATCTTCACCAGCTTAGATTTAAGGATATGGTTATAGGACTCCCTCAAATCAACTTTTTAGAAGGTGTTTCTTTAGGTTGTTCCTTGGGTAAGCATCCAGAAGAGAAGTTTGACAAACCAAAGTCCTAGAGAGCTTCGGAAGTTCTTCAATTGGTTCATAGTGATGTAGCAGGTACATTTCTAGTGCCAGCATTTAGCAAGGCCTGCTATGTCCTCACCTTCATTGATGACTAATATCTCTTCACATGGGTCTATTTTCTTGTTCACAAGACTGAAGTGTTTGGCATATTTCTAGCCTTCAAGGCTCATGTTGAGAAGAAATCGGGGAAGCAAGTCAAGATTCTTTGCATAGATATTGGAAGGGAATATGTGAACAATAGACTTGAGGAATTTTATACTCTTGAGGGGATTGATCTTCAACAATCAATTTCATACACTCCACAACAAAATGGTGTTGCAGAAAGGAAGAATAGAACCCTTAAGGAGATGGCTAGCTGTATGATTCATGATCGTTTTGTTGGTCCTTAATTTTAGGCAGAAGCTATCAGTTGTGCCACTCACATCCAGAATCAGGTTCCCCATAATGCTTTGAAGGGTATGATTCCTTTTGAGGCTTGGTGTGGTAGAAAACCGATTGTGAGACACTTCAGAGTTTTTGGTTGTCCAGCTTGGGTATGCATACCTCCAAAGAAGCACAAGGCATTGGAACCTCAGAGTAGGCCTTTCATCTTTGTTGGATATCCTGAAGGGGTTAACGCATACAGACTTTTAGATCTAGAGACACATGAGCTATTCATTGAGAGGAGTGTGCACTTTCAGGAAAGCTCTCCTAGTTTCTAGCCTCTAATCCTCCTCTTTCTTCCTCCATAATGGAAAGTGACTATAGTGACTCTGATGATGATTCTCCCTCAACTCTGACTTGTAGGATCACACATTCGCAGGGTCCACTTGCAATTGAGGAGCCTCATCCTTCATACCCTAATAGACCTGATTGGGCTCAACATACTCTTGAGTCAATAGGTTCTCTTGTTGGGGATCTTTTAGATACTCGAAGGACTCGATCACAACATCAAGATTTTCCACATGATTTTATTGCTACGACTTCCGATCCATAGTCCTTCAAGGAAGCATCCAGAGTTCTAGGGTGGGATTCAACAATAGAGGAAGAGTATAGTTCCTTGATAAGGAACAACACATGGGATTTAGTTCCCCTCCCTAAGGGGAGAAAGATGGTTCGATGTAAGTGGATCTATCAGACGAAGTGTGCAGAAAATGGAAGTGTGGATAAATACAAAGCTTAGCTTGTGGTAAACATTTTCTAGCAAGTTCCAAGTGTTGACTATACAAAGACCTTTACACCCATTGCTAAGATGAACTCCATTCACTTGACACTTTCTATTTCTATAGCTCATGGTTGGGTTGTACATCAGATGGATGTGAAGAGTGCATTTATTCATGGGGATATTCATGAGGAGATTTAAATAGAGCAACTGTAGGGATTGATACCAAATTCTTCTTTGGTTTGCAGATTGAGGAAATCTCTCTATGGCCTCAAACAGGCCCCTAGGGCTTGGTATGCCAAGATGGATTCCTTTCTTCTCTCTGTTGAATTCACTAGGTGTCATTCAGATTCATATGTCTACATTTTTTGTCAGGGTGACTCTCATTTTCTACTTGTTCTCTATGTTGATGAATTGATCATTACAGGGAGTACCTCATCCATCATTGGTAGTGTCAAATCTACTTTACAAGGTAAATATTCTATGACTAACTTGGGCCTTTTACACTATTTTCTTGGGATTGAGAACACTCAATCAGCTTTTGGGATATCTCTTTCTCAACCCAAGTATGTTCTTGATCTTCTAGCTCAGTTTCACATGGTTGATTGTAAGCCTAGTATGACTCCCTTTCTTTTAGGAGTCAAGCTTGAGGCTAAGTGTTCTACACCACTTGTTGATGCCACTTTGTATCATCAACTTATTGGGAGTCTCATCTACTTAACTCACACACACCCTGATATATCCTTTGCAGTTGGCATGGTTTCATGATTTATGCTAGAACCACATGAGCTTCATTGGAAAGCAACCAAACACATCTTGCATTACATATAGGGTACACATCATCATGGGATTCACTATGCAGTAGGTGCAAGACTTACCTTGGTGGGATATATAGATTATGATTGGGCTAGTGATATTGATGATCATAAGTCCACTTCTGGCTACAAATTTCATCTTGGTTTAGGCCCCATTTGTTGGTAGAGTAAGAAGTAGCATGCTATTTCTCTTTCTATGACTGAGGCTGAGTATCGAGGGGTTGTTAATGTAGCTACTAAGGCTATTTGGCTTCAGAATATTCTCACTAAGTTTGGATTCATTATTCCACGTCCTTTAGTCATTCATTGTGACAATCAAAGTGCCATACAGATCTCGAAGAATTCGGTTCACCATCAGAGGAACACACACATGGAGATTCATATGCACTATATTTAGGAAGTGATACAGGAGCAGGTCATTGATTTGTAGTATTGTCCTACAACACAACAGGTTGCTGATATCTTCACCAAACCCTTCACTGAGAGTACATATCATCATTTGTGAGCTGTCTTGGGGGTGCAAGATGTTTCATCTGAGGAGGTCACTTGACTTCTTCATTCTCTCTTATGGGGGAGACTTTTTCTTCTTCTAGGGGTTTTGTCCTCATACATTTGAGAGCTTAATTTCCCTTGTTTTCATCTCTCTTTTGGGGGGGAGTTTTTTCCCACGTGGTTTTCTCCTTTTCTCCACTTTATGAGAGATTGCATTGCATTTTTATATGGGTACCGAACATGGCCTAGTTGTCAAGACCCATCTTGCATTGTTTTCATTTGTGTACATTCTTCCTAAGTTGCACTTAAGAGGGGGTGTTGGTGTAATTAATTATGTTGTACCTTGTCCTAGGTCATTATTACACCTTAGTTAAATTTACTTAGGGACCACATAGGAGTTGTTGGATCTTTTCCAATTTTGGTGGACTTATTATGTTATTACTTTATCACTTTCACCTTCCGTGGACATATCATGTGATTACCTCTCCACCTTTTGTGGTGATTATCACATTATCACATTTCCACTTTAGGTTGAGAGATAGCTTTTCATAGTTGTCTCATGTCATAATATTACAACACTTTTCATAATCTTATGCCCTCCTATGTACTTACCTTGGTTATATAACCAAGGGGTCTCTACTACATTTGGACATTGATTCTATTTTGATTATTGGCAGAATATAGTCTATTCTTGTTATATTGTTTCTATCTCTCTTATGCTTGTGCTTCCATTAGGCCTCTAGATCTTGGGTGGCTACCTTCATAGCCAATTCCTACACCTGTTTAGAAATCATATGGAAATTGAATGAGTTTTATAAGGCCCACTTTATAAGCTAGAAGAATCATGCCATCCTCCCCTCTATTATTTAATTTTAAGACTTTCAAGTCACATTGAAGTGTAAGACTGGAATTAATTTTGAATAAGATATTTCCTTATAGAATGAAACTAGAAAAGGTTACTTAACTTTGTATTTATCAATGCCTTTCTTCAATATTCTCACAAATTTTTTCTTCTATCTCATCAAAGACATAATTTTGATATGCTTGATCATCTTCTATATTTTTACTAAATTTGAATGATACTTCCTTCTTTGGAACATATTTGTAAAATTATCTCATTTCAAAGGTAGTGAGAGCACCTCTATTGAATACTTATCCAAGTACTTAGACTCTTCAATAGTAGATACCTTATGACTATAAGCTTTAGGGAGAGATCTCAAAAATTTCTTCACAATCTCATATTCTTTCACTTCTCCACCAAGACCTCTCATTCCATTTAACTACTTCATCCAACCAAAGCATATAACTAGAAATTTCTTCATCCGTTATCATCCTAAGGGATTCAAATCCACTCTTTTCCCATACATCCCTAAGAAAATTGCAATTCACCATCTTTAGATTTTTTAAATCATCTAACCCACACACAATAGCATTCTTTCCCTTGGTATTTTTCTCATATAATCTAATCTCAGCTAGATCTATTGGAGGAGTAGAAGGTGCAGTGCAACCATCCTTGATAGATTTCCAAACACCAAACCCTAGAGAGTTAGATGGCCTTCCATTCTTACTTTCAAAAAGGTGTAATTTTTCCCATCAAGCCTAGGATCCTCAAGTAAGATCTATCATGTGCCATCCCAGACCTTTCCTCAAGTGGTTAAGCTTCTTTAGAGTAACTTGGCTCTAATATCAATTTTTGAACACACTCGGATAGTGAGAGGGGGGTGAATTAGTATCTATTAAAATTTAACCCCTTTAGATCTTAAACCTTCAATAATATTCAAATTCAAAATTTTAACAAGATTATCAAAGTTTAGAATAAAATCAACAAAGCATAATCAAATTAGAAGCAATGAAAGATAATACAATAAACACACATGCATAAAATAACACCACATTTATGTGGAAAACATGAGAAGGGAAAAACCAAAAAGTGAAATCTCTCAATATAGGAACTTCACTACTTATAGAATTATAATTTGTTTTAAGCTCACTACCTAAGGAATTATAATTAAAATTACTAGGGTGAAATTACAAACCTGTGTCACACTTTTATAAAGGAAATGACCAATACTGATCTAACTTTTAAACTTCAATCACTAGAAAGTGGCACATAGGTTTTGAATTTTGAAATGATGTAAACTAATAAAATGTATGTTTTTTAGAATATTTTATGTTTGTATTTTTTTGAAAAAAATAAAAAATAATTTGAATATAGTTTTTTATAAATTAACACTATAATTTAGTTGATGATAAAATGCTAAAAAATGATGTTTTTGATGGAGGAAAAAATGGGTTTTATAGGGATCCAAAACCATAGATTTTACAAGCCATATTAAAATAAACCATCAGAGTACCCAAATATAGGAAGGTTGCAAAATAAAACAAATCATAAAAGGACAATAACTACCAACCAAAAGCTAGCAAAAAGTCAGCAAGAAGCCAAAAACATAATAACACAACCTATTTACTAAACAAGAGACCTTAAAGTCTCAACAACTTCAGCTTCCAGGTTGCACATTTTTTGGGTCACCTTCTTCAGGTCTTGAGTCTCCTGAGGTGAAGAATCTGCTTTTCTCTTAATGTTGGCTCTTTTTCTCTTCGAGGGGCTAGAATCCTCCCGCTTACCTTTATTCTTATCAACTTCCAGATCCACAATCCCCTGTTGGGTGTTTTCCATTTTCTCCACCAAAGCACTTTGGATAGTGGTGTTATGTTTGACAACTCTATGGTTATTCTCGATGATGTTTTTCATAGTATCACTGATCTTACCAATTTCCTTTTCTAGGTACTTGACCTTGTTCTCGTTGTCCTTCTTCAAATTGTTCGTGAATTCAACCACTTTGTGAAAGCATTCAGCCATTGCCATCATCTCCTCCATAGTCCATAAGACCTCGGCAGAGTTTTGAGAAGCCACTTTAGCTTCCAACACCTCCATCTTGTGAGTGAGTGCCCTATTTTTTAAATTTATGTCCTATATCTAACAGAAATCCCATTTCAAAATTATGAAATTGTCAACTACACCATTTCTAGCCATTACTAGAATATCTTCAGGAAATTCCCTGTTCGACTTGAAATAGTGGTCATCAGGGTTAGGATCATCAAGGGAATTGGGTCGTTTCTCTCTATTAGTGGTATGAAAAGAGGCTAAGGAGTCCTCATTATCTTTGGGGTCAGCAAAGTTCACATTCGAAGAATCCCCTGAATAGGAAATAAACTTATTAACAGGGGGCTCCTTCATCATAACCTTCTCCACCTAAGAAGCACCAAGAGGGGTATTCACAAGGCTTGATTTTTTATTCAAGGGTTTAGTTAGAGGGGTATTCTTCTTTTTCTTACTGGGAGGGGGAGTGTCTTCCTAATCCCACTCAAGGTCTAAGTCCTCTTTGCCCTCAGATGAGCTAGACTCAGTATCATATCCTTCTGAGGTTGAGGCTGAAAGAGGGTTAAACATGGCTGGCATATTTTTAAAGTGCTCATGGATAAGCCGCATAAGGCCAACATGCAGGACCAGATTCTTCTTAGGGTTTTTTCTATATTCCTCAATACTATTATTAATGGATAAGAGTAGGTAATGAGGGAAAGAGACACTTACCTTATGTCAAAAATGATTAAGGAGGACAAAATGGTGACCGTAGACTCTGGTGAATCTACCATCAAGTGTAATGTACTCCATAAGCATCCTGAGCACCTCCATCTAAATCTTCTTGATCTTCTTGACATCAAAGTAGCTATTGGAGACTTTGACCAGCTTCTTTCTTTCCTCCTCAGACTTAGGGAAACTAATTATAGCTTTGTCCAAGAACTTCCTGTCACAATAGAACTTCACTCCATCAGTGGAAAGACCCGTGATTTCCCCAATAAGAGCATCATACACTATAGCCTTCCTCCCTAAGAGAATTATATCACCATTATTCCAATGTTTAGAAAAATACTCAATGACTTTAGGGTCAGGTCCATGAAGCTTATCAATGAAAGCCTGAAGCCCTACCCACTTGATTTTCTTCTAGACCTTCGAGTTATTTTTGTTCTTCATGTAGCCTATCAGCTCCACCCTTTTTTTGCTTCCTCCCATGGTCGCAATTCTCTTGTTCTGGTAGCTCACACCATGAAATAGCATACCAGAGAGCCCACATCATACACAAAGCACCCACAAAGCATGCCAACCCTTACCATCTATCAAAATTATTACGACTTTTCAGAATATCGAATGATGTCTCGGTACTTGGCTCCATTTTTTTTAATCATCATTAAATGTGGTGTCTCTCCCATGGGTGATATCATAGTTGATTATATCTCTGACATCAGCATCCAATTCATCATAATTCTTCCACGTCACTTGCCCATTATTTTTAATCCCCTCATTAGAAAAATAGTCGGCCACACTATTAGCTTCCCTATAGACATGGGGAGTTTTCACTTTGTCAAATCTAGATAAAGTAGCCCTAGCTTCATCTTGATCCAATATTTAATGGTCCATGAAAGGGGGGAATTTCCTAAGAGATAATCAATAATATTTTTAGAGTCTCCCTCAATCCATATTTTTTTAAAGTTCATTCTACTCGCCTTGTTAATGACCTAGAAATCTCCAATGGCTTTGGATAGATGATTAGTTTGTATGCCCAAAGAAATAGCCACCATAGCAATAAAAATTCCATTATTATCTCTTATCACACCCCCACTCCTTGCCTTCCCCAGATTGCCTTTTGCCTCTCCATCAAAATTGGCTTTTTTCCAACCCCTAGGAAGATGATACCAGATGACACCTTCACGGTTCTTTTTTGTAGGTTTAAAGGCTTTGGACACATCTCTTTTGATTTCCCAATCTTTAGCCATCTTGAGGTTGTAAATCAAGAAAACCACAGGCTCCAATATGTTCTCTTGAAAAGGGAAAATGTTGAAATTTTCCATAATTAGCCTATAAATTTTCTCAAACACAATACTCTCCAAAATTTTCTTGTCCTTGAAGATTCTATTATTTTTCTCCTTCCACACTCCCATACTATATATGAGAAATTTAGGGACCATAATCTACAGATATAAGGATTCAAGGAGCAAGCCATCCATTGAATAAATTGATCTTTAATAGACTCAAGAGACACCCACAAAAAGTTTCAAAGAAAATAAAACCTACCCCAAATAGAAGTAACATACAAAAAATGTAGGAACAGATGGTTAGTAGTTTTTGCTTCTCCCTTACAAAGGTAGCAATGATTGGGGATCTAAAAACCCCGCTTACAGAGGTTATCCACCATGAGCACCTTATTTTGGAGGAGAATCCAAAAGAAAATATTGACCTTGGGGGTCAGGTGATTAATCCAAGCTTTAGCCCAGACGGGAGGAGGGGTAGGAGAAAAGGAGAACAAAGAGACAACCGAAGAAATCGAGTAGCTACCCGAGGGATTGGCCATCCAAACCAAAAAATCCTCTTGCAGGTTCAAACCCAATCTAACCACCATTATAGAGGATTGGATCAGAGTGAGGTCCAAAGTGATCTAGATCAGATTCACCCATTCCCCATTTCTCTAGTAGTCTTTGACAAAGATCCCATAGGTAGCCTTGCAAGTATCAACACACCCTTTGAAACTGTCAAAAGAGATTAAGGGCTCCTTCATGACCCATCTATCTTCCCAAACCCTAGCCATATTTCAATTTCTAATGCTCCATCCCACACCCAAGTCAAAAATGTTCCTTCCTCTAATCATATCATTCCATAGAGCCGAACCACATGGCATACAAGGAGAATCAAGCAAATTTTTGAGAGAGCCAATCTTAGCCAGATATTTTCTCTTTAAGATGATGTTCCATTCTCCATTTGATGAGAAAATTCTCTGTATTTTCTTTGCTAGGAGAGCTCTATTCATCATTCTGATCTTTTTGAGACCTAGTCCTCCTAAATTTTTTGGTCTACAAAAAGAATCCCAGTCAATAAGGGGCATTCTTTTCCTTTCTTCGACACTAGACCAAAGAAATCATTTTTGAATTTTTTCAATAGCCTCTGCATATTTAGAGGGGATCTTAAAAAGACTTAAATCATAGATTAGAAGGTTCTCAAGAGTGGCTTTAATAAGTTGAATCTTACCAGCTTGACTAAGAAGAGCTCCTTTCCACCCTGCAAGATTTTTGCTGAATTTATCAACCAAATAATTTTGAAAAGATTCAAAAGGCTTCAGGCCCAAGGGCAACCCAAGATAGATTGATAGTAAAAAATCCACTTTGCAACCAAAAATTATAGCAATCTTATTATCCCTTGGCTCCAGACTGTTGAAGAAGAATAAAGAGCTTTTCTATATATTAACCTTTTTACCCTCCCTCATAATCATCCACAATTTTTTTAAGATTCCTAGCTTCAGCCATAATAGACCTCCCCATCAAGATGGTATCATCCAGAAACTATTGGTGAGAGTAGACCAAATTACTAGAAGAAGGCATCAGACCCACTAGGGATCCTTGATCAATCAGTTTTTTCAATTTCCTCCCAAGGCACTTCACCATGATGGTAAAATGAATAGGAGAAATGGGATCTCCCTGCCTCAACCCTCTAGAATTCTTAAAGAAATGTGAAGGAGAACCATTAACTAATATTGAAATAGAAGTAGTAGAAATGAGTTGGCTAACTAGGTGAAGAAATTTGTTGCTGAAACCAAATGCCCTGATGATTCTGAGTAAAAATTCTCAATTAACACGATCATAAGCTTTAGAGATGTCTAACTTAAGGAGAAAACATTCAATCTTAAAATCTGAGAGAGAATGAACATTTTCATGGACTATTATAATTGAATCCAGAATTTTTCTTCCACGAGCGAAGCCATTCTGTTGGGGTGAAATCAAGGAAGGCAACACAATCAAAAGCCTCGAGGTCCGGACTTTAGAGATAATTTTGCAAAAGGAATTACAAAGGTTAATAGGCTTGAAGGCTTCAAAGTCCACAACACCTAGATGTTTAGGGATAAGGACTAGGAAGGTAGCATTAAGTTCCTTAAGGATGCTCCTCGATCTAAAGAACTCTTTAACAACATTCACCACATCCTGTTCAACAATCTCCTAGAACCACTAAAAGAAGAACATAGGGAAACCGTTAGGTCCAAGGGCCTTATTGCCATCAAAGGAGAAAATATATCTCTTAATTTATCCTCATACTTAACAAGATTAGGGATGGCCTCAAAAATATGATCTTGCATGTTTTGATTAACTCCATCACTAGCCGAAAGGAGATTACTAAATAAAAGGACAACTCGTCTTCTTATATCCTCATCCTTCTCAAAGCGGTCTCCATTGAACTCAATGTGAGTAATCCTATTATCAGCCCTATGTTTAAAAGTAAACATGTGGAAGTATCTAATATTTTTATCACCAGTTGAGAGCCACAACACCCTAGATACGTGTCTCCAAAAATCCTCCTCTTTGGCTATTATATCATGCATCTCCACAAGTAGCTCATTTTATTTCTTCCTATTCTCAACATTGCAACCATCCAATTGGATTTTCTCTTGAATGTCCTTCAGATCAATCTGTAGCTCAGAATTTTTTCTAAATATGTTACCAAAGGATTATTTGTTCCAAGTTCTTATCTTATATTTAACTTTTAATTTCTGGCAATCCTAAACATAGTAGTCCCAAAAATAGAGATACCCCACCATTTCCTCATCTGCTCATGGAGCTGAGGGTGGGACAACCACATGCATTCAAATCTAAAGGGAAAATTCCTCTTAGCCAAAATAGGGTTCACCACAAAACTAATAGAATAGTGATCAGAGCCCACCCTAAAAAGGGCTTTCAAAGAAAAAAAATAATTTAAAAACCATTGATCAAAAATTAAAGTCCTATCTAATCTTACTTGAATAAAACCCTTACCCACTCTTCGATTCGCCCAAGTAAAGGAAGCCCCTTGCAGCTCCAGGTCAATCAACGCTTGATTATTGATGAAGTCCATAAGGTCCATTCTGCTTTTCATATTCACCTGGGAACCTCCAAACTTCTCATTTTCCTAAAGAGGGGTGTTGTAGTCTCCCATAACAACCCAAGCTTCCTTAATGAATTTCTTGCAAAAGATTGCTAACTCTTGCCAAAAGATCTTTCTAGGCCCCCCTTCCTATTGAGGTCATAGATGTTAGAAATGATCCAACTAAAATTATCTCTAATATGAGTAAATATGGTGGCCACATGATTAGAGCTTTGAAACAATGGGCCACCTTTCATAAAATTCAAATTCCAAAAGGTGACAATTCCTCCTGAGGCACCTTCAAAACTATTTCCCTAAACCCCACAAAACTTAAACATTTTAAACTTTTCCACTTTCTCTTTAGACATTTTAGATTCCTGAACAAGTAAAATATCAGGTTTGTGATCCCTAACAAAATTATGCAAAATATTCAACTTATGGAGGCTATTCAGCCCCCTAATATTCCATGAAATAATCTTCATATCTTACTAGAGGAGAAATTACAAATTTTGGGAATGGTTTTCTGAACACCATCTGCTATGTCCAGAAGGCTTCCATGCTCCCTATTCCATTGAACAAATATTCTTCCTTGACTACCCTTTGTGGCTCCAAAATCTACCTTAGCTCTAGTTCTAGTAGTGACATCTTTTGGTGTACTCTATTGTTGGTTTTTATTTTTCTTCTTTATGGTATAAGAGTTGACATATTCTCTATCAGTTTCCTCTTGACTTTCCTCCTCTTTTCCAAACCCCCAATCTTTAATCAAAAAGGCATTTTTGATCCAATGGAAGGGTATCCATCAAACCATTTATATTGTGGGTTAAGTTCACACTTGATTTCACCATAGTCTGACTCGATTCCACCAAGGAGTCCTTAACTATCTGCAATGAATCAACTAATTCTAGATTCTAAGTAAAAACCTGGCTAGTAACTCCCATGCTGCTAAACAAGGGGGGAATCCCTATCTCCAAAGTTAGAATACCTTCCTTTTCTGGTGCATTAAATCTCTGGGAAGGAATATCATCCAGGCCAATCTCTTCATCCTCATTCCCAAACATTTCATTCTTTGGCCTTTTTTCAGGGGGATCTTGAGACTCCAGGTTGCACTCTGCAACCTCCAAGCTAGCTTCATTGTTCTCATTCCCTCGAGTTATAATATCTAATTGTTTGTTTAAAATTTTAAGGAATTCGAGAACAACCTAAACCCCAACATCATCTTTACTTTTAGAGGCTTTCATAGGATCCTTAGACAACTTACTATCTTTCTCTCCAACATGTTTTTCTTTGTTCACTTTTCCATCCTCTTCAGAATTCTTTTTCCAAACTGGCATCGGTTTAGGCTGGGGCTTCTCCTTTGTATTTTTGGCATTAAGCGGACATTTCTTTGCCAAGTGCCCATGTTTTCTGCATTTAAAGCACACAAAAGGATTTTTTTCAAACTCAATAGCTTGAACCCAAGTTCTCAACTTTGATTGTATTTCAATGGATGATGGGAGGTCAGCATTCTAGGACACACCCACATAGATTCTAGCAAAAACAAGCCTTCTCCTAGCCTCTGTCATTGGGTCAATTGACAAGAGCTCACAAAAAGATTTAGCCATGCCATTAAAGACATCCTCATTTCAATATTCTAAAGGAAGTCCAGGGAGTCTCACCCATACTGGGACATTTTCAAAAATAGAGTCTAAAAGATCCAAGTTTGTGGTCCATTTCTTAAGAGCTAAGGAGGAATTGCCAATGACCTAAGGGCCACCACTCCTCACAACCAAAATATCCTCCTTACAAGAGAACTCAAAAGAAAAATAACCCTTAGGAAGAGCCGAAACAAGAACTTGGCCATTAGTTCTCCACTTCTTTTTAACAAAAGCCCTAACAATTTCAATATTTGGTCTAGGGCCCATAAATTTTCCAACCAACACTCTATCCATTAGAGAGATATTATGATGAATGCCCAAATCTGGGATAGAAATGACAAACTTACCCTTGGCCGGCTCAGAAATATTGCAAACTAGGGGAAAATTAATTTACCATTTGGTTTGATTCCAAAAAGAGATGACAATGATTTTCACTTAGAACCATCCCCACCAGTAGCCCCCACCACATTTTTGGTTTTGTCCACCTCATGTCCTTTAGTACATTCAGCACCTGAATATCAATCGGGACAACATCCCCCCCCGGGTCCACCTGAATATTTCTTCTAGGGTCAGTCTCTTTAGAGTCATCCTTACCTTGCTTACCACTTGAATCTTGCACCGATTCTACCTACGAATCTTCAGAGTGTGCTCCTCCACGACCTGCTCCATTGTTCAAAAATTCAAAATTCAGCTTCTCACGCCAAAATTCCCGCTCGCCCATTATAAGCTATGCTAAAAAATGATGTTACATGAGATGCCAAGCTTTATATAGTAAATTTTCTTTTTTATCCTTCAAATTTTTTTGTGTATATTTACAACTAGAAACTTTAGGGCATGAATATTTTTTTATTAAAATTGCACGTGAATTAAAACACAACTATTTCTAGTCGATGTCAACTTTTATATTAAATATCTATCTAAAATAGAAAAAAAATTATGCTATCTTAGTCTTGATTCTTTTATCTAGGGCATCATATTTTTTATTTTATTTTAAATAAGTTTTAGTATTTTTCTTGGCATGATAATCAACCTAATATTTTTGTGCTGATAACCTACTTTTAGTAATAAAAACAATACAAAATATAAATAATAATTGAACTATTAAAATAAATTATATTTTAAAACTACACTTATGGATGTACAAAAGGGTATTTTTACATTTTCAAAAAGTGTTATTTATATGAGTAGGAGTTGTTGAAATATTAAAGTTTTCAAATAATTTCATTTTTTTAGTAAATTGGCGTCAAAGTGGTCCTATATATGCATTTAGCCAACAATTTTAGTTGGAAAAGTTACAAAAGTATTTAACTTATCTAGAATGAATCTTACTAGATCATATATTTGACTAAAATTGATTTTTAGTTATAAATACTAAAATTCACTTGTGCTGATAAGTTGGCTGAAAGTTTGACACAACTGTGTACTTTTATCCACCAAAAACCTCCTTGGAAACACTAGGGACTTGAAAATAGAGGAGTGCAACATCCATAGAGCATAAACATAGAAACCCAAATTGCAAGACCATATATTCAAAGGTAGAGGAATATAGAGAATTCTCCCAAATAGTATTCAAAGAAAATTCCAGTAGCAAAAAAATTGCCAACTTACAAAGACCAAAACTTCCTTGCAACAACACAAGCTTCCTCAAGAAAAAGAGGAGAGAACATACAACGTACTAGAGACTATTAGAAACGTATCTCCACCATCAACATCACTTCTAATCTTCACCTTAATGCTTCTAATCCTCATCTTATAATATCATCATGATATCATCATTGTTGTCAGCAACCATACACAATATAACTCTAATTGTCATTAAACAAGGCATGAAAACCAATCATGAAAATAAATAACTCATCCAAACAAGGCATAGCTACATCCAACCATGAACATCCATGAACATCAACAACTCCACTGTTAGCACAACATTAATGACAACCAATTCCAAACACATGTGTGAAAATATCATAAACACATGTGCAACAATCTTCCCAAGTGTTGAAATCAATGACAACCAATGGCAACAAGGTGCATAGCATCCCTACCCAACTAGTTTGGGCTAAATTTTTTTATTAAAATCTTTTTCAGTGTTCTCTAGTCAAATCTGATTTCTATTTTGGAATTCTATTTTGTGTATTTCTTGATTTTGTTGTGCATCACTAGTTTGATCAATAATACATAGAATAATTTTTTAATTGCAAAAATATTGTGCTGTCATAGTTCATATGCTATTGTTAGATCTTGTTAAGGAATTCAATGGTTTTTTTTACAATCATAATAAAATGAGTTTCTTTCTCCTCTTTTTTAATTTTTCATTGACCCCTCTCCCAATATCTCTCCTACTTGTGAGTGTATTTTGATGCAAGAGGATGCAATCATTGACAATCACGGCAATCATGTTTGTTCTTCTCCCAATATCTATCCTACAAGTGTAAGAGTATCTTGGCACAAGAGGATCCAACCATTTGTATGAATTAAATATTTGAATAGAATAAATATTGTTATAATTTGTTTGTTGAATGATATTTTTATTTACTTATTTGTCTCAAGGAAAATAAAATTATGAATTATATTTATTTGTATGTTAATTAGTCATTAAATATAAATTTGTTAAAATGAGAAACCAAATGTTAATTTTTTTCTTATTTAAAATAGACAAAGCATATTTTTATATATCATAATATAAGAAGAGAGAATTATGTTTCATATGTGTATAATGTTTTAGGTCTTGAACATATTAATTTATATAGTATTGGGTAGCTTGTACAAAAGAGATAGGGTTCATTTTGAAAGTTCAACATGTATTATTTTAGATAGAAATAGAAGTAGCAATGATATTCCAAACACGATAATGACAAGTAATAAGATATTTCCATTAATGATACCAAATGAATGATTTGTTTACTTCAAAGCCCCTTAAAAAGAACAATTATGATTGTGACACTTGAAACTTGTGCATTTAAGTTTTAGTGGGTTAATTTTATTGTATAGAAAGAATATAATGAAAAGATTACCCTTAATAGAGTAGTCCAATAAAAATTGAGAGGGTTATATTCTTGGAAAATACATAGAGAAATATTTATTGTTGATAATCATATAAAGCAAGGGCTCCATTTGAAATTGTGCATTTTAATTATAAACCACCATCGTGAATTCATTCAATTGAAAATAGTATGTATTTTATAACATTCATTAATGATTTCAATTAAAAAAATCAGTTTCTTCTTGAAACAAAAAGTAAAAATATTTAGAATATTCCAATAGCTTAAAATATTGATTGAAAAGTGAAATAAACACTTAATAAATTATTGACAATAAATACAACTTGTGAATATATATTTAATATTTATTATTAGCCAATAGGCTATTTGTTTGAAGTTTTTGCTTGAATTTTCGTCAGCCTAGTCATGAATAGTATTTTTCAGCACTAGAGATCTCTCAGCTGATAGTGACTTCCTTGGGGTTTTTTATGATGACATGGAGCTTGCAAATTATGTGGGTTGGTGATGGTGGAATTGGTCACCTCTATACGCGAAAGAAGAATGGTAATTGTTTGCTCACACAAGGGTTAATGCATCTTGTTGTCCTTGTACGATGGAATGAGAGGAAGTAAATGCAATATTCAATGTTGTAGTGTGGGAAAGTATACTTTGAAATGTGCCATAAAATATATTGATTAAGTTGCATTGTCAAAAGAGCCATTATGGTGTTCATTTGATAGCAGACTATTCTAAAAATCATCACCTTCAGCTCTATGGTTGGTTTGATAGTAAACTATTATAAAAAGTGCCAGCTTCAACATGGTTTTATAGCAGATTGGTGGGTTTTAAAAATATTGTTCTTCATAATTTGTAAGTCATTTTACATGGGTATTTTTCATAAATCATTAATTTGTGTTCATGTCTTCGTTTTATATGTTTGTATGTTTGGCGTTATGCCCATTTTGGAGTCTTAAAAGAGATTATGGCTCTATATGGATGGAGAAATTGCAGTTAAATCTTCTTTCTGTCATCAAAAAATATGGTTAGGGTTAGTAATTTTTCATCCCTCATTTATTGTTCATAGTTATCTCTGTGCATATTTGGCCTTATACCCATTACCATAGGAGCAATTGTAGTTAAATCTTCTTTATTTTGTCAAGAAATATAGTTAGGATTAGTAATTTTATGGCCCATCATTTATTGTTTTAGTTATCTCTATGCATCTTTGTCGTTATACCCATTAACATAGGAGCAATTGCAAATTATCATTGGAGTGATTGCATATATATATATATATGTAGAAGGTTAGTATGAAAGTATAAGCATATTTGAGATAAAATTAGTTTAGTGGTTGTTAAGTGTTATTCTAATAGCTCTTTTATTTGTTGAATTTTATTTTTTTAGCTGATAGGCTATTTGTTTGAAGTTTCCGTCAAGATTTTCATCAACCTAGTCATGGATAAGGTTTGTTGTCTAATAGCTCTTTTACAATTTGTCTATTTGTCTATAATATTTAGTGCCAAGCAATGTGGCTCAAATTTTCAATTAAGTCTGTGGAGTAATAGCCATTTTGTACAAGTTATTGTTATGTTTGTATGTTTGGCATTATGGCCCTTTTGGAGTCTTCAAAGAGATTATGGCTCTGTATGGATGGAGAAATTGTAGTTAAATCTTCTTTCTTTTGTCAAAAAATATGGTTAGGGTTAGTAATTTTTTCATCCCTCATTTATTGTTTGTTGTTATCTTCTTTCTTTCATCAAAAAAAATGGTGAGGGTTAGTAATTTTATGGCCCTTCATTTATTGTTTTAGTTATCTCTATGCATCTTTGTCATTATACCCATTAACATAGGATCAATTGCAGATTAACATAGGAGTGGTTGCATATATATATATGTAGAGGGTTAATATGAAAGCATAAGCATATTGGAGATAAAATTAGATTAGTGGTTGTTAAGTGTTATTCTAATAGCTCTTTTATCAATTTAATTTTATATTTTTAGCTGATAGGCTATCTGTTTGAAGTTTTTGCCAGAATTTTTATCAGCCCAACCATGAATAGGATTTGTCATCTAACAATCTTTTACAATTTGTCTATTTGTCTATAATATTTAGTGTCAGGCAATGTAGCTCAAATTTTCAATTAATTATGTGGAGTTATAGCTATTTTGCATAGGTTATTGCTACCCATTGGCTTTACGAGTTCTATTTAATGTGGAGTTGGTGCCAAAGAATGTAACTCCAATTTTGAATTGACAACCCAACTTTTACATAGACTGCTTTTCTTGTATCAATATGCTTAGTGTGGGTTTTCAATCATCTATGATTTACTTGTGATTCTTAAGTATTTTTCTAATAGTTCTTTTACAATTTCCCTATTTTATCTATAATATTTAGTGGCAAATAATGTAGCTTGAATTTTGAATTGACAAGCCAACTGTTACATAGAATTTTCTATTTGTCTATTTGAATTTTGAATGTGCACATATAAAACTTTTTGGTCAAGATAAATTAGAAAAGAGCTATTAGAAAAACACAACAATCATAGAAAAATGATAGATGCTCGAAAACCCACATTAAATAGAACTTTAAAATATGGAGAATAGAAGATGCAAACTATGATAATGAACAATTTGCTATGGGGGACTTTAAAAAAAATATCATGAAGAATAGTTTGTTATGGGGAACTTCAAATAGTTGAGAAAAAAAGAATATCATGAAACATATTGATACAAGACAAAAAGTGAAATTGGAAAAGAGGTATTAGAAAAACACTTAAGAGTCATAGGAAAATGATAGATGTTCGAAAAACCACATTAAATAGAACTTTAAAATATGGAGAATAGAAGAGGAAAACTATGATAATGAACAGTTTGTTATGGGGAGCTAAAACAAATAATATCATGAAACATATTGATATAAGACACTACCGTCCCATGTAATTAGAAAACTCTACCTCTTTCATAAACTGCCCCTAGTAGTTTGTTGCAGGGAGCTTCAAGCAAATGAGAAAAAAAAGAATATCATGAAACATATTGATACAAGATTCGAGCTATGTTCTTTGGTAATAAATATTGAATAAAAATAGATATATTATATAAGAGGTGCTAGAATAACACTTATTTTCTACTAAATATTATTGAAAAAAAGGGAAATTGTATTGAATTCCCCAAAACATAGACAGATACATATACGCGTAGATATATGCATAATTGAATTCCTCATTTCATATTTAAAAATATGTATCAATATAGAGACCAAGACCATTGTGGCTCATTTTGGCAATGTAACATCAATTTATTTATACACATATATATCTAAACAATTGTGTATGCTATCTTTATTTGTATTTATTTAGACTTTGATTTATAAAGCTCAGTTAAAAATAACATATGTAAGTATTATTTAGCTTCTGAGAAAATCACTACAATAAAACCATAGCATTCAATGATATAGTATTGAGATTTTGTTAATAACAAAGCATTTAATGGTGCAGTATGTGTAACATGTTCATAACAAAGCTATAAAATTGATTGCGCTTTGGTGGTGAATGTGGCTATTGAAACTGAATACATTGAGAAACACCAAAAACAGTGCACAAAACTATAGTTCAAGTGAGAAACAATGTAATTTTTTGAGGCTGCAAACATTGAATATTGTATTTGCTTGGTCCCGCCATCTTGATTGTCATTGTCCAGCACCACGAAGCCATTTACCTTTCTTCTTTTGTGTTCGAACATGGCCAAGATGCCCCCTACTGCATATATATTTTAATAAGCTATAATGTTTAAAACATGTTTCTAACTTGCAAAACTTTCGCCCTCTGCTTATTGATCCTTCTTACTACTATGCAGCGTTGACATTATGCCCATTTTTATGGAGGTAAGTGAATGTGCCTATTGAAATTGAATACACTGAAAAACACCAAAAACAATGCACAAAACTATAGTTCAAGTGAGCAACAATCTAATTTCTTGAGGCTGCAAACATTGAATATTACATTTTCTTTGTCACACCATCTTGATTGTCATTGTCTAGCATGACGAGCAAGCATTTACCATTCTTCTTTTGTGTTAGAAGGTGGCCAGGAGTCCCCCTATTGCATATATATTTTAATAATTTGTGATGTTTAAAACATATTGCTGACTTGCACAACATTCTCCCTTTGCTTATTATTCCTTCTTGCCCTTGTGCAACTTTGACATTATGCCCATTTTTATGGAGGTCCTTGGTTGGCATGCCAATGAGTACATAGTCAGGAAAAAATATAGTATACACATCTATTTAGATATAGTAGTGTATATATAAATAGATATACACATGTGTACATATGATATATATATCTAGTTATATATGTGTTTTTTAAATGTGCAAAGGGGAAATTCAATGCATATATGTACTTAATCATTTCTTTTCTTATTTTTGTATATCATATTGTTTGGATAAGAAAAGATGAAGGGACTAGCTAGCAACATATACAAATATCTGCATATAGGTATATGTAGAAATATAGTAAAAATTGCATGCATACATATATAAGCAACCTCAAAGATAAACAAATACATATACCTGGATATATACATTTGCATTTATCATTTTTATTCTTGTTGTTGTATCTCTTGTTGTTTGGATAGTATTAAAAGTGAATTTTTATTTTTATTCTTGTTCTTGTATCTCTTGTTGTTTGGAAAGTATTAAAAGTGGAATGGTTATACCCATTTTCATTTAATCAAACTAGTAAAATAGTTGAAAAATTATCGATATTTCTAAGTTGTCTACCAGTTTTCATTAGACGTTGCAATACATTAATATTTTACTTTTATTGTGAAATAGAGCTCTCAATTAGTCAACTCAAATTGCAACATTTTTTGCCTAGAAAAGTTCCCAAAACTTTGTTTATGAAGTCGGGCTTTGTGGATGGGTCTATAGAGCCCCCCAAGATTGATTTGTTGACATCCCCCATCAGTTCTACTGTAGAGTTTGGCTTTGAGGGTGCAAACCACCAATCTTCAAATCTTGATTGCATAAGTATATGTTTCCCTTTTGTTATACATGTAAATTTGTTGTTTTTATTTGCTTCCTCTTTTGTATTCAACTTGAACATTGCCTTTCGGTTTCTTTATTTTAATTATTCTCAAATATAGAAACACACACCACATACCCTTTCCTGTTTATGTTTCAAGTTTCCCTGCCTTTAAGGTGTACATACACATGACTGAACTTAGCGAAGCATATATATGTGGAAGTGGATACATATTGGTATTTTCCAGCACATAAAAGCATCCCTTTGATGTATATGTATGTGTATATGTATATGTATGTGTATATGTATATATATGTATATGTATATCTATGTATATGTATACATAGATGTATATGTATGTATATGTATGTGTATGTGTATGTGTATGTGTATGTGTAGGTGTATGTGTATGTGTATGTGTATGTTTATGTGTATGTTTATGTGTATGTGTATGCATATGTATATGTATATGTATATGTATATGTATGTATATGTATATGTAATGTTGAGAATGATGCAAAGAAAATGGATAACTTCAATGCTGCACCAGATTCGAGCTACATTATTTGGTACTAAATATTATAGACAAATTGGGAAATTGAAAAAGAGCTATTAGAAAAAACACTTAAGAATCACAAAAAAATGACAAATGATCAAAAACCCATATTAAATGGCAAAGCATATGGATGTGGAGGTAGATACAGATTGATATTTTCTAGCACATAGAAATATCTCTTTGATGTATATGTATATGTATGTATATGTGTATATATGTATGTGTATATGTATATGTATATGTGTATGTATATGTATATGTATATGTATATGTGTATGTATATGTATATGTGTATGTATATATTATATGTATATGTATGTGTATGTGTATGTGTATGTGTATGTATATGTATATGTATGTATATGTATGTGTATATGTATATGTATATGTAAAGTTGAGAAGGATGCAAAGAAAACACTACAATATAACAGATCAAATATGAAAACACCAAATTTTCGCCAACTTTGTTATTGTGTGATGTATGATCGAACTCCATAAAATTTCTCTGAGATATTTTATACTTTTCTTGCTCAGGGGTTTTGCTACAGTCCATGAGGCTTCATGATCCTAAAATGGTAGGGAGGCTAACGAGCATGGCTTTTGTGCTTTTTCTTTTACCACCATATATTTTCCTATTAGATAGATACATGTCTACACAAATCCTTATATACACTTGGCTTCTGCAAACATAACCTTGCACTGCTTGCATGCATCCAATATTGTATTGTTCTAAATGTGGGATATAACAATAGTGAAATAGTGGAAATGGTTAACACAAAAATCTGTAGAATCCTTGTATATATATTTTTATATATTCCAATGTTCAAACCATGCTATTCCTTTTGTAATCATCCATAGATATACATTTATATACATGTGGATACACATATATTTTGTTATATGTTTATGTGTAATTACTACTTTAAATATATCTATGGTTATACATGTATATTCATATATGCTAATATGGTTGAGCTTGTATGTATATTCCTAGGCTATGCCAATACATTCCAGTTGAACAGTCCAATCAATTGCTGAATTAAAAAGGCTAAAAGATAGCAATGAATCCATTTGTACTATAGCCAACATAGAGAGGAAATTTGTGTGAAGCATCATAGAAAATAATTGCAACAAAGGATAATTGTAGCAAGCACACCTGGAGGTTTTCTTGCTAACAATATTACCTCGCAACCCCCATTGGCAATGGTAGATGCCACTTCTTTTGCCTCAGATTGTCTTCTTCACCCAAGTTGCCAAATTTTGAATGGTGGTTTGGGTAGAAACATTTTGATATCAATGCCACAAGAAATGTTCAATATACAATCTCAAATCAATCCCCCTATTGCACCAACACACCAACAACACCTAAAAGAAATGTTCAATGATTGCTACCTTTCAATGGTGAAATAGTTTCGGCACCGCGTAGATGCACTATCGAACCTTGTTGTTTATCAGGTATGCAAAGAAAGCTACATTGAGATGTGCACTCGTGTATTTGGTTCAACAACCACATGTACTAGATTTTATTCTGAAAAAGGCTTCCACCACTTCATCTCTGCAAATGGCATGGACCCAGGCCTAGAACCATTCTTGCTAAAAAAACTAACACAAACCTTCAAGAAATTTTTATTGCTAGGGTGGCTCTAGTTTTACAAGTGTCCCATGCTAGAGGAGGATAGTTTAAATACAATGGTCACATGATAAACATCCCTCAAGATATCTCGAGCATTGCAAAACTTTTATCGTGCCAATTGCAAGACCTTGAGGTTGTGATCATATGATAGACCACCATAAAAGGTGAGAATTATGACTGCTATGTTAATAAACATCATTTCATGGATGCATTGAAATATAAAACTCACTATGAAAAATATTACAATGATGTTGATATTGATGTTGAGGATCTTAATGTGTTACCTGATGTTGTTGATGACTCCAATTTCTTGCATACAATAGAGCAAGTTTCAAATGAAGAGATGATGCCATCAACTAGTTCAACAAATGTTGGTGAACATGAAAATGGCTCTTCAACATTTTCATCATTTATCCCTTCCTTTCCAAATGATACAGAAGAGCTCCAAACAATCAAATAGGTATTACAAATTGAAAAAAAGGAGCAAAATATCTTGTGTTGGCCTGAAATTAGTGCTTCTCCTGTTAATGAATACAACATTGAAGGTTTATTTATAGTGTCTTTCCCAACATTATTCCCCACTAGAGTAACACTTCCCCTTCAACCAAGGAATCTTCACATTCACTTGCATGAATATTCCCTCCACTCAATGAGATATTTTGACCACAGATTTGGCAAACATGCCAGGTTTAGGTGTTTCCTCTACAACTTGATAATGAGAAATCACAGTCAACAAACTATTTTTGTCTTTTTCAAAACGGGTTTGGAAGACCAAATCTTGAAATCATTGTCTGCATTGTGTGAATGGCTTCAAGCTGCTCTTGACGACCAACAAGTAGAGCATCTGATGTGTTTTGGTGCATCATTGCACATGACACAATATTTTTATAACTCTTGTCAGGCTCAACTATCTATAATGATTGAACAACTTGGGATACCTACCCTTTTTTTCACTTTGAGTTGTGTAGACACAAAATGGGTTGATCTACAAATTTTTTTCTCTTATGTGGCTCATTTGGTGATGGAGCCTTCAACAAAGACATTTATAGATAGTTTTATTCAAAATCCACATATAACATCTTTATATCTGCATCATAGATTCTCATTTTTTTGTGAAGAGGTGATTGAAAGCCTTTTGCATGCGAAATATTATTCGTATAGATATGAATGGTAGTATCGAGGCTCTGCACATTTGCATGGTTTTTTATGGCTTCCAGAAGCCCCAAACATGGACACTCTTGATTGGTCCAATCACCATGATGTTACCATGGCACGACACTTTTTGATAGATATGTTTCATCTTGGAATCCGTGTTGCCCTACACAAAGATTGCTCAAAATGTATCATTGTTCTGAAGAAAATTTGTGCTTACTGTCTATGAGCTAGATTCTTTCCAGTTATCCAATCATAGATTATGAAGAGTTTCTATATACAGTTCAAAGCCACACAAAATTCTCTGAATATACCTCTTTAAGGAAAAAGGGAGATAAATTACAATGTCGATATAAAACACCATGGCAACAACAACTTACCTCTACATTGATATCTGATGCTGAGTAACAAATCCTACAAGCCAACAAGAAATGATGATCACCTAAATATTCATAACCCACCCATGCTTGCAATCTGGCATGCTAATTTTGACTATCAGCCAGTTGTTTCTAGGAAAATTGTATTAAATTATATCTCTAAATATGCAGCTAAATCTAAGAAGAAATCAAAAAATTAGCTCGATATGTTGAAAAGACTTGGAAATACAAATATGGTTCAGGATAGAGCACTTCTTGCATATAAAAAAATCATGATGAACATTCTTGTGGAGTGTGGCATCTCTGCACAAAAGATGTGCCATATGTTACAAAAATTTCCCCTTGTCACTTCAAGTCGACAATATGTTTGTTTGAATGTTGGACAAAAGGCATGGTTCTGTATAAATAAAAATGATGTTGATGAAGGCCTACCAACAAATTATATTCATTGCTATATGCAAAGGCCTCCAAAGCTAGTTTTTGTATCCTTCATTAACTCTATGTTCTTATATACAGATTCAAAGTAGTGCAAAAAAGACAAATAGAATTTGAGACACTAGCTTGTAGTTGTCCTTCTATACCCATTGTTCGAGATTGTACCCCTTGAAGGTAAAGAAATATTTGAGACATTTTATTGGATTGAACTTATGTTATACAAACCTTTCCAAAACATACGGATAGATATAGATCTTTTCAAACAAGACATAATACAAAATTGGAAAGTTTTAAAATAGTTGGTTATCATCCTTGGCATGTTAAAATATAATTCTAGTTGCATCCACAATTGAAGAACAATGTGGCAGTGATAGTAATGATTTCAACCATCAACCTTCTATAGATGAATATGAATGGGAAGGTTTCTCTTGGCTTGGTACTATTGCTAACTTTAGTATAAATCAGCTCTAGTTATTGGGTAGGCAAGACTTTGATATGAACCATTCATGGAATACAAACCATGTGCTTGAACAAATTCATAATATTGCTTTGCAGTTCGTTCCATCATCCAAGGCACAACACGAGAGAGATACAATACCATTTTTTCTTGTAAATACATCAACCCATCAGCTTTCACTAAAACAAAAACTAGCTCTTCAAATCATCCAATCACATTGCATGTAGCCTTCCCCCAAATCCCCTCTCTGCATGATCATTAAAGGAACAATTGGCACTGGCAAATCCTTTTTGATAAATTCTATAAGACAAAAAATAAATGCCTCTACTATTGGATGCAATAGCCCGCTGCTCACATTGGCCCCTATAGGTGTTGCTTCCTACAACATATGTGCCTCCACAATCCATACAACCCTTTGAATTCCCATAAAGGATATGAATCCTTTGCAATGCCAACCATTGACAATATTCCAAGAAAAAATTAAATATATTCAATACATTTTGATAAATGAAATGAGTTTCCTAGGCCCGAAGTTGCTACTCAAAATAGATAACCAATTGTGCCAAGAATTCCTCAATAACCAAAGGCAACCATTCGGTGGTGTTTCTATCATCCTTGTTGGTGATCTTGCCTAGTTGCCGCATCTCATGGATACTCCTATTCATGTTTCACGCTCATTGGTTGTAGCCTTATGACATGCTTTCATAGTCTCGATAACCTTGGACATTATTTTCCACCAACAAGGAGATAAGATTTCCTTGCCAGCAAAAGTTTCAGGAAATCCTTCTCCATATAAGAAATGGCGAGGCTCTCCACAATGACTAGGAAGAGCTTATGAAACAAACAAATCAAATTCTCTTGGCCATAGAAAGAGAAAAATTTGATGTTGCAACACATTTGTTTGCCACAAATGAATTAGTCACATTCCATAATAAAAAAATGATCAAATAGTTAAACCTGCCCATAGCCATTAGCGTTGCTCGAGTAGTGCAGCAACATGCATCTGATTGTGGAGATGATGAACAACTTCTCCCAAAACTGCTTCTTTGTGTTGGTGAATAGGTGATGCTAACAACAATTTTTTTGATTCAAGTTGGCCTAGTCAATGGATCCCTTGGGCTTGTTACAACTATTATGTACAATGCACGTTGCAAACCGCCAAATCCACCCGACTATGTTGTTGTCTTCTTCCAAAATTATAGTGGCCCTCCATGGGACCTACAAAATGTAAGAGATGTCCCCATCCTAGCTATAACCCGAGGTAGTCAAACACAGATTCCACTCACCATGGCATGGGAAATCACAATACATAAAGCACAAGGCTTAACATTAGACAAAGCAACAATAAACATAGGCAACAAAAAAAGGAAAGGGTTGACTTTTACAGTTGTCTTTCATGTTAAATCAATTGAAAGACTTTCTATTGACCTAGAATCTTCATTTGAGAGATACTCCAGACTAAGCAACAATAAATACACTGCTCATCGTCACAAAAAAGAGGCCCATTTGGAACAACTCCAACCCCTGCAAAATGCTTTTGTCCCCACTTCATGCTTTAGATTATAAAAAGGATCTAAAATATTTATTCTCACATAGGATCCAAATTGTATACCATCCTCTTTTCAAGGATTTTAAGTTAAATTTTAGTGAAACATACCAAGTAATAACCTGTGCAAAATGGGTATAATGCCAAAGATGCACATAGACACTAGGGAACAATAAGCAGGGGGGAAAACTTGTACAAGTCAATGACATGTTTTGATCATTCCAATCTATTAAAATATATATTCAACTATTCCAGAAAATTTTTCAAGAATATTGTGTTGTATTTGACTAATTAGTTTTGAATTATGCACCTATGCTCTATTTTCCATTTTTTATCCCTATATACTCTGTGTTTTACTGCCACATTAAACTTCCCCTATTTATTCAATGCTTTCCATCCTCTTCAACCTTACACATTAAAGATAATGTTCTTGCTATTTATTATCTTTTGTACCTTCAACAATACAGTTTCTATTAAATTCAGTATGCAAATATGCACCCATAAATATTAATCTTTGCACTTCTCATTTCAACATTTCGCTATTTCATACTTTTTGTATATGGAATTCAAAAGAATACACTCTTTTATATATTCCACCTATCTATTTTTTTCCAAGTGTTTTTAAATTCCATGATGTGAATTCTTTATCAGGATACCTACAATTCTCTTTCAACCAATTTTAGCATACAGTACTCTAAACATACAGTTGCAAATGTTATAGATTGATACATGTGCACATACAAACAACATTAAGTATCAAAGATACACAAAGATACCATCCAACAATAAGTACAAGCCAAAAATTTTATGATTTAGTAATGTGTTTTGAACATTCCAGTATATTAGACTATATGCACATATTGTAGAAACATTTTCAAAAAAATTGTGTTCCATTTGACTAATAAGTTTACAATTCTACAACCATGTTATGTTTTGTATTTTTTGTGCCTATATACCCTTATTTTTGTTATTTTTCCTCCATTCTTTTCTTCCACATATTCTTATGTGTTCTTGTTAGGTTCTCTATTAAGTTTTATCTGATACAAATAGCTGACAAATGTTGATCTACAAAATTCTCTTTTCAGCATTTCTCTATTTCATTCTTCTTGTATATTACATTAAAATATACATAGTCTTGTCTACATTTCATTTTTGGTCTATAATATGATAAAACTCCATGAAATTTGCAACGGGTTGCTCATAACTATTTACAATGACGGTGGAGTTTGTTAACCATGTGGGTTGGCGGTGGTGGAGTTGGTTGCCTCGATCAACGGAAACGAAATGGTAAGTTTTTTCTCACATGAGGGTTGATGCATCCTGGCCTTGTTGCGCGATGGCATGGACGAGAGTAAATGCAATATTCACTATTGTAGTATGAGGATGTATATTCTTTTTCTTCCATTGTGAAATGAGGCACCACAGTGTTGCTTTCATACTAGAGTATTGAAAAAGCCTACCATCCATTTCCATTAAATACCAGATTGGAGAGTTTTAAAAATGTTGCACTTCATAATCTACAATGTTTGGGCTCCTATTGTTTTTGTAAGTTATTTTGCAATACTTTTTTTCCATTTCATACACATCTAATCCGAGATATATATTTTCATATATTCAAATAAACTGTTGCTTTGTCGTAATATCATGTTGGGCTCAATGCAAGCATAGATGGACAAGGTGATGTGAAGCCCATTTTTTGGACACTTGGTACCTAAAAGATGACCATAGTTGTAAGTATAAACAAGTTTTTTCTTATAAATTTATATTTTTCTGAGTTATATATTCAACCCTTTTCTTCCTCCATGGCTAGATAGGCTCCACATATTTGTTTGTATGAATATACATGCATGCACAAATTATTACATGCACTTGACTACAATAAACATAGTCTATTGTACACATTACATTTGTCCATGTTTATAGAGTTACCTTTTCAGCTTATCAAAAAAAATATCTAGAGGTGCTGAGGAATTCTATTCACAGTTGCACTGATGGAAACTGAGGTGGAAATTTCAAACAAATAATCGATAGGTAAATGCCAATTGTTACATATATTGCTTGTTTTATATTAATGTATGTTTCATGATATTATATTTTTCTCATCTTTTTGAAGCTGCCTATGAAAAGTTGTTCATTGTCTAAGTTTAGCTCTTGTATATTCTTCATCAAACATAGCATTGACCTGTACCTTTCAACTGCTTTCTATTTTTTTTGGCCCATGTATGTTTTTTCGCCTCTAGTTATTGTTCCTTGTTATCTCTGTTCATCTTTGGTGCTATACACATTTTGTACAACATAAGCTGTGTATAAGAAAATGTTCATAGCTATGGTTTACACCTTCTATTCTCCATATGTTAAAGTTTCATTTAAAATGTGTTTTAGATCATCTTCCATTTGAGAAATTTTAAAACAACTATTACAAAAATAGTTGAGAATCACAATTAAATGACATATGATCGAAAAACCACATTAAATAGAACTTTAAGAGAGGTAGAAAACATACACAGACCAAAAAAATTGAAAGCAGGCAAAAGGTTTTTGTTGATCTGTCATTTACGTGTGATTCTAAAGTATTATTCTAATACATCTTGCAAGTATTACATAGAATTCTTGTCTTGTACCAATATGTTTCATGATACTCTTTTTCCCTCATTTGTTTGAAGCCCCTTACAACAAAAAGTTAATTGCCGCACGTGGTTAGTTTGGTTGGATGGAACATGTTCTATGTCTTCTATCAATATATTTCACGATATTTATTTTCCCTCATCTATTTGAAGTTCTCGATAACAAACTGTTCTTCATGGTATTCTTGTTTTTTAGTTCCCCATAGCAAACTATTCATTTTCATCATTTCCATCTTATGTACTACATATTCTAAAGCTCTATTTAATGCACTTTTTGTCTATAATATTTAGTGGCAAATAAGTGTCATTCTGATACCTCTTATATGATTAGAAAGACACTTAATAATCACAGGAAAAGGATAGATGATCGGAAATCCACATTAAATAGAACTTAAGAACATGTAGAATACAAGAGCTGAACTACAATAATGAACAACTTTTTATGGGAAGTGGATATTGAATCAACATAAGAAATCTATCTAGCAATTGGTTTGTCAATTCTAAATTCAAGCTACATTATTTGGCACTAAATATTATAGAAAAATAGGGAAATTGTAAAATAACTATTGGAAAAACACTTAAGATTCATAGGGAAATGACAGATGGTTGAAAACCCACATTAAACATATTAATACAAGATAAGCAATCTATGTAAGAGTTGACTTGTCAATTGAAAAATTGAGCTATGTTCTTTGCTAGTGAACCCACATTAAATAGAACTCATAAAGCCAATGGATAGCAATAACCTATGCAAAATGGGTATAATGCCACAAACTTAATTGAAAATTCGAGCTACATTAATTGCAAGTAAATATTATAGAAAAATAGAGAAATTGTAAAAGAGCTATTAGAATAAAACTTAACAACCACTAAACTATTTTTATCTCTAAAATATTTATGCTTTCATACTAACCCTCTGGATATATATATATATATATATATATATATATATGCAATTACTCCTATGTTAATTTGCAATTGCTCCTTTGTTAATGGTTGTAATGCCAAAGATGCACAAAGATAACTGCAAACAATAAACGAAGAGTGAAAAAATTACTAACCCTGACCATAGTTTTTGATGAAAGAAAGAAGATTTAATTGTAATTTCTCTATCCATACATGGGCATGTGCAGGATCATGATGGGCCAAAAAGTGGCAATAAGAAAAAGTAGCGTTTTCACTCACCAAAAAATGTGGAAATTGTGAGTTGACTTCATTTTGGGTTGGGTGTCAGTATATTGCTCCATAGCAATGCCCAAGCCTAATTTTCACAAATCAGATATCCATTTTGAATCGGATATCCAATTTTTAAAAGTATAAAAAATCAGGGTTGGGCAATATTTGAAACTTGTTCATTTAAAAATTTATTGTGGCGGTAAAATTTTGGTGCCACAAAACGGATATCTGATTTGAAATGGATATCTTATTTGTCATACACATAGACCCAAGAGTAATTAGATGTAGGGTGGACAAGAGATAGAGAGAGAGAGGGAAAGGGAGAGAGAGAGAGAGAGAGGGATAGAGAGAGAGAGAGAAGAAGGAAGGGGAAGGGAGAGGGGAAGACGAGAAGGAGAGAGAGAGAAAGATAATTAGGAGGGGGAAGGGAGAGGGAAAGAGGGGAAGAAGGGGAGAGAGAGAGAGGGAGAGAGAATTAGGAGGGGGAAGTGAGAGGGGAAGAGGGGAATAAGAGGAGAGAGAGGGAGAGAGAATTAGGAAGGGGGAGGAGAGAGAGGGGAGAGAGAGGGGAAGAACAGTTTGAGAGAGGGAGAGAGAATTGGGGGGGAAAGGAGAGAGGAAGAGGAGGAGAGAGAG
>CM021103.1:478859814-479061972 GCA_007115665.2 Sequoiadendron giganteum | reverse complement strand
TAAAGTCCTAATTGATAGGTTGATTGAAAAACATCTATATCTTTCAAACTGTATCACATTTTTTGAATCTAAAACATGTGTCACATTCTATGCTTTGCATACTATAGGATAAAAAAAAAAATTGAATTTCATGAAGTTTTGACCAAGTTAAGGTGGTTAGACATACAAGTTTTTATATTTTTTAAAATTTATAATAAAAAATACATAATTAATTATTTTCTTGGAAAAAAAATACAAAAAAATATGCATCACATCGAGACATCAATCCTCTACTTATATATAAAATTTTATTAAAAAATATTATCATTTTATTGTGGTTAGGGTGGTCAGACATACACCTACTTCTTATTTTTTCCCTGAAATTTAAGTAGTGTTGCATTGAAATTTCAAATTTTCACCAAATAGATTTAAAAAATAAATAAATATATCTAGTAGTGTAGAAACTACATTCAATTTTCTACAGATTCTATTCTTACATATTTTTGAAATAATATAGATAACTTATTCAAATTTTTACGTCAAGTTTCCTAACTCTGATTTTTCTAAATTTTCATTGCCATGTAAGGGCCTTTTTTTTCCATGATGATCCTGCACATACCCACACAACCATATTCTCTTCGAAGTCTCGGAAATTGGTATAACACCAAATATACAAACATATAACAAGGAATAATAAGTAGAGAATGAAAGATAGGAACAATAAATTAATCACTCTCACACCTCTTATACAATTTCTCTACTTGTCTTCAATATTTATTACCAAAGAACGTAGCTCAGACCTTCTATCGATATGTTTCATGATATTATTTTTTTCTCGTTTGTTTGAACTGGACACACATCCACAAAGTTTGACTCCACACACTTTAGAAGACTATATAATAACTAAAAAGGCACACATCTAACCTCACAAACATTTATATCAGTATAGATTTTGTTTTGCAAGTGCTTATATTTGCATTGCATGGATAACACGTATATGAAAAAATGTGTTTGTGAAACAAGGCCACATATAACAACCAATAACCAAAATGGAAAAAAATGTAGCCATGTAGAAAATGAGAACCAAGCCAAAGGCCATGATTTTTAGTATAGTCTGCTATGAAACCAAGACCACAATGACTCTTTCGACAATGCAACTTAATAAATATATTTTCCTGAACATTTCAAAGCACATCACTGTTAGAACTCTCCAACTTGCTATCAAATGTAGACGCAGGTGATGATTTTTCCAATACTCTACTATCAAACCAACACCACAATGGCTCGTTCCATAATTCTACCAAAAATAGTATACTTTCCCACACTGCAACATTGATAATTGCATTTACTCCCTCCCATGACATCGTACAACAATGCCAGGATCCATTAACACTCATGCGAGCAATCACTTACCATTCTGCTTCCACACCTCATTGCAACTAGCTCCACCACCGCTAGCCCACCTAATTAGCAAAATCCCCATCGTCATAGACAACCATGGGAAATTTGATGCCGCCCATCAACGATTACTGGCTTTCAGCACTAGAAAATCCTATTCATGGCTGGGCAGGTGAAAATAACCGATAGAAATTGCCTAGGTGAAGATATGAACATTACAACATGTAAACTGCGACATCGAACAACCTGTTATAGGTACCTTGAAAAAAATGAGAAAAAGAGAATATCATGAAACATATTGATACAAGACAAGCAATCTATGTAACAATTGGCATTCACCTATGATTCTTAAGTGGTTTCCTAAAAGTTCTTTCATATTTTTTTTTTGCCTCTAATATTTAGTGCCAAATAATGTACCTTGAATTTTGAATTGACAAATCAATTGTTACATAGATTGCTTGCCTTGTATCAATATGTTTTATGATATTCTTTTTCCTAGTTCCATAAAGAAAGTTGTTGTTTATGTAATAGTTGCCAGACTATTTAATTTTTGGCTTGTCAATTCGATGACCATTTTTACTATATGCTTCCTTGGATTACAATTTTATTTTTTATATAAATGTATTTAGAATTGTATAATATAAATTTTGTTATAAATTTAGGGAAAATTCCCATCTTCATAAACAACTGTATGTAAATAGTCCTTTAAATAAGCTAAAAAGATAATTGTACACACATGCAAAAAATGCAATGGGTAGAGTAGACTATCTTTTTTGAAGTCAAATGTATGATTGTCTTCCCACAAAAAAATCCCATTTAAGATTCACCCTTTCATAGCTATTGCAGATTTTGGTTTATGTGTTCTAGAGGACAACCACACACTATTTCCATGTTCTTGTGAGAGGACAAATAATTTATTGTTTGCATCACATTATTTATCCCTATAAGAACATCACAATGGTGGATGTTGCTCCATTCAACTAAACCATTTGCAATGTTATGGCTGGCATGGCATTCATTTCATGAATGCATACATTTTTTTCCTTTCTGGTTATTGGTTGTTAAATGTCGCTATGCTTCACAAACACATATCTGCATATACATCTTAGCCATGCAATGCATATATAAGCACTCGCAAAAGAAAATCTATACTAATATATATATATATATATATATATTTGTGAAGTTAGATGGACCTTTTCTGTTACTAAACACTCTACTATATATTCCACCATGTATTCAAAATGTTCCATTTTATCTCTTTCTATTTAGAATAGATAATGCTAACCTCTTCTATTGTAGATCTCTATTATTTCCTTTATAATGTTGCATAGATACAATAGACATCCAAAAAAATTAGTGTATTGTAAATTGTCTATTTCAAATTATTCAATGCTCCAATAACTCGATCCAATGTTGCTCGTGCTTTTTAAACACCATCAATGCAAGTAAAAAACTTTTTCATTATCAATATATAGATTCAGTGAAGCAATTGTAAATATTACTGATTATTTTCAGTTTCAAATTCTCTATATTGATTTTACCATATACTTAATCACTTTTTATGCTTCAATGATTTTTCTTGCCCGTCCACTAACATACCTTTGTCTTCTATTTGTAGGAACTAGGATAAACCATGCAAAAGCATTCGAAAATCATGATACCTATTATTTACGAAGTTACCACAATAGAGAAACCACTACAATATGATACATCAAATATGAAAACACCAGATTTTCCCCAACTTTGTTATGGTATGATGTATGATGGGACTCCACGAAATTTCCCGTGGAAGTTTCCTACTTTTCTTGCTTGGGGGTTTGGTTAGAGTCCACAAGGCTCCATGATGCCAAAAATGGTAGGGAGGATAACGAGTGTGAGTTTTGTTCTTTTTATTTTAACGACATATATTTCTTCTTACATACATACATGTGTACTCAAATCCTTATATACACTTGGCTTCCACAAAATAAGTCTACAATAACATGTTTATCATGTGATAGCAAGTGGTGCGGAAGCACTTGAGACTTTGGTCATGTCACCTCAAAACAAGCCATATCTTTTCTTCATTTATTCTAACAATGCAAAATATGTGTATTGTGTCATTGCATTCTTCTTTTCATGAGGTTTGTTTATTTGTTTTGGATCAAAGATGGTGTGACTCAGTCTTCAATAGCACTATCAAGCAATTCATAAAAAACTGATATTTTTATTTCTAATTTCCTTGTAATTGACTACTTTTGAATCCTTTCTACTTGTCTCCATTTTATTTTACTACTAGTGACCCATAAATCACATGCATACTAATGTTTTTATTTCCAAAATTATTGACCAAATACTAATTATGAAAAGTATTGAATATTAAACATCTTTCTTTCTTCAAAAATATGCTATATGCAAAGTTATTGACTAATTTTTTTAAATAATATTTTTTTATTGCGTATTCCTAATTAAAGGCATCAATAATAACTCTTTAAAAAAGGAGAATCATTTAATGTTTGATACTTTTTATAAATATTATTTAATCCATAACTTCAACTCTCCCATGTATTTGTATGCATATGTATCTTAACATAATTAAATAATAATCAATCAATTGATTGATTAACCTAGACAAAAAGATCAAATATAGATGTGCATCTAGGTCTAATGAATATAAAACTAAAATAAAGATAAAATTATCTCATACCTTAAATTTTAGAGAGAAATTATTGTTAAATATAATAATATTTAAAAATTTATATTTTATTTAATTTTTCAATTGTCATTTTTTAAGAATAAATTTATTAAAAAAAATTATTTGTTAAGAATTAATTTACTATATTCCTAAGATTTTTAATTACAATCAATTTTAAATAAATATTCTAACTAAAATTATTAAATATTACATATTAATAAAAAAGAAGCTATTGATGATTACTTGCTTAAAATTAAAATTGATGGATACTTTGTAACTAACAAAATTCATTCAACATGGCTTGCAATTTTATTTTACATTTTCATAATCAATTTCCAACTAAAATTTTTCTTTGTCGGAACACAAAGATCGATTCCTCCTTTTGTGCAAATGGTTTGTAATTTCACACCCATAGCTTGTGAGATATGAACTAGCCAACGTTATTTTACATTGGCTTATTAACATGCTTTCCCTTTCTCAACTCAATCAAACAATTGCAAATATTATTGATTGTTTATATTTCACATTGCATTTCAAAAAAAAATTTCCTTCTTCATTCCCACTGAATAGCCATTTGCGGTGGACCCCTATTAGCTGATTGTTGCATGTCTGCGCATGCGATTGGTAGTTTATTTTTACATAAATAGAATTAACAATCATTGTAAAGTATACACCAAAAGAAATAATATTACTAATTATAAACATGAAAAGTATGATAAAGACAATTAATTGTAATTAATTATTACATCAATAGATGTAACTCTACAATGGCAGCATGACATATAGGTGGTCAACAAATCTATGAAAAAAAACAAAATTCTATTTCTATTTTCATTTGCATTTTTATTTTTTTGAGTTTTTCAATTATTTAAAAAGTGCACAATGTTTTAATTAGTCATAGAATTTTTTAATTATTTTAAGTTTGCTAACAAATACCTTATATATTAATATTCTTAACATTTATATTCAGTAATGGGCGGGAGCGATCATGGGCGTGGTCATGGGCGGGAGAATTCAAATTTAGAATTTCAAAGCAAAGGTAGCAGATCTGGGAGTGAAGCAAGGTCGAATCAAGAGCTGGATTCGAGTCAGAAGCAAGGTAAGGATGATCAGGATGAGGTGGATTCCGGTGCCAAAATACAGGTGGACCCTGGGGGAAATGAAATTCTAACTATTGTCACTGTTTCTTCTCCCATCGATAAAACTGATAAGGTTTGTGGGGGTGTGGGGACCACTGGCGGTCTTGGAGGCAACTGCAAAACCTGGACCTCGCCTTTCAGGGTAAAACCTAATGGAAAGTCATCCTTCCCTCTGGTGCTAAATATCTCTTCCCCTACTAGAGGTATGTTTGCTATTTCAATCCCTGATTTGATTATAGATCATAACATTTCCTTAATGGAATGAACTTTGGTTGGAAAGTTTATGGGTCCTAGACCAAATATTGAAGTAGTTAGGGATTTTGTTAAAAATAAATGGAGAACTAGTGGGAAAATCTCTGTTGCTGCTCTTCCTAAGGGTTTTTTGGCTTTTGAGTTCACCTACAAAGAGGATATTATAGCTGTGAGAGGTGGTGGTTCTTGGGTGATAGGAAAATCGTCCCTGGCTCTTAAGAAATGGTCTTCCCATTTGGATCTATCGGACTCTATTTTTGAGAATGTGACACAATGATAGCCACTAGAAAGAGACTGGTCTTTGCAAGGATCTGCATGGGGGTCCCTTAGGAAGCTGATCTACCCTCGTCGATTGAGATAAAGTCGAAGTTGGGCTCCTGGGAATAGAGCATAGAATTTGAAACAATCCATTTTGCTTGCTTCAAGTGTAGGAAATTTGGACACTAAGCAAAAAAATGCCCTCTTAATGGTGCCTTAGAGAAAGGAAAGCTAGCTGAACAGGGGAAAAAAGAATGGAAAAAAAAGAAGAATGACTCTAGAAAAGGAAGTAGTGAGAATGAAGAGTAGGAGCCGGTGGTGGAAGCTGAAAATCTGATAGTTACTGCAGAGACTGAAGTGGGTTTGGAGGACAAAGGTGAGAACCCTTTGGAGCCTCATAATCCAGAAGTTCCCATGGTTAGAGATTTTGTTGAGGACACCCATGCTGTGAAAGGAGATTGGATTTTGTCTCCTTCCTTTTCCCAAATGACTGTCCCTTCTGATAGAAATGATGAGTTTCCGGGTTTGGAGGATATTCCCAGTGCTGGATTATCCATGGTCTTGAACATTCCACCTCTCCCCTTGTTTGTTGGCTCTCCAGCCCCTTTGGGTGTGGAACATCCTTTCGAGACCAGTTTGGTAATTGGGACTGTTGAAGCTCTTGATAATCAGGATCATTCGGCAAACCTATCCAGTAATGCTTTATGTTGTTAGGAGAATGGAAATATGGATTCTCTACCTTGGGAACAAAGATTACCAAATGATAAGGATTGGGAATCCAGCAGAGAAACAGATAGTCAAGAAGAGACTGATAAAGAAGAAGAATGGGAAAAACAAGCAAGGGAAGACCCCAAGCAGCATCTCAACCAGATCAAGAGGCAAGGCTGATGGTGGTGCACCAAAAAACTCAAAAGGCAAAAAGTATTTGAAAAAGAAAAGAGAGTTGAATAGCTTTCAGGAAATTGCGGATGGGTCTCAGAAAACCATCCCAGAGTGTCTTAACTCCCCTAGTAAATAATGAAGATTATGTCCTAGAATATTAGGGGTCTCAATAGCCCCCACAAGCAAGATGTTCTTCGCAACTTTGTTAGAGATCACAAACTGGATATTCTTTTGATTCAGGAAACTATTAAAATTCCTAAGGAGAAAATTGAAAATTTGAAACTCTTTCAATACTACTGTAACCAGGGTAATAATTCTAGTGTTGCTTTAGGTGGCATTGCTACTTACTGGAATTGCCACATCATCAAGGGGGATCCAATTTTGGAAGGTCCGAATCACATAGTTACTAGATTCACTCATATAAGAGATAACTTCAGCTGGATTCAAATGAACATTTATGCTCCTAATGGTAAAGGTTTGAGGAAATCGTTTTGGTTGGAACTAGCTTCCATTAGAAGAATTTTTGATAAAAAAGCTTGGATTGTTATGGGGGATTTCAATACTCCCTTAATGAATGGCGAGAAATTTGGGGGATCCCAGATCAACCTGGAAAGTAAGGAGGACCTTCAAAATTTTATTGATACTCAAGGGCTGATAGACCTGGACCTTCATGGAGCTGCCTTCACCTGGTCTAATTGCAGAAAGGGGATGGACCTTATACAGGTCAGACTTGATAGAGCTTTGATCTCTAATCATTGATATTTTGACTACTTCTGCTCCTTGAAAGGTCTTACTAGAATAGGTTCTGATCATTTTCCTATTAGTCTTACTACGAATCCTATTAAAATGAAGAGGAACACCCCTTTCAGATTTGAAAATATATGGATCTCCCATCCTACTTTTAAAGAGGAATTAAAGAAATGGTGGAATATAAGTATTCAAGGAACAACTATGTTTAGAGTTGCCAAAAAATTAAGGGAAGTGAAGTGTAAGATTAAAGAATGGAAAAAGAGTTCTTTTGGGAACATATTCAAGATCAAATTCAAACTTCAGATGGATCTAGGAGCCATTTAATTCAAAATCAAGAATGAGGGTTACTTGAATGATAATAAGGAAAAAGAGGATGAGATCCTTAATAAAATGCATGACCTTATTGGGAAGGAGGAGGAGTTTTGGAGACAAAGATCTAGAGCTCTTTGGCTATCCAACGGAGATAGAAACACCAGGTTTTTTCACCTTTCAGCTTCTAAACATAGAGTTGTTAATAGAATATCTCAAATTGAAATGAATGGAACCAGTTTTTCTGAGGATGAAGATATAAGGAGGCAGGCGGGTTCCTTCTTTAAACTTCTCTTGTCGGCTAGCTCTGAAATAAACCAAATTGAACAAGATCAGCTGGTGGAAGCTATACCAAAAATTATTACCCAGGAGAACAACTCTTTTTTGACTGCTATCCCCACCAACGAGGAAGTTAAGAGGGTTGTCTTTTCCTTTGATGGGAATAAAGCTCCGGGGCCTGATGGTTTTCCTCTTTTTTTCTTTCAAAGGTTCTGGGATTTGGTTAAAGAGGATGTGGTTAATGTTGTTAAGGAATTTTTCAGAGCTAGATGTCTTTTAAGAGAACTTAATGCTACTTTCTTGGTCCTCATTCCCAAGAAACCTGGAGCTGACAACTTTGAGGCCTTTAGACCTATCAGTCTTTGTAACTTTGTTTACAAGATCATTTCTAAGGTTTTAACCTCTAGAATCTTAGTTTTTTTTCCTTCTTGATCTCCCCTCAACAGAATGGATTTGTCCCTACAGACAAATTCTCGACTCTATTGTTTTGGTTCATGAGAATATTCACTCCCTTGTTGAATCGAAGACTGAAGGTTTTCTCTTAAAGCTCGATATTTCAAAATCCTATGACAGAGTGGATTGGGTCTTTTTATTTAAAGTCTTGAAGGCCTTCGGTTTTAATAATAGGGTGGTTCATTTGGTGGAACAATTGGTGTCCACAACTTCCATATCGATTATAATCAATGGTTCCCCGACCTCCTTTTTCCAAAGCACCAGAGGTCTCAGGCAAGGTGACCCTATCTCTCCTATTTTATTCACTATTATGGTTGAAAGCCTTGGTAGGAACTTGAAAAAACTGATTGACTGTAATGTTATCTCTGGGCTCAGACCATCCTCAGGCAAATTGGTGTTTTCTCACCAACAATTCGTTGATGATACTATGCTTATGGGTAAGGCTTCTGTGATTGAAGCTAAATCTATTAAACAGCTACTTGATAAGTATGGGAGAGCTTCAGGATAGCTGATCAACAGTCGAAAAAGCTCGTTGTTCTTTTTCAACACTCCGGCTCATCGTCAAATTAAAATCGCCAGGATTTTGGATTGTAAGGTGGATACCCTTCCTGCCACCTACCTAGGTCTTCCTTTAAGTTTGAAACCTCTTGATGCTTTCTGGTCTTCGTTGGTGGATAGATTTAGCAAAAAACTTGTTGGTTGGAAAGGTGCTTTGCTTAGCCAAGCTGGTAAGCTTTAGCTCCTCAAAGCCACCCTTCAGAACCTCCCTATCTATGCACTGAGCCTTTTTAACATCCCTGCCAAATATGTTGATACTATTGAAAAAATTCAAAAAAGATTTCTTTTGCTCAGGTGTTGAGGAAAATAAAAGAATTCCTTTAATTGATTGGAATTTGGTCTATAGATCCAAAAATAATGGCGGACTTAGGCTAAGAAGAATTAGATCTATCAATAAAATCCTTTTGGCTAAGCAAATTTGGAGAATCTTCTCTTCCTTCGGAGAGTGGATTGATATCTTGGCTGGTAAATATTTGGATAACAATTGCTCTTCGATAATTAATATGGATCCCCACCTTGTTCCAAAAGGATCCATATGTTGGAACAACTTAATTATAGGAAAAAAGATTGTGGAGGAAGGCTTTGGTTGGCATGTTAGGAATAGTAATAGTACTAGATTTTGGGAAGACAGATGGCTTTCCAAGGAACCTCTGATAAATATCAATCCCTTCAGAGATTGGGCTGTGATCTGTAAGGCTAGGTTTGGTACTTTTGTGAAAGATTACAGTGAGAATGGTATATGGGTTGACTTATGCAGGGTGAGTCAAGCTCTGGCCTTGATCCAGATTTCCCTACTAGCTGTTAAACTTAGTTCAGAGCAGTTGGAAGATCATGCGGTCTGGTTTGACAACCCTTCAGGTAATTTTTTGGTATCTTCTGCCTTTGCTAAGTTCACGTCTTCTAGGGATCATCCTCCCTTTTGGTCTAAAGCCTGGTGCAATAATCTGATTCCTAAAATTAACATCTTTATCTAGATTCTACTTCAAAATAAGCTGTTAACGACTAACAACCTGTGTAAACGGGGATTTCAAATCCCCAATAGATGTTGTCTTTGTAAGATGGATGCTGAGTCAGGTAATCATTTATTCATTCATTGCTCTTTCACTGCCTCTATCTGGGATAAGTTTAACAGTTTATGGAATCTATCCTGGGTTTTTCCTTGGCTCATAGAAGATTTCTTCATACAATGGAAAGCGCTGACAAGGAACCCTTTACTTCAGTTTTATTGGGAGCTTTCTTTTCCTCATATTGCCTGGGGCATCTGGAAAGAACACAACAATATAATTTTTAGGAACAAAGAAGCCCATATTGATCAGGTCTTTGATAATATTGTTAGGAATCTAAAGGAAAATCTCAGTGTTGTGGCCTGGTAGGATAGAAAGATTTCGATTGTTGAGTTTTCGAACTATGATCTTGGAATTGCTAAGGATTGGAACATACTCCCCATTCTATCTTTTTTTACAATGAAGATTAAAAAGGACAGAGTGGGAGTTTGCTAGACTTTTCCACTCGATGGGTGGATCAAAGCTAACTTTGATGGTGCGGCTAAAGGTAATCCAGGGGTGGCGGGCTATGGTGGAGTTATAAGGGATACCTCTAGAAATTTCATGGGTGCAATGGCCTCTCCTCTTGGCTCTCAAACTAATCATTTGGCAGAGACGGCTGGAGCCTACCATATTATAAACTTAGCCCAAAGCCTCAATATTAAAAATTTATGGTTGGAAGGTGATTCCAAAAACATAATTGACTGCCTCTGTGGCACGTCTCCTCCCTCGTGGACCATCAAATCTTGGATAGATGAAGCTAAACTGAAATTGGATAGTTTTGAAAAAGTTAAAATAACACACGCCTATAGAGAAGCCAATGCTGTTGCGGATTTTTTTGCTAATGAAGGAGTTAAGTGTGAAGATTTGTGTACTTGGCTAAATTATAGCGATCTAAATGTTGAAGTCTGTGCCCTATTAAATTATGATAGATCACATGGTAAAGCGTCGTGTTAGCCCTTCAATGAGGACAGGTCAGATATCTCACATCACAATCATTAGATTGAATGGTACTGAGCCAAGTGGAGTAAATTGTAAGTTTACCCTGCACACTTTGTGGGTGTTTAGATTTGGCAGGCCCAATTTTAGAAAGGACTGTGTTTGGTTCTTTCTCTCTATGTCGGCCAATATGGGTGGGGACAAAAAGCGATCTAAGCCAGAAAACTACGATATCCACATGAAAAATGCAAAGGTATGGAGCAAGATAAAAAGTGGAGGTCTGTTACCCTTTCTGGAGAAGCTTCATGGTTCTGACATGGAGGCAACAAAGCTCTTTCCCAAGAACTGGCATGATGGAAATCTGACTTTGTTCGACAGTAATGTTGAGCTCAACAAAGACTTAATTGCCAAAGTCACTGGTTTACCTACGGATGGTAAAAAGTTTTTCAGGGACAGAGCTTATTCGGATGAAGCTGTAATCAGATTCCCAAAAAATGATAAGGAGAAGCAGAACCTGATTAAAATTGCGAACAACTATTTTGATGTTGATTCCATCAAGTCTATATGGCGGAAGGTGCTTCAGGCCATCATGGAATATATCACTGTGGATGGCCGCTTCACAAAAGTCTACAGGTACCACTTCGCCCTCCTCAACCATTTTTACCATAAGGTTAGGGTTTCTATTCCTTACTATCTTTTTTGCTCTCTAAAGAAAAGCTTGGAGGATAACAAAAAAAATCCCAAAAGATTCCCTATCCTCCATACTGGTTTAATCAGGTTCATTGTTGATTATTTGCATGAGCACGCCCTTGCTACCTCAGAAGCCAACCCTAATATTGACAGTGAGGATACTGAGCCTAGTGGCTCGGATTATATGCCTAGCCGTAAAACTCGGCCTAAAGACCCTAGTCTACAAGCTGGCCCTTCCAGGAACCCGAGTAAAATCCGGAGTGCGCTTAAGCCCTTCCGTCTTCCTCCTAAGAACAGCCCTGCGGGCAAGTCCACCCAAGCTAAAAGTCTTGTTTCTTATTCTGAAGAGTCTTCTGAGCCGGAGGAAGCCACTACCTATACTTCTGAGCATTGTGAGGGCCCTGCCCTTGACTTACAGAATGTCGATTCCCCTGTTAATGCTTGTAAAGAGTCATCCCTGGATTTCCTTCATCTGGCTAAAACCAACTCCAAAACCCACTCTAAAATCCTGGACTGGACTTTATCCGAAATTAACGAGCTTAAAATCAAAAACTAGGCCCTGCAATGCAAAATTGAGGAAATGGGAGTCAAGATTGCGGATTTGGGTAAGAAAGATACGGTCCACAGCTATAGGATTACAAATAATGAGATTGAGGGCTTAAGAATCAACATCAAAACTATTGCTGAACAGAACCACGGAATAGTAAAACACAATGCAATAATAATCAACGCTATGACCGAAAAACTTGATAAAGCCCAACAGGGTTCCTTGGTGGTGGATCTTGATGATACTGAAGAAAAAAGCCAATAAACAGATGGTGGTATATCTAGAAGAACCAGAGCTAATTTGAAGCGAAAGGCTCCCTTAACCCCGAAAATGGTGTAGACTTTCAAACAGGGGGACATTGATATTCAGGCGTTGGAGGCAGAGACTGAGACTATCCTTCGGTCTCTGAATTAATCCTGTGTTCTTCTACTGTCTTTTTCTTTTGACCCTCTTGGTCTTTTTTGTCCGTTTGCTGCTGTTTTTTGTTGGGCAGCTATTTCTTTTTTTTGGTGGACCATTGGTGGTCCTTTCTCTATCTTGTAAACTTTGTGGTTTCGGGTCCCTATAAAACCCATTTTACCCTTTTATCAAAAACAAATACCTTATATCTAATATCTTTTGATGTATTTTATATTAGATTATTTTGAAGATATATATACTAGTTATTATAATTGACCACTTTTAAATAATATTACTACTTTATTTATTTATTTATTTCAAACACAACTCTAAATAAAACAATATTTCTTGGTGAAGGTCGCTGATGACTTGCTCGAAAGTTTCGTTATATGAGAAATAATTGCAAAATTAGAGTATCAGTATCCAAATGATGAAGGCTTGAATTGAGGTCTTCATTTTCTTTTATTGAACAAACATTCCTGAGTATCCAAATAACTGAATGTTACCCCACATCTCTCTATGAGGTTTGAATGACTTGTACATCAATTGAAGCAAAAAAATAAACTCAACTAACCTCTCATAGTTTTACTATGTTGCACCAAAACAATTTCATTCAAAACTATAAAGAATTTAAACCCTAGGGAAGTTAATCAAGGGCAATCTTCACCACCCATTACATTGCCAATATATATATTTATTAGTGGCCTGTGCCAGGGCTTGGACCAGATGGAAGTTTATTCTTTAATATACTTTCTCATCTCCAACTGCTCTTAACACTACCATCGTTGATATATGCATTGCTTGTGCTAGGGCTTGGATTAGATGGAAGCTTATTCTTTAATATGCTTTCTGATTTCCAACCACTCTTAACACCACCAATGTCGATATAAGCATTGTCTATGCCAGGGCTTGGACTAGATGGAAGCTTATTCTTCAATATGCTTTCTGATCTCCAACCACTCTTAACACCACCATCATTGATATATGCATTGCCTGTGCCAGGGCTTGGACCAGATGGAAGCTTATTCTTCAATATGCTTTCTGATCTCCAACCATTCTTAACACCACCAACGTTGATATATGCGTTGCCTGTGCCAGGGCTTGGACCAGATGGAAGCTTATTCTTCAATATGCTTTCTGATCTCCAAGCACTCTTAACACCACCAACGTTGATATATGTGTTGCCTGTGCTAGGGCTTGGACCAGATGGAAGCTTATTCTTCATTATGCTTTCTGATCTCCAAGCACTCTTAACACCACCAACGTTGATATATGTGTTGCCTGTGCTAGGGCTTGGACCAGATGGAAGCTTATTCTTCAACATGCTTTCTGATTTCCAACCACTCTTAACACCACCAACATTGATATATGCGTTGCCTGTACCAGGGCTCGGACCAGAAGGAAGTTTATTCTTCAATATGTTTTCTGATCTCCAACCACTCTTAACACCACCAACGTTGATATATGCATTGCCTGTGCCAGGGCTTGGACCAGATGGACGTTTACTCTTCAGTATGCTTTCTGATTTCCAACCTGTCTTAACACCACCAACGTTGATATAAGCGTTGCCTGTGCCAGGGCTTGGACCAGACGGAAGCTTATTCTGCAACGTTGTACTCTTCTTAAGAGGGCGTATCATTTGCTTCAACTCGGATAAGCTCTGGGTTGGCTGTACATTCAGCTCTAAGCCCGAGTGCTCCTCTTTCGCAATTCTGAGCTGAGCTGATGGTCTATACTGCACGGATTTTCTCTCCAGAATTATCCTTCCTTCTGTACTTTCAACATTAAATGTAATTGTGATGGAGATCAAGAGAATCAACGCCATCTTCATCATCCAACAACTTGAACTGCTCCCCATTGCCAACAACAATTAGCGTTTTTTTTTAGCAGTATAACAGAAATGTTTCTGAAAATGAATCTGCACAAGAGAGAAAGATATGATAACTGGAACTCTGGCTTAAAGCAAATGAGGAGCAATATATATAAAGGGAAGCAATGTGTTTGAGTTCGTATCCAATGCAGGCAGGCAAACAAAAATGTCAAACATGACGGACTATGGAGATTGCAGGTGGTCAAACATGAGAGGTGTTGAAGTCGCAGTCAATCGTATCATCCCACCTCTTCTTCGCAGAGCTATTCAGGGAAATTTGGTATTGTTGAAAAGAATGGGTATGCCAACTTCCTTGGAAATTGCCTGCTTTTAATTTCTGTCACGCAAATATATCTTGTTTCCAGCAGTGTAAGATTTGATCACGTAAAATCCAGTCTTCCTCATCTTCTTCCTCATGTAATATTTGACTATGACCATATGTGTAGAACTCGTGTATTGAATGTTTTTATCATTCTATCCATTCGCTAAAATGGTCACAATAGATAAGATAACCTCTTTCACTGAAATGATATAATTAAAAAGTTTTAGAATTTATTAAATAATAAATTTTAAAATTATATATAAATTTATTTATTAATTAAAGTAGTGTGAGTTTTTTGTTTAAATTGTGTATGTTTTTTGTTCGATATTTCGGATCACATGAGATTGAAGTATAAAAGTAAACTTAAAAGAAGAGGTTGGATAGAGAGGGAGAGAGAGAAAATAGAAACAATTAAAAAATTAAAAAGAATAAAAAAGCAAAAGAAATGAGAAAACTTATAAATTAATAAAGAGAGCAAAAACAACTCATTCTTTTAAATATTTAATTATGGTAGAATAAAGAGTAATGCTAATGATTTTTATTAGCAATGGTAAAACAAGTAAATTACCATTCCACAATTTAATGCTATTATTTTCATCCCTAACCATCATTCTTCAACAATTATCTTGGTTCATCCAATTTCCATATTATTTATTTGGCCTAGTATTGATAAAAGGTTTTTATAGCCACATGGATAATCTAATGGGCAACAATGATAATGATAAGCTAGATGATAGGTTGCCAAGTGTCATAAGATGGAAAAAGTGGTGTCTCCTAACAACACATTCAATAGAAACCATACATGTATATCTTGTTTTCATAACAATTTTGATTGTAAGCTACATGTGCAATTCCTATTGCAAATGATGGAATGAGTAAAGATAAGAGGACTCGTATTTGTTTTATGTCTACCCTTGGTTTTTCATGCGCCGACTCATAAGATAAATGAGATGGACACTTGGTAGAATGTAGGCATTTGTTATTTCTCCAAAGCTCAATGAAGTTTCTCTCAATGGATTCTAAACATGTATTGAGTGAATTAAAGCAATATTGTCCTTGTTTGCAAATTTGATGGTAGGTCTTACTATGTATACTTTATACTTTATACTCGACTTATTTATTTTTAAATTAACATATTTACTATAGTTGAAGAGACTTGCACATTTTCTACTAGAAATGATAAAATGGATTAAAACCCCACATATAACTCCATCCCTCGTATTGTTGCTTCAACAATTGATATGTTAATGATAAGCTAGTTCCATTGATCCTAGCTTGTTGTTCAAAAATATTAATTAAATACTTGTGCCCAATATTTTTATAAATTAGAAGCACCATGAGACTAAGGTTGTGTGCAACCAAAGTAACATTATAATAGTTGAGGAGAATTTGTACCTTGTTGGATAAGGATCTCAAACACCATGGAAGTAAGATGGGAGCTAGCAATAGTGTTGACCATAAGGAACTTTTCAAGCTCTACAAGGAGGATAAGGTTAGATGCTTAGTTAATCCTGTGCTCTCTATTTTTGTTTTTGTTTTTGTTTAGTTTGAACTCTACTCTATATGTGTTATTTCTATCATGATAGATTTTTTCAATCTACCTTGGGGGCCTTTTGTGTTAAGGGTTCAATGCCCTGTTTTGCTACTTATATTATAAAAAATTATATAATAAGTGAATTATGCAAGCAGGTAGTCAATAGTTTTAAAGGATCCCTAGATTCATTATGAGATAGGAAGCACTAGTATTCTAGTAAGCTACATGACATATATTTTTTAGGGCAAGCCATCTTATGCAGAGATATTGCCATCATTAATGATATCGCAAGGAATCAATAAAAATTTTTGGGGCATATGCCATCTATAGTTTTTAATATAGAGAAATGTCCATAGGCATGGGCTACCATTCTAGTAGTTAATTACTTCTAGGAATTGATACATTTTTTTATTGAAAGTAGTCTTGAATACATAATGAAAAGGTATTATTTAGCATATCCCTATATGGAATTAGATTTAGGGAATATCATCTAGATTAGAAAAAGTATATCAAGTTGATTTATATGTAAATATAATATTAAAGAGAACAAGTCATTTGAAAAAATACCATAACCTATTGTGCTATAAATTTACAACTACTATCACTAAAAAAAATCTAAGATGTTATAAAAAACTAGAAATGCATTTTTCTCTTAGGAGAAAACAATATTTTGGTCATTTTTGTGTTGGTAGTGTAGATACCATTCTAAAGTGGTCAATGAATGCATGTTGTATTTTGAATTTGTATGCATAGGTTTGTATGCATATATAGAAGATACATAGTCATGTAGAGACCTCTATATGATTTAAACTTTTCCATGTCCAACTATGTTTTTACATGAGATGTACTATAATAATTATTCTGAATTATACTTATTGAAATATTATATTATTGATTAGTTTGTTATCACAACAGCTAGAAAATATTTTCAAAGTCTTGGAGAAATCCTTTTACAATGAATATGAGATTCTTATAGGTAGGCATAGATTATTAAAGTATATCTATTCTATTTTTTATTTCCATATATGTGCATTTATTTTTCTTGTTTCATATTTACATGGACATTTTTTTTTCTTTCAAACTATTTAACTTTCTTCCCAATGAAAAGTTAGTATTATCTAATTAGGGTGGAATTTTAAAGTTGTCTCTTTGAAATGGCGGGAAAGGGCATTCCTTAATGAACAAGGGGGTATTTTCTCTATTTATTAATTTCCCTAAGGCATTTCATTAGGAAAGAGATCACAAGGTGTAGGGATTGACTTTCAACCTCAATGGTGAGTTAGTCAGACCTAGATCTCAGTCCTTGAGACAATAGAACAAATCTAAAATTAAATTGAAATAATATGCAATGCTCTTGAGAATAAAATCATGTATAATGTATACAATTAATACTATTTTAGAATGTCATTATTTTTTAACATTAGCTCAATTATCTAGTTTGCATTTCTATACATTGATTTATAGTTTTCTATCTCTATGATGATAGATAATGAATTTATCGATTTTATTTTTCTTATCATTTTTCTTTTCACCATAATAATAAATTTGTGATAAAAAATCATAATAGAAGTGTTTTATGCATGTTATATTAAAAAAATACTATATTCTATTTTGTATGTCCATCACGAATGCTTTCTAGATATTCCAACTTACAATTTGTATAAATGAATACAATTTAAGAATCCTAGTTCCAAGGAAATACATAACGATTTTATTATAATAATTATGAAGTTACTTGAAATACAAATTTCCAATGTGGTTACTATGCCTATACATACATTTTTAAATTCAAATCACATAGATATATGCATTCCCTATTGCAAGGGGATGCCCTAACATGTTTGTATATTCACTATGTATACTTTCTAGGTTCTCCAATGCACACTAATTTGAAAAAAATCACATTAAATATTATGTAGCAAGCAAAGCCACAACAATTACATCAAAGCCATTAAAAAATATGAATAGTCATGAATTTCAATCACTATAATGCATGTACATGCATATGTTTCTAAATTTAAATGTTCTATGCATATGCATACATATTACTAAAAATAATGGTAGATACTATGATAAAAACAAAACATAAGAAAAAATGGTATTATCTCTTATTATGAAGAAATCAATAAGATTTATTTCACAAGTCTTATTGTATATATGCAAAGAGAAGGCATAGATTGTATACATTGACATAGATTTGAGAGACATAAAAGTTAAAGATAAGGAAGATCAATGTTTATGGTGTGTAAATATAGATATTTCTTGTGAATAAAATTTAATACAATAGAATTATCAATAAATGCATGGAAATTAAATGAATTGCATTTTTATTCAAAAAACACTAAAGTATGATAATGAGACTCTATAAGTATAACTACTTTATATTGGTAAAAAAGAGGGCATTGAAAAGAGTATCAAAATAACTAAAAGAGTAAAATTGGAATTAAATTGATACAAAATAAATAATAATAAATGTCAATTGTAACAAAATTTCTTACTTCCAATCTTAACAATTCCAAACATCTAAAATATTACATGTCAATATCATAAGAATTACTCATTTGATAGTGAATCAATGAAAACTAATATTAAATGATGATCAATTGTATACTCAAATTTTAGAAAATTTATTATTTGATATTGTCAAAACTAAATAATGCACACAACTTAATTTTTCACTTTGTGACAAGAAAGATATCCAATCTCATTTCATCTTTATATCAAGCCTAGCCCAATGCATACTCCTCTTATTTTCTTGAACTTTTTAGATACTTATAAATTCCTTTAACCTCAAGAACCTTGTATGTTTCCCAAGACTCAATTTCATATTTGTTGGAAATTGAGGAGTTTTCTTAGCTTAATACTTTATAAAAAAATAATATTGTTGATCTAAATATGCTTTTCCATTGTTACAAATTATTTGTGGGTGATTATCTGATTAATCCATTTTACTGTTTGTAGAATGTAGACAAAAGTTGATTGAATAAGTAGACAGGATATTAGAAATATTACACAAGCATATACCATGGAGGAAACCTTTTCACGTAAAAAATCCACAGAGAATTAATATACTATTCAATCTCTGAAGTAGATTACAATAGCTCCAATTCTTGCTTGAGAATGCCTCTTTTTCCTTCACCAAAACTTCTTCACAACCTGCAATAAAACTGATAATAACTCTCTTCAACTTGCTTGAGATAAATAGGCTTTGATCATATTTGTAAACTTCAATTGAGTTACAATTACAATGCTCAAGCCCTATCCCTAAAAGGTACACCTATCTCTTGCAAGTAAATTTATGTCGTGAAGAACAATGTCAAATCCTCAACTTCATGCATTTGGGTGTCCCAAACTGAAGTGCTAAGTCAACCTTTATTCAGTAAATATCTTCAAGGATTCATCCTTAAAGTAGGTGCCCAATAGAGGGCCCACTTAACTCAACCTTTTGAAATATCTCAACATGCAAAGGAGTTAATTCCAAGAAGCCAACTTGGGTGCCCCAAATGGGTCCAAGTCATTTCTTGTTAACTGAAACATTTCTCAACACCATTCATGCAAGAATGGTCATCCCTTGTTAACTAATGGTAGTCCCTATTATTTCTCATGCAACTCAAGTTATTAGCCATGCATCCCAAGTTAACTAAAGTAAACTAGCATTCAACTAAAACTAACTGAAGATAACTGAACCATAACTGAACTGAATTGAACTGAACCTTGTACACATCACCCCCTATTTTATAGGACCTCAACATGCATAAATCATAATCCCTATTTTGTAGGAAGATGGGATGCATTTATGAAGTGTACTTAATTCACCAACCATTTAACCGAACCAAGGTGGATCCTACCTCCCATGTGTGTGCCCATGTGCTCCTATTTTGTAGGAGCTAACTCCAAGGCATCCCCACATGCTCCTAACACTTATAACTAATTACAAATGTCAATTAACATGATTACTTCATAAAATATTATTCTTTTCCTAATCCTAGTGTTGTTAAACACATTCCAAGGACTTAGGAGATACATGGAATAAATAATGTTTAGGATTTCAATTAAATGGCATCTCATTTCCAACATTCTCCCACTTGATATTATCATTGCAATTACTTTAAACAAGGAATCATTTAATCAAGTACAGGACTCAAGGCCAATGGCTTTCCTGCACCATGAGAACTTCTCTACAACATTGATCAAAGTGTGAATTTTGTCAATCAATACCTTTCCAAAGTCTTTGTAGTATCCATGAGTACTCACGAAACAATTCATGCCAAATTCAAATGCAACCTGCATAATCATGAAGCTCCAAGCAAATGATTAACACTCAAAACCAAAAAGAACTACATCCTCTTGAAATTTCATGAAGATAGCCATATCCTACCAAAGCTCCCACTGAACCATGATACCGAGCTATACATAGAAACAAGATAAACATCAAACCATCACTATCAAAAAACACCCACTATAAAATATAACCAAGCTATCCATGACATCATGATAACCATCTTCTAAATGAAGATTATCCATGGCCTTAACACAATCAAAGAATTCGTTGTTAACAATACAACTCCCAAAAGGTCAAGTAAAACCATAATCCTTAAACCAAGAAGATCTAACTCAAGGTAACCATCTGCAACCCATAAACCGTGTCATAACATCCCTCAAAATAAATCCTCCAAAACTAACTATCCATAGCTTAAAATCCATATCTATGAAAGATAAAACATATAAACTCATGCTAAACCATCCTTAAATGAGTTTTTATAATCAACCATGAATCAACTCAATCCCATGAGAAATCAAAGCATGAAACATAACACATCTGAAAGATATAATGGGAAAATACCTCTCAAATAAAGAACTATCGAGTGTGTTGAACTCACATCCAACCAAGGTGTAGGCTTCTCGGTCTCAACTGTTGAAAAAAATTTTCTTACAAGTAACCATTCCAACATATATCTCTTATCATAAGAGAACTCAAGCCTCACCTAATTCTCTAAGTATCCATGAGGACCTCTAACCAATCAATCCATGCTAAACTCCAAATGCAACACAACACCATCATGAAGTAATCAAGCAAATGATTTATGTACCCAATACAAAGATAAGTACTACGATCACTTTCAAAGCTCCAATCATAAATCAGGAAGATAAACATGGCATCCATGATATAAACATCTCCTCTAAGGATATCACATGCATCGTATTAACTTACATAAAAATCTTAGTCTCGAGAGAACAAGTACCATGCCAAACTCTAAATGCGTATCAAGAGTAAACCATGAAATAATAGCAACCACTCTAAAGCAAGAAAAGATATATCCATATCACCTGAAGATAACCTGACCAATGATGCATCCATGTCACTTCCAACAACTCCCACTGAACCATGGTACCGAGTCACACATGGCATTGTGACTACCATCCTTTCCATGAAGATCACTTTGTAACATCAAGAAAAGAGTTATCACAAACTATATTAGCTGAAATAACCAATACATCATTACTATCATCTAAGGATTCCTCTGTAGAAGAATCATAACCCTTTTTCTTGTTCTTATAATCCTTCTTCACATGTCTTGGTTTCCCACTGTTCCAACACTTTTCCTTACTCTTACTAGGGGTTTTAGACTATCCTCTATACTTACCCTTTCCTTCCTTTTCTCCCTTAGGTTCCTTTTTCTCAGGCCTACCTTTTACAAACAAGGCATCTTGGATTTATTTTTTAGACTTCCTCCTCATCTCCTCTGATAGGAGAGTAGGAATTATATTTTCCATCTTTGGATCAAAACCACTACCATTGATAGGGGCTAATGCAAGAAGTTGGGTCCACAAAAAGCTCAAAAAGTGGAAGTGTTTTTGCTGTTTTTTAGAATTTGTCACACTTGAGCTGAAAATTTGAGGTACTTATACAATGAATTTTTAAAAAAGTCAATACTACGAAATTTAGAGATTTGAATCTAGTTTATAAATATGTAAATTATTCAAATACCCAGATTGTAGAAACTAAATTTTGATAAAGATCTATAAAAACCACTTTTTAAAAGTCCCTGTTTTTTTACCATACCATGCATGTGTACGGACAACACTTTTTGAATCAAATAAAAGTATTTTACTAATTCCTTTTGGGGAAAGAGAGCTAACAACATGAAGATTGATGAGGAATTTTTTTTGTAATTTTTTGTTGAATTTTTTTTATTATTTAATTTTTATTGGCCTTAATTGTTGTTTTTAAAAATCAACGTGTACGGACAGCATAATTTGACCTAAACTAAACTTTTTTTGAATTTTTTTTTTTCATTGTGTAAAGAATTGTCTAAAGATTGATGTCATATAATTTTTTTTCTAAAAACTTTAACCAAAAAAAAGTTATTAAAAAACAAAAAAAGTCTGATATTTCAAGTTTAATGACTAGTTTTCTTTGAAATTAATTAAAAAATAGAAAATATAATCCAATATTAATAAAAATTATATATTTAAAAACTAGAAATCATGTTTTGTAATGGGTTTTAATTTTATAGATTGATTCAGAAAAAAAATTCATCAACCATATTGTCAAAGTTGAACATTCTTCTTCAATTTGCCTTAGTTTTTTAGTTACAGGTCAAAGGCTAAGGTTCGGATTGCCAAAGCTTTCCCGAACCTAAAACCAAGTCTCCAGGCAGGTTGGGAAAGAATTTTTTTAATAACGCATACGCGTTATGAAATGCATACACGTTATTGAAACAAAACGCGTACGCGTTTCATAATGCGTACGCGTTATGTTTTTACCCATTGGGTAAAGGTAACGCGTATGCATTCCTTTTTAAGAACACGTACGCATTTCTAATATATTCGTTTATCCTGATTTGACATTTTCTGATACAGTACGATTTTCCTACAACATTCTTTTTCTGCAGTATGGCCCGCAAGTTCAATTTTCTGCATTTTTTATTACAAATTTGTCTTGTGCAGGGCATATTCTATTGCAAATTGGTTGAAAATTCAAGTGCAGGTTGAATTTTCTGAAGTGGAATCAAGTACAAGAATAATTTACAAGAAGATTAAAAAAAAAGTTTTTGGATGTATTCATGATATTTTTGTGTACTTCAAAGTTCAAAGAAGAAAGGATCTTCATAGTACAAAGTGTTATTTGAATATTTGAAGGAGATAAAAATTTGAAAATTGGTTACAAGTAAATCATTTGTTTTTTCATCAAAAAGGGTTTTGTAACCATGGGATCAAAACAAAGACAAAGAAAAAAGTGTAGAATGTCAATGACACCCGAAGAAATTCAAGCAAATAAAGATATGGAGGCAAAAAGACAAAAAGATAGAAGAGAAAGAATTCGTCAAATGAAAAATTTGGAAGCATCTACTTCAATGAATGTTGAAGAGAAAGTCATGAATGATGAAATGAATGTAGATGATGCAAATGTGGAGATGGTGAATATAGAAGAAAATACAATTATGGAGAGAAACTCAACTATGTCTTCAACTACAACTTTGAATGATATGGAAACAATACATATGCAAACAGCTTCGGGTATGTCTTCAAATCCACCTCCCAATGATATGGAAAATGTACCTATTCAAACAATCTCTCTAGGTATTCTTTCAAACCCAAGTCTTGATAATATTGATTTTGCTTGTTTAGATGAAGCTGGATACACCATTGATGATATCAATAATTATAGGGTTGAAAGAATGCAAAAACAAAAAAATGATGAAAATATATTTTATGAGAATGCAAATGCTAATCAAATCCCTCATATTGATGAAAATGAGAATGAAATCTTTTTTACTTTTGAAAATGAAAATGGAACCCCTTGTGTGAATGAAAATGAAACCCCTTGTGTGAATGAAAATGAAACCCCTTGTATGGATGAAGATGAAAATATTTTTTTTACAATTGAAAAAGATGTGTTAGATAACCTTCATGGTAAAGTTTCTTGGAGACAAATTAGAACTTATGGAAATAAAATATATAAAATGTTTTTTTATAGAAAGAAATTAGGATTCCAATGTCAACTCATGGTACAATTGATGAGAATGTGGAAAATGAGAAAAGTGATGAAAAAATTAGGTATTTTTGTAAAACCAAAAAAGAAAGATGATTCAGTAGAACAAGTCATTTCTAGTGTTGCTAATGCTATTGATTTTATAGGTAAGAAAAGTTGATCTAAAGATAAAAATGCGGCTCGTCGTGCAATAACAACTGCTTTAGTTGATAAAGCAACTTCAAATAAAAGAATGTTAAGTAGGATTAGTAAATGTATAAAAGTAAATCCCAAAACTTTGATTAGAGCTGCTAAAAGAAGAGAAAATATTGAAAATGATCCAATTAATCAATGTTGGAGTTTTAGTGGTAGACTCCCAAGATCAGACATGAAATTAACTAATGAAATTAAATCTTTAATCGATAAATTTTGGCATGATAATACAAGAGTATCACCTAACATTAGAGATGTCTTAAAATTAAGGGTGGGTTCCAAAATTCATGTACCTCATCCAAAGCATCTCTTAGATATGACTCAAACTGAATTATATAAATTTTTTTTTAGATGCTTCAATCTTACCATTGAATATTAAAATAAGTCAAAGATCATTTGAAAAGTGTAAACCTTGGTATGTTAGAATTAATAAGCAACGAATTTCTTGTTGTTGTAAGACTCATGTACAATTTCGTTATTATTATGATAGTTTTTGATATGTACGATGCACTTTGCATGTTAACCAAATTATATAGGACATTTGTGGTATTAATATGCCACCTAAAAGAATCAAAGATTTTATATCAGGTTTGTTTTGCAAACCCTCTAACGGAAACTTATTTTATTTAAAATCATGTATTTCTAGAGAATGTGATAGATGTGCTAACTTTTCATTATTAGGTGAATGTATGCATGAAAGTAGTTTAAATGAATTTGGAAAACAATTAGTAGATGTAAAAAGATTCAAAAACGTTGAGTATTCTTTAAAAGATGGAAAAACTGGAAAACGTTGTGAGCTAATTATGGAAAAAAATACTGTGCATGCATTTATTAAAGAATTTAAAGATAAGATTGTACCTAAATATGTTCAACACTCTCAGTATGCTCATTGGCTTGATAATCAATTTCGTTTATGTAAAAACACATTCCCAATTGGAACTATATTGTCGGTTGTTGATTTTGCTAAAAATTATGCTCTTGCTCCACAAGAAGAAATTCAATCACAATATTATAATTCAGTGCAAGTATCTATTTTTGTTCATATTGTCTATAGACATGCAGATAATAGTAGAGAAGATAATAGAAATTTTTTGAGAGAGTACCATTTTTATGTAAGTGATAATCGATTACATTCATCTGAGTTTGTTCAATATTGTTTTGATATATTTTACAAAAAATTAAAAGAAAGAGGAATTTAATTACTAGAACATCTCATATGGTCAGATAATTGCATGGGTCAATTCAAAAATGCTAGGATGTTTTATTGGTTATGTAGAGTTCATAAGGAAAATAATATCTAGCACATATGGAGTTTTTTTGAAGCCGGTCATGGTAAGGGAGAACACGATGGAGCAGGTGCATGTGTGAAAAGAGCTCTTGCTAGAGAGCAACTAAAATTTGAGGATGCTGCAAAATTTAGAGATGCACATGCAATTGTAGATTGGTGCAATACCAAATTATCTACAAGAGTAAGTGAGAGCTCAATAATTCACCGCTTCTTTTGGTTAGTTGAAGAAAATGATATTTGTTCTTGACAAGATTGTGAAACAATTAATGGATCTACAAAATGGCATTCATTTAAGAGTTCGAATGCAAACACATGGACAATATGGACAAGGGAGTTGGCATGCTTTTGTCAATTTTGTATTGCAGGTGATTGGGAGGCTTGTGAAAATATGGAATGGGTTGAACAATGACAACAAAGAGCCTTAACACCTACATCGACACATGTCCAACATGGAACAATAATTGAAGATAATCAAGCATTTCCATCAGATGATTATGATCGTGTTTCTGATCTTGTACAAGAAGGTACATTATTTATTGAGATGAATTTTATATGTATGCATGTTTATATACATGAATTAAATATAAGTCGTGCTCTTTATTGAATTTTTTATCTATTTTTGTAGGACATGTGTATGCTGTTGTTGCACCCGAGGGGAATGAAGAGGAGACAGAGTACTGGTTGGCTAGATGTGTTGAGAGAAAATATAAGTTGGTACATCCTAGAGTGGATGATGATAACTTTGAGTATCCAACTGGTTCAGTCGTTGTTGTTGGCACCTGGCTTCGAAAATATTTGATAAGAAAGAATGGCTTGCCTGCATTTGAAGATTATGAAAGACACAAGAAGATTATACATTATTCACATTTGATTTTGGCAACCAATATAAAACTAGTTAGATATCACGGGAGGCCTGCTAATAAAGTTTTATGGACACTTTCAATGGATGATCATGAGACAATCATAGATGCATTACAAAAAGAGAGGATGTGGATGGTACAACAGAGTAAATAAATATTGGTAAGTATATCTAGTTGTATGTATATATTTAATTGATATATATATTTGTCTTTAAATTCATTTCCTTATTAAAGTTTTATATCATTTTTTGTTTCAGGTCTCCCTTGATACAAAAAAAAGAGGAGATGCACTCTTATTACAATGGAATTCAAATCTACAGACAAGTAACTATATATAGTTGTAGATACATTTAGTTGAGAGTATAAATATAAAACTATATTTAACTCATTGTCATTTTATAAAAAGTTTATAATTTATTTCATATCCCCTTAAGCCATCCTCGTATGTGCCATTAATCCATCCACTTGCATCCCCTTTAAGTCTCTATATTAATTCCCCTTAATTCATTCTATTAGGATCCCTTAATCCATATCCTTGTATATCTATCCTTAATCCATCCTCTTGCATCCCCTTAAGTCACTCTCTCAACACCCCTTAAGCCATCCCCTTAGGTCACATGGTTTAGAGTTTAGGGTTTCGAGGGTTCATGAGATGCTTAGAATAAAAAATATATATGGATTAATGGTTTAGGGTTGATCTCCTAGGATTTAGGTCATGTGGTTTAGGGTTTAGGGTTTATAGGGTTCATGTGATGCTTAGAATAACAAATTTATATGGATTAATGGTTTAGGGTTGATCTCCTAGGATTTAGGTCACGTGGTTTAGGGTTTAGGGTTTCTAGGGTTCATGTGATGCTTAGAATAACAAATTTGTATGGATTAATGGTTTAGCATTGATCTCCTAGGATTTAGGTCATGTGGTTTAGGGTTTAGGGTTTCTAGGGTTCATGTGATGCTTAGAACAACAAATTTACATGGATTAATGGTTTAGGGTTGATCTCCTAGGATTTAGGTCACGTGGTTTAGGGTTTAGGGTTTCTAGGGTTCATGTGATGCTTAGAATAAAAAATTTATATGGATTAATGGTTTAGCATTGATCTCCTAGGATTTAGGTCACGTGGTTTAGGGTTTAGGGTTAATGGTTTAGGACCCTTAAGTCATATCCTCTTACATGTACCCTTATTCCACAATCTTGCATCCCTTAAGTCACTCACATAATTCCCCTTAAGCCATTCTCATAGGACCCATTAAGTCGGTTCATGACATGCATCCCATTCATCCATCCTATGGAAAACATCATTTGAATTTTTATGAAATTTATAAGATCCAATTTTGTAACTTTTACTATATATTTACTTAAATGAATCAAAAAAATTATAGAACTACTTACAGTTTACATTAATTATTTTTGCAGGTTCTCATCAAGTCGGTCTACCATGCGATTGTCACTGAAAAATTATTTTATCAAGAGACTATGTAAATATGAATTTTTGGTCTTCACGTAAAAATTGATAAGCTAAATAATTGGATATACATGTGCACACATATATGTTTCATCATGCTGTATAGTTGTATTATTTTCAATTAACTTATTAGTAGCATTTTAAAAATCTCATTCCAAAATTTATAGATTATACATTTCATATAATTGTTCAAATATTTTCTAGAATTGGTAAATAGTTAAAATTACGAGAGCTATTAATTTATTATGAATATAATCTAAACTATTTAAGGAATATTTAAATTTATCACCTTTAACCATGTGATAAATTATATATTTATGAAATTTGATTGTAGAGATAAGAATTTACATCTAGTGCATGTATTACTTGAAAATTAGATAAAATATCTAGATCTACATATACATATGAGTGCATATAATCATCAAAATGAACATAACATGATCATAATTGACTACATATATATAGTCACCACATTAAAGTCATCTGATATAAATAAACAAAAATATGTATATGTCAAGTCCAACACATAAAAGTTTAAATAAAACTAGAGATTTCTAGTCTATTTAAAATTTAAAACCATTTAACTATCAGGCTGATCAGTCAAATCAAGTCTCCTCTTTGTTCCAGGTCGATTAGATGTACCTGCATCATGCTATAAAAGAGTATAAGTAACTTGAAATTAGATTCAAATTTATCTATAAATTTTGATATAATTAAACATATTTAAACCTGACAAAATATAAACTTTTGGATTAAAAAAAATTAATTAATTAAATATCTAGTAAATACAATAAAAATGATTTTTAAGACATGAATAATTTACCATATGATCATGTGGATCTACTGGAACATTTTGTTTAACGGGTAGCATAACTGTCATTTGAGAAGATTCAAATGCCTGATCTACTATATCCTGCATATTCATATAAAGCAATCAATATGTTAAAACCTCGAATATATATATATATTTAAAAGATCCGTAAAAATTGTTTAGGATATTTAGTAAAGTTTACAACCTTGAATGATATGACCTCAAGATCACACACCTGAGATTGCCCATGCATAAATGCTGACGATGTCTCAGGTGCACCTGCAATGGGTGTCTCATGAAATGCCTGCATATATATGTACAACAATTTGTATAGATCATTCACGCATGTGTATGTAAATGTAAAAATTAAATTAGATCTATGATGTGTATTTAATTCAAAATTAACAATTTTTTTGAAAGAACGCACCTGAGTTGATGATGACTCAGGAGCGCTCACCACAACTTGTGCTTGGTCAGCACTAGGCATGCTCATCTAACCTCCCTGCATCTAGATATAATATATATCAATCACACATCATGTGTAAACATTCAAAATAAATTAGATATATATATCCACACAAACTAAATTTAAAATATATTGGTTTAAGTACCTGACCTAAAGGTGAGCCCATATCTACAACACTCGACATATAGACATGATCATTTTGAGTTTCAGGCATTGTCTAATCATGCGTCTACACCAAACACTTATTGAATTAATATTGTATTATATATATAATTTGATGTTATTATGTAAACATGAATTTTTCACATTCCAAAAAAATATATTAAGTTCAAAAGATGAACATACCTATGTAAGATGATGCTCAGAATATAGTAAATCCATAAATGACTCTGTCTCGGACGCAGGTGGGTCACCTGAATTGGATGCCTGAGTATTCCTATTGTTGGAGCCTCCATGCTCTCTATTGACCACTTCAGCCACCGTGTGTGAAGTCTGATGAGTGAGATGTCCTGAAAGTGAACTCAATGCTCCTAATGTCGATAGCATGGTTTTCTACTGAAATGTAGCAGGAACACCAGGAGAAGTAGGAGGCACAATAGGAGCAATTGGAGCACGTCATTCAGGATCAACACGTGCTCCTAATCTATGTTGGGGCATGCCACGCCTAGCTCCCTGAAATGACCTCATATCAAAATAGTTGGGTTTTAAACCCAACTCAAACTCTACCCATAACTTTCTCAAAAAGTATAGGGGCACCTTAGAATTGCCATGTGGTGGAATATCAAACACCATCCACCATCTATCCCAAAAATGTGTAGCTATTAAGGGGTGCCTACACCATAAAATTGAAATTCATTTTTTGGTGGGTGGAATTGGTTGGCTAGTTTGGGGGTTAAAAAAATACTGGCACATGGCTTCTTTGGTAATTTTAAGGTCATTAATTTCTTTATAAGACAATCCATTTGCATAGAATTGTCTCCTCTCGTCTCTCCATTGATGGAACCTATCTAGGTCCGCATCAATAGATCGAACATAATCGACAATAATTTGGATCATAGATGCAAACCGTGAGAGATGGGGGGGAATTCTAGGCTCATTTTTTATCAGATCTATATTTTCTTGAATGACCATAAGATTTTCCCTAATGCTCTCTCTCAACTGATCTAGGTCTACTATAGGGGGTGGGGGGTTAGGAGGTGGAGGGTTTGGAGGAATGGGGTTTTCTGGTGGTGGTGGGTTAGGATCTATGGGATCTACAGGAATATGTGGTTCAGGCATAAAATCCTCAATGCTAAATAGTGGATCCATGTGAATGTACAACCAAATGGTAACTACACATGTTAAATAATTAAAAAATATATATCAACAAACTAATTAAATAATGTAGACAATTTGAAAGAACTATTTAAAAATCACATTGAACATGCACAAATCCAAAATGCAATTCATTTGAAGACCATTCGATTTATCATTAAAAAATCCATAATGTTCATTAAAAATCCATAGCATGTACACATTAAAGTTTATAATTCCAGTTTGTACAAGTTTTGAAATTTTGAAATTTGTGGTTTACAATTTGAGTTTTGGGTAAGGGTTTGTGTTCATATTTTAGAATGTAGGGTTTAGTGTCTATGTATATTAGAATAATGTAATAACCATTAAGATCTAGAAATTTAAAAAATTGGTTATAAGGATACATTTAAACATATTAAAGATACATTTAAACATATAATAATAGAAACATAGGAATCATGGTACATTTGAAAAGGGGAAATGATAATAGGAGTTACAATAGAACACAAAATATTTTTCATATGAGAGACATAAAAGGTATGAGAATTAAATATTATTTTAATAATAAATTATTAAACAATAGTATACTACATGAAACTTAAAGGATGCAAATAAATTAAAATTATAGTGATTAAGAGTAATAATTATGCAGAAAAATAAGGATTCCAAACTACCAATTCAGTAGGGTCAAATCCAAGAAAGTTTGCAACCCAATCCTTCACCAATTATAGAATTTAGAGTTATACATTTTAATTTCTTGATTTTTTTTTAATTTTGAGTAATAATAATGAAGGAAAATCTATAAGTTGATGTTCTAGGACCCCCTTTGACAAAATGGTAACAATCGACCTAGATTATGTTGAATCAAGAATGAAGGAAATGAAAATTCAATATGTTATGACTAAAAGTCTATGGTTGTTATAACAAATTGAGGGAAATGCATTGTCTTGTGATACCTCACAATTATCTCTAGTAAAAATAAACTTTGTTGATCACACCTAGAGACCCCATTGTTATATAAGTTTGTAAATAAACTCTTTCAAAACTAAGATTGTGAGAAACAAAAATTGAACAAATAAGACTAAAACCCTATGTGTTTTAAAAAGTTCCACTAGTATTCATGATTTTTAAATCCTTATGAAACCATCAAAAACCTTACATACCTAAGTACGGGGATTTAGTTCAAAAAGACATTGCTAATAGATTTATTTTTCAAGTTTAAGATTAAAAATTTAATCGATATAGATGAAGAATTTTTTAAAATATGATTTCATCTAGGGATATGTTGCCTTATATTAGAATTTTTATCACACTAATTCTAACTTGAACCATAGACGGGCTAATTATAACTTGAACCATAGACCCTAATTATAACTTGAACCCTAATGTATTCTAACTTGAACTCTAACCCTAATTGTAATTAAATCGGGTATCATAACCTTAGTTGAACACTAACCCTAAATGCATATAAACTTTTTAATCATAAACCTAATTAAATATTGATTGAATGTTTAACTCTCACCAAAATTACAACCATTTAACCTTAGACTCTTAATTTAATTTTTACCCCAACCCTAGAACCCTACACCAATTGACGGGGCTAATTCTAACTCCAACCCTAACCTGCATCTTAAATTTTAATTCATAATTTCATAATCCTAAACCTAACCCTAATAAAAATATAACCCTAACTCTAAACCTAGTTGAATACAAACCCTAACCTCAACCCTTACCCGAATATTTATCTTAGAACCCTAACCCTAGAATGAATTTTAACCCTAGAAGCAGGTAATTGAATTCTTTAATATTAAACAAGTAAACCTAATCATAACCCTAATTGTAATTTTGAAATCTAATTATACAATATATATTAAAGTTTAAGCCAAACCCTAATTGTACCCTAGATTTAACCTAATTTTAACCTACAAATAAGGTTTTAGTTTACGTTATGTTTTCTAGGGTTTTAGTTTACGTTACGTTTTCTAGGGTTTTAGTTTATGTTTTCTAGGGTTTTAGTTTACGTTTTCTAAGGTTTTAGTTTATGTTTTCTAGGGTTTTAGTTTACGTTTTCTAAGGTTTTAGTTTATGTTTTCTAGGGTTTTAGTTTATGTTACGTTTTCTAGGGTTTAGGTTCAAAGATTAATGGCCTGAGTTAATTAGTTTTTTAGAACCTACAGTTTAGGGTTTCAAATTTCAAAACTAAATGTGTCAAATTTAGGTTTTCGATTTAAAATTTTATGTTGTTTGTTTCGTTGATGTTTTCGGTTAATTAAATGCAGTTTAAAAACTATTAAATATTAAATTAAAACAAACTAAACAAAAATAACTAAATAGCAATTATAATGCAAAAATATTGTAGAATTCAACCAACCTGGAGGTCGCTGAGGTCAGGTGTGTCGACGAGAGGAGGTGAGAGTGAAAAATTGGCTGTGAAAAACTCGACTATGAAAATGACTTTCACAGTCGCTTATTTAAAAAAAAAAATAGTCTTTAGAAATGCGTACGCATTTCAAAACACGTACGCGTGTTGTCAAACGCGTATGCGTTTTGGAACACGTATGTGTTATGAATGCGTACGCATTTTAGGTTCATATCCCGAACCGTAATGCGTACACGTTACTAATTTAGGATCACGTATGCGATACATAACGCGTATGCATTTTTGAAAAACACGTATGCATTTTTGAAAAACACGTATGCGTTTTGCGCGAGAATTTTTTTTTCGTCTAAAACTTCCCCTCTTCGTGGACCCAACTTCTTGCACCAACCCATAGGAACAATTAAATTTTCCCAAGACTTTTGTAAAAAAAGGTAACAAAATGCATTTATCTACATCTTCTAGCTTTACATCTATAGATGCTAACTGACTCAGAATCAAATCAAAATCATTTAAATGATGTGCAACAAAATCACCATCTTTCATCTTTAAAGAATATAACTGTGTTTTTAGATACATTTTATTAGTAAGGCTTTTAGTTTGATAGATATCACCTATCCTCTTCCACAAATCAAATGCAATCTTTTCATCTGAAACATTCAAGAGAACAACATCAACAAGACATAATCTTATGGTTCCTCTTGCCTTCTTATCAAACTTAGCCCAATCCTCATCTAACATAGATGGATATGTCTTTCTCTTATTACCTACAGCTAACCACTAATCTCTCTCTTCATGGAGATCTTCAATTTTTAATTTCCACATCTCATACCCAGATCCATTGAACCTTTCAATATCTAAACAAGAAGTAGAACCCATTGTACCAAAACTTATTTCCAAAATTAGTAAATAACCAAAATAATAAAAGCTCCCACTAAGCTAAAAAATCCTTCAATATTTAAGAGAAAGGCATCCCAATACTCTACCCAACCTTAGCTCTGATACCAAATATTAAAAATTGAGGAGTTTTGTTTGCTTAATACTTTGTAAAACTTTAATATTGTTGGTCTAAATATGTTTTTCCTTTGTTATAAATTCTTTGTGGGTGATTATTTGATTAATCCATTTTACTGTTTGTAGAATGTAGATAGAAGTTGATAGAAGAAGTAGATAGGATATTAGAAAGATTACACAAGAATATACCATGCAGAAAAACCTTTCAAGTAAAAAATCCACAAAGAATTAATCTATTATTCAATCTTTGAAGTAGATTACAATAGCTCCAATTCTTTCTTGAGAATTCCTCTTTTTCCTTGACCAAGACTTCTTCAGAACCTGCAATAAAACTGATAATAACTCTCTTCAACTTGCTTGAGATAAATAGGGTTTGATCAACTTTGTAAAATTCAATTGAGTTGCAATTACAATGCTCAAGCCCTATCCCTAAAAGGTACGCCTATCTCTTGCAAGTAAAGTTATGCCGTGAAGAACAATGTCAAATCCTCAACTTCATGTATTTTGGCATCCCAAACTGAAGTGCCAACTCAACCTTTATTCTGTAAATATATTCAAGGCTTCATCCTCAAAGTAGGTTCCCAATAAAGGACCCACTTAACTCATCCTTATGAAATATCTCAACATGTAAAGGAGTTAATTCCATGAAGCTAGCTTGGGCGCCCAAGATGGGTTCAAGTCATTTCTTGTTAATTGAAACATTTCTCAACACCATTCATGTAAGAATGGTCATCCCTTCTTAACTAAAGGTAGTCCCTATCATCTTTCATGTGACTCAAGTTATTAGCCATGCATTCCAAGTTAATTGAAATCAACTAGCATTCAACTAAAACTAATTGAAGATAACTGAACCATAACTGGACTGAACTAAACTAAACTGAACTAAATTGAATTAAACTCAACTCAACTAAACCTCGTACACATCACTCCCTATTTTATGGGACCTCAACATGCATAAATCAAAATCCCTATTTTGTAGGAACCTATGATGCATTTACGAAGTGTGCTCAATTCACCAACTAGTTAACTAAACCAAGGTGGATCCCACTTCCCATGTGTGTACCCATGTGCTCCCATTTTGTAGGAGCTAACTCCAAGGCGTCCCCACATGCTCCTAACACTTGGAATTAATTTAACATGTCAATTAACATGATTATTTTATCAAATATTAGTCTCTTCCTAATCCTAGTGTTGTTGAACACATTACAAGGACTTAGGAGATACATTAAATAAATAATGTTTATGATTACAATTAAATGGCATCCTATTTCCAACAATATTATGTTTGACAATCAGCTCACCAAAATCTAGTACTAATTTATCAATTGGGCTGGTTTATGCAATGTGTTTTCCCATATTTTATTTACAATTGTAACAATTCTTTGATCATATCAAGTTGTAGAGCATGAATACAACAATTAATACAAAAAAATCAATTGATTTTTTTCTTATTTAAAAATATAAAATTATATTTAAAAATAAAGATAATATTAGAAAGTTAATTCTAATTAATTACTACTATGTCATTTTAAAATATCATTTCTAATTGTCATATGAGGTGTGGTTAAGTGGTTGATCCACATGGTTTTTGTGATGGATACCAAAGTTCATATTATAAAAGGACACCTTAACACTAATGTCATTTTGAATGAATATTTTGTTGTTTATTTTGCAAATGGTTTGTAGCCAACGAGTGCTAGAAGGATGTGGTAGGAAGGAAACCACATAATGATGGATGCGCAAGGATGTAGGAAGATGACGAGATCATGTTGGATGTGCAATATAAAATGTGTGGTTGTATTAATTCTTTTCATTACATTTACAAAGGTTTAGACATTCAAAATAGTTTATCTTTATCCCATTCATAACTCCAATAAGAAACACATACTTATAATTTAAACAAATATTATAAATTATTTAGTAATTTATTTAACATTATGAATGAAAGAATATTAAATTTTCAAACATAAAACTAAATAAAACAATATTTCTTATTGATTTTTTGTGAGGATTGATGCATGCTCAAAACATTTGTAATATGAGAAACAAGTTTATATTGATGTTTATCTGTAAATTCTTGAATTAAATCCTTCGTAATAGACCTCTACATCTGCCTTTTATTGAAAAAACATGATGTTGTTTCTAATTAACTATTATGTATCACTTTTCAATATTATTATTAATTGCCAAAAAAGGTTCGCTTAAATGGTCAATGCACATGGTTCTTGTGATGGAGACCAAAATTCATATCTTAAAAAGACACCTTAAAACTAAATGAGGCGCTGAATGAATATTTTAACATTTATTTCACAAATGATTCGTTAAAAACATTGAACTATAATTTTTTTAAACAAAATCTTCATTTGTGTTACACATAATTAAACACAATTGCATATAAATTTTAACAACAAAACTAGATAAAACAATATTTCTTGTTCATCAGACTTTGCTCCAAACTTTCGTGATATGAAAAACAAGTTTGCATTCATGTTTATCAGTATATGCTTGAATTCAAGCCTATAGTAGGAAGTTAATTGAGAGTAATCTTCAATAGCCTTTATATGATGAATATATAGTTATTAGTTGCCTACACCAGTACTTGGAGAAGAAGGAAATTTATTCTTCAATATGCTTTTTTATCTCCAACCAACCTTAACACCACCATCATTGATATGTGTTTTGCCTGACCCAGGGCTTGGCCCAGCTGGAAGCTTATTCTTCAATATGCTATTTGATCTCCAAGCACTCTTAACGCCACCATCGTTGATATGTGCATTGCTTGATCCAAGGCTTGGACTAGATGGAAGCATAAAATAATCTGTCATGTGTTGAAATTTGTGCAATTATGTTTCAATTCATGTGCTTAACTGTTTATGTTTTCATTTTGTCATATATCAAAATAATTTCATTCAATGCTCTGATACATGTTTAATGTTTCATTTTGAAAGGGTTCAAAGTATAAAGTTCAATCTATCATAAAATGCATAGAATCTTGTGAATCTAAAGCATTATACAGAGAATTGTTCAATCACTTTTATATGAACAATTTATATTATGCTTTGAAAATGTTTTGTAAAGTCACTCAAAACAATCATTCTATTTAAAAGTTTAGTGAGCTATTAAAATTTCTCTTTGCAATCAAAAATTTCACTTAGGGGTATGTGCAGGATCATGATGGGCCAAAAAGTGGTGATATGTAAGCCATATGATGGACCATGTGGCTGGTGACTTTTTTTTTTACCCAAAATTGATGAAACGAAAAGGGTTTTTAGAGGATATTCTCATCTTTTCACCAATATAAATTGTGCTTTACTTTGAATTTAATATAAAATTATTATTCATTTTCTATTAGAATTACGAATAAAGTCTTGATTGATAGGCTGATTGAAAAACATCTATAAATTTCAAATGGTATCATATTTTTTTAATCCGAAACATGCATCACATTATATTCTTCACATATTATAGGATTAAAAACAAAAAAAATGAATTTCATGAATTTTTGACCAAATTAAGGTGGTTAGACAAACAAGCTTTTATATTTTTTAAAATTTGCAATAAAAAAATCATAATTAATTATTTACGTGAAAAAAAACTATAAAAAAATATGCATCACATCGGGACATGAGTCCTCTACTTATATCTAAAATATTATAAAAAGATATTATCATTTTATTGTGGTTAAGGTGGTCTGACATACACCTACTTCTTATTTTTAGCTTGAAATTTAAATACTACTGCATTGAAATTTCAAATTTTCACCAAATAGATTTTTTTATTTTAAAAAAAGGTCTAGTAGTTTAGAAACTACATTTAATTTGCTACAAATTCTATTTTTACATTTTTTTGAAATAATATAGATAACTTATTCAAATTTTTACGTCAAGTTGTCTAACTCTGATTTTTTGTCTTTTTATTGCCACTTAAGGGCCTTTTTTTTCCATGATGATCCTACACATACCCTTAGTTATTTTCAAAATCATCATTTATATCTGCATTTCAAGTTACAAAAGTTAAATTTTCACATTACTCTAATTCACCCCCCTCTCAGAGTAATTCAACTTCCAACAATTCTACCAATCTATAACCACTACAACTTTGCAAATACTAATTTTTGTTCTAGTAGACAAGAACCTTGCATCGTTTTAACTTTTAAGATCCTAGCCTAGATTAGATGTATTACTCTTTTTGTCAAAAATAAGTCAAGGTAGAGTATTTCAAGTGATTTTTAATCTAATATTCATTAATATGTTTGTCTTATTGCAAGATATATAGATACAACCACCTAAATCAATAATGGGGTGAGCCACATGGAAAGAAACACATATGAGCCTCATGAGTGGTAAGAAAACCCTTCATGTTTCCTATCACAATGAATGATCTATAGGACACCTAGTGTCATCATTATTTTTTATTTTAAGAATAAATGGATAAGGATACTCAACCCCCATCTCAAGACAACTACAAATATAGAGGCTATGACACCTACAAACCTTATATCTATGTTTGTTTAATAGATCAGTACACTCAAGGCTAAATATTTCAAAAACCCTCATTAAGAAAAAAAAAACAAAAGGTATGAATTATTAAGTAAGCATTTTACTACTATTTTTAAACAATAATAGGGGGAAACCTCAACTTATATTCCAAATTTCTAACAATGAGAATTTTACACCTCCTTAGCAACAAGTATATGACATGCAACCTAGTGGAGTTCACAAAGCACAAAATCACATGAGTCCTTCACTAGAATACTAATTGATAAATATGCAACATACATATCTAGTCATACTTGGATAACAAAGTAACATTCACATAGAAAATCAACTTAGTTCATAGGTCCCTACTATGGGACTTATGTTCATAGGAGTAGTTACAACATCACATGACCTCTTATTGGGAGCTTACCTAGAATATCTAAATAAACCTCTCAATATTAATTCTCATAATATTTCACTATCATGTATTCTCCAAGTTTTACCAAAATTCAACTTGGGGATGGAGAACCAAACTCACACATTAAAGTGTATATAATAGTTGCAAGGGAGATCCTCCCCTAGGATGGATTTGTGGCCCAAATATTTTTTAACTCTTGAATGGGTTTCTCTTTACTGTTATTATCTCCTCTTTGATGTCTCTATACATTTTTTTGAATAATTTAAGGAAAATTTATCATCAATTTTGACACGAGTTAATTACTAAGGACATGAATCTAGGAATTCCTAAGTATAAAAATATAAAAATATGAAATAACAAAAAAGGAAACATAATAGATCAACAGAAAAACCTATCTACCATCAATAGAAGGAAACTAATTTATGATTTTATGATGTTCTTGTATGTGATAACATTAGAAGTTCTCTATTGACTTATATAGAATATATTTTAATTTATTTGTCTATAAAATGAAAATATATTACCATGGTTAATTGATTAACCTATTAAACACTACAATGATTTCATTATTTTTGGTGCAGTTGCCGGGAAGTGGATGTTAACAGTTTCTAGAATTACTTGAGGGTTGGAATCGCCGTACATAAATTGAAACAAAATATTAATCCATTTAACTTCTCATAGTTTGCATATGTTGATGTGGAACAGTTTCATTCAAAAATAAAAAGAATTTCTATGGCGGCCTATGAAGTTAATTGAGAGTAATCTTCAACAGCCTTTACATGACGAATATATAGTTATTAGTTGCCTACACCAGGACTTGGAGAAGAAGGAAGTTTATTCTTCAATATGGTTTCTGATCTCCAACCAACCTTAACACCACCATCGTTGATATGTGCGTTCCCTGATCCAGGGCTTGGCCCAGCTGGAAGCTTATTCTGCAACGTTGTATTCTTCTTAAGAGGAACTCTGATTTGCTTCGAATCGGATAACCTCTTTGCAGGCTCTGTATTCAGCTCTAAGCCCGAGTGCTTCTCTTTCACAATACTGATTTGAGCTGAAGGTTTATACTGCACGAATTTTCTCTTCAGAATTCTCCTTCCTTCTACATTTCAAGATTAAATGTTATTGTCATAGAAATCAACAGAATCAATGTCATCTTCATCATCCAACAACTTGAACTGCTCCCCATTGTTTGAACTGGGCGATTGTTCAAACATTAGTATTTTTCTCTCAGCAGTATAATGGCTAAATATTTGAGAAAATGAACGCGCAGAAGAGAGAAAGAGATGATAATTGGGACTCTGGCTTAAAGAAGACAATGGGGAGAAATGTATATAAAGGCAAACAACACATTGAGTTGGTATGCGAAGGTTAGATAGTGCAGGAAGCCAAAGAAAAAAGTGAAAGATGAGGACTGTGGTAGCTGCACTTATTTCTTTAAAATAATAAACTAAAAAAGTTTTATAATAGAGTTTGAGATTTATCAAATAAACTATAATCTATTTCAAGTTGTGTATTGGATATTTTTAATATTTTTTTTATTTGTGAAAATGTTCACAAGAGATGAGATAACCATTTTTTAAATGATAAATTTAATAATTTTACGATAAAGTTACAGATTTATTAAATGTTAAATCAAAAGAAATAAAGTATTTTAAATTTGTTTATTAGATTCAGTTTTATTTAGTTTTAAGTTTATTTTTAGAAGAGTGTTTTACTACATTTATTTATGAATAAATATTGTAATTTTATGTAAAGTTAGGTCTTTTATTCTGTCATCTACTTATTAATTTTTATATATTACTATACACTTATTATTTACACAATTTTTATGAGTATTTAATAATGACAAATTAAAGACAATGTCAATGATTGTCATTGCTAATAGTAAAACATGTAAATGATTATCCCACAATTGGATGTTATGCTTTTCATCCCTAGCCTTCATTCTTTAACAATTATCTTGGGTCATCCAATGTCCACAAAGTTTAGAGGGCACAATAGTGATAAAATATTTTTATGGTCACACATGGATAATTTAATGTGTCACAATGTTAAGTATAAGTTAGGAGATAGGTTTTTGTTTCATAAAAAATTTTGAGGTTTGCATCAAAATGAGTTGATCAAGATGATGAACCACTAATCTTTCCCATAAAACATGCAATTATGTGTATAATATGATACAAATAACAATTAAAATTTGACCCTAACTATTATAGCAACTATGAGGGAAGTTTTGAGAGCCTAGAATGATGAGTATCTTGTTGCAAGGAGGTTATTTTTAGTGCACAAAGGACTCATTCGCCTTTAGTAGTGAATGGGTCAAAAAATTGGCATTGTTGAAAAGTGTGGGTATGCAAACGTCCTTGGAAATTGCATGCTTTTAGTTTTTGTCACACAAATAGGTCTTGTTTCCAGCCATCTAATATTTGATTACAAGAAATCCAGTCTTCCTCTTCCTCCTCCTCATGTAATGTTTGACTATGACTATATTTGTACTCTAGTCCAACTCGTCTATTGAATGTTATGGTTCTCTCCATTCATTAAAATGGTCACAAAAGATGAGATAACTTCTTTCTTTAAAATGATAAACTAAATTTTTTATAATAAAGTTTGGAATTTAGCAAATGAAATATAAAAAAATTAAACTAGAATCTAATTCAAGTTGTGTGTTGTATATTTTTAATTATTTTTTTATTTTTTTAAATGTTCACAAGAGATGAGATAATCATGATAAATGTAAAAATTTTACAATAAAGTTGTGTCGTGTAGGAAAATGTATCATTTTACATTTTCACACTTGTTTGGGCCCTTGTGAATTAAGTCGACTTAATTGTGCTTTATTTAGGGTGTTGTAAAGTGTTTTCTTACACTTCCACACTAATTTAGCATTTTATTAATTAATTATAAGTCTTTATGCCTTATTTGACCTAATTTTGCATTCTTAAGCCTTAATTAATGCATCTTTCACGGGATAATCCTAACATATATCAAGTGACCAATCCAAAAATTAATGATTTTGGATTGTATGGACTAGATTTAGTGATCTGTGACTCATACACCACCTTGGGTGTATAGGTCCCACCTAAGTTTTGAGGCCTAGATCTCAATTTCACATTAATCTAAGGATTTCTTGAAAAGTGTGTCCCAAACTTAGCCTAATCAGACTCATATGCTCCAACTGGCATATGAGTCTCACTTACCTTAGGCCTAATTCAAATTAAAATTATTGGCATAATTTTATTCTCGTAGATCTGATGTCAGCTTGTAGTGTTGTAATCTTAGGAAATTTGGCATAAACAAGTATAAATTAAAGGTTATTTAACTCATTTTTCTCCTAACAAGAAATCAAGTGATCTAATAATTTCATGAGAGAATTCGTAATAGAAAATTGTGATTAAAAGAGTTTAGAAGAGCATTCAAGAGCATTCAAGAGTGATTATCAAGCATTTTGGAGCATTATTCAAGTATCATGCATCATGTCAAAATCATCGTGCATCCAATTTGTTTCTGAGCTAACATTTGTGATGTAGGGTTTTTTATGATTCAAGAAAGCATTCAAATCAAGATTCAAGATCTACATCCATTGTAGGCATTTCATACATGTTTTTAACCTTTTGTTCCTAGTGTTTGGTGAGTTGAAACATTGCTTATTTGTTCATTCATCATTCCTCCATTTCATTTTATTTGATTTCAAGGTTTGATTACCAAAATGGGGTTTGACCAAGGAAAAACCCTATCCACTAACAAAACAACATTTCTCTCTCTTTAGTGTGTGATTTTTAGATTTAGGTTGAATATAGATTGAAGAGTAATATTGGAAGAAGTTGTCAAGTTGTCAAAGTTGCCACCTTGTTTAGAAGATCACTAAAAGACACCTATAATGCATAATTTATCATTTCAGATCCATATATCAAGTAAAGGAGGAAGAGTGAAGACAGAAGATGAAATTCACATCTTGACCTTCCAAAAAGGTTGAGCATGACTGATACGCCACTTATGGTGTATGAGTCCTAGTACAGTGATTTTTCCTGATTCCAGGAATTCCAAACTGATCACTGCCAGATTCTTGTTCCTACCCAAAAACCCCAATGTGAGACTAAATTACCCAGCCTAGTGTATGAGTCCCAATGTGCATTAAATTTAGTATTTTAAGCATTTCAGACCTTTTTTTGAGCTTCTACAATTTTCCAGGTGCACCTCTCTGATTTCTCAATTTACTATTTTGACTAGAATTCATTTGTAGGTCATTTTGTTTAAGTTTTGCATATCGTTATGTTTTGTCATTAAATATTGTATGTTACTAGCCTTTCTGAGCCACAGCTTGGTGGTGAGCCCCTTTTTAGTCTCTAAACATACCCTAGGACAACCTTTAATAGATTTCTTTGGTTCATTCCATCATTGAATTGAGATATTTAGGGTTTCCTTGAGTGAAACTAAGTGAAATAGGAGGTCCTAAACCCTAGTTCCATCTCCCAAAAGATAGAACCCCCTATTTCTTTATGTTAATTTAGTGAACCTAGCCTTTAGAACACATCATTTCTGATTTGGAGTGCATCATAGTCTTCGATCTAGCTTGCATTAACTTTGCATTAGGTGTTGTATTAGTTAATTTGCATCTAGGACCTTTCTAAATCTTGCATTAGTGAAAGTGCATATAGGCTACATTTTTGCATCTTGCATCATTGAATTTTATTTCAAATTTGCATTTGCATTTAGCTTAGACATCATCCTAACTAGAAAACATAAAATTCACATAGAATTTTTTGAAATTTTTGCAAAACCCTAATCTAGGACTCATACACCCTTCTAGGTGATTTAGTCCCAATTCAGGTGATTTTGCTTGATTTATAGGTATTCTATGTTGACTATTTATTAGCATTTGAATCCCTAAAAAAACCCTAATTAGGACTCATACATCCCTTTGGGTGATTTAGTCCTATTTCAGATTTTAAACTACATTTTCCAACATTGAATTTTTTGTTTCTATGTTTCCAATTGTTGTTGTTAGATATTTGTTTCAGTTTATAGAACTTTTGTTACATTCATTTCATTTCATCTAGTTTCATTCAGTTCATTGTGTGCATTACATAAATTTCATTTACACCTTTTATCCTAAGTTCTTGCATTGCATTTCATCATGGATATGTGCTTTGGTAAGTTGTGGACGCCCTTGAAATAATTAGTGGATATGTCAACCTATGCTTTTGGAAATGAACCTAATGAAATTGAACTCACTCATGCTCACTCAAATCCTAATGCATGTCCTTCTTGTGATGTTGACATCATTGGAGAAGATAATGGAAGCATGCACAACTTTCTAAATGATTTCCTTAACAACCTTGAGACTAATGCATCCTTTTATCCTGCACTAAAACAACCAAAATCACCCATTATCCTACCATTTGATATGGTTGGTCAATTACATCCTGAAATTGAAAAAAAAAACTAAGCCTAAATTCTCTACAATAGGTGAACCCAGTTCCTCTAGTCAAGAAAATACTCAACCATTCTATGTTAACAAAGTGACAAACAGTCCCATCAACTTAGAAGAGACATATGGAAAAGGATTCACAATTTTAAGAAAACAAGGATGTGATGCAACAAGTGAACATTAAATTCATCACCTCTTAGAGGAAATACCAAGTGAAGATACCAAAGGGTTAGGATATCAAGATCCTCCTCCTGGCATAAGTGTCCTTCCTAAAGAACAACCAATGCCTCATAATGAGGATAGGATCATGTTAGGCTCTCGTCATCAACACATAACACAAAAGTTAGTGAATCTAGAAAATAATGAAGGCCTTGAAAATTAAAGAAACTTAAATTCCCTTGTCTAGCATCTTCCATTAAAAGAGCTTTACAAATACCTCTAAAACAAGGACTTATAACATTACCACCCATGAGAAAAAAACCAAAACTATACCATAAAGATGCAAATGTTCCACATTGTTGATACCATAAAATTATCGAACACATCACTGATTATTTTTGTGATTTAAAACATACTTTCAAAAAATTTAAAATCATGGAAATGAACTGCACATTTTAGGGGAAATATGCTTTCTAACACTTCTAGGGTTTTTCACCTAAAAGGAGAGATATTTTCCACCAAAAATTTGGAGTTCATTCAAGATTAATGCTCATGGGATTGAAATATGTCTAAAGGAAATGAACTAAATGCAATAAGTTGAAAATAGAGATGAATACTAATGCAAAATTAATCAAATGAAAGATGTTTGAAAACACAATCTGAAATGAAAAATGACCTAAGAATGTAAACAAACACTAATAGAAATGAAAGGGAATGGAAAGGTTCACTTGGAAACTAAAATGTGCTAGAGAGGAGTTGTGGAATCCTGCAAAAGTTGTTGTTGAGGCCAATTGGGACACTTACGCCAAGGTGGGCGACTTAGTCCTATTTCAAGGAGGTTTTGTTGAACAAGTTTCGAGAAACATAGAAAATACTTTTCAATCCCAATATTGGAAATAATTTACCAACGATGGTGACTTATTCCACCTTCAAATTGTGGGAATCTCAAAGATGCAATTTGTAGCTTTCGGTCTATACTTTAGCTCCTAATAAGAATCTGGATCCAAATTTACAGACTTTGACTTGTGGGTGATCTCCAACCTTCTTTTAGGATTTTGTTGACTGTGAATGATTTTGACACCTTTTAACACCTTTCTCTTTGACAAATCTACATACAAGACCTAGAAAACACACATGCAAAGAGGGGAAAAGGGTTAAGGATTAGAGAATAGGGGTTTGCCTAAGTCAGACCCCAGTTTGGTAATAAAACCCATAAAATGAAATGAAATAGAAAGAGAATGACGATTGAACAACATGCAATGCTACAAATCAGCCAAAACCTTGAAGTAGAAATCTGAAGATATGCAAGTAGATGCTCTAATGAATGAATGCTTGATAATGCCTAGGATAATTGATAATTTCTTGGATGCTTCAAGAATGAATTGTTGGGGGGTGAAAATGAGAGGAAAACCCTTCTTTATACATGATTGTGTCCTAATTCCCAAAAATACCTCATCACAGGCCGATCTCAAGGTCTAGAGAATAATATCCTGCTAGAATTATAAAATAATTTTTATTTTTGAGCCAGATGGGACTAAGTTGTCCCAGGTGATCTGAGTTGGTTCCACTAGAGAAATTCTACTGGGTTTCAGGAATTAAAGTGTATATAATGATGTTTAACATGATTATTCTTTGAAACACATTTAAGTAAGGCGTGCAAGTGCACAATGGGGCCATTTAAACATAAGAAAGGGTGAAACTATTGATGACAAGTCTAGAAAACTGTGAGTGTTTATTACAACTCCTTATAACACTTTGAAATTAGGATTGGTAAGTGATAAAAAGAGGTTATTTAGGTGAACTATAATATAAAGTTCTTAGAAAAGTGTGAAAGTGTGTTACAACACTTCACAACACTTTTACAAGACATCGTAAAGTTTTTATTGATTTATAAGAGTTCAATACCTAATGTGAATGTGTTGGCCACATTACAACATTAAATCTAGGAAAATAAAGGCCAAAATCCATAAGAAAGGCCCAAATGAGTGTAAAAATGTCCAAGGATACATTTTTTTATGACACAAGAAATAATCCCTTAAAGCATGTCCTTTCACTCCTTGCTATGTAATAATTGTAGTTCATCATCATATTCTCACTATTACATGCTTTACATTCATTGAAAATCATTTCAAAATGCAAGGAGCTCTTTCCCATCACTTACCTCGACTCATTCTTGTCTTACACACAATGGGGGCAAGAATTGGATAGCTTTGTCCTAGTAGTACATTTATTGTTTTCCCTTTGGGTAGTTATTTGCCTTTTATCTACAATGAACACGATTGGGATGCCTAGACAACTTGCTAATACTTGTTGACTCACATGTACCCTACTAGTCATTTAATTTTTCATGTTTTGTGTGTGATTGCATATATGTGATGTGATCCCCTGTGTTGTTTTGTTTGGTGTATCTCTCTCTTTCTGACATTCCTCTATTTTTACCTACATTCTTCTCTATGTCGTAAAGATTTTCCTTTGTTTTTTCTTTGTCTTGTGTTTTCGTTTTGGGGATGAGGTAGCCCACATCGAGACATTTATGTTTCTTCCATGTTGACCCAAAATATTTTCCTTTGTCTTTTCTTTTTCTTGTGTTTTCATTTTAGGGATGACAAAATGCATCAAGACATTTAGGTCTTTTCCATGTTGACTTGAAAGGTGTTTCTATTTTTTCTCTCTTTGTTTCATTCTTCTTGTTCCATGAGTATTTGGGGAATGATGATAGTTTCGAGCTCTCTTAAAAACATTGTAGCACCAACATATTGACCCCAAATCCATGGATCCCTCATGTGTTTTGAGTTTTATTCTAGGGGGCAACCCCTTCCTTTTGCTTGAGGTAGCTTTATTTGGAAACATATGACTTGGTATAGGGCTTTCCAAATAAGCTCTCATGACCTCTTTATTGTTAGCATTTATCGTTTTCTACTTTAAAGTAATTTCACACAACATGGTGTTTAGCAATTTATTTAAAGTGGGGGCATACATTGACATTATTCTTTTAAATTTCATGTTTCATTATGTAGTCTTCTTACTTCATGAAATTTTTCTTTCACTTCGTGGTGACATTGAGTGTGATTTTCTTCAAGAGAATTATCTCTCTTAGCATATTATATTCCTCTTAGTGGTTTGATCCAAAACACTACATCCCCTAAGTTGTGAATATTATATTTTTTGATTGCTCCTGTCTTGGATACATTAGGCATGAAGTTCCATAAGTTAAAGACCTTACATGAACTAAGAAAAAATCGTTTGAACGTACCTTACACTATTTTTCATTTACAATTTCGGTTATATGGCGACCTTGCATAATACACTTTTATTTCCTATGTTGTCATCTTGTTTTTTAGGTCTCAAGCATATGAAGCTTTTCTTGCCTTGTGAAGCACAAAGTTCACTATTGTGTGGAATCTTATCAAAGCTACTAGGAGGTATAGCTTTGGTATGGTTGCACGTATGGGAGTTGAACTTAAGCTTGAATTTCCCATAACCACTTGCATGTCTATCTGAGCACATATTGGTCGTGTGTGTATGTTTCTTACTGGGGGCTTACCTAGTGGATGACTTGAGGTTTCACTAGCCCTTGTGAGTGTGTATTTGGTTTGCATGGTGGAAAACATGTTTTACTTGTAAAATTTCTTGGACAAACAGCCTAGATCTGATCCACAATGTTGGGGACAAATGGTCGAAGCTTGGTTCACCCCTTCTATTTATTTTTTTTGTTTTTCTTTACATCTTTGGTAGTGTATGCTTGTGGCTCGTTATTGGTCGTTATACCATTTTTCATGTGTTTTCTCTTGTGCCTATATTGGTTTTCCATAGGATCTTGATCTTGGGTGCTTGTGCAACCCTCTTGGTTTTTGTCATCCTATCTTACTAGCATTGGCACATTTGGACCCCTCTTAATGTTAGTTTTGTCTACATTAGTGTGATTTTAAATTAAGTTCCTCCTCTCACTAATCTAGGGGATGAATATAGGTAGGAAACTGTATCTCCTTACATTTTCACAGTTGTTTGAGCCCTTATAAAATAAGTGGACTTGAATGTGTCTTATTTACGGTGTTGTAAAGTGTTTCCTTAAGATTTCACACTTATCTAGGGTTTTATTAATTAATTGGGCTTCTTTATGCCTTGTTTGGCATTATTTTGTATCTACAAGCCTTAATTAATGCATCTTTCTAATGATAATCTTTATATATATAGTGACCAATCAAAAATTAATTATTTTTTATTGTATGACTCATATTTAATGATCTTGGACTTATACACCACCTTGCATGTACGGGTCCCACGTATGTTTTGGGGCCTAGATCTGAATTTCACATTAATCTAAGGATTTATTGAAAAATGTGTTCCAAGCTTAGCCTAATGGGACTCATACACTCCAATGGTGTATGAATTCTGCTTAGCTTAGACCTAGCTTAAATTCAAATTCTTGGTAGAATTTAATTCTCCTAGATCTAATGTTGCCTTGTAGTGTTGTAATTTTGGGAAATTTGGCATAAACAAGTATAAATACAAGGTTATCTCACTAATTTTTCTCCTAACAAGCAATCAAGTGACCTAAGACTTTCATGAGATCACCCCTAATAGAAAATTATTATTATGTAAGAGTTTACAAGAGAATTCAAGAGCATTCAAGAGTGATTATCAAGCATTTTGAAGCATTATTCAACTATCAAGCATCATGTCAAAATCATCACGCATCATGTTTATTTTTGAGCTAATATTTGTCATGTAGGGTTTTTATGATTCAAGCAAGCATTAAAATAAATATTCATATCATTCAAGAAAGAGTTAAGATCTAAATCCATTGTAACCATTTCACTCATGTTTGCAAACTTTTTCTCCTAGGGTTTGGTGAGTTGCAATATTGTTTATTTTTTCATTCATCATTCCTCCATTTCATTTGATTTGATTTGGTTTAATTTCAAGGTTTGATTATCAAAACAAGGTTGGACCATGGCAAACCCCTATCCACTAACAAAACAACATTTTCCCTCTTTTTAGTGTGTGATTTGTAGATTTAGGTTGGAGATACATTGAAGAGAAAGATTGGAAGAAGTTATCAAGTTGTCAAAGTTGTCGCCTTGTTTAGAAGATAAGTAAAAGACACCTACATAGCAGAATTTATCATTTCAAATCCAAAAATCAAGTTGAGGAGGAAGTGAAGAGATAGAAGTGAAGATTCATATCTTGACCTTCTAAAAAAGATAAGCATGATTGATATACCACTTCTGGCATATGATTCCTATTACAATGATTTTTCCAAATTCTAGGAGTTCCAAACTAATCACTCGTAGATTATTTTTCTTGCTCGAAAAACCTAATCTGGGAATAAATCACCCATCCTGGTGTATGAGTCTCATTGTGCATTAAATTTAGCATCTGCAATCTTTCAGACCTTGTTCCAAGCTTCTATAGGTTTCCAAGTGCACCTCTCTAATTTCTCAATTTACTGTTTTGATTAGCAATCATTTTTAAGGTCATTTATTTAAGTTTTGCATGTCATTTGTTTAAGTTTTTCATATCATTAGGTTTTTTCATTAAATATTGCATGCTACTAGTCTTTCCAAGATCTAGCTTGGTGGTGAACACCATTTTAGTTTTTAAACATACCCTAGGGCATCCTTTATCAGATCTCTTTCCTCCATTCCATCATTGGATTGAGATCTCTAGGGTTTCCTTGAGTAAAACTAAGTGAAATACGACATCCTAAACCCTAGTTCCATCTCCCAAAAGATAAAGCCTCCTATTTTTATTTTTTCAAGTTGAATTTTATTAAATGATAAATCAAAAGAAATAAACTATTTTAAATTTATTTATTAGTTTCATTTTGATATAGTTTTAAGTTTATTTTTAGTCTAGAGTGTTTTAGTACATTAATATATTGACAAATATCATAATTTTATGTAAAGTTAGGTATTTTTTTCCCTGTCATCTACTTATTGATTTTATATATTATTATACACTTTGTTTTAGTATTTAATAATGACAAATAAAAGACAATGTCAATTGTTTTCATTGGTAATAGTAAAACAAGTAAATGATTATCTCACAATTGCATGCTATTCTTTTCATCCCTAATCTTCTTTCTTGAACAATTATCTTGGCTCATCCTATTTCCACAATGTTTAGAGGTAGTGATCTTAAATATTTTTATGGCCACATGGATAATTTAATGTGTCACAATGTTAAGTATAAATTAGGAGATAGGTTTCTAAGAAAATTGAAATTTCATGGAATAAGTAGTGTGTTATAACAAACCATTCAATATGAAGCCTACATGCATATTATTTTTTCATAATAATATTGATTGTAGGTTACATTTTTGGTTCTCATTGGGAATGATGGAATCACTAAAGCTAAGGGGACGTCATAATTGCTTGATTATCTAGCCTTGGTTTTTTATTAAGATAAGTTGGAATTTTGATAGGCTCACACCTTGTTACAATAGCCACAATAAAAACATAAAACATAGAAAAAAAGCTATCCAAGAAGAAAAAATAAATCAAGCCAAACCATAGCTTGATCCAAAGCTAGGCATATTTGCATCCAAAGGCTTGGAAAGCAATAGAGAGTCCAACTTATAAATAAATTTCTTCCTCCTTTGTATAATTGTTTATCCTTGATTTTTTCTACATTTTGTTGGTGTGAATAAGGTTATTTACCTAACTAGTGTAGGAGTTGAGAAAATACAACTTCACAAACCCCGAAGATCACCTGCATGCAAATAACCTGTCAGAAAAAAAGAGATGGAGACAAACAAGCAAGGGTTCTCTGAAAAATTGAAAATGTATATATCAGAGAGAATGAGAGAATGAATTGATATGAAATACAATGGGATCAATTCTTATAAAAAGGAGATCATGCAAACCCTAATAAAACCCTAATAGGAAAACATTTAATAATTAATATAATGATTAAATGTCACTTTAAGCAAACTAACGTGAAATCTTAAGAAGGGAATAAAGGTAACTTAATCAACATAATTAAGTTAAGACCTTTACTCTAACACCCCCCCTTAAGACGAGCAACAATGTAGCTACAAACAAATGCAAGAAGGCAAACATGGGTCTCGATAACTAGGCCAAATCAGATACCCAAATACAACCAAATCTCTGTAAAATGGAGAAACAAAGAAAACCTCATGGGAAAAAGCTCTACTCCGAGAAGAGATGCAGAAAGCCAAAAAGAACATCACTAAAGCAGAAGAAGCTGCAAATAACTGTCGAAAGATGACTGCTATGGTGCTGAAGAACCTAAGCTAAAGATAAGATGATCAGGAATAAGAAGACAACAATCTGCATAAGTCCCCATATGACACTAATCAAATCAGATGGAAAACAAAGGCAAACACCTGGAATGAAGATACAGATGCCACAAGAACCAATAGTTTGAAACACTGATCAACTGAGAATGGAAGATCCCTTCCAAGGAGAAACCAAGGAAGAATTAGCACGAACAATATAATAACCCCCCCATAATGCTAAATTGGGAGAGCTTGATAGATCCATTGAAATCGTGTGCAACACCCTGTAGTGCATGAGGAAGAAGAAACAACATTTGAAAGTGCACAAGAAAGAACCTGCAACTGAAAAAGTGGTGTGCAAAACAAAGCACGTATGCATGAGGCTAGAATCATATGGATCCATGGTCGTGATGGAGGGACACTCACTGGGCAAAGGTGTGATGGAAAACAAAGACAAACTGCACAACCCCCCATGGTATGGATTCACTGTCGTCGTGGAGGGATACTCACTGGACAAAGATGTGATGGCAAAAAAAAGGTAAACTACACAACCCCTCATGGTACTTTATAATAACAGTGCGAGTACAAAATATAGCACAACCTTATGTGCAAAATCCCCAAAAATGCATGTACAATAGTGTGGCACTTTATCTCAGTGTGTTTACATAAAAGATAGCTTACAAATGATGCTCAAAATGTCCAAAAAGGAAAAAATGCTAGAAATACATGAAGAACAGCCAAAAACAAAGCATTCCATGCAAACAAAAAGTTTCCAAGAGCAAATATGTCCAAGTAATCCACTAGAGTATGAAAACAAAAATAACTGAATAAAATATACTTGGAGTGAAATCTTGGAAAATTTCATAGATGAAATTGAAGAGCTCTGAAATACGGTTCCAACGCCGTTGAGATTGCGAAAAATGGAGAAACTGATCAAAAGTTATGAGCTTGGGACTGAAAATAGCCTCTTTGTCTTCACCTGGCTGTAGAATGCACCAACAAAAAAAAGATGTGATGAGACCCACACCACTGGAAAGATGAGAAAGCCAGATTTCTGACAATATCTCGTTTGCCAAAAAATGATATCGTATGCCCAAGTTACGACCTCTAGAAGAAATCAAGTCCAAAGAGGGAAAAAGCCTGCGTTGGGTTAAATTTGACGGTCATACGGCCGTTGCAGCAAAAAGATTGGCTTAAATTTGATGGCCAAATGGCCGTCACCGTAAATGCATAATTTCGCTTATTTTTAAAAAAAATGTTTTTTATATAAAAAAAACAATAAAAAACATGTTGATTTTTTCTTAAAAAATCATTAAAAAAAAAATAGTGGTGGGGCATGTGGGCCCACCCCCACCGCACCCAATGTGGGCGCGGGCTGCCTGCACAGGCCTACATAGGTATGGACCTATGCAGTACCCTGCATAGGTACGAACCTGCACAGAGCCTACACAGGGAGAGTACCCGCCTGCGCAGGGGCAACAGGCCTAAGCATGCCTTAAAAAGGCTTTTTTAATTGCTTTTTTAAAAAAAAAAAAATCAAAAAACCTTTGACAATAGATATTTTTTTATTTAAAAAAAATCTGATGAAACAAATGCAAAGAAAAAAAATATTTTTTTTTACCAGGGTTTTTTTACAAATCCGCGCGTAGACGATGGTTGTATGGCCGTATCCTAAAAAAAATTTGCCCCAAATTCTGACTTTGTCCAAAATGGATGAATGAACAATCAATTTAGGGGTTTTGGACCATTATGAACGCAATGGCAAGGTCTGTTTGAGCTGAAAATGCTTCAAAATTGCAGGTATGCCCTGGATCAAAAAAACAAACCCCAAACCCTTTAAGCTCCAAAAATCTTCAAAATAAGAATAGGAAGTAGCAGGTGTGGAGCTCTGATAAAATGTAGGAGTTGAGAAAATACAACTTCACAAACCCCGAAGATCACCTGCATGCAAATAACCTATCACAAAAGAAGAGATGGAGAGAAACAAGCAAGGGTTCTCTAAAAACTGAAAATTTATATATCGAAGAGAATGAGAGAATGAATTGATATGAAATACAATGGGATCAATCCTTATAAAAAGGAGATCATGCAAACTCTAATTGGAAAATATTTAATAATTAATATAATTATTAAATGTCACTTTATGCAAACTAACACGAAATCTTAAGAAGGGAATAAAGGTAACTTAATCAACATAATTAAGTTAAGACCTTTACTCTAACAACTAGTTCACTTACAAGGTCCTATTCACATGTTAAGTTTACTTAGGTCCTAAGAATCTTTCTAGAAGTATTAGTTTGTATTACATCCTATCTTATCTTATCTCATTTACTGCTTGTGTTTTAGGCCACTTAATATTAGTTGTCTCATGCCATAGGATTAAGACACTTATCATGATATTTTATAATTCTATGTCTCACCTTGGCTATATAACCATGGGATTCTTGTGTGTAAATAAAAAATCATAATCCATCTTAATCTATCATTTACATCATTGATAAAATACCATTATTATTTCATAGTTGATCTCTCTTGTGCTTTCATTATGTTCCTAGACCTCGGATGGCTATAATCTTTAGCCAAAGCTTGAATTTTGTAGAGTATTTTATACGAGCTCCTACATAGAATCAAAGATTGTGGGATTGCTTCTTATTAGTCTTTATTGAAGGATATAAGTTATATATCTTCAAGGATCTTGAAAAATTGAGTATGCTCTTCTCTTGCATCAAATGATGATTTGGGGAATTAAAAAATATTAAAAAATATATATCATATTTAGGGTTTCCTCTTTGTGGCTTTGTGTTTCAAGAAAAAATGAGATCTTTTTATTGTAGATTCAAGCTCACCATTAAGTTTAGAGGGTTTGAGAAAGTTATTTTTTCTATTTTTATTTATATTAGATATTTGAGGCTAGATCTATGAATATTTGAAGTTAGGAAGGGTTTGTTAGATCTAGGAGGTAGCTACCATTTTGGAGCATTTAGGGTCAAAATAGGCCCTCCTATTGCATGCATGAGTACCAAAAACCCCAAGATCAATTGTCAAATCATCAAAATCACCCCCTTGCATTCCTTGTACAGTTGTACAACCATCATAATTGTACAAATCATATTGGTAGAAAATCACAATTGGTGCATGCTGATTTTTTTTTAAATGCTTTTTATTTTTCATTTTTTTAATACTGTAGGAATCAAGTAGCCCCCTATAAACTATGCTTTTCTTGGTAAACCTTTTTCATGTGACCAGTGATGTTGGAGCAACACACCCTCTTGTACCATAGGGATAGTGGGAGACTAGACCTCATGACCTCTTGTTTGCAACAAGATGCTTTAGCCAATCAAGCCAGGGCCCTTGCAACCTACAACTTACAAAGTCTATAAGTACCACACGTATTGCAATCTATCACCATAGGACAAATAGGTGCTAAGTGACACATCAAATAATTAACATGGAGTCATGCACAACCCAACCATCTTCCATTGACCAACAATAGAAAATAATTATGAAAATATTTCAAAGAATATTCTTTGATTCCAACATTAGCCACAAAACATTTTGTAAACATAAAAAAAAATCATCGTTGGAGGATATTTTGGTGAAAACGGAATATTCCACATGTTAATGTTAACACTACATCAGTACGCACCTTAAAAAAAATCCCCCCTCCCCAATGCACTTTTTGGTTTTGTAGTTTAACTTCAAAGACTCATAACTCAATCATCTAACATCCTTTTTTTAGCAATTTTTTTAATTTGGAGTATAATTATGATCTATTTGTAGTGGTGCAATCAATTTTTTATTCTAGCACCTAGGTTTTTTAGAATTTATAGTCTAGGTATGTGCAGGATCATCATGGAAAAAATAGGCCCTTAAGTGGCGATGAAAATTCAAAAAATTAGAGTTAGGAAACTTGATGTAAAAATTTGAATAAGTTATCTATATTATTTCAAAAATATGTAAGAATAGAATATGTAGAAAATTGAATGTAGTTTCTAGACTATTAGATTTTATTTTTTAATCTATTTGGTGAAAATTTGAAATTTCAATGCAATAGTACTTAAATTTTAGGCAAAAAATAAGAAGTAGGCGTCTGTCTAACCACCCTAACAACAATAAAATGATAGTATTGTTTTATAATATTTTAGATATAAGTAGACGACTCATGTCCTGATATGATGCATACTTTTTTGTATTTTTTTTGTAGTAAATAATTAATTATGAATTTTTTATTACAACTTTTAAAAAATATAAAAACTCCTATGTCTGACCATCATAACTTAGTCACAACTTCATGATTTTTTTATTTATTTTTAATCCTATAGTATGTGAAGCATAGAATGTGATGCATGTTTCAAATTCAAAAAATGTGATACTATTTGAAAGATATAGATGTTTTTCAATCAACCTATCAATCAGGACTTTAGTCATAATTCAAATAGAAAATGAATTATATTACTTATTAAATTGAAAGTAAAGAATAATTTATATTGGTGGAAAGTTGAGAATCTCCTCTAAAAACCCTTTTCATTTCATCAATTTTGGATTAAAAAAAATTTGCTAGCCACATGGGCCATCATATCACTTACATATCGCCACTTTTTGGTCCATCATGATCCTGCACATACCTGTCTCATAGGTGTTGATAAGTAATTATTATTTTGGAAAATTTTGACACTTTGTTCTCAATCATATCATAACATTTTTTAGTGCATTTTTTTAAAGTGCATTTTTTTTTACATTTAGTTTGGAATGGTGTAATCAGATAATTGATCATCTTATGTGTAATAATTGCACTTTGATTTTGTGGAAAAATTTAGCAATTAAGTCCACTTTGTTATTTGGCAAGTGACACCTATAATTGCACTAAGCATAAAGTACCAAATCATATATTTCTAGGGTGGATTCTTTATTGAGTAATTTGGAGGAGGGCTAATCTTGTGTTTGTTTTTTGGTTGTAATCATGTCTCCTAATGCATGGAAAGGAAAATGTTATTACTATGAGAAGAAAAGTAATGCAATAGATGAATGCTTGTTGAAAAACCTTGATGATCTAAACGTTCATTATGAAATTTTTCAATTGCAACAAATTTGCATTTCTATTTGCATTAGTTTTCCTAGTTCTTTTGAGCCAACATCAAAAAATCACTTAGTGTTCTTACTTCATCATATTCTGAGGGAACACTATCGTCTGGGGAGTATAAACATATCCAAATGGCATGCATGCAGATCTTATCTTCTTCATCTAGTGTTGTATATTATAATTTTTATCTTGTCACAATTTATTTTTATCTTGTCACAATTTTAGATTCTTGTGATTCAGTGCAATAGGACATTCAGTGTCTTCTAAATACATCTACTTGGGATGAGTACTTTACAAAAATTCTTCATTTCTTTTGTGAGTCTCACATTTTAGATTTGAAAAACACCATTGATTGCATATGTCTTCTCTTTGATGGAGATGTTCCTTTTCCATTGGTTGTCAAGGAAAATTTTAACCCTCTTGTTCATTCTCTACATTACAATTCCTCACAATTTTACAAGAGTGCATAGATACTTTTGAGAAACATTTCAAGGAGGATTATTTATCTCAAGAGGGGATATATTTTTCTTTGGATTGTGTTCTACAATTTTTTCTAAGATGTTTTGGATTGTCATCTTCTATCTATGTGGCCTAGAACACTTGTTAGAGTGTGACAAATTTTTGCATCAACATGGAGACACTTGAGAATACTTCAAACACATCACTTATCAGTCTTCTTCCCTTATCTTCCTTTTCAGAATGGGAAGACATCTACATAGCCTCTTCATTGTGTTTCATCCTAAGGGGAGGGATGTTGTTCGATGAGATTGGACCATCTTCAATATTAAGTTTTGAGCATCTAACATCATTGTAGGAGACTCTACATCCAGAGGGGTTCCATGGTATCTCTTCTTCTCTCTTAGGGGGGTCTTTTTCCCTACATGGGGTTTTTACTTCTCATTATTCAATGAGAATTTTTTTCATCTCTCTTTTGGGGAGGAGTTTTATCCCATTTGGATAAATTAACCTTTTTTCCATTTGTGAGAGATTACATTTTTACATGGGTACCTAACATGGATTCATATTTGGGACCCATTTTTTCATCATTTACATTGGTTTGTTCCCCTCTAAGTTGCACTTAAGCGGGGTGTTGGTGTGAATAAAATGTTTTACCTAAGTAGTTTTCCTAGTAGGTCCTATTCATATGTTAAGTTTACTTAGGTCCTAGGAATATTTATAGAACTAATAGATGGCATTAGATCTTTTCTTATCTTATTTCATATACTTCTTGTGTCTTAGAGTACATTTAATATTATTTGTCGCATATCATAGGATTAAGACTTTTTCCATGATCTTGTTTAATCCTGTCTCACCTTGGATATATAACTTGTTGGAAAAATGTCTCTCAACCTTGGATATATCTCCTAGTTACACCGGTAGGTGTATACAATGGCATAAGGGGGGGAAGTGGGATGTGTGTAAACATTTTTTTGTTAACTTTTTCATGAAAATACTAAGATGGTCGACATACATTATATAAATGATACATTGTAAATCTAGGTTGTTAATTATTAGGTTTTAGATCTAATGGTGGATATTTTGTTGCCCTGGAATGTAATCTTGTTTTATGAGGGTGTTGCATTACGATTCTGATAGAGAGAGATGGTGATGTATTCTAAGAGTCTGATAGTAGTTGTGTTGTCTCTTGATCTCTAAGTGGTGATACTCCAATGAGAAGCTTTCTCTACAAGTATATTTTAATCTTTGTGATTTACTGAATAATATATTGGGTAGCTTTTGGAGTGTGGGGTTTTCTCCTAAAAGGGTTTTCCTGACATAAATCAGTGTGTCATGGTATGCATGATATTTGTGTTTATTTTTGGTTAAGTTTATGTAACTATTGAAGATTTGTAAAAAAATTTCATTATTATCCTCTCAATATTAGTATAGGAAGTTGTTCTACTACCTTAGCTTCCTTACAAGTGGTATCAGAGCTTGATCACCTTTGGTTTATGTTGTGGCTTGTTGGATTTTTTGAACTAATCCATATTTGAGTGGGAGCTTGTGCGGAAGATACTTTGTGATCTTGTTGCAAGAATTTTCAGATGGAAATTTCATCAAGGAGAATAGAGGTGGATAATATTTTTGGAAATAATTTTAAAATATGGAAGCTAAAGATGGAGAATTCATTGATAGATTGAGATCTCTGAGATGCTATTGATGAGAATTTTTCAAGGCATGTAGATCCTAATCAGGCTACTCAATATGATGTTATGGATCGTAAATCCAAGGGTCTAATCAAATTGCATTTGGAAGAATCTGTTTAAATTAATGCCATGAGGAGACCTCTACATAAAAAATATGGAAGAAGCTTGGTGAGATGTATCAAGCCAAATATTTAGCACGAACAATATTTTCTTGAGGAGAAGTTGTATTCCTTGAGAGTCGAAGAGGGTGGAAAAATCACAAACCACCTGGAAGCATTCAATACGTTGGTGGCTCAATTGGAATTCATTGGTGTCAAAATACATGAGGAGGAGAAATGTTAGATCTTTCTTTGTTCTTTTCCTTATTCATGGGATTTTGTTGTTATGGCTATTGGGATTACATCTATAATTTTGAAGACTAAAGATGTAGTGGGTTATTTTATTTATGAAGAGATGAGGAGGAAGGTATCTTTCACTACCAAGGAGGCCCTAAATGTTCATGGAAGACATAAGAAAAAATGAAAGAAGAATGAGAAGTGTGGAAAATCTAAGTCTAGGGGGAGATCTAAATCTCTTGGAAAGTCCAAAGTTATTTGTTGGAACTGCGGTAAGCCTGGACATGTTCGTAAGGAATGCAAAGAAGAAAAGAAGAAAAAGAAGAAATTTTATTTTGATTCTAAGTCTGTAAAGGAAGATGGTGACACATTCATTGCAGCTTTGGAAACTCATGTGGGTAATGATGCATGGTTAATTGACTCAAGTGCATCTTTCCATATGTCCTTTAATAGAGATTGGTTTTTTGAATATGAAGAATTTGATGGAGGTAAGGTGTACTTGGGTGATGATTCTCATTTAGACATTTTTGTTTGTGGTAAAGTTAAAATAAGATTTAGTGATGGTAGAATAAAAAGGATTAATGGTGTGTTGGATATCCCTAGATTAGCACAAAATTTGTTATTTGTGAGAAAACTAATAGATGCGGGTGTGTAGGTAGTGTTTTCTGGTGCAGGATGCAATATGGTTAGAGGTGTTATGGTGATTTCTAGAGGTGTCAGATATGGAACATTGTATAATCTTGATGCATGCACTATTGAGTGCAATAGTACTTTTGTGAAAATAAAGTATGTGGAAGAAGTGAGGGTTTCACCTTCAACAGATGGTCATGGATTTTAGGTACCCAAGGGTGATCTTTATTTTGAGACAAAGCTACCTGTAGAGAAAACTATGTTATGGAACCAAAGACTTGGCCAAATTGGAGAAAAGAGTCTAGGAACCTTGAAAAATAAAAACCTTGTTGAAGGTCTATATGATTGTAATCTTGAATTTAATTTTTGTGAGAATTACATTTATGGAAAAAAAAACCACTTTCAGTTTTACTTGATTTCTCATAAATCTTGTGGTGTGTTGGATTGTATTCATTCTAAAGTGTTTGGTCTTGTAGATATTCCTTCAATTGGTAAATCCCCATATTATATTTCATTTATTGATGATTATAGTATAACGACATGTGTATATTTCATAAAGAGTAAATCTGAATTTTTTAGTTGATTTAAAGAATTTAAAGCAATGGTTGAGTTGTAGATTGGAAAGAAAATAAAACATTTGAGGACTTCTAATGGTGTTGAATTTTTCTCTAATTATTTTGATAGATTCTATAAATATTGTGGTATTCATGGATATTAGAAAAATTTGTATTAACCATAATAAAATGCAGTTACAGAATGAATGAACAAGACATTGATGGATAAGGCAAGGAGTATGTTGAGTGGTGCTAGCCTAGAACAAAGGTTTTGGGTTGAAGTTGTTGCCACTGCCTGTTACCTGATTAGAAGGTCTCTTACATTAGCTCTCTTTGATAAAACACCTATAGAGGCATGGTCAGGTGGCATGCCTTCATTAATACATCTTAGAAGTTTTGGTTGTGAGGCATATCGACATGTGACAAAGGAGAAGCAAACAAAGTTGGAGAACAAGGCTTTGAAATGTATCATCATCGGATATAGTTATGGTGTGAAAGGATACAATCTTTGGGATCCTGTTGCATAGAAGGTAATACCTAGTAGAAGTGTGGTATTTAGAGAAACTAAGCCTTCTCATATTACATTTCAACTAGAACAAAGTAAATAGGAAGATGCATTCAATTTCCTCCTACACTTGAGAAAGTTGAATCGGGGCCCAAGGATAAATAAGAATTTGAGGAGAGCTCATCTAGCTTTGGATATTCACAAGAGGAGTTAGAACCTCCAATTCAACTTATTTGTAGGTCTACAAGACATATAAAACAACCTGAAAGGTACTCACCTAATGATTGGAAATGTATTTTTGCTTTGAATACTAACATGGATGAACCCAGATCTATACAAGAGGCACTAGGTATGAATGATGTAGAATGATGAAAGATTGCTATGGATGAAGAAATGAAATATTTGAAAAATAATGATACATGGGATCTTGTACCATTTCCTAAAGTACATAAACCTGTTGGTTGCAAATGGGTGTTCAGAAAAAATATTGGTTCAGATGGAGGTGTTGAGAAGTACAAAGCAGGGTTGGTTGTGAAAGGTTACTCTCAAGTTGAGGGTGTTGATTATGCTGGGATATTCCCTCCCATTGTAAAAATAACATCCATTAGATTTTTTATTTCTATTTATATTTCTTATGATTTATAGGTTGACAAAATGGATGTGAAAACTTCTTTCCTTCATGGTTATTTGGAGGAGGATATTTATATGACACAACGAAAGCACTATGTGGTGAAAGGTAAAAATAAATTTGAAATGAAATACCTTGGTGTAGCTAGACACATTCTTGGAATGAAAATTAAAAGAGATAGAGTGAATAAAAATAAATGGCTTGGCCAAAGTAAGTATGCCAATTCAATTTTACAAAGATTTAAAATGCAATATTGTAGACCAACGTGTGTTCCCCTTTTTGTTGGAACACAATTATCTATTTTAGATTGTCCAACATCTCCATCAGAGATGGAAGACATGAGCAGAGTGCCTTACCAGAGTGCGCCTGGAAGTTTGATGTATGCTATGGTTTGTACTATACTAGAGATATTTCCCAAGAAAAAGGATATATTTCTAGATATATGTCTAATCTTGGTAGAGTTCATTGGGATTTAGTTAAAAAGGTCTTTAGATATTTGTGTGGTACCTCATATTATTCCTTATTTTATCATAGTAATGTGACTGAAGATGAGATTTCCCTTGATATTCATGGTTACAATGATTCAAATTGGGCAAGTGATATTGATAGAATATGATCCACTAGTGTTTATGTGTTTACATTATGCGTTGGTGCAATCAGTTGGATGAGTAAGCGACATGTTATGGTTGCTTTGTCCACTATTGAAGAAAAGTATATGACAACTACTCATGCTTGTAAAGAAACCATTTTTATTAAGAGACTGTGTTCAGACATTGGAATACAACAAGGTGTAGTGACAATTTATTGCAATAGTCAAAGTGTGATATGTCTAGCCAAGAACCTAATATTTCATGCCAGGACCAAGCACATTGATGTACATTATCATTTTTCTAGAGATATGGTCAAAGATGGCAAGGTGAAGTTGGTTAAGGTAGATACTTTGATGAATGTTTTTCATTCTCTAACTAAGCCTATGAGCACAAATAAGTTTAGATAGTGTTTCGATTCTATGGGCCTTTTGGCCCCTAGCAATTAAGAGACATTTTTTACTCCCTCCCATTTCTCTTGCAAGGTGTTCGACAAGTGGGAGATTTTTTAGGAAAATGTGTCTAAACCTTGAAATTATATATGATTTATTGTTGATATTATGTATATATATCTATATATATATTTCCTAGTTACACTGATAAGTGTATACAATGGCATAAGGGGGGAAAGAGTTGGATGTGTGTAACCAAAAATTCTTAACCTTTTCAAGAAACTACTAAAATGGTCAGCATACATTAGATAAATGATACACTGTAAATCTAGATTGTTAATTATTAGTTTTTAGATCTAATGGTGGATATTTTGTTGGCTTGTCGTGCCCTAGAATGTAATCCTATTTTATGAGGGTGCTGCATTATGCTTGTGGTAGAGAGAGATGGTGATGTATTATGAGAGTTTGATAGTAGTAGTGTTGTCTCTTGATCTTTGAGTGGTGATACTCCTATGAGAAGCTTTCTCTGCAAGTATATTGTAATCTTTGTGATTTATTGAATAATATATTGGGTGGCTTTTGGAGTGTGGTATTTTTTTCCTGAAATGGTTTTCCCCACATAAATCATTGTGTCATGGTATGCATGATATTTGTGTTTATTTTTTGTTAAGTTTATGTAACTATTAAAGATATGTAAATTTTTTGCATTATTCTCCTCTCAAGATTAGTGTAGGAATTTGTTCCACTACCTTAGCTTCCTTACATAACCAAGGGGTTATCATGTTTAAATCAGCAATCATAAAAATCATAATCCATTACAATCTACCATTGATAGAATATCATTACTATTTCATAGTTGATCTCTTTTGTTTTTCATGAGTTATTAGATCTTAGGTGGCTATAATCTTCAACCAAATATTTCATGGTGTAGGGTATTTTTGATGGTGAAAATGACAAAAAATGTTAAATAGAATATCTCTACTCTATTTCTCTTGAAAAAGAAAGACAACATATAGTAGCCTAACTCCCAAGGTCCTGGTAGTTGGTTCTCAACTATCTCGTGTCACTCAATTGGTCCATGCAACTATAATATTCAAGGGGAATTTTTTGGTAATAAGGAATGCAAGCAATGAATGATTCATCAAACTGTTCTGAATGAAAAGGGGGTTTTAAATAATAGAAAAAGATAGATCAGGGCGTACATCAGTGAATTATGAATACAACTTATCTAATATTCAGACATATTTTCAACAATGAATGTTCTTCTAATAGATCAAGAAAAACATAGCACGATGCAATTTATAGAACAATCCATAGTATTGCATGCATCTAAGGTGCTTAATTTAACCATCACAATCACAAATTATAAATACTTTAAAGATTCTAAAAGAACACACTCTCATTTATTGCTAAAATCATAGATCAACGTACTTTCAATAATTCAATCCACAAATAATCTAATGAAATAATCCTTAAATCTAGTTCCTTCTAATGATTTTCATCACATAAGAAACACTTATGCCTCAGCACAATCACTAGCATACAAATAGACTATAATTCATTAACCTTATCCAGTAAACTCAATTCCAACACCATATTGTGTAAAAGCCTATATTTATATTCAACTATAACTAATAAGAACAAAGTATCTCTATAAAAACTATGAAAAATCTTATTTGCTAATATTAGGTGGCTAATCTTATTCTCATCAGCGGAACCTTACAATATGGTACCTTAGGAGTATATATAGATGTATAAAATATGAAGTCCTCCCTATCTAAAGTCGAGATCCACCTTTTTAGGAACTTCAATTTTCTTGTAAACTCAGATCAATTTGATCTCTAGTTCCCACATTGATCATCTAGTAAACTAGAGAGAAGAAAGGAGAAGAGAAAATATATCCATGTGCCCATAGGACTGGCAATCATGCATGCAGATTTTTCTCTGAAGTGTACTCATCATAACTAGAGAAGAGTTGTTGAAGCATATCCAAATCTGGTCCATCAATCCAACTGTCTTCGAACTTGATCCTCTTCAATTCCACAGCAGAAAATTCTCTCATGCCTTTTAAATTTTTCAACTCCCTTCTAGCAGCCCTTACCTCTTCTCTAACATCCATCAATCGATCCAACAATAGATCTTCTCCATCATCTCCCTTTTGTACAACCTCTTTAAGTCTATCACCCCATTTCTCTTTTAACTGACATAAAGGTAGCCTTCCTTCACCTGTATATCAACATTCACTATAATAACAATAATAACTTCTATCTCATCAATCTATTCATTTAGATCCTTGCTAGAATCTTGAACTTCCTTATTATGTTTGTACATAAAGTCAGATCTAAACTGGATTATGCTGGAAGTCTTTTCCAAGAAACCTATGTTGTCCTCTTCAAGGATTGACTACTCTAGAAGAGTGGATTTCAACAATTTATTAATCTCTTTTAGCTTCTAGATATACCCTCTATATACCCTCTATACTCCTCTATAAAAAATCATCCACCTCTCTCTTGTTAAGAAAAATTGGTGTCTTAATGGTGGTAATTTGGTGTGACCTTGGAGCATAAACATTCTTCAGGAAGGTGTGTAATTGATCTAATTGAGCCTTAATTTCATCCTTTTTTTGTTTATCCTTTATGATCCTTGATTTAGTATATGATGCTACCAAATCAATCAAGTTCATTTTTTGATTTCTTGTGGGTCTTCCCAAATTAACCATGCCCAACTAGTAATCAGTTAGCTACATATCTCCCACATCCTTTTCCACCACTAGTATTGCACATTCAGCAATAGTAGTAGAGGGTTGTAGCACATTTTGTTGTTCTTGATCTATATTTTCTCGTGCAATCTTTTTAGCTTCTTCTTTATCATTCTTCTCTTGCACCCTCTTGTCTTCTTGTTCCTTATTCAGTTTTTCCTCTTCTAATCTTTTATCCTCAAGTAACTTGTTCCTCTCTTCTTCCAACAGCTTAAGTTTGTCTGAGGCTTCCTCTTCCTTTAGTAGCTTCTTAGCCAGCTCCTCAGCGTCTTTCTCTTATTTTATATTTTTTGCTTCCTCCCTTTTCTTGTAGGCTTCTTCAACTAGTTTCAACTTAGCCTCAAGGGCTTCTCTTTCTCTCCTCTATTTAGCCTTTTCCTCTTCAATCTCATGGATTTTCTGCACCATTTCAAGCTTGTTATTTTCTTCTTTAGTTTTGAGCTCCTGCTCCTTTTTCCTTTGTTGTTTCTACACTTCATCAGCTCTTCGCTTGGCATCCATTTTTTGTTGTTGAAGTAAGGCATCTTCTTGTGCCTTAGCATATATAGTCTTTTTATTCTCCATTGCTTATGCATGTTCTTGAGCATCTAAAGCTTTCTTTTCTTCCTCAAACAATGCCCATTGATCTTCCTATGTTAGCCCATTCTAAGTTTCCTCCTCTATAGGCATCTTTTCTTGTGCATCCTTCTCTTATAAGGTCTCATCAAAGTCTGTTTCAACATCATGGATCTCCAGTTCTTCTCCTTTTCCCTTCAATGTTTTAGCTATACCATGAAGAGTCCCCTTAGGCATATCTCCTCCTTGTTGTTGTGTAACAGGGACTTGAACAACTAACTCACCTAGTTCTAGTGTAGAAACCACGGGTCCTATTGAGGCATCCTCCTTTTGTACTCCAGGTAAATCTTGCGTCAAGGCTTCAAGCTTGATTTATTCAATATCAGGAGGGAAGAATTCCAAAGGCTCCTTGGGAGGAAATTTCTTCTTGATTCTCTTATATCCTTTCCCTTTTTTAGGAGCCGGACCCCCATGAGTTTTTTCTCTTAGAAGAATCCAATGGATACTCCTATCCAATATTGGTGTCCCTATTTGTTTGATGTCGATGGTCTCCTCACCATCCCAATCTACCAGATCCAAACTCTTGGAACCTATGTTCAATATTTCATACGATAGATCCAAGACTACTCCATCATATACTAATGTATCAGGAATGTCAACTTTGACCCCAAACTCAACCATGAGTGAAACATGTAACCTCTCATAATTCCTCCTCCTAAGGTCATATTCATCCTAAAGATCACTCCAGAAGTCCTCTAGTAGGTTGAAATGTTTGTCAAAGACCGAAGCCAAAAAAGAATTCATCTTCTTCTTTGGATCAAAGTGCTTTCAGGAAGTATACAAACCAAAATTTAAGTGTATCAATTCACTGCAAACCACCTTAGCTCCCATAAGGTGTGGGTAGTTGTATTCACCCAATTGTATAGGAAAATTGTGACAACTTGGTTTGTGTTTTATTCCAAATCGGGTACTGCCCCTAGAGCTTGGTAGACAAACTCAATCAAGATCATCCTATTTCTACAATATCTTGAAAGTAAGTGGGGATGACCCTCAAATCCTGCCAACCTGAAATAAGTAAACTTGGGGTATTGGATATACCAACATCCCCATTCTGTGACAAAGGCCATGGCCTCTTGGCTCAATTTGTACCCTTCATCTCCATTAAGTTGGTTAATGACTATATATAATAATGCATCATTAACTCTTCTAAATTGTTTTTCAAAAACCTCTAGGGATATCTAGTCATAATGATCCCAGACTCTCTTTTTTCCATCAGCCTCTCCCAATATTCCCACTCTGTTCAACCCTGGAAAGATGCATCCTCTTGCTGCTGCATAAACAACATAAGAGGTCATGAAAAATATCTTAGTTTCCCTTATTCTAGCTAACTAATCATGTATAGTATCTGAGACAATCATAGGCCAATCAAACTATTGCTTTCCATTAAATATTTTTTGAATGAAAGGAAACATCCATTCCTTCAAATGAAATGCATCCCTCTTCCCAAAGACTTTAGACGAGATCATTATCAGGTCCGATACCTCCTTGTAAATTTTGTCCCTCTTTAGGTGATAATGGAGCTTTGTCAGAGACTTCTTCTTTGTTCTCAACCACTTCTTATTCAAGTGATCCTTATTAGCCTCCTTGTGCTTGCTATATATCTACAAATAATTTGCCTCATTCAACAGTACTAGGTTCTTTGGATCAAGAACCCTAAATATTAATTGAAACATTTGAGGAGTTAAGTCTATGATCACATTGTCTTGTGAATCCATACATTGTCTGGTGGCCAGATTGTAAGTTCCAGTTGTTGTCATGATTAGTTTCGAGCATTGGATGGATAGAGGAAACACAGTGATGTGAGCCAAGCCAGACTAAACTATTCTTCCATTTCTTCTCATTACATCCTTAGTAAATGTTTATGAGTACAACTCCTCATAACTAAATGGGCCCAAATTGGTATTAGTTATATCAGCCCAATCAGAATCCACCTTGCTGATAGTGATGACAAGATCCCTATGGTTATACCTCAAGGTATAAGGCAACTGCTCCAGTTTGACCTTCTTTGTCTTAGTTGATGCCCTTGAAGTTTTTGCAGGCTCACTCCTCTGAGAAGCTTCTCCTGATATTCCTGATATTCTTTAACTTCCTGCAACAAAACCTTAAATTAGATCTTTGAACAAATATAACAAAATATTGTTTAATGTCTTACCCTTCATATATATACCGGAGGCAAAACCAGGTAGAAACACATTCTAAATAGTCTGTTTTAAAACACTGTTGGGATCAAAGTCAAAACATTTATTGATATTATAGTAATAACAAGGTGGGACTAGAGTTAGAGTTGGAATAGTAATCGAAATCAGAATCAGAATGAAAAATGATTCGGTTCCATGAAGATTTTGTAAATTTATATGGAGTTCTTGTTCTCGTTTTGCTTTTGCCTATGTTACCAGTACTTTGAAAGCCTTCTTCTTATTGTAAAGTGGAGTCAGAGACTAGATGGAAATGGAATCTATACTTTCTACAAATCATGGTTCAAAGTCTAAATCAATTTCAATCCTGCTTTCGCCTAAAATAACATTGACGTCAGAAGAGATTTTAACAAGCTGATAAATAACATCATGATTTTAAGGACTAGTTCATATCAAAATGAAAGGGGATATAAAATAACCTATACAAGACCATCCCCATATGACTGAGAGGAAAAAAAAATAATTAGGGAATCATATTTAAAATAAGAACGCATCAAAACCCTAAATCACAAACCCTCGATTTCAAATAATTAGGGCAGGAATTTAACCCCATTCAAACTAAATAGATTCAAACACAACAATATTCCTAAGTAAAACCATAATTTACCAAACCCTACCAATGTAAACCAGTAACTAATCTATGCATTTAAAAACTAGGGCACCATGATGCGGTCATGATTAAAACATGAAAACGACCGTGTCAAAAACAAACAAACAAACAAGAAACAAAATACCAGAAAATCAAAAACAAAAACAAGAAAACCAAACAAAGGAGAATAAAAATGAATCACACGAACTCACACAAAACCAATGTCCAAACAAAATGCAAAGCACAAAACAAATGAAAGAGAAGAACAAAAACCCTAACTCAAGTGCCAAATAAACAAGTTAGCCCTCTGAAGCAATCCATGCATAATTGTCTCCCTTTCGATCGATTCATGCACATAAATGCTCCATTGCAACTTTGTTTAAATAATGATGATAACTAACCGCTAATCCCTAATTAAGGTAAAAACTCACTATTTCATACGTGCAGAGCTCGTATAATTAATGTCATAAATGTGGCAGAGCAGAGTCAGAACTACAGAGGGAGCTGGCACATTACTGTTGTGTGACTTCAGTAAACTCAACGACAAAAAAAATGGCGGAAGTGTTGGAGTGAAAAATGATTTAGAAACTTGTCCAATTTTCCAACTCATTTACCATTCCGGGTCCGGTTCCGCCAACAAAGAAGAAAGTGAAACAAACAAAAAAACAAAAACACAAAGATTGAAATGAGAAAACTTAATACAAAACCTAAGTCTAAAAAAAATTTCAAAAAGCGGAGGCAGAGGTGGAATGAGAATCGAATTTGAAATTTCAACTAAGTTCAGGCCTAACATCTACTCTAGCTTTGACTCCGAGAAAGACAAAACAAAAAAGGAAATAAGAAAATACCATTGGGATGAGGATCGAAATCAATTTTTGAAACAAGTTTCAAAACCCGATTCGGTTCCGGCTTCGGTTCCAACAGAATAAACCAACGAAAAACAAAGTGTTGGAAAAGAAAGACTCCAAAATTTGTTTGAAAAATAACCAAGGACAAAAACATAAAGGGGGACCCATTTTGACAAAGGGAAAAGATGGGGTGGTTATGCAAGGCATAACAAATCACAACTTTGTTGGGAAAATGGTTTACCCATTCTCAAGACACCCAAGAAAAATTTAGTCACCCTAAAACTACTTGGCTTATGAAGCATGTTAACTTGAATAAGATCATATATATATAGAATAAGGTTGAGCTAGAATCTCATATGTATGTGCTAATAAGTTATTTCTAAATCTGAGTGTGTGCATATATTGTGCATCATTCTTTTATAGATATTTTCTCTACTTCTGAAAAACTATACCTAAGATTCAAGCTACATAGGTTGAGTCTTTAACTATTGTGCAATAAAATCCTAGGTATTGCTTCGCTGCCAGACAAGCATCCATAGCCCCAATGGAGATACCTCTAGTTCTCTCAAAGAATTTCTCTACTACTAGCTAGACGTCCATAGCCTCGATAGAGATACTTGATTACCCATTTGATATTGAGCTTGCCTTTTCTTTCTTTCTTTTCATTTTTTTTTACTTAAGCTTCACTTGTGGAAATATTTTATGAACTCTCCTCAATACTCAGATACAATTGATTTGAAATGTGGGTTGAGAACTACAATGGATTTCATGATAGTTTTGGAATCCTATTTTTCACTTGAATCAAAGGTAGAGCCATTCTAAAACAGATAGGAATTTACTTAGGAAAATGTTTTATCTAATTTGGTGACAGATTTTTATTTTAATTTTATCATAATTCATGAGATATTCATAATGTATCTTCTATCCTTAATAAATTTTCAAACCCAGATTAGAATGGTCATAAAAACATGATTTTCAAAACAAAATCCTTTTCAAATGATGATGATGAGAATACCTAAACCAATTTCTCTCCTAGTACTAGTAGCATAATTTGAATAACAACCCCTTGTCTTGAGATGGACAAAAATGAAGATCCCCGATGAAACAAGACAAAACAAAACAAACTAAACAAAGCAAAGAACAAACAAAACACAGAATAAAAACAAAAAAAAAAACTTGATTACATATAATACAGTATAATACATTCTCTTTAAAACATCATACCTTTCATGAACCAAAATAGTGCTTGAGAAACTGACCATTAACTAGTAATGGAACATGCTCTCCTGTTAAGGTACTTAAACAAAAATCATTCTTGCCTAGTATCTCAGCCACTTGATACAGACCTAACCAGAGTCTATCAAACTTTTGGCGATTTCCTTTCTTTTCTCTGGCTTTATCCCATAGTAATATAAGATCTGATATCCTAAAGGATTTTATCTTGGCTATTTTGTCAAACAAGCGCTTGAAAATAGTTTGATGTTTAGAGAATTGTTGCAAAGCAACATCTCTTTGCTCTTTCATGTTAAGCAAATTAAGTAACCTGACCTGAATCCTATCATCATTGGTATAAAACTCTTGCATAAAATTAAGAACAGGTATTTGAAAATGGATCGGGAAGAGGAGTTCTTGGCCATAGACTTACTTAAAAGGAAAATTTCCTAGAGCTACTTTGATTCAGGTTCGATCTACCCATAAGGAAAATCTCAATTGGTGTGCCAGTCCCTAGGATTTTTTTCTAGTAATTTTCTTATTACTTCCAATAGATTTTTATTAGTGGACTCAACCACTCCATTTCCTTGAGGGTAGTAATTGGACAAATACTTCAAAATAATTTTATGTTCATATGCCCATTGAATGAATTCAGTAGAATAAAAAGTAGGGCTATTATCACATACCAGAGCAAATGGAATTCCAAACTTGGTTGTGATGTTCTTAGTCAAAAATTTGATGACCACCTCTATGGTTTCGTTTTTGTAGGGCTGGTCCTCAATCTAGCATGTATAGTAGTTAGTTGTAGTCAAGATGAATTTATGCTTTGCAGAAGAATTGGGATTAATAACACCTACAAAATACAGGGCCCATTGAGCAAAGGACCTTACCTCATACATTTGTTGCAAAGGAATTTATGGATTTCTTTCCCTGGGTACAAAATTTTGGCATACATGAGATGTTCTGACATGTTGGTCTTCATCCCAAAATACATAAGGCCAATAATAGCTTGATCTAATAATCTGATGAGCCAAAGCATCTGCACATCCATGTATTGTTCCATGCCTTCTATGGAACTCATAAATAGCATGCTTGGCCTCTTGCTGATCTAAACAGCCCAAGTAAATCCCTTGAAAATTATTTTTATAGATGGATCCCCCTTTAAGCATGTAGTGAGCACTCTTCATCCTCAATGCTCTCCTCTAAGTAGCATTCATTCCTTCTAGACATCTCTTATTGATGAGGAAGAAAATCAAGTTTGTGTACCAAGGATCCTTAGTAAATGACTCGACAGTATACTATTGACAAGTGATTTTTTTTCCACATCTACCATTGCTTTTGATAAACTCTGCCCTCAGAAAAGTTTCATCAGATGAATCTCTAAGTCAAATTCTTGTATAATTTCCATCCACTTTCCTCTTCGCTCTCCTAATTCACTTTGCATCAGAAGATACTTCACAACTAGATCTAGAACTATGGCCATTACTTGACTTCAAAGAATGTAATGCCTGAACTTCTTTACCACTCATACTAATGGAAAGGCTTATTTCTCCAGTGGTGGGTATCTCACTTTTTTATTCTTAAATGGAGAGCTCATGAAGGAAATAGGTCTTTCTTCTCTGTCTCCTCTTCTTTGTGTTAACATAGTTGCACATGAATGGTCAGATGTGAAAGAATAGATATAAAAAGGTTTTAAATAACTAGGGCTTGTCAAAACAGACACCTCAGATATTGATTGTTTGGTTTGCGAGAAAGAAAATTTAGCCTCATTACTCCACTCAATCTTTTCATCTTTCTTCATTATCTCATTTAGAAGTTTGATGATCTCTGCAAACCCTGTTATAAATTTTCTAAAAAAATTGATCCTCCCGAAGAAGGATCTCATTTCTTTCTTGTTGCCTCGCCTTGTTAATTTCAAGATAGCCTTGACTCAATTAGGGTCTATGGATATCCCTTCTCCTAATATGATGTGTCCTAGGAGTTTCCCTTCAGATACTACAAACACACACTTCTTTGGATTAAGGGAGACACCATAACTTATACATTTCTTGAGAATTTTTTCCAGATCGGCAACATGGTCTTCTCTATTCTTAGAGAAGATGGTTAAATCACCCATATAAATAATAATACACTTCCCTATTAAATCTTTGAAGGCTACATCCATTTCCTTTAAAAAAGGTTGCTCTAGCAATGATAAGACCGAACGACATCCTCCGAAGGGCAAATGTGCCCCATTTGGTGGTGAAAGCGGTATTCATTGTATCCTCATAACTGACGAGCACCTAATTGTACCTAGAATAACCATCTAAAAATGACATCATGAGCCCCTAATTAACTTTGCATCAGAAGAGACTTCGTAGTGGGATCTGGAACTATGCCTATTACTTGACTTCAAAGAATGTAATGCCTGAACATCTTTACCGCTCGTACCAATGCAAAGGATTTTTTCTCCAGTGGTGGGTATCTCACTTCTACATTCTTAAATGGAGAGCTCATGAAGGAAATAGGTCTTTCTTCTCCCTATCCTCTTCATTGTGTTAACACAACTACACATGAATGGTCAAATGCGAAATAATAGATATAAAAGGTTTTAAATAATTTGGGCTTGTCAAAATAGGTGCCTTAGATATTGACTGTTTGATCTACGAGAAATGATATTTAGCCTCATTACTCCACTCGATCTTTGCATCTTTCTTCATCATCTCATTTAGAGGTTTGATGATCTCCACAAACCTTGATATAAATTTTCTAACAAAATTGATCCTCCTGAAGAAGGATCTCATTTCTTTCTTGTTGCTTGGCCTTGTCAATTTCAATATAGCCTAGACTTGATCAAGGTCTATGGATATCCCTTCTTCTGATATGATGTGACCTAGGAGTTTCCCTTCAAATACTCCAAACACACACTTATTTGGATCAAGGGAGACACCATAGCTTATACATTTCTTTAGAAATTTTTCCAGATCAACATCATGGTCTTCTCTATTCTTAGAGAAGATGGTTAAATCATCCACATAAATAATTATACACTTCCCTACCAAATATTTTAAGGCTATGTCCTTTTCCCTTTGAAAGGTTGCTCCAACATTGATAAGACCAAACGACATCCTCCGATAGGAAAATGTGCCTCATTTGGTGGTGAAAGTGGTCTTCATTCTATCCTCATGACTAACAAGGACTTGATTGTAGCTAGAATAACCATCTAAAAATGACATCATCTGAGACCCATTAACCTTTTGTAGCACTTCATCAAGAGAAGTTAGTCGATAATTATCCTTCTCATAGGCTTTATTTAGATTCCTGAAATCAACACATAATCTGATTTCACCAATTTTTTTGTGTACAAGAACTAAATTTTCCACCCAGGTAGAATGTCTAACAAGAAATATTATTCTTGCATATTGGAGCTTTTGCACCTCTTTCTAGATCAGGGTCTCAATTAAAGTATTGATTGGGCACTATTTCTGATGGAAGGGCTAGGCTTTTGGCTTGAGAGGTATGATATGTGTGATCACCGAAGTGTCATAGGTTTTGAGGTCACCATAACTCCAAGAAATGGCTGCAATGTTCTCCCCCAAAACTTTGACTAGATCTTGTCCTTAATTTCTTGAGGACAAGTCTTTCCTATGAGGAGATTCCTTTAAAGGCCTGAGTTAGTCAGATTGACAGATTCATATTTTCCTCCATCATTCTCTGTAGGCACCCTTTGACGAGCCTATGGTCCAGAATCAAATATTCTCTCCAAAGCTACAATCCCTTTTGGAATGCTATTACTTTTGAAATCCAATATCCCTTTTTGCACTACAACTCTTTGGATCCCAATCCCCCTGATCTCTTTCAGATTCATCTATTATCTGCCCTTCAAAAACATCAGAACTTTCCAAAAAGGCCAATATATGTTGATCATCTTCGAATACTTGAAAATTTTGGACGTTATCAGGGACAGCTAGGACTAAAATCAAATCAACTAAAAATATCTTTAGATTATAATCTTGCATGGGTTCCAATGTGTTAGCAGAAATGACTAGTGCATCTGCAATTTGATTAGCTTCTCTAGAGATTAGAGTAATCCCAAAAGCATCAAAGTATTCAATTAAGTTCCCTTTTTGGCCTTTTGGGTTGGTTAGCTCAATTCCTGGTCCACTTCCTGCTTTGGATTTGCAACCATCAAATTTAATACTCCACCATTGGTCTTTCGTTGGGAGTTCCTTATTTTTAGGGATAACAAGGGATGACTTACTTGGGATGTGTGGCAGCTCAAAATTTTGCTAGTCATCATAAATTGACTCAGGCCAAGGCTAACTTGAATATTTTTCTATGTTTTCAGCTTCCTCAACAACTTCTTGGGTTAAATTGCAATCCAATTCATCTTTTATCAATACCTTGGGCATTGGCAAAGTATATGGGGTAGGTGTATTGAATAGGAACTAAGACACCTCAATCTCTTCTTGAATTTTGGAGCCTAGAACCTTAGTCTACTCTATTGGTGAAGAATCCTCGTTTTGAGAAAAGCTATTCCTAGTGAGAATGGTAGCATCCTTAACTTGAAAAGAAAAATCATTGATAGGGGTTTGGGTTTCTCTTGACATATTTTTTGAGGCTGATCTACATGACCTAAGATATCTAGGCATGATTGGCATGTTAACTTTGAATGATTGTGATAATGAATCCTACACCAATTAGGAAGTAACAAACTACTCAAGTCAGTTTCTCCTCCCAATTCTAACCTATCTTGTTGCAATTTCCTTATTAGAAATTGCTAGTTGATGCAGATCATTAGGTTACTATGTTTTAGGGGAAATATATCCTCAAGATTGAGTACATCGAAAGTAAGAACCTCCTCTTGTTTGTAAAATCCTATCTCAATCTCAAAATATGCTACTTCATCTGAAGCATCATATTTTGTAATCATATGCTTGATCCTTGGTTCACTCTTAATCCTTATTTGCATTGCTATCCCCTTCTAGGGTAGCCACATGTGAGAGAAATCCAAGGAAAAATATCTCCCAATAATTTTCATTAACTTCTGACTTAGGAGCATACCATATCTCTCTGGGATGTTAGGCACTTGGATATCTATGTAGGTTTGGATCCTTGGATCTGATCTAACCTATACATGCATGTTCTTTAGTTCTCCTACAACATTGACCTTAGTTTTGTCCAACTGGATCACTTTCTTATTGGTAGGGATAGGATTTAATTCTAACTTCTTACATATTGAAAAGGGCATAACATTACCCGATGCTCTAAAGTCCAACAAATAGTTATGCAAATTCTTTCCAAAAATCCTTAAACTTAAAAGAAAAGGTGGTGTATTAGTCTTACCTTTATAGATGGTTGCATTTGTCTCCTTCATTGGAGTGACTTTACCCTTTCATTTTAAGCAGTTTTCCTCCTCCGGGGCCTTCAATACAACTTCACGTTGAGTCGGGCACCACTTCATGATGTCAAATAATGATAATGACATCTTTTGTCTCTGTAGTTCTACAATAAAATCAAATTTTGAATCATTCCTTACTTGATATTTAGGAAAAGGAGGCGGATTACCTCTATTTGAGGGTCAGAAGGTCCCTTTGGTGGTGGTGGGTTATTACCTCAATTTTGGTTAGGTGGGACCATGTTGTTTGGGGGTACAGATGTAGTAAATGGGCTCTTATTCTAATTTCTCAGAATGTGACCACCTTTGGACTGGAAGGATTGGACATCATACACATCCTCCTCTAGTTCATTATCTCCCTGCATGGGAAATTTGTATTTCTCTTCAATAGTCTCATAAGTCATAGCAGTACTTACTGGCCCATTATCCTGATTGGAATTACCTGCTGGAGGATTGGAATCAGCTTGTGCAATTTTTACCATTTTCTCCATTTCTGGGCAATTAACCTTAGAATGTGTTGCAGTATCATGTAGCCTACACCAATTATTCATGAAATTAAGGTCAACCACATTAGAAGTATGTGATATCTCCTCACCTGATTGATACTTATGGGGAACTCCCCCATTGTTAGGTCTAGTATTCCACTTCCTATTGTTGTTGTTGGACCTTTGGTTATATCCCCTATTATGATTTTGTTAATTTTAATTAGAGGAGTTATGATTCTGGAAGTTCCAGTTGGTGTTCTGATTCACATTCTAATTGGAGTTATTCCCTCGGTTGTTGTAACCTCCCTGGTTCTCATAATTCTTGTTTTGGTTGTGGGGAGGGTTTTGCGTAAGCTATTTCATCTCAATAGACATTTGAGATAGACTCTTCTTGAGAGTTTCTAGCTCACTAGAATAGTTTTTTCATTTTGCACATTCTACACTATGGATGGGGAATGAACATGCGTTGATCCTCCCACTTGTTGTTGTTGATTTTGAGGTTTTTGGGAAGAATCTTGCATTCCATTTCCAAAAAAAGGCATGGTAGGTGGGGCTTGTAACTTAGACACAGGTCCATATTGGGAGTAAGACATCCCTGTGACAGTGTTGTACAATGGTGGGTTAGGTATCTGATAACTCATGGGAGGAAGAGTTTCTCCTAAACATCCTGACTGCAGAATTATTTGTTATTGCAATTTGATGGAAAAATGATACACTTTAGAGAGAGAGTCAATTTCATTAGGCAGATAAGTCCTCTGCAAGAATAGACCAATCAAAGGATCAACAACTCTTAAATATTCCTGAATGGCAATATTCTCAGCCACTAAGTAAGGATCTTTCAGCCTATGAAACATCCTTTGGAATCTAGTGTTGAATAGAGGTAATGGCTCATGATGTTCATTTCTTATGGTGGAAAACTAGTGATACAAGATGGCAGGGTCTATGTAGACCTGAAATTGATTAATGAATGCATTTTCTAAATCTGTCTAGCTCAGAATAGACCCCCAAGGCATATTTAAGTACCAATTATATGCCATGTCCCCTAAACAATAAGGACACAATCTACATATCACGTCTTGATGAGAAAATTGAGCATGGGTACAAGCATCCTTGAATGCTTGTATATGCTCCTCAACACTTCTTCATTCACCATGCATGTACTTGGAACAATTTTTTTTTGGATTCTTCGATAGATCATGGATTCCCCCTAGAATAGTCCCTAGCGGAGAGGAATTATCCACAAAGTAAGCCATGGGTAGGATTGGTTGAGTAGGTGGTGGTGATATAGGCCAAATCTGTGGCGACATAGGCTGAACCGGTGATGGCGATACTGGTCAAGCCAGTGGTGATGATTTAGGTTGAACTAGTGGTGGTGTAGGTGGATTTGGTTGAAATCCAGGTGGAGTAAGTGGTGGTGGCAATGTAGGTTTCATAATTCTACAAGCATGGGGTCTAGGTCTAATTGGAGTTTGGAGTTATTCTAATGGTTCAGGATTAGTAGAGGATTTAAGAATCCTCCCATATTTCTCTAGTGAGAATGACACAATGCGAGCCAGCTTGTTCCTTCAGGCCATCCTTCTAGCACTAGATCTGTTGATGGTGAAAATGACACAAATAATGTTTAACAAAATATCTCTACTCTATTTCTTCTGAAAAAGAAAGACAACATATAGTAGCCTAACTCCCAAGGTCATGGTAGTTGGTTCTCAACTATCTAGTGTCACTCAATTGGTCCATAAAACTATAATATTCAAGGGACATTTGCTAGTAATAAGGAATGCAAGTAATGACTGATTCATCGAACCGTTTTAATGAAAAAGGGGGTTTTAAATTAAAAAAAAAAGATAGATTAGGGCGTACATAAGTGAAACATGAATAAAACTTATCTAATATCCGAACATATATTTTCAACAATGAATGTTCTTCCAATAGATCAAGAAAACCATAGCATGATGTAATTTAAAGAACGATGCATACTATTGCATGCATCTAAGGTTATTAGTTTAACCATCACAATCAAACATCATAAATATTTATTAGATTCCAAAAGAACACACTCTCATTCATTGCTAAAATTATAGACCAATAGACTTTCAATAATTCAATCCACATATAATCTAGTGAAATAATCCTTAAATTTGGTTCCTTCTAATTATTTTCATCACATAAGAAACACTTATTCTTCAGGACAATCACTGGCATAGAAATAGACTATAATTCATTAACCTTATCCACTAAAATCAATTCCAACACCATATTGTGTAAAAACCTATATTTATATTCAACTATAACTAATAAGAATAAAGTATCTATATAAAAACTATGAAAAATCCTATCTACTACTATCAAGTGGGTAATCTCATTCTCATCAACTGACCCTTACAATATGGTACCTTATAGGTATGTATAGATGTATAAAATATGAATTCCTCCCTATCTAAATTTGAGATCCACCTTTTTAGGAACTTAAATTTTCTTGGAAACTCGGATCAATTTGAACTCTAGTTCCCACATTGATCATCTAGTAAAATGGAGAGAAGAAAAGAGAAGATAAAAGAAATACATGCGCCCATAGGATTGTCAGTCATGCATGTAGAGTTTTCTCTGAAGTGTACTCATTATAACTAGAGAAGAGTTGTTAAAGCATATCCAAATCTAGTCCATCAATCCAAATGTCTTCGAACTTGATCCTCCTCCATTCCATAGTAGCAAATTCTCTCATGCCTTTTAACTTTGTCAACACCCTTCTAGCAGCCCTTACCTCTTCTCTTATATCCATCAATCGATCCAACAACAGATGTTCTCCATCGTCTCCCTTTTATACAACCTCTTTAATTCTATCATCCCATTTCTCTTTTAATTGACTTAAAGGTAGGCCTTCCTTCACCAATATATCAAAATTCACTATAATAGCAATAACAACTTCTAGCTCATTAAGCTGCTCATTTAGATCCTTGGTAGAATATTGAACTTCATTCTTATGTTTATACAAAAAGTCAGATCTAAACCGGATTATGCAAGAAGTCTTTTCCAAGAAACCTTTGTTGTCCTCTTCAAGGATTGATTGCTCTAGAAGAGTGGATTTCGACAATTTATTAATCTCTTTCAGCTTCTAGATATACCCTCTATACTCCTCCTGTTGTTCTCCCAATGCTTTAGCATGCTGATTCATCTCTTTTATTAAATCCAATGCAATTTTGTGAATCTCAAAACTATCATGCAACACCTCACCTATCTTTTGATTAAGCCTATCAGTTCATTTATCCATCATCCCAACCTTACTCCTTATCTGCACCAAATAATCCACCTCTCTCTTGCTAAGAAAAATTGGTGTCTCAATGGTGGTAATTTTTTGTGACCTTGTAGCATAAACATTCTTCAATAAGGTGTGTAATTGATCCAATTCATCCTTAAGCTCATCCTTTTTATATTTATCCTTTATCATCCTTGATCTGGTAGATGATGCTACCACATCAATCAAGTTCATTTGTTGATTTCTTGTGGGTCTTCCCAAATTAACTATGCCCAATTGGCAATAGTTTAGCTGCATATCTCCCACATCCTTATCCACCACTAGTATTGCACATTCAACAACAATTTATCCTCCTTCAGTGAGTCTAGTGGAATGCAGAATTTTAGCCTTCTTCTTGGGTCTTTATTTTTCAATCTCTTTCATCATATCATCCCAATTAAGAGGTTGTGAGGGTGTTCCTGATCTCTTTTGAAGATCAAGTTCTAACAAAGTGGGAGCACTGAGAGTAGTGATCATTACAGTTGAAGAGGAAGCAGTAGAAGTAGAGGGTTGTAGCACATTAACCTTAGGTTGAGAATCAACCTCTTGTATATTTTGTTGTTCTTTCTCTATATTTTCTCGTACCAGATTTTTAGCTTCTTCTTTATCATTGTGCTCTTGCACCCTCTTGTCTTCTTGTTCCTTCTTCATTTTTTCCTCTTCTAGTCTTTTCTTCTCAAGTAACTTGTTCCTCTCTTCTTCCAACACTTTAAGTCTGTCTGAGGCTTCCTTTTCCTTTTGTAGCTACTTAGCAAAATCCTCAACATCTTTCTCTTTCTGTATACGTTTTGTTTCCTACCTTTTCTTGTAGGATTCTTCAACTAGTTTAAACTTAGCCTCAAGGGCTTCTCTTTCTCTCATCTTCTTAGCCTTTTCCTCTTCAAGCTCATGGATTTTTTGCACCATTTTGAACATCTCATTTTCTTCTTTAGTTTTGAGCTCCTGGTCCTTTTTCCTTTGTTGTTTCTGCACTTCATCAGCTCTTCGTTTGGCTTCCATTTTTTGTTGTTGAAGTAAGGCATTTGCTTGTGCCTTAGCATCTATTGCTTCTTCTTCTCTGATAAGGTCTCATCAGAGTCCATTTCAACATCATGGATCTCCAGTTCTAGTCCTTTTCCCTTCAATGTTTCAGCTATACGATGAGAAGTCCCCTTAGGCATCTCTCCACCCTATTTCTCTATAAGAGGGACTTGAGAAAATGACTCACCTATTGCTGGTGTCAAAACCATAGGTCCTATTAAGGTATCATCTTCTTGTACTCTAGGTAAATCTTGAGTCGAGGCTTCAAGCTCGATTTATTCAATATCAGAAGGGAAGAATTCCAAAGGCTCCATGGGAGGCAATTTCCTCTTGATTCTCTTATATCCTTTCCCTTTCTTAGGAGTCATACCCCTAGGAGTTTTGGCTCTTAGAACAACCCAGTGGATACTCCTATCCAAGACTGGTCTCCCTATTTGTTTGATGTCGATGGTCTCCTCACCATCCTAATCTACTGGATCCAAAGTCTTGGTACCTATGTTCAATGCTTCATACAATTGATCCAACACTCCTCCGTCATCTACTAATGTATCAAGAATGTCAACTTTGACCCCAAACTCCACCATGAGTGAAATAGGCAACCTCTCATAATTCCTCCTCCTGACATCATATTCATCCTGAAGATCACTCCAAAAGGCCTCTAGCAGGTTGAAATGTTTGTCAAAGAACGAAGCCAACAAAGAATTCATCTTCTTCTTTGGATCAAAGTGATTTTGAGCAGTATACAAGCCCAACTATAGGTGTATTAATTCACTACAAACCACCTTAGCTCCCACAAGGTGTGGGCAGCTATATTCACCCAATTGCATGGGAAACTTGTGACAACCTGGTTTGTGTTTTATTCCAAATCGGGCATTGACCCCCAGAGCTTGGTAGACATACTCCATCAAGATCATCCTGTTGTTGTAGCATCTTGAAAGTAAGTGGGAATGACCCTCAAATCTTTCCAATCTAAAATAAGTAAACTTAGGGTATTGGATATACCAACGTCCCCATTCTATGATAAAAGTCATGGCCTCCTGGTTCAATCAGCACCCTGCATCTCCATTAAACTGGTTGATGACTATATATAATAATGCATTATTATCTCTTCTAAATTGTGTTTCAAAATCCTGTAGGGATAGTTTTCATAATGATCCCATACTCTCTTTTTTCCATCAGCGTCTCCCAATATTCCCACTTTGTTCAACCCTGGAAAGATTCCTCCTCTGGCTACTTCATAAACAACATAAGAGGTCACGAAAAAGCTCTTAGTTTCCCTTATTTTGGTCAAGTGATCATGTATAGTATCCAAGACAATAATAGGCCAATCAAACTATTGCCTACCATTAAAGATTGTTTGAGTGAAAGGAAACATCCATTCCTTGAAATGAAATGCATCCCTCTTCCCAAATACTCTAGAAAACATCATTATCAAGTCCGATACCTCCTTGTAAAATTTTTCCCTCTTTGGTTGTCATGGAGCTTTATCTAAGACTTCTTCTTTGTTCTCAACCACTTCTTGCTCAAGTGATCCTTATTAGCCTCCTTGTGCTTGCTATATATCTCAAAATCATTTGCCTCATTTAGCTGTACCAAGTTCTTTGGATCAAGGACACTAAACATTAGCTAAAAAATTTGAGGAGTTAATTCTATGATCACATTGTCCTATGAATACATAGATTTTCTAGTGGTGGGATTGTAAGCTACTGCTATTATCAAGATTAGTTTCGGGCATTGGATGGATAGAGGAAACACAATGATGTTAGCCAAGCCAGACTCAACTATTCTTCTAGTTATTCTCCTTACATTCTCAGTAAATGTTTATGAGTATAGCTCCTCATAACTAAATGGGCCCATATTGGTATCATTTATATCAGCCCAATCATATGCCACCTTGTTGACAGTGATGATGAGATCCCTATGGTTATACCTCAAGGTATAAGGTAACTACTTTGGTTTGACCTTCTTGGTCTTAGTTGATGCCTTTGAAGTTTCTATATGCTCACTCCTTTGAGAAGCTTCTCCTGATATTCCTAAAATTATTTAACTTCCTACAATAAAACCTTAAATTAGATCTTTCAACAAATATAAATAAGTATGCTTGAAGATCTTACTGTTCATATATACTGGAGGTGGAACTAGGAAAAAACACATTCTAAATAGTCTCTTTTAAAACACTGTTGGGATTGGAGTTAAAATAGTTACTGAGATTATAGTAATAACAAGGCGGGACTAGAGTCGGAGTTCGAATAGCAACCAAAATCAAAATCGGAATGAAAACCGATATAGTTCCATGAAGATTTTCTAATTTTATATTCATTTCTAGTTCCACTTCCGCTTCTACCTATGTTACCATTACTTTGAAAGCCTTCTTCTTATTGTAAAGCGGAGTTAGAGACGGGATGGAAATGGAATCGATACTTTCTACAAAACATGGTTCAAAGTCTAAATCGATTCCAATCCCGCTTCCGCCTAAAATAACCCTGACGTCATAAGAGATTTTAACAAGCTGATAAATAACATTATGATTTTAAGGACTAGGTCATATCAAAATGAAAGGGGGTATAAAATAACCTATACAAGACCATCCACATATGACCAAGAGGCAACCAAAATAATTATGGAATCATATTTAAAACAAGAACACGTCAAAACCTTAAATCACAAACCCTCGATTTCAAATAATTACGGCACGAATTTAAGCCCATTCAAACTAAACAGATTCAAATGCAACAAGATTCCTAAGTAAAACCATAAGTTACCAAACCCTACCAATGTAAAAGAGTAACTAATCTATGCATTAAAAAACTAAGGCACCACAATGTGGTCACGATTAAAACATGAAAATGACCGTGTCAAAAACAAACAAACAAGAAAAAAAATACTTGAAAAGAAAAAAGAAAAACAAGAAAACCAAACAAAAGAGAATAAAAATGAATCACACGAACTCGCAATAGAACTGAGAATCACGGACTCGCACAAAACCAATGATCAAACCAAACACAAAACGTGAAACAAATGAAAGAGAAGAAAAAAAAACCCTACCTCAAATGCCAAATAAATATGTTAGCCCTCTGAAGAAATCCATGCATAATTGTCTCCCTTTCGATCGATTCACATGCAAAAATTCTCCATTGCAACTCTGGTTCACACTTGATCTTTTAAACAATGATGATAACTACCAGTTAATCCCTAATTAAGGTAAAAAATCATGGTTTCATACATGCAAAGATCCTATAACTAATGCCATAAATGTGGCCGAGTGGAGTCGGAACTATAGAGGGAACTGGCACATTACTGTTGTGCGATTTCAGTAAAGTCAACGTCCAAAAAAAGTGGCGAGAGCGGAATCAGAGTGAAAAATGATTTAGAAACTTGTCTAATTTTCCAACTCATTTAGCATTCCAGGTCCGATTTCTCCAACAAAGAAGAAAGTGAAACAAACAACAAAATAAAAACACAAATACCTAAAAAATAAAATTTAACACAAAACCTAAGTCTAAACAAAAGTCCAAAAAGTAGAGGTGGAGGTGGAACGAGAATCATATTTTAATTTTGAACTAAGTTCAGGCCTAACTTCTACTCTGACTCCGACTCCAATAAAGACAAAACAAAAAAGGCAACAAGAAAAGACCATCGACATGAGGATCGAAATCGATTTTTGAATCAAGTTTCAAAATCCGATTCGGTTTCGACTTTGGTTCTGACAGAATAAACCAAAGAAAAACAAACTGTTGAAAAAGAAAGACTCCAAACTTTGTTTGAAAAAAAACCAAGGACAAAAACATAAAGGGGGACCCATTTTTACCAAGGCAAAAGATGGGGTAGTTATGCAAGGCATAACAGGTTTTCTATACCAAATCTTACATATTGGCTCATAAGATAAATTAGATAGACACTTTGTAGAATGTGGAAATTTATTATTGATCTAAATACCAATGTGTTTCCTTTCAATGGGTTTTAAATAAGAAGTATTGAGTGAATTAAAGTGACATTGTCCTTGTTGGAAAATGTGCTAGGTCGACTACTATGTATACTTCATAGATGAATTAATTACTTTCAAAGGAGCATATTACTATAGTTGATGAGACTTTCCCATTTTATACTATAAAATATGGCATGGTTAAAATATCATGTACAACTCCATCCCTTATATCAATGCCTTGATAGTTGATACTTCAATAATTTACCAATATCATTGATATTGGCTTATTTTTAAAAATCATTAATCATGAAAGATTAAAATTTTTGATATTGTTATTTGATGAACAACAATGTATTTATATAGAGGATAGTTAAAATCTCAACTAAGTAGTAATTTAATTTAACCTACATAATCACACTTTCATAATCGCTTATACAATGTAATGAAAACTAATTATTCTAAAATTATCCCCAATATTACACTATTCTTATAAATGTACCCTCAAAATAAATCAAATCTCAACTTGCCAAGAGACTTGATGGGTATATCAACTATATGAGAATTTTTTGGGGAGTAATAGATTTGGATTGGTGTTTCAAATTATTCTTTGATGGAAAAATAGATTCTTCATAAGATTTAAGAGACATTGATTATCACAATAAAAAATAGGTCAATTTTCTTTAGGTATGTCTATGTCAGCTAGAATGTGATATAATCAAACTATTTCATACATAAATCCTTGTGTGATATGATATTCAGTCTTAGTGAATGAGAGTTAAACTATAGTTTTCTTCTTACTAATCGATAACATTGTTCCAAATTCGAGAAGAAAAAAATCCTATAGTTGAATTCTTGTCATCAAAAAATCCCACATAGTCTAAGTTTGTATAATCCTACAATAATAATTAAGGGTTCTTGTTGTATTCCAAATAATAATCAATTGTACCTCAAATATATCTAAAATCATGCTTACTTGCAACCCAATGAGATTTCTTCAGATCTACATGAATCTTGAAAGATACTTGAAACAAAAAAATAAGTCCAATCTTGTATAGGTCAAGTAAATGAGACTCCAAAAAAGTTGTTGGTAAAAGAGTTACATCTAATTGAATTGAATCCTAGAATCAAGAGAGATGTGAAAATTTCACCATTAAAGTGGGGAAAAAATTACAATCGGACATCCCATACTTTTCTAGGAGTTTCTTGGCATATTTCAGCTATGAGATCAAAATGTTATGATTACATTTTCATATCAAAAATCCAATATAGTATTGAAATACCTACAAGTTATTCCTTTCGAAGGATTTCCTTAGATCATTCTTTAGATCATCAACAATTTTTTTTGAGCTTCCTGTGATCACGAGATTAAATCCACTTACAAAGTTCAAGAAGACATCTTTGTGCCTACCTTCTTAATATAAAAATTTGAATTTTAGGGAATATGGGTGAAACCATCCTACAATAGACCTAACCATATATTTTAATGTATTATACCTTAGGAGCTTCCTTAAGCCCATAAAGTGACTTAATGAGACAATATACCTTTTGAGGATGTTTTTTATTGAAACATTTTATTTAGGTCATGTATACTTCTTAATTTAGATCACCATTTAGGAAAAGACTCACATGATGTCCATCTATTGAAGCTTTCATCCTTTCTATGCTACCAATGTATAGACAAACCTAATTGTTTTCATCTTTATAGTGGGTTCAAATATATATCTTCATAATCAATGCTCTCCTCTTGAGAATATCCCTTTGCAACAATTCATTCATTGTATTTTTCATAGATCCATATTTCTTATATTTTGTTTTGAAAATATATTTTCAACCAATGGGCTTCTTTCTTGTAGGAAAATCAACAAGTTCATATGTCTGACTCTATATTAGGGAGTCTTAGTCAACATCTATAGCCTTCTTCCACTATGGTTGAATTAGTGCCTCTCAAACTATATCATATTCAAATTTTTCAACAAGTGAACTCAAAATTGTGATATTTATGTCATAACTTGGCTATCTTCTCTTTCTCAATCATATTTAGAAAGCATAATAATATTAATAAGTTAATTCTAATTCACTTTTTTATATTGCAAGAATCGGGTAGCCCACATATAAAATTCAGTGCACCTAGTAAAAATAATTCACGTGATCGGTGATGATGGCATGACACACCCTCTGGTACCACAAGGATGGGGGAGACTAGACCTCATGAATTGTTTCTTGTAATAGTATACTTCATCCGATCAAGCTAGGGTCACCATCCCAATTCTAGTTAATTATTATTTCTAATTTTAAATATTATTATTAATTATCATGTGATATATGGTTAAGTGCTTTGTCTACATGGTTATTGCGATGGAGACCAAAGTTTCTTATTCCTAAAGAAAACCTTAGAACTAAATGGTATGTTGAATGAATATTTTGGTGCTCATTTTACAAGTGGTTTTTAGCCAAGGAGTGTTGGAAGGATATGATTAGAAGGTAATTAAATAACATGTTGGATGTACACAATTTGTTTGAAATATAATCTTAACTACTCCAATTGCACCTATCCTCTTTGTATCTTAGCCAAAATCAACATTAAAGACAAGGATTAAAATAGATTACATTAATTCATCCAACCTATTTTTCATTCCATCAATAGGTTTCACATGTTTTGTGGGTAGTTTGAAATACACTATTGATGGTTAGTTTTCTATACATTATATGTCTAAGTTTGTACGCACTCTCCCAATTTCAACTCCATATAGGTTGAAGAAGTTTATAATGGTTTTTATCTCTATGTAAGAATTGAAGCTTAATCTATATAGAGTAAGAAGTTTTAATAACTTTGGATACAATTATGCTTTGTATCGATGAGATGAAGCACAATAATTTTAATGGCTAATAGGTCAAGGAGAATGAAATTGTGTTCTATATGAACATAATGGTATTTGAATGAAATATTTTAAGCTTAGTAAATCTATGTAATGTTTTATTTGATCAATATAAAACTTTGTATTTTTTTATTTTTGTTTATTTAATTTTATCCCTCCCCTTCAATCCAATTTTTTTTGGAAATATAAGATCTCAACTACTCCAACAAGACTTGTCCTCTCTGTATCTCAATCAATATCAATATTAAATAAAAGGATTCAAATAAATTACATATTAATTCCTTCAACCTATTTTCGATTCCATCATTAGGTTTCACATGTTTTTTGGGAAGTTTGAAATACAATATTTTATGTTTGTTCTCTCTACTCCATTCATGGTTAGTTTTCTATATATTGTATAATTTTGATTTTGTATGCACTCTCAAAAGTATAGCTCTATAGAAATATAAGAAATTTTTAATGGTGTCTATGTCTATGTAAGAGTTGAAGCTCATTCTATAACAAGTAAGAAGTTGTAATATTTCGATATAATTATACTTTGTATTGATGAGATAAAGCTCAGTCACTATAATACCTCATAGCTCAAGAAAAATGAAATGGTGTTATGTATGAATGTAATGATGTTTGCATGAAGGAGCTGAAGCTCAGTCAATCTATGTAATATATTATTTGATCAATATAAAACTTTATATTCATTTTCTTTTATTCTTTCATTTATCCTTTCCTTTTAATCCAATAAATGGTATCAAACTAGGTTTGAGAATATTAGTTGGGTTTGCGAATTCTTAGAATAAATAGTTTATGAGTAGTTATTGAAAAGAGGTCAATTCCAAACAATGTCACATGATTGATAGAATTTTTCAGAAGAGTTGGATTATAATAAAATCAAAATGAAGAAAATAGTGGGGTCTCTTTTCACCTCTAGGGTTTTGGACCTAAAAGGAGAGAGGCTATTTTATACCTTTCACTCAAGAAAAACCCTTGAGATTACAATGCAAAGGAGATTGAAATCTGACAAAGGGTGTGTTCTAGGGGATGGAATGATGTAAATGAGAGGTTCACCACCAAGTGTATACTTGGAAAAATAATGAAATGAAGGATGAAATGAAAAACCCTAGTTTGATGCAATGCTTCAAAGAATTGCCTAGAAATAATGTAAAGAAACAACAATGAAAAAATTGTAAAAATGGAGATGTGCACCTAGGAAAGTGGAGAAGGTAGAATGGAGGTCTGAAATCTTGAAAAAATCAATATTCAAGCCAACTGGGACTCATTCACGAAGCTAGGCGAATTAGCCCAGTGTTAGGAAAACTATGTCAGAACAAGTTTCAAACAAATGGGTACTTAGATCTACAAAAATATCTGACAAGAAGGTACAGTTGGACTCATTCGCCAATAGTGGTGAACCAATCCACTTCTAGATTTCTAGAAATTCAAAGTTGGATTTTGTAGCTCTTAGTTTATTCTATTATTCCTAATTCAGATTTGTGTCTGAAACTTGATAATTCAACCTATAGGTCTTCTCCAAGTTCCTCCAAGGCTTGTTCACAATCTTGTCAACATTGACTTGCTTCAACAACTTGATGACAAATTTTCTAATATTTCTCTTTGATAAATTTGCAACCTAGACCTGCAAATCACATGCAAAGAGGGCAAAATATTTGTGTGGTTAGAGAATAGGGTTTTCTTTGGTCAAACCCCTTGTTGGTAATTAAACATTGAAATGAAAATCAAATGTAAAGGAGAATTATTAATGAAAAAAAGGTGATGTTTCAACTCACCAAACCCTTGCAATAAAGTGTTGCAATTATGCTTGAAATGGCTGCAATGGATTTGGTTCTCAATTCTTTCTTGATGGAGATGGATCTTGAATGCACAACTTGCTTGGATCATGAAATCTACACCACAATTGTAAGCACAATAAAAACATGAAGAATGTGATCTTTGGCATGACGGTTGATGCTTGAAGAATTCTCTTGAAATTTTGATAATCTACCCATCAAATCCTTGAATTCTCTTTCTCAAATTCTCTTATGAACTTAATTTTCTATTAGGATGAGTACTTGAATGATTGAGGGGGTAAAATGAGATAAATAATCTTGTATTTATACCCAATTATGCAATAATTCCTAAAATTACAACACTACAAGACAACATTGGATCTTGAAGAATAAAATTTGGCTAAAGATTTTAATTAAATTTGATTTTTGAGTTAAGGGGGACTCATTCCCCACCTTGGGTGAATGGATCCCACCTAAGGGGACTCAATCACCTAGAATGGTGAATGAGTCCCACCTTAGGAATTTGAGGTGGGTTTTCAAGGATTTGATGTTTTAAATTCCATTTATCAGGATTATACTCAAAAATACACATAAATAAGGCTTGTGGATGCAAAAAGGGGCCAATTAAAGCATAAGAGAGCCCAATTATTAATGACAAGCCTAGAGGAATGTGAAAGTGTGTTACAACAATTTAAAACACCCTTACAAGGCATCATTAAAATACATTATTTCACAAGGGCCCAAGACCTAATGTGAATGTGTTATCCACATTACTCACTAAATCAAGGCCAGTTAAGCCAAAATCCACAAGAAGGAGCTAAACAAGTGCAAAAGAGGCTAAGGACCCTTTTTCAACATTACATTTAGTCCCCACTTTAGTGAGAGGATGAGTCTGCTTCAAACTCACACTAAAGTAGACAAACACACTCAAGGGGGGTTCCACTATACCAATGCTATGGTATGTGTAGGATCATGATGGGCCAAAAAGTGGTGATATGTAAGCCATATGATGGTCCATGTGGCTGGCAACTTTTTTTTACCCAAAATTAATGAACCGAAAAGGGTTTTTAGAGGGTATTCTTAGCTTTCCACCAATATAAATTATGCTTTACTTTGAATTTAATAAATAAATATTATCATTTTCTATTAGAATTATGAATAAAGTCCTAATTGATAGGCTGATTGAAAAACATCTATAACTTTCAAATGGTTTCACATTTATTGAATCCAAAACATGCATCACATTCTATGCTTTTCATACTATAGGATTATAAAATAAAAAATGAATTTCATGAATTTTTTACCAAGTTAAAGTGGTTAGATAGATGAGCCTTATATTTAAAAAAAATAAAAATTTAAAATTCATACTTATTTATTTGGAAACAAAATAGAAAAAAATATGCATTACATCAGGACATGAGTCCTCTACTTATATATAAAAGCTATAAAAAAATATTATCATTTTATTGTGGTTAGGGTGGTCAGATAGACACTTACTTCTTATTTTTACCCTAAAATTTAAATACTGCTGCATTGAAATTTCAAATTTTCACCAAAAAGATTTTTTTGAGCTTCATGAACAAAAAATATGGCTCTATAGGCATGTAAGCTATGTTATGTAAGGTGGCCATATAAATAAGTGATAAATAGGAAATTTTCAAAGGATTCTTGCTTAGTTCATGTGAGGTCTTTAACTTAGGGAAAATTGTGCCTAATGTTTCTAAGATAGGACCAATCAAAAAATAGAAAATTTGTAACTTAGGGGATGCAGTGTGTCGCATCAAACCACTAAGAGGAATATAATATGCTAAGAGATATAACGCTCATGAAGGACATCACACCCGATATCATCTACAAAGAAAAAAATGCATTGTATGAAGCAAGAAGGTTGCACTAAGAACCATGAAAAGGAAAAGTGCAAAAATAAATAATGCCAGTGTATGCCCCCACTTTAAAGAAATTTATAAACACCATGTTGTGAGAAATTACTTTAAAGTAGAATATAAAAAATGCTAACAAGAAAAAAGACATGAGAGCCAACTTGGAATTCCCTATGCTAAGTCATATATTTTTGAGTAAGGTTGTGTCATACGAGAGGAAAAAGAAAAGAGAGGGGTTCCCCCCAAAATAAAAACACCAAACACATAAGGGATCTATGGATTTGAGGTCAATATGTTCCTTGCTACAATGATTTTAAGGAGCTCAAAACTGTCATCATCCTCCAAATACACATAGAATTGGAAGAATGACACAACGAGAGTGAAAAGAAAAGGAAAAATTCTTGGGTCAACATGGAAGAGACATAGAGTGTCTTGATGCCTTGCATCATCCCCAAAAGGAAAACGCAAGAAAAATATTAAGATGAAATGAAAAAGGCAAAATAAAAAGAAAACCTTTTGGGTGATCCCACAATACTAGTTTACAATTTTTGGCTAAACTAGACATTGAAATATTTTTTTCTAACTAAATCTTCACTTTCGGGCACCTATGTAGTGGCTAAAATGTGAGGAATTTGAAGATGATGCAAACTAGTGATTTGTGACATTTTTTCTATAGATTCTAAATATATTTTTTTCAAAAATTTTGGAATCAAAATACACTTATTTTTCCATCTCCTTCGAAAACTATATTTTTCAGTAAAATAACATTTTTAAGGAGTGATGTTCACCATTTACAACATAATTTTTTTGCATGAAGGATAAAATTCTAATTTTTTCAAATTTAGATTTCTAACTAGGATATCTAGTGCTTCCAATTGGTTTCATATTTTTTTATTGAATATTTTTTCCTTAATCAAGTTTTGAAGTCAAACCAATTACAATTCAGACATAGGTGGACCATATACAATTCAAATTTTTTGTATGTATCGAAATTCAAAACAAAATTGTTGGATCAAGGACTTCAATATCTGGTGCACTCATATTTTTCAATATATTTTCTGATAATCTGTTATTTTTCCACTTATGCAGAACAAAGAGCTTGTTTTTTCGGTGAAAAATCTATGTTTAATAAAACTAAAAATAAAATACATAATAAAACCAAAACATATTAAAATTATGTTCATTGGATAGCTTGTTTTGAGGACTACTATCATCCAGTTGGGTTTGTGAAGTCTCCTCCATTTTCATCCTCAACCCGAGCTTCGAAGGGAAAAATTGTGAATTTTTTTGGGCCAGAGGGTGAGAAGGTGGGAAAAGGGGGGCTTGCTCAAACCAAGGGGGTTCAAGTGAACCCCCTTTCAAACAACGGTTTTCTTTGTTTTTTTGGCGAGAATGGTGGGCCTAGGGAATTTAATGGGTTTGCTCAAACTAGGGTTCTAGCAAACCCTCTTTTGGTTCACTCGAACCAATAAGTTTGTTCGAACCCCAAAAACCAATTTTTTTGGCATGGAGTATGATTTTTTTGCAACTTTTCTTTCCTCACTCGAATTGTAAACCACTTTCGTGGGTTTACCCTTTTGGGTGAACATGAAGGAAACATGAATGCCTCAATGCCTTGCATCATTCCCAAAAGGAAATCATAAGAAAAAGATAAAGAAGTGAAAGAAATGCATGACATAGACAAGAATGAAGGCACAAATAGAGGAATGTCACAAAGATAGAGAAAACAAAACATTACGAGGGATCACTTTACACACATGCAATAACATAAAAGATAGTGAAAAAGAAATTATAATACAAGAGACTAGGAAGGAAAATGCAATTCAATCTATGAGCAAGTCATCTGTCTCCCAATCTTAGTGTGTATAAGTAGAAGGTGAATGAAAAACCTAAGGGACAACGAAAAATGCATTACTAGGACAAGGCTAACAATTTATTGTTCGCACTGAGTGCAAGACAAGAATGAGTCAAGGTAGGCAATGGGAAAAGAGGTCATGTAATAGTGAGAAGAGGATGTTCTACAACTATTACATGATAAGGGGAGAGAAAATGCTACTCAATCAAATGATGACATTCATTGCCATCAAAGTGAAAGTTCTTTAATATTATTTGGAATGTACAACATTGTTTGTTACTGGGTCTGAGGACTCTATGATATGCATAATGTGGGACCTTTGCATCCTTAGGATAGAGGATTAATCTATTCATAGGAGGCAATGTTACAAATCCTTTTTTGAGAAGCATTTGTAGGTTCCTTTCAAATTTAGGTGGTGGATGGTGGGGTTGTTGTAACTTGTAAGGCCTTTTATGTTTGCTAGATTCACCAACTTCTCTAGTTGAAGGTTGAGGAGAAGGACCTTAGGATATCCTCTCATCCTTGTCACTGTTAGGAATTATTGGGTTTTATTTTATGGAGAAGAACATTCATATCAAGATGATGATCTAAGATAACCATACACCATCACTATGAAATCATAGATATTCTTTAGGAACATGTTTGTTGCGAGAGGGATCTTGGTATCCTATTCCCCTTATATTTTCTTCAGCTGGTATTTTTTCTAAGAGGATAAGTTTTGTGTTCACTTTTTGTATCACACCCTTGTCTACTCAAGATTGTGAATCCTTTTCCACATGTTTCTTGAAGATTGATGGAAGTGTTGGTGACCTTGTTATCATAAAAGGGTTGAGTCTTTTCTTGTTTAGAGGAACTAGGCTCACCTATTGCAAAGAACATAAGTTCGTCTTTTGTTTTTATGGTGCAAATAACCAAACATATCAAGAAGTTGTATAGTAGGAGGTTTTGGTTCATTCATGGATGGATAAAAGGATGTGTTAGCATCAAGGTTATTAAGAAAATTATTTAGGAACCTACTCATACTGTCACCATCTTCTCCAATGCCGTCAACATCACAAGGAGGACATTCATTAGGAGTTGTGTGAGCATGAGTGAGTTCAATGTCATTAGGGTCATTTCTAAAGTCACAACTTGAAATGTCTTCTAAGGATTTTAAGGACATCCAAAGTTTTCCAAAGCATATATCCATGATGCCAATTTCAGATTCTAAACTATGAAACAATGTTATAAATTCAATTTTGATCTATACACAAGATGAATGAATGTAAGCTAAATGCAATGAATTGAACGAAACAAAGAATTTGCAAACAAAAACAGAAAGGTAACAACAACAAGAAGAAACTCAAAAAATGAACTATAAATGCTAGAAAATGCAATGCAAAATATGCAAAGGGACTGATTCACCCAAGGTGGTGAATGATTCCAAGTATGGATTTTTTTTATTTTTTTTTGAATTCTTGAATTGAATTTTATGATTTTAATGTTTTTTGATGTTAATATAAGATGCAAGTGCAAAATTTTACTAATTTTCAATGAAATTAAGTGAAATAATGCAAGCTAATTGAGCTTTTCACTAATGAAAAAATTGAAACCCTAGAATTCAAATTAACCAATGCAAAACCTAATGCAATGTTAATGCAAGCTAAATCTAGGATGTAAATGCACTCCAAATCATAAATATGATGTTCTAAATGTAGGTTCACCAAAATGAAATGAAGAAAATAGTGGAGTCTCTTTTTGCTTCTAGGGTTTCAGACCTAAAAGGAGAGAGGCTATTTTCTACCTTTCACTCAAGAAAAACCCTTGAGATTCCAATGGAAAGGAGATTGAAATATGACAAAGGGTGTTTTATAGGGAAAGGAATGATGTAAATGAGGGGTTCACCACCAAGTTTAGACTTGGAAAAGCAATGCAATGAATGATGAAATCCAAAACCCTAGTTTGATCCAATGCTTCAAAGAATGACCTAGAAATGTAAACAAAAAACAACAAAAAAATATAAAACTAGAGATGTGCACCTAGGAAACTATAGAAGACAAAATGGAGGTCTAAAATCTTGAAAAATTCACTATTGAAGCCAACTGAGATTCATTTTCCGAGCTAGGAAAATTAGTCCAGTGTCTGTAAAACTATGTCGGAACAGGTTTCGAACAAATGGGTACTCAGACCTACAAAAATATCTATCAAGTAGGTATAGTGGGACTCATTCGCCAATAGTGGTGAATCAATACACTTATAGATTTCTAGAAATTCAAAGTTGGATTCTTTAGCTCTTAGTGTACTTTGTTGTTCCTTATTCACATTCGGGTCTGAAACTGCATAATTCAACTTGTAGGTCTTCTCCAAGTTCCTCCAAGGATTGTTCACAATCTTGACAAATTTGAATTGCTTCAACAACTTGATTAAAATTTTTCCAATATTTCTCTTTGATAAATATGCAACCTAGAACTGCAAATCACATGCAAAGAGAGGGAAAAATGGTTGTGGGGTTAGAGAATAGGGGTTTGCCTTGGTCAAACCACTTGTTGGTAATTAAACCTTGAAATGAAAATAAAATGTAAAGGAGAATGATGAATGAACAAAACGTGATGTTGCAACTTAATAAACCTTTGCAATAAAGTGCTCCAATTGTGTTTGAAATGGCTGCAATGGATGTGGTTCTTGATTCTTGCTCGATGGAGATAGATCTTGAATGTGCAACTTTCTTGGATCAGGAACTCTAGACCATAATTGTAAGAATGATAAAAAACATGACGAATGTGATCTTTGGCATGATGGTTGATGCTTGAATAATCCTCTTGAAAGGGTATGTGCCGGATCATGATGGGCCAAAAAGTGGTGACATGTAAGTGAAATGATGGCCCATGTGGCTGACGAATTTGGTTTACCCAAAATTGATGAAACGAAAAGGTTTTTTAAAGGAGATTCTCAGCTATCCACCAATATAAATTATTCTTTCTTTTGAATTTATTAAATAATTATTATTCATTTTCTATTTGAATTACGAGCAAAGTTCTAATTGATAGGTTGATTGAAAAAAATCTATAGCTTTCAAACGGTATCATTATTTTTTGAATCTAAAAAATGCATCACATTCTATGCTTCACACAATATAGGATTAAAATAAAAAACATAGAATTTCATGAATTTTTGACCAAGTTAAGGTGGTTAGATGTACAAGTTTTTATATTTTTTAAAAGTTGTAATAAAAAATTCATAATTAATTATTTACTTGGAAAGAAATTATAAAAAAATATGCATCACATTAGGACATGAGTCCTTTACCTATATCTAAAATATTATCATTTTATTGTGCTTAGGGTGGTTAGACAAACACCTACTTTTTATTTTTTCCCTGAAATTTAAGTACTATTGCATTGAAATTTTAAATTTTCACTAGATAGATTTTTTTTTTCTAAATAAACCTGGTAGTTTGGAAACTACATTCAATTATCTACAAATTCTATTCTTACATATTTTTGAAATAATATAGATAACTTATTCAAATTTTTATGTCTAGTTGCCTAACTCTGATTTTTATGAATTTTATTGCCACTTAAGGGCTTGTTTTTCCCATGATGATCCTACACATACCCAAAAGCTTGGTAATCTGCCCTTCAAAGCCTTGAATTCTCTTGCTCAAATGCTCTTTTAAACTCAAGTTTCTATTAGGATGAGTATTTTATTGCTTGGGCGGGTAAAATGAGAGAAATAATCTTGTATTTATACCCAATTATGCAAGAATTCCTGAAATTACAACCCTAGAAGCCGACATTGGATCTTTGAGAATAAAATCCCACCAAATATATTTTAAATTAAATTTGATTTTTGAGTTAAGGGGGACTCATTCACCATCTTGGGAGAATAGGTCCCACCTAAGGGGACTCATTCACCCAGAATGGTGAATGAGTACCACCTTAGGAATTTGAAGTGGGTTTTTCAAGGATTTGATGTTTTAAATGCCATTTGTCAGGATTATCCTTAAAAATACACACAAATATGGATTGTGGATGAAAAAAGGGGCTAATTAAAGAATAAGAGAACCCAATTATTAATGACCAACCTATAGGAATGTGAAAGTGTGTTACAACACTTTCCAACACACCAAATAATGCAAGGCTAAGAGAAATTATGATTGAAATAATGCTTATAAATCCTAGAAAAGTGTGAAAGTGTGTTACAACACTTTACAACACCTTTAGAAGGCTTGATTAAAATACAATAGTTCACAAGGGCCCAAGACCTAATGTGAATTTTGTATCCACATTACAACACTAAATCAAGGCCAACTAAGCCAAAATCCACAAGAAGGAGCTAAACAAGTGCGAAAAATGCTAAGGACCCTTTTTTTGACATTAAAAAAACCTAGTTGAAGATCTAAAGAAATAAAATCAATAACTATTAAATTTTCTAGAAGAATACTATCCCAAATGAAGTTAAAACAACCATAGTAGATGTATTTAGTTAAAGGTGTATGTTTAATAATTTGAAGGATCATTAGGAGATCAAGCTACTACTTAATTGTTCGCATGTATCATAGATATAAGAAGATGAATAGGTGGAATAGAAGTGTGTGCCTTCAATCTATAAAGAGATTAATCATTTTTGTGAATAAAGTAAGAAATTCCATAGCAATTGAATATAGAAAGCCACTACATAAAGATTATTGTTTAAAAATATTATAGGAATAAGGAATGAAATAGATCATTGTTTTCTAAGATGGAGCTACTATTGCCACTATAAATCAATCAAATTTTAGCCATTGATCAACAAATAAAAATGCATCATAGTTTACAAATAAGAAGTAGTGGCTATAAAAAATTTAACTGAAAGTTGAATGATGCAACTTGTCAAAGGTGTCATCACTATTTGAAGGGATCATAGTTGTTATAAGAGATCATGGTCAAGAGGAAGCCACTAGTCCTATTCATGGAGTTTTTTTTTCTTGAAAAGGTTGAAGTAGCTCGAAGGTGAGGAAGGCATAGGCTACTAAAGTTAAACTCGCGTTAGAAGAAATGTGATTTGAAAAGGAGATTGTTGTTTTGTCAAAGCAAAGTACCATCCAAGGTAGAAATTTTACAAGTCAAAAAAATGGATTATTCATAGAAGGACACTCAATAAAGGAAGTTTTGGTTTTCTATAGATATATTTTCTCACCAAGCATAGTAAGTCATTGATTGATTTTGTTAATTTATTTGTCATAGAAAGAGATCATTTGTGAATGTAGGAGGCATGTGAAACTATAAAATAAAGAAAATTACAAGAAGATAGATTGTATTTTAGAGGAAGGCCATCATATAAGTGAAAGGAAGTTTTATGTACTCAAGAAAGGAGGATGCAATAAAAAATATGCATGAGTAATTGTTTAGGTTGAGAGAGAGTGAAAGATTGTATAGAAGATAAACCTCTAATAGAAAAAGGTGAGATTTAGAGGAGTTGTTAAAGGTTATTGGAAATATAATCTCAACTAATTTAGTTAGAATTGTCCTCCTTGTATCTTAATCAATTTCAGCATTAACAACAAGGATTTAAATAGATTACATATTGTAGTGACAGGAAAAGTATCCCTTTTCCTCACTTAATTCGATAATAATTAATAAAATGATCTAAGTGATGCCTTAATTTAGTGTTGTAATATGTTTTACATATTCACATTATGTTTTGGGCCCTTTTGATTAAAATTTGGCTTATCTATGCCTTAATTGCTTCTATTTTGTATCCACAAGCCTTATTAAATACATTTTTCTATGGATAATCCTGACTTCTCATAAATGACAAGTCATAATTCAATGTTTTAGGCTATGTGTTCTAGATCTAGTGATCTAGGAATCATAAGCCCCTCTGGGTGTATCAGTCCCACCTAGGTCTTGGGACTTGATTTTAAATATTGTATTGAACTTTACACTTCTCAAAGTTTGTGTCTCAGGTTTAGGCCACTAGTCTCGCTTTAACCTTGACCTATTTTCAATCAAGTTCTTGGCAGGATTTTATTATCCTAGATCGAATGTCATCTTACATAGTACATTGTAATTTCAAGAAATCTAGCATAAACAAGTATAAATACAAGGTTATTTCATATTATATCTCTTAACAAGAGCTAGAAATTTTGAGTCAAGCATCCTACGATTTCACAAGAGCATTAGAAATTATTCAAGAGCATTCAAAAAGGAATTCAAGGGTATATTTATAGAAGCTTATTACAATAATCAAGGTCCATTTCATCATGTCACAGATTTAGTGCATCATACATGTTGTTGAGCTAATATGTTGATGTAGCATTCAAGATATAATCAAGTGTTCAAGTCATTATCCTATTCAAGTTTCATGATCAAGATCTACACTCATTGAGGCTACCTCATGCTATTTTTTAGATTTGCAATCTAGGGTTTCAACAAGGTTTGGTGAGTTGTTACATGCATTTGTTCATTCATCATTCCTTCATGCTTTTCTATTTCATTTCAAGGTTTAATTACGAAATGAGGTTTGGCCAAGGAAAAATCCCATTCCCTAATAAAACAACATTTTTCTCTCTTGATGTATGTTTGCAAATCTAGGTGAATTGGAGGTTCAAGATCCTTTGAAGGAAAAGTTGCAAAAAAATTCATAAGAAGTTGTCAAGGCTCACGAAAATTCAGATTTGGAGAAACATATATAACTTATTTACATGAAAACAATGGGAAAGTGTTGATTTAATCCATCTTCAGAGGCTCACAAAGTTTCAGTTTAAAAAATTTCTCCTAGGACACTTTTCAGTTCTTTTGGGACACTTTGCAACTATTTGGGCATATGAGTCCCGGTACAACCATTTTTCCAATCTTCTACAGATCCATATTAGTCACCAAGAGATTCTAGATTCTACCTAGAAACATTAAACTGGGATTAAATTGGTCAGCTTGGTGTATGAGTCCCAATGCACTTTAAAACAACATTTTTTAGGGTTTTTAGACCCTTTTTTGACCTCTCCATTCTTCTAGGTACTTTTCTATTTCATGTTGTGTGTTAATTTGATTTAATGCTTTCACTTTTCTAGGGTTTATTGCATTAGAGTTTGAATTTATCCTTTTGAAGCTTCATTTAATGGTAAACCCCTGTTTAATCACACCTAAAGAAACCTCCTACTAGTCCTACTAGTAGTTCTCTCTATTAGAACCAAAAATTTCCATTAAAATCCTAAGCCTTTTTGCCCATTTAAGCCCATCATTTTCCTGCCTATTTCATAAAAAATCATTTTTCCCGGATCCAAAATGCTAATACACCTTATACCTTACACCGCTACCTTAATATTTACTTTTTATGTCTTTAATGCTTTATCGCGGCCTCCCACTAAGGGGCTTGGGGTATAGCGGTGACAATATAGAACAATCATGACAACCGTTACCACTACACAACACATGGTCAGCACAGTGACCATGGTGGCATGGTAAATGGTTAGAAGGGTAAGCACGTGGTGAGGGAACACTTATCGTGCCACCATTGGAGGTCATCTCATAGACCGCAATGGCCATGATGAATAGGAGGAAGCAGTTGAGAGTGGTTATTGTGCAGCTATGGAGGGTCAAAAAAGAGACTGCGGAGGCATAGTGGGCATGGACATAGCGGTTAAGAGTTGTCACCACACAATTATGAATGGTCACCAAGTAACCCATGGTGGTGTGGTGGATGAAGTTCAGGGGTAAATGACAAAGGAAGCAATCGATAGAAGATAGTCATCATAGTACCACTGACGGTCAAGTCAAAGACTACGGTGACCGCGATGAATAGTTAGCGGCATGCAGGGAGGTTACCGCTATATCACGGGTAGTCAAAAGGGAGCCCACAATTGAGTGGTAAGGAAGTGGTGAAGACAAATATAACAATAAATGCTAGTCACCGTTATACCGTAGGTGAACAAAATGAAGTGTGCGGTAGCGTGGTTGACAGGAATAGTGCAGTCAAATTCAAACACCGTTGCACCACAAGAGGACGTAGAGTTGACCGCGGTAGAGCGGTAAGATAAAAGGAAGCTGTGGAGATAGTAAATGTAAATGAGGAAATATATAAAGTGAAATGCATAGAGCGGTAAAATATAAAGGGAAAAATCAGAAGCAAGATTATAGTTAAAATTGTTTAATTTTCGGAAAGGCAACTCAATTAAATATTTTATCTCTATGATAGAATTTAAACGGTTTTACCAGTCATGTGAAGGGTCATGACCCTTGGTATGAATTGATAAATACTTTGTAAAATCAGTTGTAGAAGAGAAGAATAGGGAGTTAGAGTAGTAGATAGATTTCTAAAACTAGGAATGTAAACAATGACAGACCTTCCTAAAACAATGCAATGGAGATTAATGTTTAAAACTAGTGAATATTCTTTTCGATGTTCAGTTGTTGTGATGAAATAATTCATATTTATTTTATCTGGTTGTCTCCAACTTGAGATCCTTTAATTATTTAAATAAGCATATCAAGTATAATTTCTGATTTGTCAGAATGTATTCCCATTTTTGTCTAATTTAGTTGATTGGTGTCTATAAGTTAGATTTAAATCCTTTTAAATAAGTCACTGTAATTTTAGGATTTCTTTTGGATTGTTGAAGAAGAACCTGATAGAGAGAAATTCCAACATTATTTATGGAAGACATAAATAAATGAAGTTATATGCTAGTCATTAAGATTTAATTTTACAAAATTCCTAACAACTAGAATTAAACCAGAGAAGGAAATACATGATTCTTCTTAATTTTGACTCCATTTCCCATGTGGATAGAAGACACTGATCTACCTCAACCTAGAGATAAAATTTCATATCAAACATCTTATTCAAATCCTTTCTTTTTTGCAGTAGGAGTAGGATTAGTTGTAGTGGTTTTCGTCTATTCACTTCCATTTTCCATTGTGGATAGATTTATCAACTAGGAAATACATTTCAATCTGCATCATTCACATAGGTTCACCCACCTTGGGCTAGCAGAACCTAAAGAGAAGAAGGTTCAATTGCATCAGTTGGACTTGTAGGCTGGCCAAAAGCATTGTGAGAGCTTAGCAACCTCTCGTGGTTCAAACCTACATTTTTTAGACCCAACAGTTTGGTGACTCTGCTAGAGAATTGCTCAGGAATGTTTTTCTAGCCTATCCATTTATTGAGATAGCAAAGTTTTTTAATTTTTTGGAGATTCCACTGGGACAAACCAAAAAAATCCATTTTATTTTCCTAATTTTTGGGAAAATTAGGTGGCGAATCTGTTTCAGTTTGATAAATAATGCATGAGTGTTGTGGAATAGTAACATTTTGTTAAGATTTCAGAAGAAGAGAGAATACAACAGTCAATGAGAGAGTTGAAGGAATTGAAATGACAAAGGCTACAATTGGACCAATAGATGCTACAAGTAAACCAAAAATTGCTGCAATTGGGAGTCAAAAGTGTTCCAAATACATCACCAAACATGCCATCATGCAGTGAGAATGAATACACAAATTATGGTAGATATTGGACACCAAAAGTGCCACCTGAGAACTTCGGCAATGAAGGTAATATGCTCTATTCACAACATAAAATTTATGCATCTTAGTTACCACATCAAATGAATGTTTATTTTTTCCCTCGTGGACAAAGATTTGTAAGATATCAGGATCAACAATATAATCCATATCATGAGCATTATACATATTAGTACCAAATGCCATATCAAAGTGTGCAACATAATGCCATCTCTCATGGATGTGTAAATCAAAATCTACAACAAGGTACATGTCAAAATCAAACATCTACAAAGAAAAATGGTGAGTGTCTTCGTATTCAAGAAAGAAGCAAGTGTCTTTTGGATGCCTTCCTTAATATAAGAAGATATAGAGGAGAATCCTGGTATTCTTTGTTCAGAAGAATGATAGATATATGTAGGAAAATACCTATTAGTTTCCCTCCTAGTATGTTTGAAATCATTGAGCAGTTCATGAAAGAATATGAGCCCAATTCAATCTATTGGCCTGAATCGTGGGTACCAGCTACCTATAATCAATTAGATGAATGAATTAGCATTGTAGATAAGAAAAGGTGTGAGGACACTATCAGAGATGAAGAAAATAGTGAGATCACTAATAAGTATCAGGATGATTTTTTTGAGGACGAATCTTCCACTTTGGGAGATGATTGCAGCATTGATGATCTTGTCAATGACACACCATCTAGAAAACACATCAAAAATGGTTCAGATGATATTGAGAGACAACTAGATTGTGATCTAGATTATGAAGATGAAGTTATGGATGTTGATCTACAATAGGGTAATTATCAAGAAGAGGGAGAAATGGTAGAAGATCTGGAAGAGACCTATTCACTCAGGAATGAGCAAGTTTTAGACTGGTTAACTCTTGAGTACCAGAAGTATGCACATAAAGATGATTCCAGAGTTTTAGTTCCAGCCTATATAAGCTTTGACACCGAAGGTACTATGTGTAATGATTCAAATGGTTCCATGTCCATCTCTCATAGTGATGATATTTTTGAAGCTGATCATGAATCTATTTGTGTCCAAGAAGAGGTATGTGATTTAAATTAGTTTTTCCTGCAAGAGAAAGATGTTGGTTTGCATGATAAGGAGCATTCAAATTTTTTTGATCCAAGTATGTGTGAGGATGACTGAATGGATCAAATGTATGTGTCAATGCCAACTAGTGATAGGAAAGAAATGGAAAGTGATTTGATTGTTCCTAAAGATGCTGATGAAATAGAATTTGTTGATTTCCATGAGAAGAATTCAGATTTCCAGGTCCCAGTACTGTTGCATGATGATTTAGTTGTGTATGAAAATGAGAAAGATTATGATTGTTTTGAGCCTAGATACACTTTGTATGTTGAAGGTGATAAAGACTTGTCATATGATAATAGGAATTGTGAATTGTAGAATGGTGAGGGGAATATGAGTTAGGTTGAAATGAAAGATTTCCTAAAAAAAATTAATGACAGTGCATATTGTAGGGTAGATGGAATGGATAGTTTCAAAAGAAACCTAATGAGCTCTATTCAAAATAAGGTCAATGACAGAGGAAAGTGCAAAATTTTCTTTTGGATGGCCTGGGGCCATCCTTTATGGTTTGATTTTTGAACCATAGTAGACATAGAGGATTAAGGATTGCCAATGCATGTAAAATTCTTAGCAATGCCTTTTTAAATACTCTTTTCCATGCACAATAGTTTTTGAAGGTTCTGGGTTTTCTAGTATATGGACATTCTTAGAAATTCCCTTGTTGAAAAATAATTTTTTCCATGTATAGTAGTGTAGGGGTTTCCATTCTCCATGCTCCATATTTCATACCCTTCATTTGTTCATTCCCTTCATCTTCCATTGCCTTCATTTTTCATGTCCTTTGCTTGGTCTTCTCTCCCAAAGATATTCTGGATTCTTGTAGTGATTTGCAAAATCAATCATCCCCAATAGGAGCCACTGTTAGAACCAAAAATTTCCATTAAAATCTTAAGCCTTTTTACCCATTTAAGCCCATCATTTTCCTACCTATTTCATAAAAAGTCATTTTTCCCACCCAAAATTCTAATACACCTTATACCATACACCATTGCCTTAATATTTAATATTTATGTCTGTACCACTTTACTGTGGCCTCCCACTAAGGGGCTTGTAGTATGGCAGTGGATAAAGAACATTCATGACAACCGTTACCCCTACTCCATGCGTCCCCAACACAGTGATCGCGGTGGCATGGTAAACGGTTAGAAGGGTTATCAAGCGGCAAGGCAACACTTATCGTGCCACCATTGGTGGTCATCTCATAGACCATGGGGTCCCTGGTGAATAGTAGGAAGTGGTTGAGAGTGGTTACTGTGCAACCGTAGAGGTTTAGATAGGAGACCGTGATGGCACAGTGGGCATGGAGATAGCAGTTAAGAGTTGTCACCGCACAACCACGGACAGTCACTGAGCAACCTGTGGTGGCACGGTGGGTGGAGGTCAGCAGTCAATGATAGAGGAAGTGACTGATAGAAGACAGTCATTGCAGTACGGCTCACGGTCAAGTCAGAGATTGCGATGACCATGGTGAACAGTTAGCAGCATGCAAGGCAGTTACCGCTATACCGCGGGTAGTCAAAAGGGAGCTCGCAGTTGAGAGGAAAGGAAGTGGTGAAGACATAGATAACAATAAATGCTAGTCACCGCTATACCACAGGTGAAAAAAATGAAGGGTGTGGTAGTGTGGTTGACATGAATAGTGCAGTCAAATTCAAATGTCATTGCACCACAGGAGGACGAAGAGTTGACCGCGATAGAGTGGTAAGATAAAAGGAAGCTGCAGAGATAGTAAATGTAAAGGAGGCAACATATAAATTGAAATGCATAGAGTGGTAAAATATAAAGGGAAAAATCAAAAGCAAGATTATAGTTAAAAATCTTTAATTTTCCAAAAGGCAACTCAATTAAATATTTTATCTCTGTGATCAAATGAAAATGGTTTTACCAGTCATGTGAAGGGTCATGACAGTTGGTTTGAATTGTATAAATACTTTGTAAAATCAGTTGGAGAAGAGAAGGATAGGGGGTTAGGGTAGGAAATAGATTTATGAAACTGGGAACATTAACAATGAAAAACCATCCTCAAATAATGGAATGGAGATTAATGTTTTAAACTAGTGAACATTATTTTCGGTGTTCAGTTTTTGTGATGAAGTAGTTCATATTTATTTTATCTGGTTGTCTCCAACTTGAGATCCTATAATTATTTAAATCAACATATCAAGTATAATCTCTGATTTATTAGAATGTATTCCCATTTTTGTGTGATTTAGTTGATTGGTGTCTGTAAGTTAGATTTATTTCCTTTTAAATAGGTCACTGTGATTTTAGGATTTCTTTTGGATTGTTGAAGAAGAACCTAATAGAGAAACATTCTAGTACTATTTATGCAAGAAAAATAAATGAAGTTATATGCTAGTCATTAAGATTTCATTTTACAAAGTTCCTAACAACTATAATTAAACCAGAGAAGGAAACACATAATTATTCTTAATTTTGACTCCATTGTCCATGTGGATAGAAGGCACTGATCTGCCTCAACCTAGAGATAAAATTTCATATCAAACAACTTATTCAAATTATTTCTTTTGTGTAGTAGGAGTAGGATGAGTTGTTGTGGTTTTCATTTGTGGATATCAAAATTTGTAAATGGTTTGCACAACTCCAATATCCTCATAGAATAACATAAATGATTACTCCAACAATTGATAAAACTAGGTCAAGCATGCAATAGAGAAAATGAAATACAACCTATTCTATGATGGATCGGTGCCCTCCATGAAGATGTGAGAGAGCCCTTTCCCAACCCCTTTCCAAGCTAAATGAGATAGACAATGAGTTGCTATGAGCTCAGGTTGCCTATAGTGTAGATGCTTTCAAATGTGGATGATGAAGAGCAAGATTGATTCTCAAATGAAGAGAGTAACCTTGCCTCAAGATGTGTTGTCAAATTGTGTTGTTGGGATGAGAAAGATTAGTTCTCTTATGTGGAGAGTAACCTTGCATGAAAAAGTGTTGTGTGTTTGAAGGAGAGAAGCCTTCAACTTATAGTTGAACTTGAAGAGAGGAGAGGTCAAATTGATGAATGTGGGATTAAATCCCATCCAATAAGATAGAGACACTTGTCATAATGGGATTGGCCAAAGCTTGTGCAATTTTTGGTCAATGTGCCCATTCGAATTTGAAACATGTCAATAAATGCATGTTGTTGAGGGTTTTTGGGGGGAATTGTGTTTGTCCAAAAAGTCAAACATGAGAGTTAATGAGGGTATATTCCTTGGGAATGTGCCCTTGCGAGGGAAAATAGGTCTTTTTAATAAATCAATTAAAGTGATTTATTGTGCAAGTGGATGAATCTAGAGGATTCATATAGTTAGGATTAAACTAATCAGGATTTGATTAATCTAATAGGAATTAGGTGATTTTGACTTTTGACTTATAGTTTAGGATTAAAATAAATCAAAGTGAGAAGAAAATGATTTCAGATTTAATTAAATAAAGGTTTGTTTTATTTAATTGAAGATGATGATGTTAATTGTTAAATCAAATAAAGGTGAATTTATTTAATTTAAGTGGATGACTTTAGGATATTTATGATTTAATTAAATAAAATTTGATTTATTTAATCAAAAGATGAATATTGGTGATGATGTCAAATCTGCATGTCTACATCATTTATTCACTTCCATTTGCCATTGTGGATAGATTGCTCAACTAGGAAATACATTTCAATCTGCATCATTCACATAGGTTCACCCACCTTGGTCTAACATAACCTAAAGAGAAGAAGGTTTAATTGCATCAATTTTCCTTGTACGTTGGCCAAAAGCGTTGTGAGAGTTTGGCAACCTCTCATGGTTCAAATCTGTGTTTTTGAAACCCAACACTCTCCTTCTCCAAATTAAGTCTCTTTGTTGAGGGATCTTGGCTTCCTAATGAACTAATATTGAAATAGGTCCTAAGCTTAGTTCCATCTCCTAAAAGGTTCAACCCTATTTCCTTCGGTTCAAATATTAATTCCTCTAGTCTATTTTCCATTCCATTAGTAGGTTTCACACATTTGTGGTTAGTTTAAGATATAATATTTGTGTATGTTGTATATCCTCTATTGATGGTTAATTTTCTATATATTGTATTACTTTGATCTTGTATGAACTCTCACGATTCTATCTCTGTAGAGCTATAAGAAGTCTATAATGGTGTCTATGTATATATAAGAGTTGAAACTCAGTCTTTAATGAGTAATAAGTTGCAATATTTTAATATAATTTTAACCTATATCAATGAGTTGAAGCTCACTCATTGTATTATCTTATAACTCAAGGATACTAAAATGGTTTTCTATTTGAATGTAATGGTATTTGAATAAAAGTGTTGAAGCTCAATCAAGCTATGTAAGGTTTCATTTGATCAATATAAAAATTTATATTTTTTCTATTTTCTTTATAATATTATCCTCCCCTTCAATCGAACAAATGGTATTAGAGTGGGTTCAAGAAGATTATCCAGGTTCAAAAATTTGCAGAAGTAAGAGCTCATGGGTGGCTACTCAAAAAAGTTTGGCCCAAAACAAATGTGTCACATGATTGATGGAAGTTTGTAGAAGATTTGGATTGTAATCAGTCGTAGCTGAAGATAAATAAATTGATTCAACATTTGTTAAAGTTTATAGAAGAATCCTATCCAAAAATAAATTAAAATAGCCAAAACATATGTATTTATTGAAAGGTGTATGCTGAAGAAATTGAAGGATTGTTAGGATATTAGGTTTCTCCTAAAGTGAGAGCATGTATTGTAGATTGAAGAAGATGAATAGGAAAATTATAAGTTTGATCCATCAAGTCTAAAGTGATTAATAATTGTTGTGAAGAAAGTAAGAAATGTAGTAGCAATTGAAGATGGGAAGCCACTGCATAAAGACTATTGTTTGAAAATATTGTAGGATTAAAGAAGGAAAGAGATTGTTTTTTTTTCTAAGATGAAGTTATTGGGTATGTGCAAGATCATGATGGACCAAAAAGTGGTGATTTGTAAGTGATATGATGGCCCATGTGGTTGAAGACTTTTTTTTTACTCAAAATTGATGAAACAAAAAGGGTTTTTAAAGGAGATTCTCAACTTTCCACCAATATAAATTATGCTTATTTGAATTTGATAAATAATTATTATTCATTTTCTATTTGAATTATGACTAAAGTCCTGATTGATTGGTTGATTGAAAATCATCTATAGCTTTCAAACGATATCACATTTTTTGAATATGAAACATGTGTCACATTCTATGCTAATGAAAGGTGTATCTAGTGAAAGGTTTCATCATTGTTTGAAGGGTTATAGTTGCTATAGTAGACCATTTCTAAGAGGAATCCACTATTCCTGGTCATGGATTTTTTTCCACTTGAAAGGGCTAAAGCATCTCAATGGTGAGGAAGACATAGGCTACGAAAGATAAAGTCACCTAAGAAGAAAAGGCGATTTGAAAAGGAGATTTCTATTTTATCAAGTAAAAGTAGATCATATAAGGTGAAAATCCTCCAAGTCAATAAAAGGAGGTCTTCATGGAATTTTAGACAATAAAATTTGTTTTTTTTAGCCACAATTTCTCATTAGTCATAGTAGGTCATTGATTACTTTTTAAAAAGTTTTTCATCATAGAAAGAGATCATTTGAGAATGTAGGAGGTGCATGAAGCTATATTTCATATATGGAAAATTTAAAGAAGATAGATCATGGTTTGGAGGGAGTCCATCATATGAGTTAAAGGAACAGTTTCATAGAAAAGAAAGGAGACTACAAGAAAAAAAATTGTATGAGTAAGTGTCTAGGTTGAGAGTGAGTGAAGGATTGTATAGAAGAGAAGCCTTTGTTAAAACAAGGTAAGAAAGCAGAGTTGCTAAATATTGTTTGAAATATAATCTCAACTACTCTAGATAGACCTACCCTCTTTGTACTTCAGTCAACTTAGCATTAAAGACAAGGATTTTAATAGATTACATATTAATTCCTCCAATGCATTTTGTGTTCCATCAATAGGTTTCAAATGTTTTGTGGGTAATTTTAAATAAAATATTTTATGTTTGTTCTCTCTCCTCTATTGATGGTTACTTTTCTATATATTTCTTAAGTATGATTTTGTAGGAACTCTAACGACTCTATCTCTATAGAGAACTTGTAAGAACTTTGTCATGGTGTTTGTGTCTATGTAGGAGTACAAAGTTGTAATATTTGGATATAATTAGGCTTTGTATCGATGATTTGAAGCTTAGTATTGTAATGTTTCATAGCTCAAGAAAAATAGAGAGGTGTTTTGTATGAACTAATGAGTTTTGAATGAAAGAGCTAAAGCTCAGTCAACTTCTGTAATATTTCATTTGATCAATATAAAAATTTATATTTTCTTTTATTTTATCCTCCCCTTCAATCCATTAAATGGTATCAACCAAGGTTCAAGAATATTATCTAGCTTTTAGAATTTACAAAAGAAAGAGTTCATGGGTGGTTGTTGAAAAGAGATCGGTCCAAAACAAAGTGTCACATGATTGATGGAAGTTTCTAGAAGAGATGGATTGTAATTATCCATAGTTGAAGATAAAAGATTGAATCAACAACTATGAAATATTTTATACAAAACATGTCCACAAATATGTTAAAATAACCATGGCATATGTATTTAGTGAAATTTGTATGACGAACAAATTAAAGGATTGTTAGGAGATCAAGATACTACTAAATTTTTAGCATGTATAGTAGATCAAATAAGATGAATAGGCATAGTAGAAGTGTAACCCACCAATCTTTGAAGATACTAATCATTATTGTGAAGAAAGGAATAATTGTTGTAGCAGTTGAAGATTGTAAGCCACTACATAAAGATCATCATTTGATAATATTATAGGAATAAGGAAGGAAAGATATCATTTCTTTTCTAAGATGGATTTATTGATCCCACTTCAAATCAAGCAAATGTTAGCCATCAATCAAAGAAGGAGATCTATATTAGACAAAAGTAAATGATAGGTTGCAAAGAAGAAGTGACAACTATAAAGGTTTTAATTGAAATTTAAACAATGCAACTAGTCAAAGGTGTCATCATTGTTTTAATGTTTCAAAATTTATATATTAGATAATGGCCAAGATGAATCTACCATTCTTGGTCATGGAGTTGTTACTGCTTGAAAAGGCTGCAGTAGCTCAAAGGTGAGGAAGACATAGGTTGCTAAAGTTAAAGTCACCTTAGAAAAAAGATAATTTGAAAAGGAAATCATCCAAGTCAACAAAACTTCATGGAATGATGGTCAATAAAGGAAGTTGTTGTTTGTAGTCATTTTTTTTACCAGTCATAGTAAGTCATTGATTGCTTTTGTTAATTTTTTTCATCATAGAGAGAGATCATTTGAGAATGCATGAGGAATGTGAATCTACTAAATAAATAAAATTGCAAGAAGATAGATCATGGTCTAGAGGGAGGCCATCATATGCAAATGAAAACAATAGTTTCATAGTCAAGAAAGGAGATTTTTAGAAAAAGGTTGCATGAGTAAGTTTCTAGGTAGACATAGTGAAAGATTATATAGAAGAGAAGTATTTGTTATAACATGGTAAGAAAGAGGAGTTGCTAAATGAGATCAGAAGATTGAAGGAGAATAGATGTCTGAAATTGTGAAAAGACAAGCAAGTTAATTTGTAAATTGGTAAAGAAATAATATGGTTGAATTTTTTAGTATTATGTGAATGAGGCTAGTAGAGCCAAGTAAAGCTGGGATCCTCAAACACCAGTAGTATGGATCAAAGGGAGGTGTTCAAAGAAAATAAAGGTATCCATCTTGAACCTACAATGGATTGGTGACCAAGAAGCCTGAGCTGATGGTTAGAGCATACCAATAGAATAATGGGATTTGCTAGATTTGATCTCTAAAGCTTGAATATTGTAAATACTAAAAAATCAATGAAATAAATTAAGAAAGTAATTAAAATGTTTAGTTTTGATTAAGGGGGTGTGTTGAAAATATAATCTCAACTTATCCAACTATACATGTTGTTTTTGTATCTCAGTCAATCTCAGCATTAAATACAAGGATTCGAAAAGATTACATATTAATTCCTCCAACCCATTTTATGTTTCATAAAACAACTTGGATGATTGTATACTCGAGTTTTATTTTTAAATTATAGAACATTTTGTAACCTAATATTGATAAAATTTGATAAAACACACAACTCAATTCGCATCACTCAGGGGCAAGAAATACATATAATTTTAATTCATCTTTATATCAAGCCTAGCGTTATTCATACAACTCTATTTTTTATGAACTTATTAGGTCATTATGTGATAACTTATCATCAAGAACCTAATATGCTTTATAAAACTTGATTTCAAATTATGTTTGAAAAATAGCTCACTAAAATCTAGTATTAATCAATTGATTGGTATTATTTTGGCAATGTCTTTTACCATATTTTCATTTTCAGTCGTAAAAATTCTTTGGCCATACCAAGATGTAGAGCTTGAATGTTGTAGTTAAAGATAAAATGTTTAGTTCAATTTTTCTTATTTTAAAATTTATAATTTATAATTTATAATAATATTCATAAATTAATTCTAATCGGTTGTTATTATTTGTCATTTTAAATATGATTATTAATTGCCATGTGGTGTATGGTTAAGTGCTTGGTCTACATGGTTATTGTGATAGAGACCAAATGTCATATTCTTAAAGAATAGCTTAACAATAAATGTCGTGTTGAATCAATATTTTGGTGCTCATTTTACAAATAATTTGTAATCAAAAAATGTTAAAAAAATGTAATTGTAAGGTAGTTAGATGATGTTGGATGTGCAAGAATGTAGTAACAAGGTCACAAGATAGTGTTGGATGTGCAACACTACATTAGTTACATGTACAAGAATTTAAATGTAGTAAAAAACATTGAACTTTAATTAAAAAAAGGATATTATTACTTTATTTAACGTTACCCATAGCTAAACGAAAGGATATACCTAGAATCTTCAAACACAAAACTAAATGAAATGATATTTCTTGATGAATGTCGCCGACGACTCATGCTTGCTCGAAACATTCGTAATTGCATTAATGTTTCTCAGTATATGCGTGAATTGAAGCCTTCATAGTAGATTTCTACATTTTCTTTTATTGAACTCTCATGGCGTTGCTACATCTCCATCACACAAACTTGAACGTCAACCCCACATCTCTCTATCAGTTTTGAATGACTTGGACATAAATCGAAACAAAATATCAATTCTAATAACCTCTCATAGTTTGCCAATGTTGCACCAGAATAATATCGTTCAAAACTAAAAAGAATTTATATGGCAGCCTACAGGAACCCATACGATGTTAATTGAGAGTAGTCTTTACCAGCCATTACATGACTAATATATAGTTATTAGTGGCCTACACCAGGGCTTGAACCAGATGGAAGTTTATTCTTCAATATGCTTTCTGATCTCCAACCACTCTTAACACCACCAACGCTGATATCAGCGTTGCCTGTGCCAGGGCTTGGACCAGATGGAAGTTTATTCTTCAGTATGCTTTCTGATCTCTAACCACTTTTAACACCACCAACGTTGATATATGCGTTGCCTGTGCCAGGGCTTGGACCAGACGGAAGCTTATTCTGCAACGTTGTAGTCTTCTCAGGAGGGCGCGCCATTTGCTTCGAATCTGATAAGCTCTGGAAAGGCTGTATATTCAGCTCTAAGCCCGAGTGCTCCTCTTTCACAATACTCAGTTCACCTGAAAACTTATCCTGCACGGATTGTCTCTTCAGAATTCTCCTACCTTCTGCACATTCAATAGTAAATGTTATTGTCATGGAAATCAAGACACTCAAGATCATCTTCCTCATCCACCAACTTGAACTGCTCTCCATTGCAATTCTGTGTGATCGCTCAAACAATTAGTGTTTTTCTCTCAACAGTATAAAGGCTAAATGTTTCAGAACATAAATGTGCACAAGGGAGAAAGAGATGATAATCCGGACTCTGGGTTAAAACGAATGGGGAGCAATGTATATAAAGGCAAACAATGTATTTAGTTGGTATGCAAAGGTTAGGGAATGCAGGCAGCCAAACAAAAACGTCAGACATGACGGATTGTAGTAACTCAACGTGGTCAAACACGAGAGGTGTTGAGGTCGCAGACAATCGTATCATCCCACCTTGGAAATTTGGTATTGTTGAAAAGAGTAGGCATGCCAACGTTCTAGGAAAATGCCTGCTTTCAATTTCTGCCACGCAAATATATCTTGTTTCCTGCAGTCAAGGGTTGATCACATAAAAGCTAGTCTTCCTCTTCCTCCTCCTCATGTAGTGTTTGACTATGAAAACTGTAATCTACTCATTATGGATTCATTATGTAAAAAAAATTTATATTTTCTAGCCATTCATCATTTAGTTCTAATCAATATAACCATCTTCATTTAGTCTTAATTGACCAATATCATCATTTAGAACACGTCCCTTTTATCTTTGGTTTCACATTAATAATCATATTTTTTAATTAATTATTTTTTCAATTTCCTAACAATTAACAAATGAACAATTATCATTTCTATCTATTATACATCTCACAAATGTTAAAATAGTTAAATAATATTATTTTAATTAGGTCTATATTCCTTCAACACATTCCAAAAATATTGGGTACCTAAGAACACTTGTCTTTATGGTCTCATAATTCTTTCAACACATTCCAAAGTTATAGCTTTCTTATGTGCACATGTCCCTAATTTCTTTCATGCTCACAAGTACTTATTAAATATAGTAAGTTAATCTTAGCCATTCACAATCTAACCACCTTCATCTCCACCCTCCATCTTCTCCTTGATCCTAGAGATTTCCTCTCAACCATTCTTTGTTTTTGATCTCACAATCAAATCTTAGCCATTCATTCATCATTCCCAAAATCTATAAATTTAAGCATCTTCTCATTCAAATTAGTTCATGATCATTTATGTTAGGTATATGATGTTAAATTCATCATCTTCAAGCAAGGAGCATCCACATCCCAAAGTTATTGGAAAAAATCAAATCACAATGGAGGTTATAGTAACACCTACTTTTGTTTGTTTCATGTTATGATTTGTTTTAATCTCTTTTGTGAGCTTTACCTAGAGGCTTTCATATTTTAAAATAGGAGCTTGCATTGATAGTTTGTTTCTATTTAAATTTCAAATCTTGTGCATTGCATTTTGGCAACTCTATTGGAGATTCACCTGAGTATTTCACTCCATTGACATATACATATGTTTCATTATTGATTTGCTTTAAGTATGTTTGAAGGTATTTGAATAGTTTTAGGAATCAAGTTTTTTGTAGTATCTTCCATGGAAAAATAGAGTACGTGGTTGTGATTAGCACGATTGAGAGAGGAATTTCGATATAACACATTTAGTATTTCGTTGAAAAAATTAAGTGTTTTGCAACGCTCCATGAAAGTAAAATGATAAAAAATTCCATACAGTTGAATAAAATCAATAATTGCATACTACCATACAACCTACAACTTATTGATCATTGGTTCAATTATTTTTTTGTAGATTTAGTAGATACATGATGAATATACATTGCAAAATATAGAGGTACAAACACAAGTATACACATATATATGCCATATTAGATATGTATACACATATTTTTGGTATACATGGCCATCATAGGTAACATACACATAATATCCATCCCCATTATAAGTATATACATATAACCCAATATTTATTTGACATATGCATCATATATATGCCTAGGGTTTCATTTCGATTGGGTTATGTACAAATTAAATCAATGAATATATACTTATCCCCTATGCATTTGTACTGGTATTCTCAAATATTTGAGAATATATATAGTACATCATGTTTTTTGGGTATCATTTCTTGTGCATATTGGATGTTATACTACATACATATCATGACATTATTGTGTATACTGCCATGTGAAGTATATACACCATTTATAGGATTCTTCTTTATAACTCCTATTATTTCAAAATAAAACCAAAAAAAAATTCCTTTTTCTTTTTGACATGCAATTTCAAATCCATCAAATACCTTTTTATTTAAGTCTTTTACATATATTTTCATCTTTTTTAAAATCCATGATTTTAAAAAATTATTAAAGTTTTGTTCTATTTTTTGTTAATTTTAAATTTAATAGTAATTTTTAATTTATTTATTACTTTTCATTCCACATCAACCTCTTGTCATATGGGAGATTAGGGACTCCACTAAATGGGTGCACAATACCCTTATTTTGGCTCTTGGTCATATCAATGATTAGGTGATGAGATTTCATACACCTAGGGGATAAATACAACCCTCTTCCTACTTTGCATGCCTAAAATAGGTAGTATTACAAAAATTTGGACATAACTTTTTCCTCACAAATTAGATTTTTGAACTTTAATAGGAATTGGAATGCTAGTTTAGGGATGCACACTCTAGTGAAGGAGTTTTAATTATTTTCCAAAATTCAAGTACTCTCATCCAAAGTCAACCTTTTATTTTAAAACTTTATTTGTCCGTAACTTTTGCAATTTCATCATTTTTTAGTCATTTTTTAAATTTTATCAAGAACTTCTAAATTTTTTGTTTGCAATTTATATTTTCTAGGAGACTGATTATTTATTTTTGACTAACTTTTTTGTGTAGATGTTTTCATCTTACCAAGGGTTCAAACTTGAAAACTACTAACTTAAGTAGCTTTATGCGATATTTTTTTCAAGAATTTTACTATATATATATTTTATTTTTTATATTCTCTTTATCTTTTTTTTTTTTTTTCACATTGAAATTTGGTTAAAATTCACTTCATATTTCAATTTTGGATAATAATTTATATGTGTCTTTTAAACCCCAAGCACACTTATGCATACTCTCTTCTCACACCTTAGGGTGATCTTGAGGATTAGAAATAAGTGTTGTCTTGATTTTTATTTTCAGGGGTCCTACTTAGGGATTTCATAAACCCGAGGGATAACCTCAACTCTAGCATTCCAGTGGAGTATAAATATTAGGGGGTAAATCAAAATACATGCCTCTTGGAAGTTATGATTTTGTCATTCAAGCTAAGCCCCAAAGAACTTTATACCTTTGGGAAGTGAAGGATAACGGTGGGTTACCCACTTCTCCAAGCTATTTGACTTTCTTCCACTTTAAAATTCATGGATGAGGCCTCACATACCCTTGAGGTATTTAGAGGATTGCATAGCCTAGTTTTAGACCTTTCAACCATTTTTTATTATGGTATAATCTATAAAATCATTCATGAAGTTAAGTTCAACTTGTATCTTCTTGGGTTCAACCACCTTCATACAATTTGGCCTTCTTGAAATATCATGAATCAACCTTTCTACTAAGTCACAATTTCCTCATGATAGATTTGTATTTTGTTTTTAGTAATAAAATTAGACGAAAGGGACCCTAAACTCAACCATAGATCAAAACAAGGCGTAAAGGACACCAAAACAACCAAAAAAAAGGTAGGGGATATAGAACCAACCACCACCCATTAGAAATATCGACACCTAACTACAAAGAGAAACATAAACCATAAACCAACATAACAAAATTCTTAAATACAAAACCAAAACTATCTTTAAGAAGGGAACTTAGGCCCATAGAGAGTAACGAGCAAAAAATCCAAAAAATTCCAACCACTAGACTTAATTACTCCTTGAAGAATTAGATAAGATTTCATTCGTTCTCAAGTTGTTACATAGCCTCATTGTACTGCTCCATCAATCCAGACATATCAACCTTATAGTTGCTCTTCTACATCATGAGCGGCCTATTACTTGTGATGACCTTTCCTAGCCTTAGTCACTCCACTAATCATCCCAAAGATGGCATTATGCATAATACCCAAATTAATAACCATTAGCCTATTGAAGGCCCTATCTATCTTGTCCGCTTTTTGTTGAAGCTCACAAATTTGTGAAGCATTCAAATACAACAATTTCATGCCTAACACCACTCTTATCCTTCAAAGGCTGAATATTCAGCCATTTCGTGGCTTCCCTAACCACCTCCTCAATTTCATGTTGAATATTCTAAAACCCTTCCTATTCCTCCTTTGAATCATTGACCACCAGTTCTTCATCACAACCCAATTCTTCATCATGTTCACTACTTGTAGAATCTTCAAAGTGATATTCTCCCAAAACAACCAATGGCTCCTTTTTACTTAGATTAATAGGAGGTGGAGTTTCCCCTTCTAGGTCATCCCCAGGCTCTTCAAAACATAGTTTCTTCCCTTTCACGGTCTGACGAGCAAGCCTAGTCGAATGCCTCTCACCCCTCCTCTTGCTAGATCCTCCAAATTTTCTTTCTCTTCTTCATCTCTTATTTCAATTGTGAATTTCTTGGTGGTTTTAGGCTCAATACTTTCACAAGCTTTCCTTTCATTGCTAGAGTTGCCCAGGGATAACCATTAGTTTCTTTTCCTTTAAAATTTTGAGTAGAAGGATTACCCTTGGTAAGAAGACCTTTAATTGAAGACTTTTAAAAACTAGACGGGCTAGTAGGAGGCTTTTTGGTAGGATGCCTAATGGAGGAGTGACCCACATTAGAGGAAGTGGCTAAAGAGGGATCAAGGAGTGGTTCAACCTCATAAACATGGGTAAAAAAACCAATAGGGATTTCCCTAGGGGGTCCCGACAAGGGGGTAGTATAAACAACATAATTATATAGGCATTGGATAAAAATTTGGTGGAGAGGGGGAGAGGAACCCTTAGCCTTGCATTGATTTAAAGATAAAAATAGAAAGAAAGGAATACTAATTCTTTCATTCCTACAAATATCCTAGGATTTGTATTTTATTTCAAAATAGAAAATATATCTTATGACAAAAACATGTGTCAAAGCATGGCCTACGATGGAAAAATTTTATGCCTTTATGGATGAGACATTCTAGAACTAGTATTAATAAATGAAAATCCTAGATACCAAGGTCTTGGCTACACATCTAAAAGAAATAAATCTAATGCTGAAAAAGTAATATTAATTGGGGCAACCTCAATTAATGAAAACATTAGAATAGATACCATCAATAACTCATAATATTTCACCATCCACCCATATTTTCTCTACTTCCTTCATCCATACCAACAACCTACATCCACTACATCCTAAACCCCTTGATTGATACCAACAATCATATCCATTATACAAAGTGAATCATTCCCATAGAGCTAAATAATGTTATTCACTAGCAAATATAAACTCCATATTAAAATTAAAATAAATTTAAAAAGTGGAATGTATCCAAATTTCCAGAATAAAGAAAAAAAAATGGATCAAAATCCAAAGAGAATTGATGATTCCAATCAGAGTGGGTCATCAAAATCAATCCACAAATCAAAATTTGCATAGTACATACAATAGGTGTGCACCACCTTCACAATTATCATGAAAAAAAACACTATCCAAAAATAATATTGGCCTCAATCCTAAGTTTAATTTCATATCCAAATCAAATTTTATCACCCAATCCAAACATCCCTCACTCTAATTAAAACCTCAAATCCTTAAATCCAAAATCCATCAATTCACATACCCACCTCCAAAATCCCACTTATTGAATCCACATTCCAAATCCCTATCCTCACCTCCACCATCTAAATTCCCACAACTTCACCCTAAATTTAAACCACAACCTAGAATCCATAACATCCTTGCAACCATACATTACCACAAGAGTTACAATGACACTTTATCGAGATGTTAATATTTAGACAAGGAAATCCCAATCATCAAAGAGGATCATCACAATTGTATATTATGTGTACTAGTACATTGATCTTATCGAAGAAAAATTGTAAAGTGTGATATTATTGGAATTTCATGACTGAAGCATCTAAATAAGCTATATTTGCAATCCATCCGCACAATACCTAAAATCACAAAATTATAAAATCACAAAATTTTAAAAAATGAAAAAATAGGAAAAACATATTGAAAAATAGTAAGGAGAAATAAATTCATCCAGTAGTGAAAACTACTTTTTTTGGAACCTTGATAAACTACCATGATTAAAACCCATTCATGAGAATCATGTGTAATTTAGCTAGCTATGTCAACCTTTAAATTGGGGCCAAGTTGTCTAATCGATTCTACCAAAATTATCCAACCTATCAGGTCATTTCATCATACCCATTAAACATGTCCATTTAGTCATACCTTGTCCATATTTCTTACTCACCCTAGTCTTAACAATGATTGGTGGAACAAAATGTATCTTTTGGAAAAATATTAATATGTTCATCCTTTGGCAACATACCATCTACTATCACTTCATTTCCTACATAACACTATGTAGACCCTATCTTATTAGATAAAAGCATGTTAATCCTATGTGTTGTAGTCCTTGAAAATATCCCCCTACATCCTTCCATCAATCCATATTTAGAACCATTCCATTGAAACCATGTTTATCCTTGTGTCTAGGCTTCACTTATCCCTTACCATTGGTTCCAAACATCAAGATGACGAAAAAAAGAAACACTTATCCTCACATATAACAATCTATAAGTGTGATACCAAAAACACTTTATCCATGTTGAGTCCATCAAGTCCAAGCATACCAAATCCAAAAACCTTGTATCCATCCCAAAAATCCATAATATTTTTTCTTTATCTATTTATAAGTTGTGTTTCATCTATATTCAATCTAATCAATCATCATCCAAATATGCCTTTCCAAATTATTGCACTATTTTTTGGGATGCATCCTCCCCACATCAATAATTATATCACTAGTCAATAAATAAATCAATCACTCAATTTTAGCTTAAACAAGAGAAAAATTAATCTAATCCTCATCATTAATCCTTAGATATTTACCAATAAAATTATCCATCCAATCCCATCTTTCTAGACACCCTTATCTTCAACATGTCATTGAATATTAGCTTATGGTTTTTTAATGTTTTCAATTTCTTTTTTTTTGGTTTATGTTTTGTAGTTTATTGTATTCTTTATGCTCCACTAATCACACTATCATGGTCACCTTCATCCTTTATATGATGATGCACCTATGAAAATGTGTCTATTGGATCACTATTATATAATATGAAACTTATGTATTTGTGAGTGAATCTATATGCACATGGAACATCATCATCATGATCCCTTATATCATGATACATAATGGAAAGTGATATAGTAAAATAAAGGTTTAAACTTTTGAGTGGTGTTACTATAGAAACATGTATTTCTCATCCATTATATCCTTTATCATTATCTCATCATTTATCCAACATCCCAATCATGTACTGAATTTTTTTGCAAATAACATCCTTGTGAGATTTCATCATCCAATACTTACATCTATGCAATCCACATATAATCATCCTAGTAGCATCAATAAACATTTTAAATCCTATAATACATCTTTTATCACCTTTTTTATTCAAGATACCTATTGGGTTCTATTTCACCCAACCATTCTCTTGAGAGGGGGGATTACTTCTACTATCATCCCTAAGAAAATAGGGAAACTTGCCACCAGAGCTTCACTTCATCCCATCCTACTTTTAATCTCTTCTTTGACACAATGCCACTATAACAAAGTTTTTTTAAAGAGAGGAAAAATGTAGACACCTAAAATATTCCCTAGTCATCCATCACCTAACCCCCATCAACATAATCACCTTCACCAAGTATTATTCAGCCAGTATCATCACCGTGGACATGTTATGTTTTTGATAAAGGGTAAAACGAGTTTTACAGGGACTCAAAACCACAACGTTTACAATACAGAAAAGAGGACACCAAAGTCCAACCAAAAAAACCAGCTACCCAAGAAAAGACCAGAAAGGTCAAGTCGAAAGGAACAACAAAGTAAGCACCAAAAAACCCCAGCCTTTAATTATGTCATGAGGACAAACTTTGTCTCCACCTCCAGATTTTGCATATCATTGATACCCTTTTTAAAGGTTTGAATCATCTTCAAGGTAAGGGGGGCCTTGCGCTTCAGATTGGCTCCGGTTCTTCAAGAAATTCCTGCATCCGTTTCTTGGCTTTTATCCTCTGTTTCCTCCAGGTCCACCACCAGAGAACCCTTTTGGGCTTTATCTAGCTTTTCAGTAATCACGTTAATGATAATGGCATTGTGCCTTGCCATACGGTTGTTTTGCTTAGCAATGGTTTTAATGGTATTCCATATGTTCTCAACCTTGGAATCTAACTTTCTATTACTGTGATCCTCATCTTTCTTTTCAATCTCTGCAATCTTTGCACACAAATCTTCAATCTTGCTTTGCAGGGCCCAATTTTTTATTTTCAGCTCATTAATTTCAGTGAATGTCCATTCCAAGATTTTGAAGTGGGACTAAGAATTGGTTTTTGCTAGGTTCAGAATATCTAGAGAGGGCTCTTTTCCAGTATTAGGACAAGTTTTCTCAGGGTTAGGAATAACAGGGGAGTAATCATTAATGTGTTTATCCAGTAGAGGATCAGCGCAAAGCTCAGTTTTGTTGGCATCAGACTCCTCCGACTCAGAGGACTCTTTGGAATAGGAAATAAGGGTTTTGGCCTAGGGTTTCTTATCAATAGAGTTGTTCTTAAGGGAGGGGTTTTCAGGCTCAAGCTCAACACAAGTTTTACCAAAAATCCCAGAAGGAACAACGTGCATGCTAAGGACTTTTCTAGCTGGACTAGAGTTAGGCAGATACTCCGAGCCACTAGGCTCAGTGTCATCACTCTCAGAATTAGGGAAGGTTTCTAGAATAGCGAGAGCAGGCACATAGATATATTCAACAATCAATCTTATTAACCTAGTGTGCAAAATGGGGAATCTTTTAGGGCTTTTATTATTATCCTCCAAGCTTTTCTTCAAGGAACATAAGTGATAATAGGGGAGGGAGACCCTTACCTTGTATCATAAGTGGTTAATAAGAGAAAAGTGGTAGCCATATACTTTGGTGAAGCACCCGTTCACCGTAATGTACTCCATGATGACCCGCAGAACCTTACGCCAAATTTCCTTTATGGTGTCAACATCGAAGTAGTTGTTAGCAATTTTAACCATACTTAGCCTTTCTTTGTCCTTTATAGGAAATCTGATCACAGCTTCATCGAAAAAAGCCTTGTCCCCAAAGAACTTCTTCCCTTCAGTAGATAATCTCGTAACATCAGTAATAATATTTTTGCTGAGCTCCACATTCTTACCAAACAGGGTCAAGTTACCATTATTCCAATTTTTAACAAAGAGATCCATAGCCTCCTGGTTAGAGCCATGAAGCTTCTCCAGGAAAGGAAGCAACCCTCCGCTTTTAACCTTACTCCAAACCTTCGCATTTTTCATGTCTGTATCATAGCAGTTCGGCTCAATTCGCTTTCTGTCTCCTCCTATTTTGACCAACACAGTGGGGTAGACCCAAACGCAAGATTTACTAAAATTGACCCCGCCAAATCTAGGAACCCACAAAGCGTGTGGAGTTTTCTTGCAGATTAAGCCGCTGGGCTCGATCCCATGCACTCTAATGATTGTGATGTGAAAGATCCAACCTATCCTCATTAAAGGGATAACACGTCAATTTTCCATGTGATTTATCATAATTTAATAGGGCGCAAACATTAGAGTTTAGATTGCTAGTATTAAGCTAGATATGCACATCTTTACTCCTAACTCCTTCATTAGCAAAAAAATCCACAACAGCATTGGCTTCTCTATAAGCATGTGATATTTTAAATTTGTCGAATTTAGCCAAAGTCAATATGGCATCCTCAATCCATGATTTGATAGTCCACGAGGGGGGAGACTTGCCATGGAGGTAGTTAATTATGTTTTTGGAATCTCCTTCAAGCCATGAATTTTAAATGTTAAGAATTTGGGCTAAATTTATGATGTGAAAAGCACCAGTAGCTTCCGCCAGATGATTAGTTTGAGAGCCAAGAGGAGAGACAATTGCACCAATAAAATTGCCACAGGAATCCCTTATAACTCCACCATAGCCCGCCGCCGCCGTATTGCCTTTAGCCGCACCATCAAAGTTAGCTTTGATCCACCCGTTTGGCGGAAAAGACCAGAAAACACCCTCTCTGTCCTTCTTGGCCTTCATTATAGTTCTAGAAAAATCTAGACTTATGTTCCAATCCTTATCAACAATTAAGTCATAGAGTGAATTCTCTGCTTTCATGGGCATTATGTCCTTCTAGGCCAAGGCATTGAAATTTTCCTTCAAGGATCTAACAATTTTATCGAAGACAATATCCATAGAGGTTTCTTTGCCCCTAGAAATTCTATTGTTGCATTCTTTCCAAAGGCCCCAAACAACATGAGGGAAGGATGAATCCCAAAAAAGCCTGAGCATAGGATTTCTTGTCAGGGCTTTCCATTGAGTGAAGAAATCTTCAATGGATGAAGGGAAAACTCAATGAAGGTGCCATAACCTGATGAATTTTTCCCAGATAGAAGCAACAAATGAGCAATGAAGGAATAAATGGCGCATAGATTTAGCCTCCATCTTACAAAGAAAGCATCTATTTGGAATTTGAAATCTGTGTTTACACAGATTATCAATCGTGAGCGCCTTGTTTTGGAGAAGGATCCAGAAGAAAATATTAATTTTAGGTATCAAATGTTTGAACCAAGCTTTAGACCAGAAGGGAGGATGATCCAAAGAAGAAGTAATCCTGGAAAAAGTAGATGACACTGAAAAATTGCCAAAGGGTTCATCAATCAAAACTGTACGATCATCCAGCTGCTCAGAACTAAGTCTAACAACCATTAGAGAAGATTGGATAGGGGCCAAAGCCTAACTAACACTGCACAAGTCCACCCAATTACCATTCACTCTGTAATCTTTCATATAAGTTCCAAACCATGCCTTATAATTCTTAGCCCATTCACTGAAGGAATTGATTTTTATAATGTTCTCCTTAAAAATCCATCTGTCCTCCTAGAATCTGGTGTGATTACCATTTCTCACTTGCCATCCAATACCATCATCCAAAACCTTTTTACCATTGATTATATTGTTCTAGCATATAGACCCTCTGGGAAGAAGGTGGGGGCCCTTTATAATGGAGGAACAATTTTTTTCTAAATATTTGCTAGCCAGAATATCAATCCACTCCCCAGAAGAAGAGGAGATTCTCCATATTTGTTTAGCTAAGAGGATTTTATTGACAGTTTTGATTCTTCTTAAACCAAGTCCTCCGGTCTTTTTAGGTCTACAAACTAGATTCCGGCCAATTAAGGGTAGTATTTTCTTTTCCTCAACACCTGACCAAAAGAATCTTTTTTGAATTTTTTCAATGGCATCAGCAAATTTAGCAGGAATCTTAAATAGGCTCAGGGCATAGATAGGCAGATTCTGGAGAGAGGCTTTGAGGAGCTGAAGTTTTCTGGCTTGACTTAGCAGGGCTCATTTCCAACCCGCAAGCTTCTTGCTAAATCTTTCAACCAACGAGAGCCAAAAAGACTCAGGAGGTTTCAAGCTTAAAGGAAGACCAAGGTAGGTGGCAGGAAAGGAATCCACCCTGCAACCTAGAATTTTGGGAGTTTTGGCCTGTCTATGATCTAGAGTGTTGAAGAAGAACAAAGAACTTTTTTGATTGTTGATCAACTGTCCTGAATCTCTCCCATAATTGTCAAGCAACTGTTTTATAGATTTTCCATCAAACACTGTAGCTTGACCCATAAGCACAGTGTCATCAACGAATTGTTGATGGGAACACACCAAATTTCCCGATGAAGGTTTGAAACTAGAAAGAAATTTAAAGTCAACCAAAATTTTTAGATTCTTGCCTAAACTTCCAGCCATAATAGTGAATAAAATAGGAGAGATAGGATCACCCTGCCTTAGACCTCTGGTACTTTGAAAAAAGGAGGTAGGGGATCCATTGACCATAATCGATATGGAAGTCATGGACACAAGTTGTTCCACCAATTGGATAACCCTATTACTAAAACCAAAAGCCTTTAAGATTTTAAATAAGAAAATTCAGTCAACTCTATCATAGGCTTTTGAGATATCAAGTTTTAATAAGAAGCCTTCAGTCTTGAACTCGACTAGGGAGTGAATATTCTCATGTACCATAATAATAGAGTCAAGAATTTGTCTACCAGGGACAAAGCCATTATGTTGAGGAGAAATCAAGGAAGGCAAAAAAGTTAAAAATCTAGAGGTTAAGACCTTAGAGATGATTTTGTATAAAGAATTACACAGACTTATACGCCTAAAAGCCTCAAAATTATTAGCTCCAGGTTTCTTGGGGATTCGAACCAAGAAAGTAGCATTTAATTCTTTTAGAAGACATCTAGATCCAAAAAATTCCTTAATAGCATTAACCACATCTTCTTCAACAATCTCCCAGAGCCATTGAAAGAAAAATAGAGGGAAACCATCAGGACCTGGAGCTTTACTCCCATCAAAGGAAAAGACAGCCCACTTGACTTCCTCATTAGTGGGGATAGCTGTCAAAAAAGAGTTGTTTTCCTAGTTGATAATTCTTGGTATAGCTTCAACTAACTGATCCTGCTCATTTTGGTTTATTTCATTACTTGCCAAGAGAAGATGTTTAAAGAAGTAACTTGCCTGCTTTCTAATATCCTCCTCCTCTTCATACCTGGTTCTGTTCACTTCTATTTGAGATATTTTAGCTCTGTGTTTTGATGCCGATAAGTGGAAGTACCTATTGTTTATGTCTCCTATAGACAGCCAAAGAGCTCTAGATCTTTGTCTCCAGAACTCCTCCTCCTTTCCAATTATGTCATGCATATTCATAAGGAGCTCATTCGCTTTTTCCTCAGTGTCATTCAAGTAACCCTCCTTCTGTATTTTAAATTGAATTTCTCCCAAATCCATCTGTAGATCAAACTTAATCTTAAAGATGTTCCCAAAAGATTCCTTTTTCCACTTTTATAAATTACATTTCACTTCCCTTTAACTTTTTAGCAATTCTGAACATTGCAGTTCCTTGAATTCTTATATTCTGTCATTTCCTTATTTCCTCTTTAAGAGCAAGATGAGAGATCCACATTTTTTCAAAACTGAAAGGAGTGTTCTTCTTTTTTATTGGATCCGCAGTGAAACTGATGGGAAAATGATTAGAACCAATTCTTGTAAGAGCTTTAAGGGAGCAGTAATAATCAAAATACCAATGATTGGAGATCAAAGATCTATCTAATCTAACCTATATGAGATGCATCCCCTTTCTACGATTAGACCAAGTAAAGGAAGCTCCATGAAGATCTAGATCAATCAGCCCTTGATTATCAATGAAATTTTGAAGATCCTCTTTACTCTCCAAATTGATCTAGGATCCCCCAAATTTTTCTCTGTTCATTAAGGGTGTGTTAAAATCCCCCATAACAATCCAAGCTTCTTTATCAAAAATCCTCCTAATGGCGACTAATTGTGACCAAAAAGATTTTTTCATTCCTTTTCCATTAGGAGCATATATATTCACTTGAATCCAACTGAATTTATCTCTTATATGTGTAAATCTAGTGACTATATGATTTGTACCTTCCAATACCAGATCTCCTTTGATAGTGTGGCTATACCATAAAGTCACAATGCCTCCAGAAGCACCATTCGAATTATTGCCCTGGTTACTGTAATACTGGAAAAGTTTCATCTTTTCAATTTTCTCCTTTGACATTTTAGTTTCTTGGATTAAAAGAATATTCGGCTTGTCATCTCTAACAAAATTGTGAAGAACATCCTACTTGTGGGGGCTATTGATTCCCCTGATATTCCAGGACATAATCTTCATTATATACTTGGGGAGTTAAGACATTCCAAGATGGTTTTCTAAGATCCATCCACAATATCCTGAAAGCTATTAAGCTCTCTTTTCTTTTTTGAAGAATTTTTACCTCTTGACTCTTGATTTGGAAGAAATACCACTTGGGGTCTTCCATTGTTTGTTTTTTTTTGTCTTCTTCTTTGATATATTCTCCTATTTATCAGTCCCATCTTGGCTATCCGTCTCTCTCCTGGACTCCCATTCCTTTTCAGTTGGTATTCTTTGTTCCCAAGGTAAGGTGTCCATGTTACCATTCTCTTGACATGACAAGACATTACAGGATAGATTTACCATGTGATCCAGATTTTCAAGGGATTCCTCAATCCAATCTGTGGAGTTGGGATCCATCAGGTGCACTACACCCTGAGGTGGAAGATTATCAGAAGATGGGGAGAGAAGAGGAATTTTCAGAACCAAGGATAAGCCCTCACTAGGAATATCCTCTAGACCCAAGATCTCTTCGTTTCTATCAGAAGGGACTGTAATTTGGGATAAGGAGGTAGAAAGGTTCCGATCTCCTTCTCTAACTAGGGTGTCCTCATTAGAATCCCTTTCCTTTGATGAATACATTTTAACAAGATTCAAGTAATGAGGATCATTAGGGATCTCACCTTTAGAATCCATGACCACTTCAATCTCTAGAGAGCTATTCTGAATATCAGACTCTTTGTTTTCTAGATCCAACTCCTTATTTTTCTTCCCTTCTTCTCCCGAGTCATTCTCTTTTTTTCCACTCCTTTTTTCCAGGTCCTACTGGTTTTTCTTTCTCTAAAGTAGCATTTAAGGGGAATTGTTTTGCCCAGTGACCAGATTTCCTACACTTGAAATAGGCAAATGGGATGGTTTCAAACTCTATATTTTGTTCCCAAGAACCCATTTTAGATTGGATCTCAATCGATGATGGTAGATCTGCTTCCTAGGGAACTCCCACACATATCCTCGCAAAAACCAGTCTCTTTCTAGCAGTTGTCATTGTGTTAATCGAAAGGAGCTCACCAAAGGAGCTCACAATACCATGGAAGATGTCTTCACTCCAGTACTCCAGGGGCAGGCCTGGAAGTCTAACCCAGACTGGGACATTCTCAAAGATGGAATCTAATAGATCCAAGTGGGAGCACCACTTCTTTAGAGCTAGGGAAGATTTCCCTATCACCCAAGGACCTCCACTTCTAACAGCTGTGATATCCTCTCTACAAGTAAATTCAAACATGAAAAAACCCTTTGGAAGAGTAGCAACTAAGACTTTCCCACTAGTTCTCCATTTATTTTTAACAAACTCCCTGACCACTTCAATATTTTGTCTAGGGCCCATGAACTTCCCAACCAAATTTTGTTCCATTTTGGCTATATTATGGTCAATGAGAAAATCTGGAATAGAAATAGCAAACTTACCACTAACTGGGGATGAGATATTTTGCACTCGAGGGAAAGATGATTTTCCATTAGGTTTTACCCTGAATAGAGAGGTCTAGGGTATGCGATTTCCTCCAATGCCGCCTGTGGTCCCCACTCCCCCTTTGGCTTTCTCAATTTTACCAGTGGAGGATGCAGTAGGGTTAATCTCCAGATTTTCCTTTCCCCTAGGATCCACCTGTATTTTGTCTCCGGAGTCCACATCATCTTGGTCATCCTTACCTTGCTTCTGACTCAACTCCAGCTCCTAATTTGACTGTCGGTTTTCTAATCTTGCTCCATTTCCTTTTCCATTGCTTTGAATTTTGAAATCCCTTTTCTCTTGCCTGTGATCGCGCTCTTGTTCCGCCATGCTAAATGTTTTGGAAAAAAATGAGTAGCTATGGTAAAGGATCCGCGGACATGTTATGTTGACCTTATGCCTTACACACTTAATTAAACAATAATATTATTTAATTAATCACCTTTCCATCTCCTCACAATAAATAGTTAAACAATTATTATTTCCACCTATTATCGATATCACACATATGAACAATTAGGCTTATATTCCCTCAACACATTCCAAGATTATTGGGCACCTAAGAACACTTGTCCTTATGGTCTAGTTATTCTCTCCACATTCCAAGTTACAGCCTTCTTAGGTGCACATTTCCCTAAAGTCCTTCATGCTAACAACTAAATTCTAAATTTTGTAAGTTAATCCTATCCCTTCACAATTTAACCACTTTCATCTCCACCCTTCATTTTTTCCATGATCCTATGGAATTCCTCTCAACTATTCTCAACCGTTGATCTCACAATAAAATATTATCCATTTGTTCCCAATTCCCAAGATCTATAAATTTAAGCATCTTCTCATCCAAATTAATCCATTATCATGTATGCTAAGTATATATTGTCAAATTGGTCATCTTCAAGCATGGAGAATCTGCATACCAAAGTTATTGGAAAAAATAAAATCACAATGAAGGTCATGGTAACATTTGATTTTGTTTGTTTCTTGTTATGATTTATTTATATCTCTTTTTTAAGCTTTATCTAGATGATTTTCATGTTCTAAAATAGGAGCATGCATCGATAGTTTGTTTCTACTTGAATTTAAAATCTTAAGCATTATGCATTCAATCATATATTAAACAATTTAGCCAAATAAATATGTTATTTTAAATTTTTATATCAATGTCATTTTACATTTAGTTTTGGGTATATTTTTAGAAGATTATTTTGGAAAATTGATATATTGACAAATGACATAATTTTTTATAAATTTGGATCATTTTCTCTATTTCACTTATTTATGAAATATGTATTATAGACTTATCATTTACCCCATTTAGGAAATTTCTCATGTCAATATGTTTGGTATAATTTCACATTTGCAAAACTCTTTACATGTACATACTTCTATTTTCATATTACCAACAATAATACCATGAATTTTATGTAGTAGGTCATTCCAGGTATAGTAACAAGCTTTGTTGGTACCCATTTTTACAAGACATAAATTCTACCCATTATAGTTCTTCAATGCCCCTTTGTACTTATAACCAAATATATATAATCCTACATAAGGATGAAATATTTTTAATATTTCCTACACATACCATTATGCCCTTAGTTCCTCATTACACTAGAGTGAATTATTTATATTCCATGCCAAGGTCCACCTTTGATGTTATAGTCAAGGAAATGTGTTTAATATTTTCCCAAGTCTTGTGTACATATTTCATGCACTCTATCTAATTTATTGTTGACTTGCTAATGGCTATTGTATGCCACTTAAGTGAAAATTTTCTATCATTTCATTCGTTGGTTATTGATTGCTTTACTATAGAACACTAGTCATATGTAGTTTCCTTTTTTCTTTATATTTTTAGCCAAAAAGGAAGAATGGATAATATTAGTTTTTCATTTGAAATTTAGCTATTTTTATTTGTGTCTACTATGGCCCTTTTATTAGAAACTCATGTTAAAGTGTTATGTAATGGTTAGTTGAAAAACATGTATTTAAGTACCCATGCTAGCCAATTTTATGGGGAGCTAATTATATATTATCAAGTGGTCAAATGACTCATAATAAGTGGACCTAAATTTTCATGGAAATATTATTTAATAATAAATAAATTGTAAGAGATCAATATTTCATGAGCCAACATGATTGTCTAACAATGATAGGGTGATCAAAATCATCACTATCAAATGTGTGACATACACTTCTCTTAATAGTTTTACACTAAATGACACATACTCCAACCTTTTTAGCTCATTTACCATCTTTTCCAACCTCTAAATTGTGTTCCAATTCTTTTCACATGTTCAAAAGTCTTTTTAGATCCTCAATATGAGGGCTTCTGAAGAGACCTTAGGGTCACCCAAGTGACTATCCTTGGAAAATGGAGCAACCTATTCTTGAAAACTATTCCCTATTATCTTTTGGCATGCATGATTTTTTATACTTCTAAATAATTAACCTATTTTTCTTCTTCTAATAGAGAGTTCTCTCTTAGCTAAATAAACCACCACTCCCATCTATTTCTCTTCTTCCAATCATTTTATGTTTTTCTTTCAATTATTCCTAAATTATATCTTAATCATTCTCTTCTTCTTTCATTATAATTCTATGATATTTCAATCAACTATAATTCTCCACCATTTAGTCCCACATAGTATGTTGGTTTCCAATCTATAAATACCCCTTATATATTGTGTTAGGGGAAATTTATTTTTGTATAAATTGTATTTATGACATCCTTGATTATATTTATCATTCCCCATTTACTCACCTCTAGAAGATCAATTTTATGTACATGCTAGCCCCCATTACCATTTTTATGCTCAAATATGATTGTGTGAAACTTTTTTTTTCCTATTCATATTTAAGATTCACGATCATTTTGTTACACTCTTGTTCCCTCAATATCTCTGAGTATGTGCAGGATCATCATGGAAAAAATAGGCCCTTAAGTGGCAATAAAAAGACAAAAAATCAGAATTAGACAACTTGACGTAAAAATTTGAATAAGTTATCTATATTATTTTTTAAAAATGTAAAAATAGAATCTATAGAAAATTGAATTTAGTTTCTAAACTATTAGAACTTTATTTTAAAAAAAAAATATATTTGGTGAAAATTTGAAATTTCAATGCATTAGTATTTAAATTCTAGGGTACAAATAAGAAGTAGGTGTCTATTTGACCACCCTAACCACAATAAAATGATAATATTTTTTTATAATATTTTATATATAAGTAGAGGAATCATCTCTCGATGTGATGCATATTTTTTTCTAATTTTTTTCCAAGTAAATAATTAATTATGAATTTTTTTATTACAACTTGAAAAAAATAAAAAAAATCGTCTGTCTAACCACCTTAACTTGGTCAAAAATTCATGAAATTCAATCTTTTATTTTTTAATCCTATATTATGCAAAGCATAGAATTTGATGCATGTTTCAGATTTTAAAAATGTGATACCATTTGAAAGTTATAGATGTTTTTCAATCAACCTATCAATTAGGACTTTATTCGTAATTCCAATAGAAAATCAATAATAATTATTTATTAAATTCAAAGTAAAGAATAATTTAAATATTGGTGGAAATCTGAGAATCTCCTCTAAAAACCCTTATTCTTTCATCAATTTGGGGTAAAAAAAAAGTTGTCAACCACATGGACCATCATATGGCTTACATATCGCCACCTTTTGGCCCATCATGATCTTGCACATACCCCTCTATCATTTTCCATGTCATCAAATGGATGACACAAATATTGTAGAGGAAGATTGAAACTATGCTATATCTCTCAGGACATAAGTTAGACATTGTTGTTCCTGATTATTCTATACGTTCTTTATCTTTTGGAAAGGAAGTTAGATTGATAATTAACAAAAATCTCACCCTTGAGAAAGTAAAAATTTAATTTTCTCTTGGTTAGATTAACCTTTTTTTCATTTACAATACATACAATTTATTTATAGTATTATTAAATTAGATATATTTTTTCTCTATTAGATTAACTCACATTCCAAATTGAAACTTAAAAATACAAAAAACATAGAAAATCACATTAGCGAAAAATCATCCTAATTTTCCATGTATATAATAATTTTGTTTTCAATAAATAAGATAATTAGATGATATATAAATGTTGGGGAAACATAATAATAAATTTATATTTTTAGTGACTTAAATTTGACTTAAAAACACATTAAAATAAAAAATGTATCAATAAAATAAGAAGAAAAAGATCACTCAATTTCATCACAAGAAACACAACATTTAGTATTCAACCAAACAAGAAAGAAATCCATCAATATCATCATGAGGAATACTAACAATAACAATTCAACAAATAATCAAATAAAATCAATCATCCTTCTTCCTCAAGCCAATAATTGCATTCAATATTCTCTATAATAAGATGACATTAGATAAATTAATTATTATACAAGCTTAGGTGAAACCTACTAGTTTAGGAGAACCCTACTAAAAAAATTATTTAGGAATAAGTGAAAATAATGCAAAAAATAGAGCGAAAGGCTATAAAGACACATATCATTAGAATATTCCAAATTCAATGTTAGATCATCAATCAATTTTGTGAATAAATAAAGTAAGACTTAGATATTATAAGGGAAATAGGAAATGCCAATTTGAACTTAATATAAAATTTAGTCTCTCAACACTTTTAAGAAAATGAAGAAAATAAAAATAGCTATCAAATCAACCCACAAACGGATCATCGATAATATTTTTCTACTCCATGAATAAAACAACCCATTAGCTCGACCATTTCTCAACCTAATCTTTCTACAAGAAAATGATTGACTAGGTAAGTTCATATAGAAAGGGTGTAGTTAATGATCTACAAAAAAATTATAATCACTCATGTTGTACTTGAGGTGATTTAAAAAATATATTTGTGCAAACTTATTGTGAAACATAAATCATTCTTAGTGATTTTGTTTACATTTTCAACTTCTTTTTATTTCATGTGTTTCTCTTGTGATGTCCATTCCATTTATTCTATCATTATTCTTATATTACCCCAAAATATGATAGAACTACATGGGATTAAGGGAAACGTATCTTATAATGAACCTCCTATTCCTTCATGTAATAAATATATTTTATTAGATTGTGTCACCAAAAACTGTAGCCTTGACACTTTTCACTCATTTGGGCCTTTTCCCTTGGATTTTGGCCTAGGTTTGCTTGGATCTAATGTTGCAATGTATCCAACACATTTACATTAGGCCTTGAATTCTTGCAAATAAAAAAAACCTAAGAAAGTCTTACAATGGTGTTGTGAAGTGTTGTACCACACTTCCTCACTTTTCTAGGACCTTTCTACACTAATTCACCTTAATAACCCTTTTCTAAGCCTTAGTCTAAAGTGTTGTAAGGTGTTGCAATTGACCCCCATAGTTTTCTAGGCTTTTCATCACTAATTCAACCCTTTCCCATGACAAAATGACCCCTTAATATACTTTTAGGCCCCATTTAAGTGTGCTTTCAAGAGATAATCTTATTAATCAACATTAAACACCTTTTTATTCCCAACTACCATTTGAATTGGTTCAAGTGGAATAAGTTTCCACCTTGGGCAACTTAGTCCCATTTGACATAAAATTCAAAATTAAAACAAAATTCTAATGGGACTTTTCCTCCAAAACCCTAAGGTTGGCCTACCATGTGTTATTTTTGGGGAACTGGGGCATAAAATATGTAAAATAGGGTTTTTATCCTCATTTTACCCCCCTAACATCATTCATCTTCACAAACACTCAAGTACTCTATCTTCTCAAGAAAGCATTCAAGCACTAAGCACTTCAAGCACCTTCATTGGAACTAGCTCTTACATATCTTCATACTTCTTCAACAAGGGTTTGGTGAGTGTTTACATTTACATGTTATTCAATCATATTTCCTTTCTTATTTCATTTCATCATTTAGGGGCTTGATTACCAAAATGGGGCTTGACTAAGGAAAACCCCTATTCTCTAACCCCAACCCTTTTCTTCTCTTTGCATGTGTGCTTTGGAGGTTTTTGTATGCAGGTTTATCAAAGGGATAGGTGCTAAAAAGGTGTTGTCAATTCATCAAAGTCACTCAAGTCAACAAAGCCCTAATTGAAGCTTGGAGACCTCTTTCAATCAATTTTTTGTAGAATCAGAACTGAATACCTATTAGGAGCCAAAGTGCATACAAAGGGCTTCCACTTCCACTTTCAGATCTTCAAAGATTAAGAAGTGGACTAAGTCACCAATAGTGGTGAATTAGTCCCACTAAACCTATTTTTCAGAGGTTCTTGCAGACTTGGATACCCATTTACTAGAAACTGATTTCGACAAAGTTTCTCGAGAGGAGGACTAACATGCCCAACCTGGCATAAGTTTCCTAGTCAGCATCAACAACAAAATCTAGAATATTTGAGGGATCCTCTCCATAAACCTTTAGTTTCTAGGTGTACCACCCTTGCCTTCTTTAGTTTTGTTAAAGTTTCGTTAGCATATTAGGTCTTTTAGGTCATTTCACATAGTGCTTTCAATACATCTACATTTTATTAGTTTACATTTCATAGTTAGTTTCATTTCATTACTTGAAAAAATTTAGATATATTTTACATCATTCACACACATTACACACATTTACCCCTAATCTTGAATGAAACACCAAGAATACATCATTAGCACGAAATAAAGTTATTTCTCAACTGAGCTCCTAGGTGAGAAACCCTAGAGGCCTATTGGAAAATCCTCTTTCCCTATTACACATTTTTGGTGGTTCATTTTGGTGAACCCATTCTTAGAACACTTCTCAAATTATGTTTTTCCATCCTAGGAAAAGCTTGCATTGCATTAGGGTTTTGCGTTGTTTTGCAAATTCTAGGGTTTTTACAATTACATTAGTAAAAATCTCATGTAGTTTGAAATTTTGGATATATTTTTTTATTGAAAATTTCTAAAATTTTGCACTTGCATCTTAGGATTGCATCATATAGCTTGAAACACATCAGAACCAATCAAAAGACTGCAAAAAATGGAAAAAAATCCCTATTGGGACATTCACCATTCTAGGTGACTTAGTCCTAGTTCACATTTTTTACTGTTTGTTATAGAATCAAAAACCTCATTTTTGTGTTTTCTGCCTCCTAGTATCATATACTATAAGTCTGGAAAGTTTCGGAAACATAGGTTTTATGCTTCTAACTAAAAATAATGAACTTAGGGTAGTCATTCTTGCTATACCTTCATCATAAGATCTCAAAATAATTACATTTCTGAAATTGTCCTTAACATTGAGAAAAGTAATTTTCACTTCTGGTTATACAATTTTTCTACTCATAAATGTTTTCTTAAGTTTTCTAAAAGCACTTTTTGTTCTTTCATATACATTGTTTACATTCTTAAAACTTAGTATACATTGGATAAAAATGTTTTTTATCTGTGCATATACATTGTTTATATTGCTAAAACATTGCATAAAATTGTTACATGCACTTTTCATTTTTGTTCAAACAATGCTAGTATCGTACATATCTAGATATGCTAAGAATATTTCCCTACCTTCTCCCTATGAGAGTGTTTTAGTGATAGAGAATACAACCTTGGACATTCCTAATGATCATATTAGTTCTTCTCCTAATATCTCTCTTATGGGCAATGAAGATATTTCGGTAGAAGAACCAATCGATGCAAGTTACGAGAATCCTAGTTGTTTCTCTCCTCTTACCTCTCTTAATTGTTAGAGTAATAAGTTATTACACTTAATTAATTTAATCATATTGATTAATTAATTAAGTCACTTATTCCTTTAGGTTCCTTAAGCTAAACTTAGGCACATTAATAATTATTTATTAATTATTAAGTGTGCACACTAGGGTTTCATTTAGGGTTTCATAATTTTAGGTTTTCTTGATCTCCTCATAAGGATTGATCACATTGTAATTATCAGATCATTCAATAATATTATTCTGGTTTTAGCTTGCACATATTTGCTTTGAGGGTTTACAGAACATCCTCCTGTTTGTTCTAGACATCTATTGGATGTGATAGGTTATTGCATGCAGGTGATTCTTTGAGACTATGAGGTTGAGATTTATCATCTTCTACATGGTATCAAATCTCTAGACCTATGGCTGCATGTTCGTGATTTGAAGATATTCTCTCACAACATCTTTTTCTTTGCAAGGGTTTCAAACCAGGTTGATCTTTTGTGCATCTAGGGGGTAGGCATCTTTTCTATGCATCTTTGGGAAAAATGGACATTGCCATCGCATTCAGGATGCCCAAAAACCTTAGAAATGCCTTTTGTTTCATTGATTTTGGACCTATTGAAAAATAAAGGCAATTTTTTTTGCTAGAGAGGTCGTACGACCTCTCCAACACAGAGTCTGAGGCGAAAATTTGCACCAATTTCAAAAAAATAAAATCAAAATAAAAAAACCCTACAGGGTTTTGCACCACCAGTGGAAAATGATACTATTGCCACCATGCCACCCATTCACCGCTTGCAGAGCGGCACTGCGGGTGGCGCCGCCAGCTTTCTCCCCCGCTGTCGATCTGCTGCACCAGCCCCCGCGGGCTTAAATCCCTGGCCGATGGTCTTATTGGTGACCGAGCTCCAAGTAGGTTAGCCCCACCAGCTCCCAGCCCTCGTGCCATGGTCACATGGGTGACTAGGAGCTTCGGCTCCAGCCCTTAGTCGCCAGCCCGCTTCTCTCCATACGACCAGGGGCTTTTTTTTTTAAGCCCTTGACGGCTCCTGGAGGCCATCTTGGACAATTTGGAGTTGTTTTCACAGAATCGGGTGTATGTTTTGCATACGATCTCCATTTTGCAAAAATGAGATATCGTCAGAAAGCTAGTTCCAGTGTGGTTCCAATTGAGCTGGTTATTGTTTATGATTTTCTAGTTTTGAAGCCTTTTTCGTCTATTAAAGCCAGAAGTTGTTGTTTTCACTCCGGGAAACATATCTTTGGCATCCAGACTCAGTTTTGTGAAAGAAAATAGGTGTCAGAAAGCTAGTTCGGTGCTCTACATAGATCTCAGGCGTATTTTTCTATATTTTTTACCAAGTATCTGATTATTTTGTTTGATCTCAACCTTTAGTTTTTTAATTATTTTCTTGGGAAGCATGCTATCATGTTTTTTTTGAGATCAGTGAGCATTGTCTTTGTTATTTGAGAGTATATATTTTTGTTCTCTATCATGGATACACATAAAATTGCACCCCTTACTCCATTCAACTATTTTGGTTGGAAAAAACAAATGGAGATTCACATGAAACACAAAGGGTTGTACAGGGTAACCATGGGCACATAAATTGAACCTACAGGTGCTGCTGAAAATTGAAAGTGGTTTAATAGGTGTGATGAGGCTTGTGGTACATTATGTATATCTCTTTCTTCTTACCTTTTTTTTCATATTGAGTCTTGCACTACACCCCATGAGGTTTGGACTACTTTGTAGTCTTTGTTTGGGAAGCAGGATACGATGAGGTGGTTTCAGTTAGAGAATGAGCTTATTGGCTTAAATCCTAGAGATTTTGACAACATCTAGGAGTTTTTCGCCAAACTCAAGTCTCTTAGATTGCAATTATCACAGTGTGGTGTTCAGAAGGAAGACTCTAAGTTGATATTGTCCATTCTTTCTAAGCTTGGACTAGATTATTCAATTTTTGTTTCTACCTTTTATGCTACTAGGGATACACTTGGTACTAGATTTACTATGCCTTCTTTTGATGATTTTGCATCTTCTCTCACTCGAGAGCAGGACAAGTTGGCCAATATGGGAAAATTGAAGCCCTCTTCATCATAGGAACTTATTGCATCATAGGAGCCCAGAGATTAGAAGGCTTCTACAGGAAAAGGAAAGAAATAGAAACAAAAGGATTCCAAATCTTATGAGAAGCAGAAGGAGTCGTTAGATTCATCATCCTCTTCTAAGGGGAAATAATTTAGGAAGAAAAAGGGCCCATGTGCATATTGCAAGAGAGATGGACATGCATGACATAATTGCTACAAGAAGGACATTAATGAGCTAAAAAATCTTCTTCACAAACATCAGATTGATTTTCCTTCTAGGATGTCTATATCATCTCCTTCCCCTCCTCCTTCTTCTTCTTCTTTAGTGCAGCATGATAGGGGCACAACCAGTTTACATACTTCATCAGATATGAAGGGGCATGCTCTTTGTTCTTCTTCAAGTCTTGGATTAGGGAAATGGCTTCTAGATTCAGGATCATCTCATCATATGGCTTCTACATAGTCTATGTTCACTTCCTTTGATTCTCACACTATGTATCCTATTTTGATGGGAAACAATACTTACATGAGTGTTATAGGGAAGGGGTCTATTAGTTTTGGGGACAACACTTTTCAAAATGTCTTGTGTGTTCCTCATTTGACAAAAAACCTTCTTTCTATATATCAGATCACACATGGAGGCAATGGGAGGTTTGTGGAGTTGACACCTGATTTAGTTATCATTAGAGACTTGGAGAGTAGAGCATTTATTGCTACTGGGGTGGTGGATCACTCATCTTGGTTGTATTCCTTTGCATATTTTTCTACTGATGGTGCTTCTGTTCCTACAACTGTTCATCAAACTTCTAGTATGAATCATCATTCAGAGGAGACATTTGGCTACTTGAACATTGAAGTTCTCACTTCAGATCCTACTCTTGAGCCATCCATTCCATCTCCTTCATGTACTATTGCAATTTATGATACTTCTATGACTCTAGATGTGGTTTCTTCCGTTTTAGTGCAGCAGGATCTTATTGAGCATCCATCTTTGGAGGTTCCTATTCAGTCTTCAACCACTTTGAATTCTTCATTTTTTGAGGTCACACCTACTTCTGTGGAGACATCATGTGCTACACCTACTTCACCTTCAAATATTGCTTTCATTTGACCTCTTCCCTCTCACTTCTTTCAGGAGATGAAGTTTCTTCAGTTCTTTTTGGGCTACTTCATTTTGGGGGCGATCTATGGTCTCTTTCTTCCTCTCTTCTAGGGGGGTTCTCTCATGTATCTTTGTGATGGATGGTGTTCTTGGAGGGTCTTATGGAGTCCTCCATCTTTCATCACTCAGTTTCTCTTTGCATTCTATTTTGGGGAGGAGTTTTGTTCCTGCAGGATTTTCTCCTTTACCCTAGTTAGTTTAGTTTGCATTGCATTTGTACTTGGGTACCTGATCAGGCCTTTGTTGTTGGGACCCATATTTGCTTTCATACATCTTTTTTTTTAGTGTTTTAGCTACTCCCTAAGTTCATCTTAAGGGTGGGTGTTAGAGTAATAAGTTATTACACTTAATTAATTTAATCATATTTATTAATTAATTAAGTCACTTATTCCTTTAGGTTGCTTAAGCTAAACTTAGGCACATTAATAATTATTTATTAATTATTAAGTGTGCACACTAGGGTTTCATTTAGGGTTTCCTAATTTTATGTTTTCTTGATCTCCTCATAAGGATCGATCACATTGTAATTATCAGATCATTCAATAATATTATTCTAGTTTTAGCTTGCACATATTTTCTCTGAGGGTTTACAAAACATCCTCTTGTTTGTTCTAGATATCTATTGCATGTGACATGTGATCACATGCAAGTGATTCTTGGGGACTGTGAGGTTGAGATTTATCAACTTCTACATTAATGAATAAGAAAACACAACCATAAGGGATCATGGCAATAACATTTGTCCTTCTCCTAGTATCTCTCCTATGTTTGCATAAGATACTTTACTGTTAGAACATACAATCAATAAAATTCATAAGTATCTTAGTTGTCTCCCTTCTCCTGGGGAACCCCTTATTAAGAAATAAATTTAAACCATTGATAACTACCCTACTTGCGATAAATTTCCTTTAGAAGATCCAACCTTTAAATTTGAAGAACATTTGGTTTGTAGTTCTCTTGAAAACTATTCTCCTAGGGGGAATATCATAGTGCAAGAACGTGTGAACCTTGACACCTATCCTTCAAAAACTAAACCTTCCCTAGGTGAAGATAATAAAATTCCATTAGAATCCCCTTCACTAATAAGTTATGCAAATAAAGACACGATTCTTGAGGTTATGACAACACAAGTGGGATCTCCTTTAATTGGTGAGCTTCCTAAGTCTCCTTCCACTAGTGAGTCACACAAAAAACTAAGAGATATCTTGAAATCCATCATGCAATCTAATCATAAATTTTTTTTGCAGCCACTAAGTTGTAACTTAGTGACTCGCACATATAGTGGATCACACATCACTCCTATGCCATTACCCTTTTCTCAACATAGAGTCCCTAGTGTTGAAGACCTTAAAAAGGCTCCTGCTAATGTCTTTGTATGGCAACTCATTAAACTACAACCTACATTCAAATTTCTATTTCAAGAAATGTTGCAAATACAGAAGGAGGAGATCCAATCTTACATAGAATTGCATAATATACCATCCCCCTCTCATCCAATGAAAGTAACCCAATCCAAAATCACATTCCCTAAACATGAATTACCCTCACTTGTAATTGAAAACAAGAATGATCCCTTCCTGATAAAGTTGATCATTAACAAAATCTTCGTTATACACACTCTCATCGATAATGGAGAAAAAAATAATGTTTGTAGCATGACATCCTAAAAAAACACGGCATGGACAAATTTCTCATTCAACTTATTGATGTTCATATTCATGACTTTGACAATGTTAGTAGCCAACCACTAGGGATGATCACATTACCTAGCGAGGCTAGACCTACAGTGTTTCCTTCCTCTATTCATATCATGCAAAGACCCCTTCCATACAATATTCTCCTAGGGAGACCATGGATTCATGCTATGAAAGGAATCCCATCTACCCTTCATCATACAATGAAATTTGAGTACAATAACAAGATATACAGAGTTTATGCAAATGAAAAAAGCTATGAATCAACTAATCACAACATTTCCAACTCGCATAATCCTTTCATTCCTAGATCAAAACTTATACAAGTTGATGCTAATCCTTCACCTACAAAAAATCTCTTTTGTGATAATTGGAGGTTGCTAGATTCTACACCTCCTTTCAATAACATCTCCAAAATCTCACCCTCTTGGTCCAAAGAGTCATATACAACCAATTCATTTTCAAATACAAGTTCTCATAGTGATTGGGGTCTTATGCCTTCCTTTAAAGGAGAGTGTGAAATCTCACAACCTACAACAAAAAGACCCTATTTTTTATATCCTCAACTTGGCTCTACATCAACAACATTACCCAGTGATGGTGATGGGGGCTATATAACTCTCATCCCTCATGAAGGAACAACACATAACACCAAAAAAAGATTTGTGTTCTTGTACAACAACCAATCCTTATGTGAATCACAAAACCCCTTCATTTAACTTGGAATATTGTTATGGTATCGACTACCATCTCCCTCCTACACATGGATGCAATGTTCGCATTACACAAAGGGTATGTGCAGGATCATCATGGAAAAAATAAGCCCTTAAGTGGCAATACAATTCAAAAAAATCAGACTTAGGAAATTTGATGTAAAAATTTGAATAAGTTATCTATATTATTTCAAAAATATGTAAGAATATAATCTGTAGCAAATGAATGTAGTTTCTAAACTACTAGGTTTATTTAAAATATAAAAAAATCTATTTGGTGAAAATTTTAAATTTCAATGTAGTAATATTTAAATTTCACGAAAGAAAAAAAAGTAGGTGTTTGTCTAACCACTTGGTAACCACAATAAAATAATAATATTTTTGTATAATATTTTATACATAAGTAGAGGACTCATGTCCCAATGTGATGCATATTTTATTGTAATTTTTTTCCAAGTAAATAATTAATTATGAATTTTTTATTACAACTTTTAAAAAATATAAAAACTCTTATGTCTGACCAGCTTAACTTGGTCAAAAATTCATGAAATTAAATTATTTTTTTAATCCTATATTATGTGAAGTATAGAATGTGATGCATGATTCAGATTCAAAAAATGCGATGCCCTTTGAAAGATATAGATTTTTTTCAATTAACCTATCAATTAGGACTTTAGTCATAATTCAAATAGAAAATGAAGAATAAATATTTATTAAATTCAAAGTAAAGCATAATTTCTATTGGTGGAAAGATGAGAATCTCCTTTAAAAACCCTTTTTGTTTCAACAATTTTGGGTAAAAATAAAGTCGACAGCCACATGGGCCATCATATCACTTACATATCACCACTTTTTGGCCCATCATGATCCTGCACATACCCCGAACTGACATATCATACTCTTTCAAGAAAGATTAAGGGTTACCTCCCTTCTCTCCATTTTCTTCACACAAAAACCTTCAAACATCTCATGGATCTTGGTGCTCTCCCTTTTGTGGGGGAACCTAATTCTTCTCACCAATATGTACCTTCATCCTATTCAACTCACCTTTGTCCTATACCAAGTGGGGGCAAGGGGTTCATTATCATTTTCTTCATATGTCACTTGTTTTTGCCTCTTTTGACTAGTCATTAACCTTTCATAAACATTTAAGATTAATCTTTGGATGTTGGTGACATGCCTTAAGTTGGCTCACATGTGACATAAATCATTTTCATGATGCAACCTCCCTTGGAAACATATCACTTGGAATAGGGCTTTCCAAGTTCGCTCTCATGTCCTTTCTTTCTTTTTGCATTTTTCATTTCTCTACTTTAAAGTAATTGCTCACAAAATGGTGTGTAGAAATTCCTTTAAAGTGGGTGCATACACTATCATTATTTCTTTTTTCATTTTTTTTTCTTGATTCTTAGTGCAAACTTACTACTTCATACGATGCATTTGTTGCTTTGTGGATGACACTAGGTGTAATTTCCTTTATGAAAGTTATCTATCCAAGCATATTGTATTCCTCTTAGTGACCTGATGTGACGCACTCCATCCCCTAAGTTGTGAATATTTTATTCTTTGATTGGTCCTCTCTTGGAGACATTAGACACAATGTTCCCTAAGTTAAAGACCTCACATGAACTAAACAGGTTTTCCTTCAAACACTCTTTTACATTTTACATTTTACACTTTGCATTTTATATTTTTTCATTTTGCATAAATGTCCACCTTGCATAACACAACTTGCATGCATGTGGTTCCATCTTGCACTTGTTCATGAGCTCCAAGTATATGCAAATTTACCAGAAACCTGTTTCAACAAAATTTCCCGACAGGAGGACAAAGTCGCACAACCTAGAATAAGTGTCGCAATGAGCATCAACAACAAAATCTAGAAGATTACAGGGCTCCTCTCAATAAAAATTCAATTTTCAGGTGCACCACCCTTGCCTTCTTTAGTTCTATTATAGTTTTTCTAGCATATTAGGTCATTTTAGGTCATTTTACATAGTTCTTTCGATACATTTGCATTCTATTAGTTTACATTTTAGAGTTAGTTCCATTTCATTACTTTAAAAAATTTAGATACATTTTACATCATTCACACACATTACACACATCTACCCCTAATCTTGAATGAAACACCAAGAATACATCATTAGCATGAAAGAGAACTATTTCTCAAGCAAGCTCCTAAGTGACAAACCCTAGGGGCCTATTGGGAAATCCTCTTTCCCTATTGCACTTTTTTGGTGGTTCATAGATATTATTTGTAGTGTAGAAAAATGTATCCCTTTATATTTTCACACTTTTTTGGGCCCTCCCTGCTAGAATTGGGATTCTTTATACCTTATTTGGTCTTATTTTTCTTTCACGAGCCTTATTTAATGCATATTTCTAAGGAGAATCATGACACTTAACTAATGACCAATCATAATTCTTATTTTTTGGTTGTTTTTTCAGATCTAGTGATTTGGCACTCATATGCCACCTTGGGTGTATGGGTCCCACCAAGGTTTTGTAGCCTGATTTGTGATGAGGGTGCAACCCGAGACACACAAAATCACATAGAAAACCAGAGATTTACTTTCAAAATATGAAATTCTTACATGCAGAGGATCTCAAATCCTCGAGTTCTACAATACTTGCAAATTACATAAAGAAACTACATAAATTCCCCTATTTGCAACATGTGATCTTCTTTCCCCAAAAACTCCCCACAAAAATCAGAAACTACCCCATAAATAGCCCAATTCTCTATTTGGAGCCAAAAACAATATTCTAATTATGCACAAACTTCTGGAAGCCCTAACTCAAGATCTAACCATCAAATCTTTAATGATAATACCTTTACATTTTCCACCAATTTTCGGGCCCATCTGGAGCCTTTAAGTCCCTCAAAATCAGCTCCAAAGATTTTGTAGGGCAAAACGTAGAAACTGAAACTTGAATAACTTTTGAACCGGGAATGATCTTTGCCTGATTCTTTGACCAAAGTTTTTATTATTTTATCCTTCAACTTCCCTTAAATTTTTATCTCCTCACGCCTTCAAATTCATACCTGCTAAAAATAGCAGTTGAGCAAAAAAAAGCAGAAAAGTAGTTCTGAAAGCTCATAATTCTTCTTCGATAAAAAGGGTATCGAGAAATGCAAAAACATCTACAAAAATATAAATGAAAGTAAATATATTTTTGGGTGATGTAGGATTGCCCTTACACCACTGGATGCTCCTACATCAGACACTCAGGGTAATTTGAAAAGTGACCCCGTCACTTCTCAAATGGTTGAGGAAAACCCAAACAGTCAACCTCTTCCTTAGACAACTAGGATGAATCTTCCATAGGCCTTCCTCTCCACTTCACTAGATATTCTTCATACTACCTATTTCTGGTACTCCTTCCCACACGGCTATCCAAGATTTCTTCGATCTCCTCCTTTTCTAGAGTAGGTGTTGGAATTGCATATTGTTCCATTGTTGGTACTTCCTCTACGCCACCCTCATGATATTTTGTCAAATCTGCAATGTTGAACACAGGGGAAATATCGAATCCATCCAGTAACTCTACCTCATATGCATTCCCTTAATCATGCCTCTTCAAAATTTTACAGGGACCAAACTTCTTCATCTTCAATTTGTTATAGGTTCCTACTGGAAACCTTTCTTTCCTCGAGTGGACCATCACTTCATCACCAATCTAAAACTCCTTATACCTCCTCTTTTGATCTTCCTTAGCCTTATACTGCATATTCATCTTGTTAATGTGTTATTTTACCTTCTAATGCATATTCTTGATGTGTTCTGCAAAGTCTTCAGCTTTAGCACTTGTCTTCTTCTCTTGGTCCATCTTCCTTAATTCCGGAGCAGTCCTAGGACTACTTCCATACACAATCTGGAATGGTGATCTACCAGTGCTTCTATTGACAGAATTGTTGTAAGCAAATTATGCCTGGGGTAAGATCAAATCCCATCCCTTGGGCTTATCTCCTACCAAGCATCTCAATAGGTTACCCAAACTTCTGTTCACAACCTCAGTCTGCCCATCAGTTTGTGGATGGTGTGCTAAACTAAACTTCAACTCTATTTTCAACTTCTTCCACAAGGTCCTCCAAAAGTATCCAACAAATTTGGTATCACGATCTAAGACTATACTCTTTGGCAGACCATGTAGCCTCACCACCTCTTTGAAGAACAATTCAGCAATGTGGACTACATCATGGGTCTTCTGGCATGGGATGAAATGTGTCATCTTTGAAAACCTATCAACTACCACAAATATTGAATCATTCCCTCTCTGTGTCCTTGGAAAACCAAGAACAAATTCCATACTTATATCCTCCCATGGCCTCTCCAATACAGGTAAGGGCTGATACAACCATGTATTCTGACTCACTCCTTTAGCCATTTGACATACCCTGCAACTCTACACAAATTTCTTCACATCTTGTGATAACTGAGGTGAATAATAATGCTCACTGATAATGGAAATGGTCTTATCCTGACCAAAATGTCCTGCCATTCCTCCATTGTGCTTCTCCTTTATCAGGTTCTCTCTCATGGAACTCCTCGGAATACATAATTGACTTCCCTTAAACAACATGCCTTCTTGAATTATGAAATCCAACCACTTTGTCCCGTCAACTATAACAGATTCCTTGCAAGTTTTCCAAGCCTCCGCAAAATCAGGATCATTTGGATACAATGTCTTGAGTTCACTGAACCCAACGACCTCAATTTGCATTTCTATCAACAATGTATGCCTCCTACTTAATGCATCTGCAACCCTATTTGACTTCCCACTTCTATGCTTTAAAACAAAGGTATAACTCTGCAAAAATTCTACCCATTTCATATGCCTCTAATTTAATTTTCCCTCACTAGTCAGGTACTGCAATGCTTGATGATCAGTATACATAAAAAATTCCTTCGACAACAAATAATGTCTCCATTTCTTTAATGCTTGAACTATTGCATAAAATTACTGATCATATACAAAGTACTTTCTCTTTGCATCATTTAACTTTTCACTGAAATAGGCAATGGGCTTACCTTCTTGGCTTAACACTACTCCAATGGCACAACCACTAGCATCACAATCCACCTGAAACACCTTATTGAAATCCAGGAGAGCCAAAATAGGTTGTTCTTTCACCTTCTACTTCAATAGATCAAAACTCTTTCTTGCTCCAGTGCTCCACTGGAACTCTTTTCTATCCCCTCTCATTGTTTCAGTTAGGGGTGCACAAATACTACTGAAGTTTCTAATAAACTTCTATAAAAACTAATCAAACCATGGAAGATCTCACCTCAGTTGCAGTTCTTAGGGTAGGCCATTCCATAATAGCCTTCACCTTCTCTGGGTCCATCTTGAGACCTTCTGTTGAGACAACAAGCCCCAAGTACACTAACTCCTACACAAAACTACACTTCTTCAGATTAATCAGCAATTTCTCTTCTCTTAACTTCTCAAAGACTCTACCAATATGCATTATATGCTCATCTAGTGACTTACTGAATATCAAAATATCATCTAAATACACAATAACAAAGCTTCCTAGGAACTCTTTCAGTACCTCATTCATGAGCCGCATGAATGTGCTCCATGTATTAGTTAGCCCAAAAGGCATGACTAACCACTCGTATAAGCCCTCTTTGGTCTTGAAGGCGGTCTTCCATTCATCTCCCTCTCGAATCCGGATCTGGTGATATCCACTCTTCAGATCAATCTTAGTGAAGTATTGAGCTCCACTCAAACAGTACATTAGATCATCCATCCTTGGCAGGGGGAATATATACTTGATTGTTATCTTGTTTATGGCCCGGGAGTCTATACACATCCTCCACTCCCCATCCTTCTTTGGTGCTAGTACTGTAGGTACTGCACATGGACTCGGGCTCTCTCGAATCAAACCTTTCCTCAACAACTCCTCACCTTGTCTGTTCAACTCCTCATTTTCTACAGGACTCATTCTATGAGCTTCCTTATTCGGCAAACTAGCTCTTGGGATCAAGTCAATCTGATGACTGATCTTCCTCATTGGTGGTAGACCCTTAGGTACATTATCAGAAACAATATCCTAAAACTCATTTAATAACCCAGAAACTTCTACTGGAACCTTCTCACTACCCTCCTTATCCATTTTAGGAATCAATGCATAACACACACGTTCATGCTTCATGCATTCTAAAAATTTCCTTCCATCAACATAAAAAATTCTAGCACTACTGCATACCTTTTCTTCGGCCTTCTTCAGGGGTTTCAACTTGTGGCACACTCCATCCTTCATTAGGGAATAAGTGTTTGCATGGCCATCATGTACAGCTCGCCTGTCAAACTGCCACGGCTTCCCTAGCAACACATGACATGCATCCATAGGGATGATATCACAGAGCACCTGATGATGATAGCTTCCAATCTTGAACTTCACCAAGCACTGCTCATTGACTAGAACTTTGTGGTCTTTCTGTAACCAGGCAATCCGATATAGATGTGGATGCCTTCCCCTCTTTAGCTTCAACTTTGTAACCATTTCTTCTAACACCAGATTATCAGTGCTCCCACTGTCAACAATGATATTACAACATTTGTCTTCACACTTACAACTTGTGCAGAACAAATTCTTCCTTTGTTCTGGCTCCTTCTCTTCAGTCACCAGGGATTTTCTAACCACTAGGACTTCTCCCCTTTCAGCATCATCTGAATGCTCAGATTGAGCCTCCTCATCTACATGCGCAACCCTTGCACTACCTTCTGGCCTTTTTTCTGTCCTTCCTTGGTATTGTGGACATTCATAGACTTGATGTCCTTCTTCAAGACACTGGAAACAAGTTCCTCTGAAACCACCTCTTCCAGGTCCTTGCCCAAATCTTCCTCATCCTCTACCTCTTTGATCACCACCATTTTGATCATGTGGGCGGTAGAATTTATCATTCCTCTGGCTTCGACTGGTACCCACATCTTCATTTTTCTTCTTGTCCTCATTTTGGCTTCCAAAAGATCTTCTGCTACCCCTTCCGCTTTGACCTCCTCGTCCTTTTTGCTTACTGTCAAATATTGTGTTCAGCTTCTCTTCAACTCTCAATGAAAATTGGTACGCATCCTCAATGGTGGCCATTCTGACCAGGCTTAGCTCCTCTTGAATGCTCGGTCGTAACCCATTAAGATAATGGGCTACCTTCTCTTTTTTGGCCTCTGCATGTCCCGTTCTAAGGATCATCTAGTGAAAATCTTCTGTGTATTCTTTTACAGATCTACTTCCTTGCTTCAACCCTTGCAATTTCTTCAATAGATCTAACTCATATTCCATTGGCATGAACTGCTTCTTCAGTTTCTCCACCATGCGATCCCATCTGGTGATCTTTCTCTTTTCTCTCTTATTTGTTTCTAGTTGGACCTCTTTCCACCAGATACTGGCGTGGCCCTTCAGCTTCGTTTTTGCAAACTTAACCCGATTTGGGTCCTCTACTTCTTCATACTCGAAATACTCTTCCAACTCGTTGATCCAATCAATCAACTCTTTCGGGTTCAGACTTCTAGAAAAAATAGGAACTTCTACTCTAGGTCTTTTTCCAATCTTCAAAATGGCCCTTATCAGCCACATTTGATATTGATCAATAGCTTCTTCTTCCTCTTCTTCATCCTCACTTTCTTCTCCCCTTCTCGGATTTACCCCTCTTCTTAACTCTCTTTGTAGTGCATTAATTTGTCTCTGGAGGGCTCTGAAACCCTTGGCCGCTAATGGATCTCTTCCACCAGCATTTATGGCACCTCCGACACCACCTCGCCTACCATGCACCACTCTTGGAGGCATCTTGAATATCTTGAACCCATAACCACAGTCTTGGTGCGAACTGCCTCACAATCGGTGATCTGTCCACATGCTCAAGAAAACCCACTCAGGTACCACTTGATGAGGGTGCAACCCGAGACACAGAAAACCAGAGATTCCTCTTACTTTCAAAATATGAAATTCTTACATGCAGAGGATCTCAAATCCTTGAGTTCTGCAATGCTTGAAAATTATAGAAAGAAACTACAAAAATTCCCCTATTCGCAAGATGCGATCTTCTTTCCCCAAAAACTCTCCACCAAAATCAGAAACTACCCCATAAATAGCCCAATTCTCCGTTTGGAGCCAAAAACAACATTCTAACTATGCACAAACTTCTAGAAGCCCTAACTCAAGATCTAACTATCGGATCTTGAATGATGATACCTTTTCATTTTCCGCTAATTTTTGGGCCCATCCGGAGCCTTTAAGTCCCTCAAAATTAGCTCTGAAGATTTTGTAGGGAAAAAAGTAGAAACTGAAACTTGAATAACTTTTGAACCGGGAATGATCTTCACCTGATTCTTTCACCAAAGTGTTTATTATTCTATCTTGCAACTTCCCTTAAATTTCTTTCTCCTCGCAGCTTCAAATTCATACTTGCTAAAAATAGCAATTGAGCAAAAAAGAGCAGAAAAGCAATTCTGAAAGTTGGGAATTCTTTTTCGACGAAAAGGGTATCCAGAAATGCAAAAACATCTACAAAAATATAAATGAAATTAAATATATTTTTGGGTGATGTAGGATTGCCCTTACACCACTGGATGCTCCTGCATCAATTTGGAATGTGGCATAGAGATTAACATTTCTTGAAATTTGTGTCCCAAGCTTAGGCTATTGGGACTCATATGCCCCAACCACCGTATGAGTCCTACTTTATCTTGGACCTACTTTGAATTCAATTATTGGTGATATTTTATTCTCCTAGACCTAATGTCAGCTTGTACTATTGTAATTTTGGGGAATTTGGGATAAAAAAGTATAAATACAAGGTTATCTCACATGATTTCTCCTAGCAATTTTCATGAGCAAGTGTGACCTAGAAATTTCAAGTATTCAAGTATTCTAGCAATCTTATGATCAAGAGCATTCAAGAGCTGATTATCAAGAACTTTGAAGTAGCATTCAATTATCAAATATCATCTCAATGTCTTCATGCATCATGTTTTTTTTGTGCTAACATTTGTGATGTAGGTTTTCATGATTCAAGCAACCATTCAATCAAGAGTCAAGATCTACATTCATGCTAACCATTTCACACTAGTTTGTGGCCTTCATATCAAGGGTTTGGTTAGTTACAAATTTTCATATTATTCATTCATCATTCCTTAATTCTATTTCATTTCAAGGTTTGATTACCAAAAGGGTGTTTGACCAAGGCAAACCCTTATCCACTAACAAATCAACATTTTTTTCGCTCTACATGTGTGATTGTAGATCTAGGTGTTTTGATACTTGAAGGTCCTTTGAAGATAAAGTTGTAAGATTGAAGAAAGTTGTCAAAGTTTTTAAGAAATTTTTATCTTCATGGAAGATCACCTATAGATCGCAATTCAGATTTTCAGACTTGGAGATCGAACTAGAGAGAAGCTACAAAAGATCCCTAGAGGATATCAAAGTTTCAGCCAAACCTTAATATTGGGACTAAATCATCACCTTGGGTGTATGAGTCCCAATATACCACCTTTCAGCAATTTTCGGTAGATCCTGGTTTACCAGTTGTAAATTCTAGATTCAGCCAAAAACCCTAGATTGGGACTAGATCGCCTAGTCTAGCGTATTAGTCCTAGTGAGCATTAAAACTCAAAATTTCTGGATTGCCGACCTTGTTTTGGGCATCTTCAATCTTTTAGGTGCTCCTCTATTTATCTCCAATTTGTTATTATGGTCTTGAGTTATATTTTCCAGGTTAGTTAGATTTACATATTGCATTCATTTCCTTCTTTCTAAGTATTTTCTTAATGGTGAAACCCCTTCTTTAATCACACCCAAGGAGACCTTGTAATCATCTCTTTTCATAATGGGATCATTGGGTTGAGCTATCTAAAGTTTCCTTGAATGAACCAAGAGCCAAATAGGGTCCCCTAAGTTTTCCATCTCCTAAAAGGTAGACACACACCACACTCTATTTCTTTCAGTTCATTATTCTACCAATCTATAATGACTAAAACTTTGCAAATACTAATTTTTATTCTCGTAGACAAAAGCCTTCCATCATTGTAACCTTTAAGAGCCTAGCCTAGATTAGATACATTATTATTTTGTCAAAAATAAGTCAAGGTAGATTATTTCAAGTGATTTTTAATCTAATATTCACTAATATGATTGTCTTATTGCAAGATATATGGATACAACCATCTGAATCAATAATACAATGAGCCACATGGAAAGGAACCTATATGAGCCTCATGAGTAGTAAGAAAACCCTTCATGTTTCCTATCACGATGAATGATCTATAGAAAACCTAGTGTCATTATAATTTTTATTTGAAGATTAAATGGATGAGGATACTCAACCCCCAAATCAAGGCAACTACAAATATAGAGGAAATGAAACCTACAATCCTTATGTTTTTGTTTGTATAATAGATCAATACACTCAAGGCTAAATGTTTCCAAAACCCTCATCAAGAAAAAGGAAACAAAAGGTATGAATTATGAACTAAGCATTTCAATACTATTTTTAAACAATAATAGGGGGAAACCTCAACTTATATTCCAAATTTCTAACAGTGAGGATTTTACACCTCCTTAACAACAAGTATATGACATCTAGCCTAGTGGTGTTCACATAGCACAAAATCACACGAGTCCTTCACTATAATACTAATTGATAAATATGCAACACATATCTAGTCATACTTGGATACCAAAGTAGCATTCACATAGAAAATCAACTTGGTTCATAAGTCTCTACTATGGGACGTATGTTCATAGGAGTAGTTACAACATCACATGACCTCTTATTGGGAGCTTACCTAGAATATCTAAATAAACCTCTCAATTTTAATACTCATAATTTTTTACTATCACATATCATCCAAGATTTACCCAAATTTAAAGGGGATGGGGAACCAAACTCACACACAATGGTGTATATGATAGTTGCAATGGAGATCCTTCCCTAGGATGGATTTGTGGCCCAAATATTTTTTAACTTTTGAATGGGTTTCTCTTTACTGTTATTATCTCCTCCTTGATGCCTCTATACATTTTTTGAATAATTTAAAGAAAACTTATCATCAATTTTAACACGAGCTAACTACTAAGGACATGAATCTAGAAATCCCTAAGTAGAAACATATTAAAATATGAAATAATAGAGAAGGAAACAAAATAGATCAACAAAAAAAACTATTGAATATCTCTTATCCATTTCAATAGTATTAGATACAAACAACTTCAATAACATCTTATAATAGTGCTAATTGGCTTGACAATTAATTATAGTTGATCAACAACTAACTAGAGATTTTTGATAATTGTCTAGGAGATAAATGACAATGAACTAAGACTTGTGATACGTATGCAAAATAATGTAATGATTTATTCTAAAAGAAAAATGGCACAACTCTATTATGTATTGGAGGTAAGTCATGTATTCATCAACCAGTGCACCTAACATAGATCATTATGAACTTTGCAACCTTCTTGCATTCCCTCAATAGGGAATGAAGGAGGAAGTCCAAAAGTTCTATAAGTCCTCAAAGAAGCTTCAAAAAGTGTATTGAGGATCAACCTATCTACCATCAATAGAAGGAAAATAATTTATGATTTTATGATGTTCTAGTATGTGATAACATTGGAAGTTCTCTATTGACTTATATAGAATATATTTTAATATATTTGCGTATAAAATGAGAATATATTAAACACTACAATGATCTCATTTTGTTGCAGTTGCCGGGAAGTGGATGCTTAACGGTTTCTAGAATTACTTGAGGGTTGGAATCGATGTACATAAATTCTAACTTAATATTAATGCATTCAACTTCTCATAGTTTGCATATGTTGATGTGGAACAGTTCTATTCAAAAATAAAAAGAATTTCTATGTCGGCCTATGAAGTTAATTGAGAGTAATTGTCAACAGCCTTTGCATGAGGAATATATAGCTATTAGTTGCCCACACCAGGACTTGGAGAAGAAGCAAGTTTATTCTTCAATATGCTTTCTCATCTCCAACCAACCTTAACACCACCATCGTTGATATTTGCATTGCCTGATCCAGGGCTTGGACGAGATGGAAGCTTATTCTGCAACGTATTCTTCTTAAGAGGGCGTGTCATTTGCTCCGACTCCGATAACCTCTTTGCAGGCTGTACATTCAGCTCTAAGCCCGAGTGTTCCTCTTTCACAACAGCGAGTTGAGCTGAAGGTTTATACTACACACATCTTCTCTTCAGAATTTTCCTTCCTTCTGCACTTTCAACATTAAATGTTATTGCCATGGAGATGAAGAGAATGAAGATCATCTTCGTCATCCAACAACTTGAACTGCTCTCCATTGCGATACTCGGGACTTTCTCTTAATGAAGAGAATGGGGAGCAATGTGTATAAAGGCGAACAACGTATTGAGTTGGTATGCAAACGTTGGAGAGTGCAGGCAACCAAACAAAAAAATCAAGCACGAGAGGCTGCGGTAAGTCCACGCGGTCAAACTTGAGAGGTGTTGAAGTCGCAGACGATCGTATCATCCAACGACCTTGGAAATTGCATGCTTTTAGTTTCCTGCATGTTCACATAAACTCCAGTCTTCCTCGTCTTCTTCCTCGTAATTTTTCTTTTTTAAATGATAATTTAGGGGAAAGGATTCAATAGTTGAGCATCTTTTATTATCTTGTGTGTAAATTTCAAATCACTCCTAATTTTTTACAGCAGTTTATTTAGCAAGTCCCCTACTTATAGCTTTCGTTTCAGGTCCACATCAGCATGCTTTTTGTCAATATGTAGTTGACCAATACTTATGCATTCACATATCATGGGTAGTTGAGTGCTAATGTGGCATCACATGATTGGTTGCTTTTTAGATCAAAGAAATACATATTGATAAAAATATTGGGCATTATACAAACAACTATTATCACAACTATCAAAACATGCTCAACTAGTGGACCCTCTCCCTTAAAATGTTTTAGGAATTTATTAGATGATAAAAGAAATAAGCTAGTTTAAATTTATATATGAATGTAATCTTATTCATCTTTGGGTCTATTTTGAGATGTGTTTTGATATATTGATAAATGATATAATTTTGTTGTAAATTTGGTTGTTTTTCATTATATCATTTATTCATTTTTTATATTATTATACATTTATCATTTACTCCATTCACATAGTTGTTGATTTCAATATGTTTTCCCTAAATGTACATTTGCTACTATGTACATACTTCCATACACCCATTACATAGAATAATATCATGACTTTTATGTTTGAGGTTGTTTCTACACTACCAAATTTTGTTGGCACCTATTTTAACATGACATATTTCTTACCCATTATAGTGCTTCAATGACTCTTTATAGAAAGTTAGAGATAATCCTACATAAGATACGATCCTTTTACCTCTACCTACCTATACCATTATGTCCTTATGTCCTCCTTACAAAGTTCAAGCTTTAAGGTTACAAAAACACATTTAATATTTTCCCAAGTCCTATGTGCAAATATCAAATGTGCTTGAATTTGTTTAGGAAGAGTATTTAATAATGATAGAACTGCAAGCGCTCAATGTTGCATGAGTCAACATGACAATCTAATGATTATTTGACAATCAAAATAATAACCATCAAAAACATGAAAAGAACTCTTGATATTTTTACATTTTATGAGACACACTCCAACCTTTCTAGCCTCTTGATCATATTGTCCAACCTCAAAATTGAGTTGCAAGTCTTTGTATATGTTCAAAAACCTTTTATAGATCTTTAAAATGGGGTTGCCTAAGAGGCCTTAGGGTCACCTAAGAAACCAACCCTTGATTTTGAGGGTCACTTACGCAACAAACACTAGGAAAAGGGGTAATTATATTCTTGAAAAGCATTTCCTAAAATATTTTTTCATGCATGGTTTCTTGCATCTCTAAGCAATTAATTTTATTTTTTTCTAATTAATATTTTTCTCTTAGCTAACTAAACCACCACTCCTAACTATTTATCTTCTTCCAATCAATCTATATTTTTCTCATAATTATTTATCAATGGTGTCTTAAGTATTCTCTTTTTCTCTCCTAATTAGAATTTTATGATCTTCCAATAATCTATGTATTTCTCTCCCATTTATCCATATCTATAGTGTTGATTTCCAAGATATAAATACCCCTTGTTGTCTTGTGTTAGGGGAGGTTTGTTTTCGTATTTGCATTCATGTTACTTACCAAGATGAATGGTCCATAAAACAACTAGTTTGATTATATTTTTTATTTGAAGAAAAAATAAATGTGGATACTCAACCCCAATCTCACGATAACCCATGTCAATGTGGTGAAATTCAAATGATAAAGGTTGTGAGACCTACAAACCTTATATCTACATTTCTCTTCTAGATGAATATGCTCAAGGGTTAATGTTTCAAACAACCTTATTAAGACAAAAGAAAGGTAAGGTTTGAATTGTGAACTAAGCCTTTTACTATTACTGTCAAATAAAAATAGAGGAAAACCGCAACTTATATTCCAAAATCCTAACAATGAGGATTTTACATCTCCTTAGAAACAAGTATATAACATGCATTCCTATTCTTGAAAATTATTCCCTGTTATCTTTTGGCATGCATTATTTCTTGTAGTTATAAATATTTAACCTATACTTTTTCTTCTAACAAAGATTTCTCTCTTAGCTAACTAGACCACCAATCTCAAATATTTCTCCTCCTCCAATTAGTCTATATTTTTCTCACAATTATTACCTAATCGTATCTCAATCATTATCTTGTTTTCCCCTACTATCTCAATTATTTTCTTGTTCTCTATCTCAATCATTTTCTTGTTTTCTCCTCATTATAATTCTATGATATTTCAATCAACTTTATATTTATCTCCCATTTAGTGCCACATACCATATTGGTTTCCAAATCTATAAATAGCCCTATTCTCTTGTGTTAGGGGACATTTATTTTTGTTTTTATATTCTTTTCATCCTCGATTAGATCTCTCTTTCCCCATTTAATCAAATCTGGAATATCAATTTCATGTATTCTATCCCCCATTAGATTTTTCATGCTCATATATGATTGCATGAAAATTTTGATTTTATTTTCCAATATTATAAGATTCAACCATTTCATCACACTCCTATTCCCTCAATATCTCTATCATTTTCACTACCATAAAATGGAGGACCCAACTATTGTAGAGGAGGATTCACACTATGCTAGATCTTTCAAGACATAAGCTAGGAATTGATTTTGCTCATTATTTTGTAGGTTCTTTATTTTTTGGAAAGGATGTTAGATTAATAATTAGCAAAATATCTCACCCTTTTCAAAGTAAAAATTCTATTTTCTCTTGGTTCTATTAACCTTTTACTAATTTACTAGATATAAAAATTATTTCCAATATTATTAAATTAGTTGCATTTTTCTCCATTAGATTAACTCAGATTCAAAATTGAAAAATAAAAATACCAAAAACATAGAAAATCACATTCGGAAAAAATCATCCTAATTTTGCATTCATAAACTCATTTTATTTTCAAGAAATAAGATAGTTAAATGATATCTAAATTTCTGAGAAACATAATAATATTTTTTAATTTTAGAGACTTAAATTTCACTCAAAATAATTGAAATAAAAAATATTAAGAAAATAAGATGAAAAAGATCCTGAACAATTTCATCACAAGGAACACAACATTCAATATTCAACCAACCAATAAATAAATCCATCAATCTCACCATGAGGAATACAATAATAAACATTCAACAAATAATCAAATAAAATAACCCATCCTTCCTCAAGTCAATAATGGCTTTCAATATTCCTTACAAAAAAAGGACATTAGATAAATTCAATAATAGACAAGCTTAGGTGAAACCCACTAGTTTAGGAAAACCCTACTAACAAAAAAATATTGAGGAATAGTGCTAATATTGCAAAAACTAGAGCAAAACACTATAAGGACCCATACATTAGAGTATTCTAAATTTAAGATAAAATCATCAATCAATTTTGTGAATAAATATGGTAAGATATTATCACAAAAATAGAAAATGTCAATTTGAATTTACTACAAGATTTACTCTCTCATAATTATTAAGTAAACTAAGAAAACCATAATATCCATCAAGTCAACCCACAAAAAGAATCATCTATAATGTTTTTCTACCCCATGAATAAAACAACTCATTAGCCCCACTCATTCTTGTTGGGGTGGATGGAGAGAAAGACACAAAAACAATATATAGAAAATATATATATCAACATCAAACATAAAGACTTATAAAAATATTTTGATATAGCACAATTCTCCATTAATTTACCATTAATCAATTGATAATAAAACCATTACAAATATCGTGAATGTTGTTGCATTCGCCATACATGATCAAATGAATGTCTGATGCTTAGACCCATTATAAGTGCCTCTTTAAATAGAGGTCTTAGGAATTTAATGGAAATTACATAATAGTGAAAACACATGTGAGAACAAGGTGGTAGATGAAGGCAACATCTAGATGGGTGGTGGGAGAAGCTTCCTCAGTAAATGCAGTGGTTGGGAAAAATTAATACTCTCAAACAACACCCCCTTAATTTTGACCGTGAATGTTGTGACATTCTCCATTTCCTTTACTAATGACTAGAGTCTTATTTTTGTCTTCTTTTTCTTGTGGTTGCAAGCAACTCTTCAGACTTACTACCTTTCCTTGCTCAATAAATTTACGATCTTCATATCTTTTCTTCAATCATTATGCCTTTCTTTTTGCTTCTTCCAACTACTGCGATAGTCTCAAATCTTCAAAACTTTGATTCCAAACTTCTTGCAAATTGGCTATATGTAGTCATCTTGCTAGACAATATTTATCCTTCTTGAACATTCAAATATTGCTTGATTACTATCATTCTTCACATATGAATATTTATACTTGAATAAATTATTGATCATACCCGTAAGTTTTTGCCAAATTAATCTGCAACTCCATCCACAATCCATTTTGATACAACTTGCCATAGATTCATTCTTCAATTCTTTGTTCCAACTCATTTTTTCTAAATTATTTTTCAAACCACAAATACTACAAGTGTGAATATCCCAACACTTTTCCTTGGTATGACCTTTCCTATGGCAATGTGTACACACAACACTCTTTATTTCTTGAACGAAATTACTTGAACTTGTAGCATCATTCCCCTTTCCTATGACATACCCAAGACCTTCATACTTTGGCCTCATTGTTGATTCAATTGGATTTCTCATGTTCATTGGTCATGTTTTCCTAATCCTTTGCCTTTATAACCCATTATTTTTATGATTTTTAAAACAACATTATTTTCACTAGCAACATTTATAGAATCAAATGCATTATCATCGCAACTAACAAGATTTTCAGTCTCACTAACATGTTTATCTCCATCACAAACAACTTCAGGAAAAACACACTTATCAAATGATGAACTCAAATCTTTTGTACTACAAGAAACATCACATACCAATATTTTTGACTTTAGACTTTCATTTCCTTTATTTAATTTTGACATTTCCTTTTTGTATAAGCCATTCTCTTCTTCTAATTTTGTAATTTCCTTCATTTACAAATTATTTGCTTCTTCCAATCTCTTTAGTTTGTGTTCTAAGTCATTAACCAATTTTACTCTCTGTTATAATTCTTTATTTGTTTTCTTAATCTCATCAAATAGCTTTAGCTTTTCTTCTAGCTCTTTATTTTTCTCTTCAACTTATCACAAATCTTTCAAAAATTCACTATTTTCTTTCTTTAAAGAATCCTTCTCACAAATTAAATTTTCATTTTCTTTTAACACTCTTTTACCGACTTCCCATTGATTCAAATAATTTTGACTCGCCTTACTTTTAATTTGATTCCGATTTTTTTCCATGGTAGCTTCACATGCCTACGATTTCTTCAACAGAATACCCGGCTCATCATTCGAAGCCACGCCATAGGACCGAGTCTCTGTCTCCACTGATGCTTCAAAATTGCTTTCCTCTGATCAACACTCCATGGATTCTTCCTTCCGTAACAACTTTTGCAATCTCAATGGCTTCATTCTCATATGATCAGTGCCTTTGTATCTGCAAAAAAAAAAAGAGACAACAATCTCCAACATCAATCCTCTAGCAACACAACAAACAACGATTACATTTCCTCTTAGGACAACGATCTCTTCTTTGATATGGCAGACTTCATAAAACACTCCCAGGCTTCCTTTTTTGGCTTCAGAAATACGATCTCCAAAAAAATAGTAGTGACTTTTATCTGCACAGAAATGGCTGGCAATGATATCCATTGCAGTTATAGCTTCACGACCCTTCTACAACCTTGTTTGATGTATGTCCTCCTTTAATAGCGGAAGATCTACCTCCAGGCCGGGAAGACTCCATAAAGACATAAAAAATCTTCTGTAATACATGACAATTCTCCATTAATTTACCATTAATCAATTGATAATAAAACTATTACAAATATCAAGAATTTTGTTGCATTCATCATACATGATCAGTTGAATGCCTGATGCTTAGACCCATTACATGTTCCTCTTTAAATAGAGGTCTTAGGAATTTATTGGAAACTACATAATATTGAAAACACATGTGAAAATAGTGGGGTAGACTAAGGAACCATCTAGATCAGCGGTGGGAGAAGCTTCCTCAGTGAATGCAGTGGTTGGGCAGACTTAATACTCTCTAACATTTCTCAACCTACACTATCCACAACAAAATGAGTGACTAGGTACAAGTGCGTCTAGCAAGGGTGTAGTTAATGACCTACACAAAAATCATAGTCATTCGTGTTGTGTTTGGGATATTTAAAAATATATATTTTGGTGAGTCTATTGTTAAAAAGAAATCCTTCTTAGTGATCTTGTTTGCATTTTTCAACTTCATTTTTCTTCATGCTTCTGCCTTAAAATATCTATTTCATTTATTCTTGGAAATCCTAAGTATGAAACATGACACTCTTTATTACCTATTGAAGTTAAGTCATCTATTCATCAACTAGTGCACCTAACATAACTTTGCAACCTTTGCTTACATTCCCTCAATAGGGAACGAAGGAGGAAGTCCAAAAGTTGTAATATAAGTCCTCAAGGAAGCTTTAGAAAGTGCATTGACGATCAACCTATCTACCATCACTAGAAGAAAAAACAATTATTGTCTAAATGAAGACTTGTAACATCCCTCATTGTCTATTCATTTATAATTCTATCATATTCTAGCATGTGATAACATTAAAAGTTCTACATACGAATATATTTTAATGTATTTGTGTATGAAATGAGAGTATATTACTGATTAATTTTTGGTGCAGTTTCCCGGAAGTGGATATTAATAATTCTAGCTGGTACATATATTGAAACAAAATCTTAATCCATTTAACTTCTCCTAATTTGCGTATATTGCAGTAGAACAGTTTCGTTCAAAAATAAAAATAATTTCTATGGCGGCCTACGAAGTTAACTGAGAGTAATCTTCACCAGCCTTTACACGACCAATATATAGCTATTAGTTGCCTACACCAGGACTTGGTGAAGAAGGAAGTTTATTCTTCAATATGCTTTCTGATCTCCAAGCGCTCTTGACACCACCATCGTTAATAAGTGCGTTGCCTGATCCAGGGCTTGGCCCAGATGGAAGCTTATTCTTCAATATGCTTTTTGATCTCCAAGCGCTCTTAACGCCACCATCGTTGATATGTGCATTGCCTGATCCAGGGCTTGGCCCAGCTGGAAGCTTATTCTGCAACATTATATTCCTCTTAACAGGAAATCTGATTTGCTTCGAATCGGTTAAGCTCATTGCAGGCTCTGTATGCAGTTCTAAGCCCGAGTGCTTCTCTTTCACAATACTGATTTGAGCTGAAGGTTTATGCTGCACGAATTTCCTCTTCAGAATTCTCCTTCCTTCTGCACTTTCGACATTAAATCCTATTGTGATGGAGATGAAGAGAATGAAGGTCATCTTCATCATCCAACTTGAACTGCTCCCCATTGTTTGAACTGGGCGATCCTTCAAACAATAAGTATTCTTCTCTCAGCAGTATGATGCCTAAATATTTGAGAAAATGAAGGTGCTGAAGAGAGAAAGAGAAGATAATCAGGACTCTTGCTTAAAGAAAACAATGGGGAGCAACGTATATAAATGCAAACAACGTATTGAGTTGGTATGCTAAGGTTAGAGAGTGCAGGCAACCAAAAAGAAAAGTCAAACACGAGAGACTGTGGTAACTGCACTTATCCCTTTTATCCTTCTAGAAGTAAGCTTAATTCTAGTGGAGGTAAGTTTAATACCCACAATTGCATTGATATTTCATATTTATAATAATATCATACTATTTTTATAATATTTTCTATTATAATTATATTTTAGCTTCATAGTTTTCAATATATAGACTGATTGGTGATCATATTATATTATTTATCATTGTGATTATTACATGGTCATTTATTTTAATATCTATTGTATCTAGGTCATGTTAGCCATAGAAGATATTCATTTTGATGAAGTTAATTGATATTTTTTCAAGTAGTTATTTTATGAGTTTGGTATTACGAGATGATTTTAAGTGTTATTTGATTATTATTATATTTTGAGATCACGATTGATTTATATTAAGTTGATTTGGAAGTTACTAAATCACTAGATGTTTTGTATTCCTTTCTCTTTTTCATTTATTTTTTATAAATTGTGTAGATTTAAATATTATATTGTGTAGATGTACTATTTATTTTCATTAAGTGTGTAGAATAATGTAACCCAGCGGTAATTAAATTTATGATGATCAACATGAGTGAATATATTATCTTTTTATCCTCTACATCAATCAACTTTAATTTATGCAATGATTCGTATATGACCCTATGAGACTTGATTAGAATTGGTTTATTTTTTACTTGGGAGTCATGTTTTAGGTTGTGAAAATTATTTTGTGCACTTTAAGTGGATTGTTTAATTATGAAACTACATTTAAACATTATCAATCTAATAAATTATAGGAAAATGATAAATGTGTCCTAGTGTCGAAATGATTTTTAGTAATGAATTTTAGTTTTATAGAAAAATGTCTAACTTATATTGAATTCAACTGTGCAACATTAGAGCTTATAAATTAAATAGTCAATTACATTTTTATTATTTTCATAAATTTGAAGGTATGAAAAAAGAGGTATTATAAATTAGAATATGAAGATTTTACATGGAAGTTTTGAAAGGATGAAAAATGGTGAATATATTCTTAATATATTTTATAACCATTCTATTTAAATATCACATTTTTAATGATTAAACAATCATAACAATTTTATATTTCATCCCTATCAAAAATAATAAATAGTTGTTCAAATTATAATCTAATATTATACAAAAGAAAAGGACGATTATCTACCCAACACTCTAAATGCATGTTTGTTTGACTGTACTTAACAAGGAGAAAGATGAGAAAGACCAGACTTTGATAGACAGCGAGGAAGATGAGGAAGAGTAGAATTTATGTAATCAACTCTTGACTGCTGGAAAGAAGATATATTTACGTGACAGAAATTAAAAGCAGGACATTAAAAGAAAATGAGAACGATGGATTTATGGTAAACTGGTAATAGAGTTTATGTAATCAACTCTTGACAACTGAAAACAAGTCAGGGTTGGCAAGTAATTTCCAACGACTCGCATGTTTGAACACGTGCGCATTTTCAATGTTCAAACCTTAAATTTGAGCAATGAAATTTCAAGAGTCGGTCATATTCATATTTGGCAGGCTGCGCATTACAAACTATGCCATACATTGTTTCTCTTTATATTTCATTGCTTCAACCGAAACTCTTGATTATCATCTCTTTCTCTCTTGTGCCAATTCATTCTCCTAATCATTTAGCCCTAACACTGCTGAGAGACAAAAACACTATCTTTTTGTAGCGACCACGCAGAATTGCAATGGAGAGCAGTTCAAGTTGTTCGATGATGAAGATGGTATTGATTCTGCTCATTTCCATCACAATAGCATTTAATGCTGAATGTGCAGATGGAAGGAAACTTCTGAAGAGAAAATCCGGGCAGGATAAAATTTCAGCTCAACTGAGTGCTGTGAAAGAGGAGCACTCGAGCTTACAGCTGAATGTATAGCCTGCCGAGATCTTATCAGAGTCGAAGAGTATAACGTTGCAGAATAAGCTTCCATCTAGTCCAAGCCCTGGATCAGGCAATGCACATATCAACGATGGTGGCGTTAAGAGTGCTTGGAGATCAAAAAGCATATTGAAGAATAAGCTTCCAGCTGGGCTAAGCCCTAGATCAGGCAACACACATATCAATGATGGTGGTGTTAAGGTTGGTTGGAGATCGGAAAGCATATTGAAGAATAAGCTTGCTTCTTATTCAAGTCTTGGTGTAGGCCACTAATAACTATATAGTGGTCATGTAACGGCTGCTAAAATTACTCTCCATTAGCTTCCTCTGGGTTCCCGAAAGCCCACCATGCAAATTCTTTTTATTTTTGAACTAAACTGTTTAGATACATCAAATGGATTAATATTTTGTTTTAATCTACATTTCACCAATCCAAGACCTTAAGTTATAACATAATTTGAATCAAAATATTCTTATTTATATTTATTTTTAGAAATTGGTTACAATTTCAATTTATTTATTGTTTAGTTGGTGGTTATAATTTCAATTTTTGTCAACAATTTTTTTTAATATTTTGTGTGTTTTCTTAGGTCAATTGATAAAGCATTTGAATAATCAGGATGACAACAATTCAGATCTCAACTATAACATTTTATGTAGTCAAAACAACATGCCTATTCGAATTGTGTAAATAATTGAGGTTAGAAGTATGATTTGTGTAAAAGACCCCAAAACTTATAAATTTCAAATTCAAAGGTTGGGCCCACTTATTTCTCATTAATTTAATCATTGTATTCCAATATAAAGATGCTTCACTTGCCACCTTGGAGTTGTATTTAATGAATGAATCCTAATTGATTTCAACATCTAACATTTAGACGGGATTAAACAATGCTCATCTATTGCACACATCAGAAAGTGTTGAAGTATTTTAATGATTATAAGATCATAAATTTCCTATGAAATATCCACCTTGGGTTTTTGTATCTAGTTTTGTGTGCATCCCCTAAGGTGTGTTCAAGAGCCCATTTACCACTATGAAAGAATTTTCTCAAATAATATACTAAATTCTCACTAAAATTGAGCCTTATTTGATACCTAAAATTTATCCCATAATTTTTTAGGTTAAAATTTCAAAAAAAACATGTGTGCACAGATACTAGTGTGTTCAACTCATGTGAAGATCTAATGATAGGTTATGGGTGTAATTTAAACTTATGAAATTTTGACTATAGATATTGACCTAAGCCTAAATCCATTCTTTAAAAAATTAACAATAAATTAACCTTAAAATATAAAAAAGGTCATTGTTATTTTTGAGAGCTCAAAAAGATCATAATATTCAATTTTCTTATTAGTATCAAATTCATGTTAGAAGAGCTTATCCATTTGATATTTATAATTTCAACTTTGTTCAAAATAAAATAAGAAAACATTGTTAACATTTATGTGTGCATGCTTACATCAATTGATAAAACATTTCATTAGTATTGAGGATAGGTCACTATTTCAAATTTCAACTATAAAATTTTATGTACTTCTCACAATAACAGTTTAGGTCATCTTGAACCGTGTCTACATTCCTAATTAAAAAATTTTAGTTGTGTAAGAGACCCTAAAACTTATTAATTTAAAATTAAAATGTTTGACCCAATTATTTCTCCTATATATTACCATTGAATCCTAACATGGAACATACAATGTTTCACTTGCTACAATAGAGTTATATCTAACATGTTAATAACAAAGGTTTAATAAAATAGCTCTACAAAAGCCTCCCATAAGAGTTAGATCTAGTAAGTGTTCATGTGCAGACTCGGTAAAATATGATCTTTTTGTTACTTATAATAGAAAAGGAACCACACTTGATTACAATTTAAAAAATAGTATCCTTGATTCTATGATAAACCCAAGTAGTAATAGTACCCTAACCCAAAAAGCTCTAAAAATGTTAGAAAGTATTTCAATTATGCCAAAAAGTAGATTCCTTCTAAAAAGAACTATGTTCATGTCAACTATTTTATTGTATGTGAAAATAGTAAAATATAACCTTTTCTTGACTTAAATAGTATTATGTGGGGTAACCGTGAAAGATTCCCAAGATGTCGGCTTGGGAATTCACCTTATCAATGTCAAAATAAATCCCAATTCATCAAGGTTTGAAGGAGAAAATAAAATTAGGATAAAAGTGGTGATTTTAGAAAGAAAATATCTCAAGAGAAATTAATGATCCTCTCCTACAACCACTCTAAAAAAATATATAAATATTTTTCATTCAAATTTACAATTAGTCGTTCATAAATGAATCATCAATCTATGAATATGTGAGCTTCCAAACACAATCTTGGTACACAATATTTCGAAAATATCTTCTTGAAAGAAATATTTTTTTTAGATAAAATAAATTATTGTTTTTCTTTTACAAAAGGTGTGAAAACTAGAGACTTTTTAAAATGGAGTAGGATTGTTTATCCATCAATGGTTCACTAACTTTAACCCTTTTTTTATCTTACCAAATTCATTCCAATTTGGGTTTATTTAGAAAATATCATAAAGGAATATAAAGACCCTCAAATTTTAGATTTAGTTAGAAATTTTGTAGGTGTTTGCTAGGTTGTTGACTTGGAGCATTCATAGTTCTATCGAGTAGGATAGACTCTATATTTTGATGGATGTTTCCAAGGATAATCACTCTTACATAAACTAAATAATAGATGTTAATCTCTCACCTCAAGAAATATCTTTCAAATAATCAAGTCACCTGTATTCTAGCTATAATCTCTATAGCCATTTCAACTCCAACTACTACAAAGATAGGTCCTTACTCATTATTATCATCCCTTTAGTGATCTCCAAGGAAAAATGATGTAACTGGATTAGGAAGTTCAAGTGTCTCCTCTCCTTAGCTACCACAAAACATCATTTGAATTTTTGGAAGCTAAATTTATGTGAAAACAACCAAATCATTTATCTCAAGAGTAAATTTTTTTTCTAGATCATAATAATGCTTGTAAAACCGAACTCTTTTCTTTGCCATAAGTTTAGTTGTCTTAAGAGGGCTCAAAAAGGGTCCAAAAAGTGACTTAGAGTTGAATACCAATGGCCTTGTGTTAGTAATATTTTTTATATCTTTTGAATCATAAAGAAATGGTAATAGATATCAACATTGTAGGGGTTTAATCAAAGGTACATCTTGAGGTGATTATTAATTATATTATGGCTAAAATTAGAGGGGAGATTGTTGAAGAGATGATAGAAAAAGTTATTTAGGATAACATTGATACTAATACCATTGAGAACCACTTTATCTCTTAGATATATTTGGTGGATAATTTAGAGGAGGAGATTCACTAATCTCAAGTCTCTAAGATAGGGAAGAGTCTACAGGGAGTGAATTGTCTTCAACTACCTCAAGGAATAAGCTCAAGTGACCAAGATGAATAAAAGGGATTTTTCTATAATGTTTTTTTTTTTTACGACTATTTATGGAAAAAGGACTTTAGAAGTTGAAAGAGAAGGCCTCAAAGGTCTTAGGACACAAAATTGGCTAGCTCTTAGTTAGAGGATGACAACACAGCACACGGACATCCCCATGATGTGTTGTGGTCATGTATGGACCAAAAGTAGAGAAAGTCTCTAGAAACTCATAGGGCCTATTGACTACTCAAAAACTGAAGTTTGATAGTTTGACTAAACTAATATAATGCTAGAAATAAAATAAAGTACAAAAAGAAGAATACTAAACATGTGTTCATGATAAAAATAATGAAATGAAGTGACAAATGATAGAAGAGAGAAAGGAGAAATCATGGGTGGTCCAATGTTATGAAGCCTCCCACAAAGTTCCACGGAAATAACCTACACACATAGAAACAATGAAAAGTGTTGGGGCTGTTTTGGGGCTTTCCTTAGTTAAACACTCGTCTTGGTGTTTTCACCTCCATGGGCAACTAAAGAGACAACAAGATAAAGAAATAGATGATAGATAATGTAGAATGACAAGATAAAGAGAGAGAACGTGCAAGATATCAATATACTAGATCAAATAAACATGATAATGCTAATAGAAAAGTGAACTTACCCTCCCTTCAATGATCTTGAGAAGCCAAAATAGAGTGTAGTACTTGAGAAAGATTGAGAAAAAGTTGTAAAGGCCACGAATGTGCAAGAAGCTTAAGCCAATTTGATGTAGAAGAGTTTGAGAAAAAAAGAATACAAGAAGAGAATGAGAGAATGAGAGAATGAGCTGCAAGAATGAATATAAAATGAATGGAATGATAGAGTGAATGAATGAGAGGGATGAATAAGAGTTTGAATGAAGAACTGCATGCAAGAGGATCATTTTTGTGCATGTCTATGACTATAAAGGTGTTACACTTTGCAAGTAGGCGAGAGTGTAATGTCTGAATGGTCACAAAATTAGGAATATTTTCAGGATGTTTGTTTGGTACATAGATGTCTACATGTAATGAAATCGCCCTTCATAAAAATTCCTTCAAAGACCAAAACACATAGGGTTAAGGATGAAAATGAAGGAAAAATATGGGGGATTTGCGTTATCATCTTTATTAGGCTAAAGAAAAGGTTTTGTAATGTGAAATTGCATTGGGGGTGCAATTTTATGACATTACAATAAATGCCCTGGCTATAGCCAGCATATGTATCTAGACATGTGCAAGATAAGGTAGAAAGAGGTTGAAGAGAATATACCTAGGATGAAGAGAATGCAAATCTTCAATCTAGTATATGTGCTATATAGAAGCTGGGCTAGGACATGAAGAGGACATGGGTCTTTTCTTTTGTAAAGGTGACTAGAATCTTACCACAAACATGTTAGTTGCTGACAAACATGTTAGGCGAAAAAGAAAAAAAAATATACATGATAAAATTTTATAGACATAACATGACATAATTTGATCAGATAAAAGGTGATTCTAATAGGTATGGCTAGCATGGCTAGAGACCATATGATAGGTAGATAGTTTTATGGGTGCTACAAATTGTGTTGCAAGATAGCCACAAAAAATACAACATAGGCCTAGTTAGGTTTTCCCCAAGCTAGACGACAAGACATAAGACATCAAGACATACTTTTAAATCCTTTTTGGAAACTTTTTGAAAATTAAGCTGATATGATAGTCCCCCTTAGAATGATGCATGTTACATAGAGGAGCACATGTCATTCTGAGGAAATAAAAAAAAGATATGCTGTGGCACGAGATACATAGAAAGATGTATCTATGGATTGTTGTTACACAAGGGACAACACATAGAAACAACAACATGAAAAAAGAGAAGAGCATAGACAAAGAAATCAAATCCGTAGGGGGATCCCATTATTTAAGGTCAGAACTGCTAAGAGAAATAAATAGATAAATATATTATAATATGTATGAACTATCATCACCCCCCAATAGATCAAAATGGGAAGAATATCAGATTAAGATAAAATAAAAATAAAAAATTGGGTCAACATGGAAGAGGCCTGAATGCCCCAACACTTCTTGTTGTTCCCGACGTGAAAATAAAATATTACAACATATAGAAGAATGATGATAAAAATAGAAGAAGTGTATGATTTTTTTTTTATCTTGTATCTAAGAACCTACAAGGGTACCAAGGGTCCTTTAGGTGAGAGCACAAACATAAATATGCAAGCATGGGGAACAAAAAAAAACACAAAAGACTAATCTAAAGATGTAGAAGAAGATGTCGCTCTAGTTTGACACCTCCAACAGGTCATCCTACTCCTAGTCTATATCATCATAAGGGGAGGGAAGATGATCCTATAGGGGGGATAGCTAGAGAGGTGTCAACCAGTTTGTTTGCATTAAGAGCTAAGGAAGAAGGCCCCTTAAGGTCTTCCTCACTGAGCTCATGTGGGACTAGAGTCATTGACCTAGAAAAGATTGATAACGAAGTTAGGATGTCCTCCAATGAGTCAAACATGCACTTAGGAGTGACATGATGCAACTGGATGGGGGAAGGAGGAGAAAATCAAGAGTCAATACCATCCTCGAGAAGAGGAGTAGTGAAAAACTCTAAGGGAGGCATTATTCCATCATGAGGATAGCACAATCCAAGGTGCAACAAAACTCAAAAGGTGAAATTTTTTTAGCATCGCTTGAAGTGAGTTTGCTCTCCAACTTACACTTCAGTGCAGGATGCAAAATCCTTATAGTTTAAGTGGAAGAGGGAGAATTGGATGAATCCACAAAGGACACAATATTTTTAAAAGGTATGTCAAAAATTTGTGGGAAAGGAGGGATATTAGGAAGAGAGGTGATAAGAGGTGGCTCCACAAAAGGAGTGATGAACACTTGCACCCTCTTCGAGAGAGGTTCATCAAGATCCACTGAGAAAGTAAGGATAAGCACAGAGGCAATGGGAACTAAATTAGAAAGATAAGAAGAGAGAAAATTAATAAAGATGGAAGCAATAGAATAAAAAAGAGAAGGATCATCTTCAATCTTCTCTAAATCTTCATTCTCCTTAGCTAAGGCCTTGCAATGACACTTACACTCAAGAAAATCAGTTATGATGGCTATGGGCATTAGAAGGTGTAGTTGAAGAAGAGGTTGGGGGATACTATTCTACTAGAGGAGAAGCCTTTAGAGCCATTATGGTTCTAGACTCCTGAGGAGGAATACGAGGAGGACACATTAAGACAAGAAGAGAAGTGAGCATCTTGACGGTGGGCCCCTTTCCTTTGTTTGCCTTCGGGGTACATGGTGGAACATGGGGAGGCATCGATAGCAAAGATGTAAGAAAAAAGCTATGAGAATGCTTCCCCTTACCAGGGCAAGTGCATGGATATATGACACAATTTTGGCTCTTAAGATGCCACTTTTTTTTTTTCTGAAATCGATAAAATCTGATTTGCATGAGAAAATGAAGATAGTTACACTCAAAATTTCAAGATGCAGCAAGAAAAAAAGTTGAAGTGATCTGAGTCTAGTATCTAAGCTACTAATTGTTTTTAAATTAATGAAGATTAAGTTTCTCAAAAGGGGGGGGCAAAACAAGTCCTGTTTCTATAAAAAAAAATAGCATAGCACCTAAGGGCTTCCCCCTTTTCTATTTATGTTTTTTAGAATTTCAAAAATCCCAATGGTGAGAAATTAGCTAACACCATGTAGTTTATCCTCATTCTTTCAGATAATTTTTTTTAATGAATATATAATATTTAATGAATTTTAAAAATGGACACATCTTGAGAAGATAAAATTTGAGCGTGCTCCCCCCTTATTTTTTTGAAAACTAATCAAAAATTGATTTTTTTCATCATGTTTAGAATGGAGTCTAGTTTCAAAAAATGTAATTTGTTTCACATTTCGGTGAATGAGTAAAAATCTATCCTAAAACTAGCACATGCTAGTTTTTTACCAAAAATGGAGGCATTTACAATAGAAGCCATGGATCATTTAAACCTTAACTAAATCAAAATGAAAAAATAATTATATATTTAGATACCTAAGAGAGAGGTTAATGCTATCAAGGTTTTTCTTATAAAATTGCATTGAAAGAAGTGCAAATGAGACAAGGAGCATGGATGGAAATATGAGGAAATTTGGCAAATCTTGCCAATTAACATGTCCAGAGCAGGTCATTTGGCGAGCGCCAAGTTTGACATGTACCAAATGTGATGTATCATTTGGCGAGTGCCAAATTTGGCGTTCACCAAATGACCTGCTCTGAGAAAAACCTTAATTTCCCCTCTTCGGTCGACAACTTTGATAATGCTTAGAGTGCACAATTTATGATCGTAGATGGATAATTGAGGTTTTATCTTTCATACACTCTCTAATGTGTTACCCTAACTAGATAACTTTGTATCCCTTTGAAGTCTCTCTGTCTCATGTCTGGGTATGTGCAGGATCATCATGGAAAAAATAGGCCCTTAAGTGGCGATGAAAATTCCAAAAATCGAAGTTAGACAACTTGATGAAAATTTTTGAATAAGTTATCTATATTATTTCAAAACTATGTAAGAATAGAATTTGTAGAAAATTTAATGCAGTATCTAAACTACTAGGTTTATTTAAAAAAATAAAAATCTATTTGGTGAAAATTTGAAATTTCAATGCAGTAGTACTTAAATTTCAGGGAAAAAATAAGTAGGTGTCTATCTGACCACCCTAAGCACAATAAAATGATAATTATTTTTTATAAGATTTTAGATATAAGTAGAGGACTCATGTCCATATTTGATCCATATTTTTTTATATTTTTTTCCAAGTAAATAATTAATTATGATTTTTTTATTACAACTTTTAAAAACTATTAAAACTTGTATGTCTGACCACCTAACTTGGTCAAAACTTCATGAAATTCTTTTTTTCCTTTTTTAATCCTATAGTATGAAAAGCATAGAATGTGACACATGTTTTGGATTCAAAAATTGTGATACCATTTGAAAGCTATATATTTTTTTCAATTAGCCTATCAATCAAGATTTTAGTCGTAATTCAAATAGAAAATGAATAATAATTATTTACTAAATTCAAAGTAAAGAATAATTTATATTGGTAGAAAGCTAAAAATCTCCTTCAAAAACCCTTTTCATTTCATTAATTTTGGGTAAAAAAAAAAGTTGTCAACCACATGGGCTATCATATCACTTACATATCGCCAAGTTTTGGCCCATCATGATCCTACACATACCTGTCTCACTCCCTTCTATGCAACCTAGACTACTCTCTCTCAGTCCAATCCCCTCTCTCAGGTCTCTTTCTATACCACCTAGGTACCTAAATAAATCTATCTCACTCTCCCTCTCTCCCCCTTTGTTCATTTTGTCTCTCTCACTCCATCTCCCTCTCTTAGGCCATCATCTTTCTCTCTCTATCTCTCTCTCTCAAGTCTCTCCCTCCTAATCCCTCTTCCTCTCTTAGGTCTCTCACTCACTCGGGCCTCTATCTCTCTCCCATTCCCTCTCTCTCAGTCACTCTATCTCTCTGCCTCTCTCTCTCACTCTCTCTTAGGTATCTCCATCCCCCCTCTCTCTCGCAGACACACACACACTCCCTCTCTCTCTCCCACTCCCTCTCTCTCACTCCCTCTATCTTTCTCCCAATCTCTCTCCCCGTCTCAAGTCTCTCCCACTCTCTCTCTCTCTCATCTCTCTCTCTCTCAAGTCTCTCCCTCCCAGCCCCTCTCCCTCTCTCTCCACTCCCTCTCTCTCTCTCACTCCCTCTATCTCTCTCCCACTTTGTCTCTCTCCCTCGAACCCCCTCTCCCTCTCTCTCTCTCTCAAGTATCTCCATCCTACCTCCTCTCCCTCTTTCTATTTTACAAGTCCCCACTCTCCCTCTCAAAGTCACTCCCCTATCTCTCTTCTCTCCTCCCTCTCTCACTCTCTCTCTCATGCCCTTTATCTCTCTCCCCCTCTCTCTCTCCCTCTCTCTCAAGTCTCTCCCTCCCACCCCCTCTCCCTCCCTCCCTCTCTCAAGTCTCTTCATCCTATGCCCTCTCCCTATGCCAGGTCTCTCTTTTTCTCTCTCACTCACTCCCTTTATCTCTCTTCTACACTCTCTATCTCTCACTCCCTCTATCTCTCTCCCTCTCTCTATCCCTCTCTCTTAGGTATCTCCCTCTCTCTCATGTATATACCCCCACCCCCTCTCTCTCTATATATCTATCTCACTCCATCTCTCTCCCATCCCTCTATCTCAGTAGGTAGTCCCTCTCCCCCACCCCTCTCTCTCTCTCTCTCTCTCTCTCTCTCTCTCTCTCTCTCTCTCTCTCACACACACACACACACACACACACACACACAATCCTTGTATCTCTCCCATCCCCTCTCTCCCACTTTTTCTCCCTCTCCTTCTCTCTCAAGTGTCTCCCTCGCACGCTCTCTCCCTCTCCCTCTCTCTTAGGTTTCTCCCTCCCCCTCTCCTTCCCTCTCTCTCTCTCTCTATTTGTCTCTATGTCTCTCTCCCTCTCTCTCAGGTCTCTCCCTCCCACCCCCTCTCCCTCTCTCTCTCAAGTATCTTTGTCCTACCCCCTCTCTCTCTCTCTCTTTGTCAAGTCTCCCTCTCTTGACCCCTCTCCCTTTCACAGTCACTCCCTCTATCTCTCTTCCACTCCCTCCCTATCTCTCCCTTTATCTCTTTCCTTATCCCTATCCCTCTCCTTCTCTCTCAAGTATTTCCCTCCCAGAACCTCTCCCTCTCTCTCTCAAGTAGAGGGTTTAGGGTTTAGCGAGTAAGGGTTAAGGGTGGAGGGTTTAGGGTTTAGGGATTAAAATTTATGGTTTAATGGTATAGATGGTGTAGGGTTGAGAGAGGAAGAGGGGGGTTAAGTGTAGAGGGTTAAGGGTTAAGGGTAGAGGGTAGAGGATTTAGGGGTTTAGGGTTAAGGGTATAGGATATATGGTTTAAGGGTAGAGGTTTTAAGGGTTTAGGGTAGATGGTGATAGAACTAAAAAAATATTATGTTTTCACCAATCTCCACCCAGTCACCTTTCACATATCATAGAAGATTTCCCCACATCAATTTTGTGATCAATATAAATTAGTAAGATATTTGTGACCATATCTATATTCAATCCCATAAATATGACTTTTTGCATACAAATATTCCCCTGATCATATTAGAGTGAAGACATAAAGCAATTGATATATGTGCCTTTGAGTTTCTTCCTCAAGCTCTCTCTTTATTTTGCATTGTCATTTGTCATTTCATTATTTAGATCCATAATCATTGCATGCCTAGACAAAATATAACAGATTTGCTTCTCATATCATTAATAATTTCTCCTTATCGGATAGATCATACATATGTCTTCTCGATCAATAAGTCATATATCCTTCATTTGAGTATTTTTTGGATGTCGGGAAGAGATACACAAGGTCACACTGATTAAAAAACCCCATGAATGGTAGTTAAAACATATTTAGGGAGACATAAGCCAGGTCACAACGATCAAAAGACCCTAGACATAATAATACTCCATAATCAGGGGGATAATACCTATTGTCTCACCGATGAGGACCCATCGGCATGAGTAAAGCAATTGGAGAAAAAATATCAAGTCATACTGAGCTCAAAAGTCACACTGACGGAGGCTTCATTGGTAAGAAATACAAATACTCGTACCAATAAAACTAGAGAACTGTTATGTTGGGGAGAGATGTATTATTGTCTTGAATCGCTCAAACCTCACTAAACGTATGGGTCACACCAATGAAGGAAGTTTCGGGGAGATTCTTTCCGATCTGTCTGAATGGGCGAAGCAATAGAAAAAGCATATCAAAGAGACATGTATGAACAGCTAGAATCCCTTAGGTCTCTTTGATGATGAAATTCATACCAATGAGGTTCTCGGAAAGAGTCCCACCAATAGCCCAGCAATGAATTACATTAGTGAAAGAAGAAAGATCAGTGGGGAAAAATAATTCTTCCTGATGCTTTATGCCATCCCGATGTGAGTGTATATTTTTATAATGCAAACAAAAGATTGAACGAAATATGCTTATAGTGGAAATCAATAATACTTTGAGAAAAATAAATTTCATTTGTTTTATCTAGGGGATTTAAAACTGGACAATTATTTTACCCATAAAAGCATAAGGGGTAAAAATTATAAAATATTTGCATGGGGAGGTGGAATATTTTCACCAATGGGATTAAATGGATGGATAATTATTTTGATCAAAGGAGTGATCTATTAAATTTGGTGAAATATTTCAACCACACAATATATAAATGGAATATTTTTTCATTAAAGAATCTATGAAAGCAAGTAATTATTTTTATTTTAAGAGGTGAAGAGTCAAGATTTCCATCAAAAGAATGATTTGATAATCACTAAAATTAATTTCACAAAAATAATGAAGATTAAAATATTTAATTTTCCAAAGGAAATTAATTAAATATTTTTATTAAAGAAGAAGAATACTAAAGTGGTGTAGTTAATGGATTTGAAGTGTCATAACCCTAAAAATACAATGTATATGTATGTGAGATGACATCACATTAGAATTAGATTAGAATTAGTAGTTAGGTAGGAGATATACAAAAAATACTTTTTGAATGTTTATCATATAAACTTTACTCTATGGACCATGATGCATGCATAAGTTTTGGCTGAAATCAATGGAAGATCTTTAATTCTATGGCTCAATATTAGTTTCAATTGTTTGTTAAATTCAAAAGAAACTATCTGGTTGTCTCCACATTGTTGCTTCTTTATTATTTGAAGATGCATATGCAAGTTGATATTTCAATTTCATCAAAACACATTTTTTCTTATTGTGTAGTCAAGTTAATTGGTTTTTGTCGAAGAATTAAAATCCTTTTAATTGATTACAGTAACTTGGTGGTAACAATTAGATCAATAAGAAGAGTTAGATAATTGATATGATTGTCATACTATCTCCACATTGATGTTATCTTATTATTCAAATTAAAGGTATATTTTATTTTTTCAATACACATTTGTTGTCATTCTGTTGTTCTATTAATTGGTTCCTTCAAGGAAGGATTAAAATCCTTTTAATAAATCACAGTAACTTGGTAGGATCAACTGGACCAATAAGAAGAGTTTATCAATCACATTCTTGTACATTTATACAAGGTATAAACAAACTTTAGTGCCAAACAATTAGAATTGTAACCAATACCATCCACCTATTATAGAACTTCTTTGACTCCACATACCCAAAAAAGCAGTGGTATTTCTATTCAATCATATATAATTCACTTTAGGAACTTTACAAATTATTCATTTCCAAATAACTACATCTGTTAACCAAACATATTTATATAGCTTGATATTTCTTATATAATTTATACCAAATTAGCCATTACATCTACTTTAGTTTCCATTGCCACTGTAAGTAGATATCATTAGTTAAGAGTAACATAGCTTTCAAATCTACTTCATTAGTAAGGTCAACCCGCCTAGGTCTAGTAGAGCCTAAAGAGTAGGAATTCATCAACTAATAGGTTAACTTTGTTCATTGGTTCATAAATGTTGCAAGTCTGATCATAGAGCCTAGCATCCTCTTAGGATTTGAAACCTGCTTTTTTTAGATCCAATAGATGGTAGAGGGTTTAAGGGTTAAGGGTTATGGTTTAGGGTTTACAGTTTAAGGGTTGAGGGTTGAGGGTACAAGCTTAAGGGTTGAGGGTACATGGTTTAGGGTTTAAGGCTTGAGGGATTCAAGGTTGAGGGTTGAGGGATTAGCGTAGAGAGTTTCGTTGGGTTTAAAAGGGTTTAAGGGTTGACGCTTGAGGGTATTGGGTTTAAGGGTTGAGGGTAGATAGTTTAAGGGTTTAGGGTTTAAGGGCTTAGGTTTTAACCTGGTTAGGAGTTGAGGGTTGAGCGTCGAGGGTTGACGGTTTAGGGTTTAGGGTTTAGTGTTTATAGATTAAGGGTAGAGAGTTTAATGGTTTAGGTTTTAACCTAGTTAAGGGTAGAGAGTTGAGGATTTAGGGTTTAAGGGTTGAGGGTAGAGGGTATAGGGTTTAGGGTTTAGGGTTTAGGGATTATGATTTACGATTTAAGGGTAGATGGTGTAGGGTTGAGAGAGAGGGGGGGGATTGAGGGTAGAGGGTAGAGGGTTAAGGGTAGAGGGTTTAGGTGTTTAGGGTTTAGGGTTTAAAGGTTTAAGGGTTAAGGGTATAGGGTATACAGTTTAAGGGTAGTGGGTTTAAGGGTTTAGGGTAGATGGTAAAGGGTTTAAGGGTTAAGGGTATAGGGTACATGTTTTAGGGTTTAGGGTTTATAGTTTAATAGTTGAGGGTTGAGGGTTGAGGGTTGATGGTTGAGGGTTTATGGTAGAGGGTTGAAGGTTGAGGGTTGAGGGCTTAGGGTTTAAGGGTTAAGGGATTAAGGGTTGAGGGTTGAGGGATTAGCATAGAGAGTTTAGTTGGGTTTAAAAGGTTTTAAGGGTTGAGGGTTGAGGGTATTGGGTTGAAACATAGAGGGTAGATAGTTTAAGGGTTTAGGTTTTAACTTAGTTAAGGGTTGAGGGTTGAAGGTTTTAGGTTTTAAGGGTTGAGGGTTGATGGTTGAGGGTTGAGGGTTTAGGGTTCATAGTTTAAGGGTTGAGGGTTTAAGGTTTTAGGGTTTAACCTGGTTAAGGATAGAGGGTTGAGGCTTTAGGTTTTAGGGTTTAAGGGTCGAGGGTTGAGGATTGAGGGTAGAGGGTAGAGGGTAGAGGGTTTAGGGTTTAGCGTTTAGCGATTAATGGTTAAGGGTAGAGGGTTTACGCTTTAGGGATTATGATTTATGGTTTAAGGGTAGATGGTGTAGAGTTGAGAGATAGAGGGGGTTTGAGGGTAGAGGGTATAGGGCGAAGGGTAGAGGATGGAGGGTTTAGGGGTTTAGGGTTTAAGGGTTTAAGGGTTAAGGGTATAGGGTTTAAAGTTTAAGGGTAGATGGTTTTACGGTTTAGGGTAGATGGTAGAGGATTTAAGGGTTAAGGGTATAGGATACAGGGTTTACGGTTTAGGGTTTAGGGTTTACAGTTTAAGGGTTGAAGATTGAGGGTTGAGGGTTGAGGGTAGAGGGTCGAGGATAGAGGGTAGAGGGTTTAGGGTTTAAGGTTTAGGGATTATGTGTAATGGGTTAAGGGTAGATGGTTTAGGGTTTAGTGATTACAGTTTACGGTTTAAGGGTAGAGGGTGTAGGGTTGAGAGAGAGAGAGGGGTTTGAGGGTAGAGGTTAGAGGGTTAAGGGTAGAGGGTAGAGGGTTAAGGGTAGTGGGTAGAGGGTTTAGGGTTTACGCTTTTAGGGTTTAAGGGTTTAGGGTTTATGATTTACAGTTTAAGGGTAGAGGGTAGAGGGTTAAGGGTATATGATAGAGTGTTAAGGGTAGAGGGTGGAAGATTTAGGGGTTTAGGGTTTAAGGGTTGAGGGATTTATCTCTCTCTCTCTCTCTCTCTTTTCATCTCTATGTATCTCCCTCTCTCTCTCTCCCACTCCCTCTCTCTCTCACTCCTTCTATCTCTCTCCCACTCTGTATCTCTCTCTTCTCCCACTCCCTCTCTCTCTCATTCCCTCTATCTCTCTCCCACTCTATCTCTCTCTCTCAAGTCTCTCCCTCCCACCCCCTCCAACTCTCTCTCTCTCAATTATATCTATCCTACCCCCTCTCTCTCTCTCTTTGTCATGTCTCACCCTCCTTCCCCCTATCCCTCTCACAGTCACTCCCTCTCTCTCTTTTCCACTCTCTCCCTCTCTCACTCCATCTATCTCTCTCCCTCTCCCTCTCCCTCTCTCTCAAGTAGATCTCCCTCCCACCACCTCTCCCTCTGTCTCAAGTCCCTCTCTTTGACGCCCTCTATCTCTCTCCCACTCTCTCTCCCTCTCCCTCCCTCTATTTCTCTCAAGTCTCTCCCTCCTTCCCCCTCTCCCTCTGTTAGGTTTCTCTTTGTCTCTCTCCCTCAATGGATCACTTTCTCTCTGTCCCACACCCTCTCTCTCTCTCACTCCCTCTATCTCTCTCCATCTCTCTCTCTCTCTCTCCCTCTCTCTTAGTTATCCCCCTCCCACCCCCTCCCACTCTCTCCCTCCCTCTCTCTCAATTATCACCCCCCACCAACTCTCTATCTCTATCTATCTCTCACTCCCTCTATTTCTCTCTCATCCCTCTATCCCCAATAATCCCTCTCCCTCCCACCCCCTCTCTCAAGTCTCTCTCTCTCTCACTCCTTGTATTTGTCCCATCCCTCTATCTCCCACTCCCTCTCTCTCCTACTGTCTTAGGTCTCTCCCTCCCATCCCCTCTCTCCCACTCCTTCTCTCTCAAGTGTCTCCCTCCCACGCTCTCTCCCTCTCCCTTTCTTTGAGGTTTATCCCTCCCTCCCACCCCCTCTCCCTCCCTCTCTCTCTCAAGTATCTCACTCCTACCCCCCTCCCCTCTCTCTCTCTATGTTTGTCTCTATATCTCTCCCTCTCTCTCACTGCCTCTCTCACTGCCTTTATCTCTCTATCACTCCCTTTATCTCTCTCTCATCCCTCTATCTCCCACTCCCTCTTTTGATTATCTCTCCCTCTCTTTATCTCCCCCTCTCTTAGGTAGGAGGGAGAGACTTGAGAGAGAGTGAGAGGGAGTTTGAGTGAGAAAAAGGGTTGAGGGCTTAGGGTTGAGTGTTGAGTGTTGATTTTTTAGGGGTTGAGGGATTAGATTTGAGGGTAGTGGGTATTGAGTTTAGGGTAGAGGGTAGAGTGTTCAAGGGCTTAGGGTTTGAGGGTTGAGGGTTTAGGGTTTAGGGTTGAATGTTTAAGGGTTGAGGGTATAGGGTTGAGTGATTATGGTAGAGAGGGAGGAATGGATGGAGGGAGAGATGGAGGGAGAAGTGGGATAGAGAGAAGGAGATAAGAGGAAGGAGGAATGGATGGAGGGAGAGATGGAGGGAAAAGTGGGATAGAGATAAGGAGATAAGAGGATGGAGGGACAAATATAGATGAGGGTTGATGATCCAATGTTTAGGTTAGAGGTTTGATAATTGAGGGCATAGGGTTGAGGGTAGACATTTTAAGGGTTTAGGGTTTAGGGTATAGGATTTACATTTTAAGGGTAGAGGGTTTAAGGGTTAAGGGTAGAGGGTTGAGGGTTGAGGTTTTTAGGGTTTAAGGGTTGAGGGTTGAGGGTTGAGGGTTGAGGGTAGAGGGTAGAGGGTTTTAGGGTTTAGGGTTTAGGGATTAAGGGTTAAGGGTAGAGAATTTAGGGTTTAGGTATTATGATTTATGATTTAAGTGTAGATGGTGTAGGGTTGAGAGAGAGAGGGGGGGTTTGATGGTAGAGGGTTAAGGGTAGAGGGTTTAGGGGTTTAGGGTTTTTGGTTTAAGGGTTTAAGGGTTTAAGGGTTAAGGGTATAGGTTTTACGACTTAAGGGTAGACTGTTAAGGGTTTAGGGTAGAGGGGAGAGGGTTTAAGGGTTAACGGTATAGGGTACAAGGTTTAAAGTTTATATTTTAAGGGTTGAGAGTTGAGGGTTGAGGGTTGAGGGTTGAGGGTTGAGGGTTGAGGGTTGAGGGTTTACATTTAGAGGGTATTGTGTTGAGGGTAGATGGTAGAGGGTTTAAGGGTTTGGTTTTAAGGGCTTAGGGTTGATGGTTTAGGCCTCCCATCCCTCTATCTCCCACTCCCTCTCTTAGGTCTTCCCCCCACCATAACTAAATAAATCTATCCCTCTCAAGTCTCTCTCTCTCTCTCTGGTCTCACTCCCTTTGATGCTACCTACACTAATCTGTATCACTCGAATGCCCTCTCTCACAGTCCCTCTCTGTTAGGTCTCACTTACCTCCCACCCTACCTAGAAAAATATATTTCACTCCAACCCCCTCTCCCACACTCCATCTGTCTCTCTCTCCCTATGGTATTTTTGTATCTTTATGTCTCATCCCTCCCAACCCCTCTCCCATTGTCAGGTATTTCCCCCCACTGTAACTGGATAACTCTATCCCTCTCAAGTCTCTATCACTCTCACATCTCAATTTCTACCACACTACCTAGACTAATCTCTCTCACTCCTATTACCTCTCTCTCTATCTCAAGTTTCACTCCCTTTGTCTCTATGGAAGGTGAAGATTTTATAATAGCACATTTGGAACTCACCAAATTTGGCGAGTGCCAAATGTGTTTCACTTTGAAATGATAAAATAGGGGCTGGCCTCATGATTCAGGCCCACATGCTTCTATATTTGTTTGGTTCAGTGCTTTATCTGATTCATAGATTCCCCTTTTTATGTAGTTGACTCCATGTTGTACCAATCTATGCTTGATCCATCACCTTTTTGCCACCTAAATGAAAACTAGAGAATCTTTTTATGTAGTTGAATCCATGTTGTACCAATGTGGTTTTGAGAACAATAAACACAAGATTCTCTAGTTTTGATTTAGGTGGCAAAAACCTATACCCTAGTTTTGTGATGTAGAGCAGGGAGACAATACCTTCAACAATCACAATTAGATCAGTTTCAAACAATCTTCAATCTAAAAATCAATGCTCAACTAACCAATTCACATTCACTTCCTTATAGCATTCACAATAGATAAAATTATTCATATCTTATCAAAGGTAACTCAAACCCACAAACCCTTGACCTTTTCAAAAACCCATTAAGGCCTTCAAAAGAATATGTCAAAAACACAGTAGGTCACTTTGGACCAACATCACCAAAGCAATGCTGGTATACTGCCCCAATAGGCCAATTAGACCACTTTTACAAAGCATCATACCTGAACAAACACTTTTTAAGTCCCAATTCTCTTTTTGACAGACCTTCACCAGCCTACACAACTACAAAAACAACAACGTTTAGTCACTAGAACCCTCTCTAATGCATATAAACACTAAACCCTTGCTTTAGGCCTTTCTATGCTTGAAACAAGGAGGGTTTATTGAAAATAAATGTTCAAGGCCTCTAGCCACTTTTCTAACTCTTCAAACACACTCAAATATGTCTACCCATGCTAAGAAAATAAACTCCCTTCCTCTACCATTTCTATTTCACCAAGCTCCCTTTCTAAACCACCATTTTGAAGCCAAAATTCACACAAATACCCCTAGGGAAGCATCAAAACTCCATCGCTCAAAATCCCTACTCCAGCATCTAACCCTATGAATATGTAATCAATGGTACACATATGTTTGAAAATTTATGCATTACTCACTTTTCTTGTAGTATGGAGGTAGATGTAGGTATGAAAAATGTTTTCTAGCATAGACATGTTTGATAATTCCAAACATCTTGTTGCCTTCTTTCATAAAATGCTTTGGTGTGTTTCATATTTAATGGAATGTAATCAGTGATATCAATATGTTTCAACAAACAAAATACACTTTATTCTTCCTTCCAAACAAAAAACACCATTGGATAGTCATGATAAGTGTACATAAGCACTAAATCAACAATCATCTTCCAAAGAAACACTCACCAACACTCCAAAACTCAAAACCCTCACTTTTGACAAGTTTCAAGGGGGGTTTATTAAAAACCTCACCTCTAGACCTTTCCTCACTATTTCAATGCCTCCAACAGCTTCAAATATGTCCGCACTTGCTTAATTAACTCTTACAAAGTGTTTCCCCAAGTGTTTTCCATCACTACCTACTCTTAACCTCTAAATTTGACTCAAAACACACATTCTTGAGAACTAAGCATCATGCCCAAACCCCCAAATGGCCACCCTTGCTCCTAAAATCAAGCACACATTCCCCCTACACATGCTTATGCCATTCCAATGAGTTATAGTAGAATACATTGGCTGGAAAAGACATTTGGTGGAGATTTCCATGCTGCCCTTGTGGAAAAAGCATGAATTTAGGCCTAGGAGGCATAGCTTGAAGTAGCAGATTAAAGCAATAGTTTTCAAGAAGGTTATAACCTAGTTGTTTCAGTGTTATCAAGTGGATTTCAATGTGATATAAGGTATGCAAATGTAGGGTAGGTCATTTGGATGTCTAGGCTTGAAGCCCTAGTTGAACAAAGATTGAAAATGGGTGAAATTAAGAGGTTTTAAGACGAAAATGTGTAATAACTTTGGGGGAAGAATAATTTTAAGGTGAATTAAGTTTCTGCAGGGTGAAATAAGAGTTTTTGAAAATATTTTGAGGTTGAATGAGGTCTAGAGATGGATTTTTCAATAAACCCCTACTTATTTGGTGACAAATGAGGGTTTCATGAAAGAGGATCTTAGCAAGTGAATTTTGACTTACTTTTTGAAGAATTTGTGGTTTTGGAGGCAGTTTGAGGACTGTATAATGGTATTCTAAGTGGTCAACATGATTGAAGGAGATTTCCTTTGTTAAATTGGGCTAATTAGAGCCCCTTTTCAAGCGTTCAAGGTCAGTTTGATGGTATGGTTCCAAAGTAAGTTCAATTTCAGTTTGAATATTTGTGGAAAACCCTATCATTGCATCACAAAGGACCTTATTCATGACCAAAAACATTAAGACACCCTAAGCACTAACTGGTGGAGGGGCACCAAGAGCATTTTATGCAAATGTTGACAATTGAGGTCTTTTGGTTGTTTAGGGGGATTTGAGCCTTTTTGTTCAAACAATAATTTAATTTAGACTATTTTATGATGTAATGAGTCCTTTTAAAGGTATTTTTGTGGTTGGAAGGTCTAAGTTGCAAAATATTGCAAAAATTGCAAAATTGTGTAAAAATTGTCAAAATTGCAACTTGTTGTCAAATGGAGGAAGTTCTAGAGTCATATTGTTGAAGCTCATGGGGAAAGTAGTTGGAATTTTTCTAGTCATGTTTTTAATGCCTTTAAAAGTACTTATGAATGTTTGAAGAGAGATTAGCTCTTAAATTAGCATTATGCCCTAGTTGGAAAATTTGTGCATTTTGGGTGAAATAGAGTGGTTTGAGAATGGAAATTGATTAAATCCTTGGGGGAAATGGGTTTTTATGGACTTTTGAGAATCTAAAGACCTAATAAGGGTTTTTTGAGGTATTGGTTGAGTGATTCAAGTGTGCGAAGGTAGACTCTCAATAAAACCTCTTCGAAAAGGGTGTAAATGAGGGTTTTGGAGTGAGGTGTTTAGGAGAGAGTTCCTCTCGAAAAGAATGTTGGTTCTAGTGGTTTTGTGACCTACTAAGAGACTATCCATAGGTTTGTGGAGGTGGAATGAAGTTTTGAGTATACTTGCTTTGTAAATTTGACCTATTTGAGGTCTAGGATAGCTTACAAGTTGGGTTTTTGGTTTATTTTGTGTTTCTTGGGTGTAACAAGGTCATCCATGACCATTTGGAGTCATTTAGAGTCATTTTAAAGTGATTTGGGGTTATTTGTTGAAAAATGTAAAAAGTTGTCAAGTTGCTAAAATGTTGTCAAGCAACTTTTGCAAGAAAGTGCAAAAATGAAGTTTTATCAACAAATTGATTAAAAAGTGGTTTCAAATAGTTGAGGCATGTCTGATTGGGTATGTTTATGCTAGGCATGGTCCTCTTTCACATCAAAACATGCAGAATCGTTCCAAGCTACATTCAACCGACAAAATCCTTTAAGAGTCCAAAGTGCAAAATGACTGTAAACTTCATCATGCTCGTATTCAAACACTGTGATACTTAGAAAATTATCATTTGAGCCTATGGGATCACATTGGGACCCTCTACAATAACCTCTCTCATTTTTTTTTATCTTGGAGGCCTTTTCTCGTGGTGGCAAATTCTTGCGTAGGGAAAATGTTGTCAAATGCAAGTAGTTGAAAGCTGTAAAGAGGTACAATTTTCATTCAGTAGCTCGTGTGACCAAAAAGACTGTTTCAACATATCTGGGTGGGTATATTTACACTAGGCATGGTCCTCTTTCACACTGAAACACAAGGAATCACTCTGAGCTACATTCAACCCACAAAATCCCTTAAGAGTCCAAAGTGCAAAATGGCTGAAAACTTCATCATGTTCATATTCAGACACTGTGATTCTTAGAAACTTCTCATCTAATCCTATGGGATCATGTTGGGCCCCTCTATAGTAACCTCTCTTAGTTTTTTCTATATGAGTGGCCTTTTCTTGTGGTGGTGAATTCTTGCTTGGGGAAAAAGTTGTCAAATGCAAGTAGTTGAAAGTAGCAAAGTGGTGAAACTTTTTTTCTACAACTCATGTGACCAAATAGACTATTTTGATGCATTTAGGTGGGTAATTTTATACTAGGAATCACTCTGAGCTACATTCAACCGACAAAATCCCTTAAGAGTTCAAAGTGCAAAATGGCTGCAAACTTCAACATGCTTGTATTCAAACACCGTGATTCTTAGAAACTTCTTGTTTGAGCCTATCGGATTGCATTGGGCCCCTCTAAAATATACTCTATCGGTTTTCACTATCTTAGAGGCCTTTTCCTATGGTGGTGATTTCTCGCTTGGGGAAAAAGTTTTCTAATACAAGTAGTTGAAAGTTGCAAAGTGGTGCAACTTTCATTTTGCAGCTTGTGTAATGAAACAGACTATTTCGACACATTTAGATGGGTATTTTTACTATAGGAATGGTCCTCTTTCACATCAAAACTTGTGAAATTGCTCTGAGCTACATTCAACTAGTAGAATCCCTTAAGAGTCCAAAGTGCAAAATGGCTGCAAACTTTAACATGCTCGTATTCAGACATCCCGATGCATAGAAAATTATTGTCTAAGTCTATGGTATCATGTTGAGCCCCTATACAATAACCTCCCTCAATTTTTTCTATCTCAGAGGTCTTTTCCTATGGTGGAAAATTCTCGCTTGGGGAAAAAGTTATCAAATGCAAGTAGTCGAAAGTTGCAAAGTGGTGCAACTTTTGTTCTATAACTCGTGTGACCAAACAGATTGTTCTAACATGTCTGAGTGGGTATTTTTACACTAGGAATGGTTCTCTTTTGCATCGAAACACATGGAATCAATCTGAGCTACATTCAACCGGCAGAATCCGTTAAGAGTCTAAACTAGAAAATGGGTGCAAACATCAACATGCTTGTATTCAAATAATGTGACACTTAGAAAATTATCATCTAATCCTATGGGATCAATTTGAGCCCCCCTACAATAACCTTACTTGGTATTTGCTATCTTGGAGGCCTTTTCCTGTGGTGGTGAACTAATGCTTGGGAAAAAATTATCAAATCCAAGTAGTTGAAAGTTGCAAAGTGATGCAACTTTCGTTCTACAAATCGTGTGAAAAAATGGATTTTTCTGACACATTTGGGTGGGTACTTTTACACTAGGTATGGTCCTCTTTCACACCAAAACAAGCAGAATTGCTTCGAACTACATTCAACCGACATAATCCCTTAGGAGTGCAAAGTGCAAAATGGTTGTAAACTTTAGCATTCTTGTATTCAGACACTGTGATTCTTAGAAACTTCTCATCTAAGCCTATGGGATCATGTTGGTCCCCTCTATAGTAACCTCTCTTGGTTTTTTCTATTTCAGAGGCCTTCTCTCATTATGGTGAATTCTTCCTTGGGGAAAAAGTTGTCAAATGCAAGTAGTTGAAAGTTGCAAAGTGGTGCAACTTTCATTCTACAACTTGTGTGACCAAACAGAATATTTTGATGCATTCAAGAAGGTAAATTTACACTAGGCATGGTTCTCTTTTGCATGGAAACATGTGGAATACTCCAAGCTACATTCAACCAACAGAATCCATTAAGAGTCCAAAGTTCAAAATAGCTACAAACTTCAACATGCTCGTATTTGGACACCGTGATGCTTAAAAAATTCTCATCTAAGCCTATGGGATTGTTTTGGGCCCCTCTAAAATAACCTCTCCTAGTTTTCACTATTTCAAAGGCCTTTTCCTGTGGTGGAAAATTATCGCTTGGGGAAAAAGTTGTCAAATGCAAGTAGTTGAAAGTTGCAAAGTGGTGCAGCTTTCATTCTATAACTCGTGTGACCAAACGGATTATTCTAATGTGTTTGTTTGGGTAACTTTATGCTAGGAATAGTCCTTTTTCACACCAAAACATGCAGAATCACTCCAAGCTACATTCAACCAATAGAATCCCTTAAGAGTCTAAAGTGCAAAATGGCTGAAAACTTCAACATGCTCGTATTTGGACACTGTGAAGCTTAGGAAACTTCTCATCTGATTATGTGATATTGTGTTGGGTCCCTCTACAATAACCTCTCTCAATTTTTTATATGTAAGAGACGTTTTTTCGTTGTGGTGAATTCTCACTTGGGGAAAAAGTTGTCAAATGCAAGTAGTTGAGTGTGTAAAAATGACTTTTTAGCCATTCCACCCATTGTATCCTACTATAACTTGGTGGAATGGCATAATTAGGGGTAGGGAACATATTTGCATGGTTTTTCAAGCAGGGGATGCAAGTTGAGTGGTTTGGTGTGATGCCCTAGTTGGAAATTTGATGAGTTTTGGTGAAATTGAGTGGTTTAAGAGTGGAAATGGTTGAAATCCTTTGGGGCAGAATTTTGTGAGGGAATTTTAAGCATGTGCATATTATTTTAAGAATATTTGATAAATTTTTAAGGTGTTATGAGTTGTGGGAATAGGATTTTCAATAAATCCACCCTAAACTTGCTAAAAATGAGGGTTTGGTAAAAGTGGTCTTAAAGGAGTGGTTCTCAGGTTAAAGATTATGGATTTGAAGGTTTTTTAGTCTAGAAAATGACTATCTATATTTATTTTGGGAGGGAAGATATTTCATAGTATAGTTGCTTTGAAAATTTGGCCTAATTGGCTAATTAAGACAGCGTAGTAGCCATGTTTTATTGGTGTTGGTCCAAAATGACCTGATGTGATTTTGTGATATGTTTTTGAAGGCTTAAAATGGTGTCTAAAAATGTGAATGGCTTGAGAGTTGGCAGTAAGAATAAACCAAAAAATTAACTATAGATAGTTTTTGATGTTAGGAGAAATTTTGGCACACAAAAGAATGCAATTTATTTTTCCTTCTTTAATATTTCCTCTCTACTATTTTTCCTCACTGTTTTGTATTAAAAACACGGGACATCACATAATATAAACCCTTTTTGGGGAAATTTAGAAAATAAAAATAGAACTTTTTTTTATATAATGGATATCCATTTCTTAATAATCGATACATGTGTTTCTTATAATAGATATATGTCACCAGAAAATATCCATTTTGGAATTTTGGTTAAGAAATAATTTATTTTTCTCAATTGTCCTTGTTGGGATAGGTCATTGGAACACCCTTGTAGTATAAGAAAAAAACTATTGACCCAACCTCAAGGAACAATATCCAATATTTTCATACAAAACATACCTTAATTATTGATTATAGCTCCATCCTTATTATTTGTAATAAAAAAAAAATGGTATTTTCCACAATAAAGACCCACATAAGAATATTATTGTCACTAAAATAACACATCCTAAATTTTTGAACTACGCTCTCCCCTCTTTCTGTAAGTCCCACTAATTATTAGGTGAGATGTATCCCTTATATAAACCATATGAATATAGTTATGAAAGGAAATAAAATGGGATCTAAGGTCAATAGGAAACCTAAACCACACATCTCACCTTTGACATTCAGAGGAAACAATAATGATCAAATGAAACTAATTAGCTACTATCCTCAAGGAAGAGACAAAATAGTTAATCAGGGTTTTTGTCCCCTTTTGTTTGTGATGATGGATTGAATGATTGATGTATGTGATTGATGATGAAAGATAGGTCAAAAAATAAAAGTGCATCAAATTTTTATCAATTTAGAAATGGAGAGAACTAAAACACATAAATAGACAACAAGAAAGTAGAGTGTAGGAAAGATGTAACCTAGCATCAAATTTGAGGTAGAAATGACTAGACAAGGGTGAGGGTTCCCTTGTCTAAAAATGGTATTTTCAAAGTTTTAGAGTCTACACAAGAGTATCATAGTCTATAGGTTCTTCTCTATTAGATTTAGCTTCAAAATTTTATGAATTAGAAAATGATCAATCTTTCCCTAATTTTATGAAAGAATGTGTTTACATGCTTGATATAGCATTTGTTCTATTAATTTCTTCAATATTCTTCAATCCACTTCAGAAATGAAACCTTCAAGAATTAGAGGAGAGGAAGGCATTTGACATATAGGGGCTTTCCTAAGCCAAATCGTGTTTTGGTGTTTCCACATCCATAAACAAGAATGATGATGTTGATAAAGAGTGTTTCCCCTATGCCAGATAAAGGAAAATGGATAAAAAGGAATACTAAATCACTATGTTATAACTTACCACTCATATCTACATTCCTTGATGGATTGAAGTCATTTGGAACATCTCATACAAGGAGAATTTGATAGTGTCTTGAATAATTTGCAAAAGGTTAGTGCTCATAACAACAATAAACATAGAACATAAAGTATCTTCCTATGCATGAAGATAAAATTCATGATGCATTGGAAACATTATATTGGATTGATAAGCTATTGTAGAAGTGCTACTTATTCTACTCTTGATTTTCCTTGATTGCTTTTCTAGGATGCTCAAAATATGTTCAAATTTATTAGATCTTCAAATGAAGGGAAAGACATATTTATATGAGTTTCAACATTTTCACATTAATTATTTTGATAAGCCAACAAATGAACTTAAATTTGTAAACATATTTAGGCTAGCAATAAAATATCAAATTTTTGGAAAAAATAGGCCAGACAAGGGCAATGGCACCCTAGGTTGAACCTATTTTGAATTTAAGATTCTCATGAAATAAATAATTAATTAATTCTCCTAGAATTAATTCAATTTCTCAAAACTAGCAATAAAATGAATAAACATGATTGGGCTCAAGCACTTAGCGGGAGCCAAACATAGTGTGAAATTATCAAGGGTGAAAATTTAAGACACTAAAAATTATCATTGAATACCTTTATCATTTATTTTAGATTGCCATTTTATAATATTGCTCCTATGTCTATTTCATATTTTTTTATCTCCTGATGATTTATATGATGATCTATCCAAGCTCAATCTATTCCTAAAATTGAGCTTATTTAAATAATGAATATTTCTCTAGGCATGTCCAAGATCTTATTTTTTTTCAAATTGACAATCATTCTGATATGATTTACCACATACAATATTTTTAACCCATATATTAAAGACCGTCACAAATCAAGACATGTGTAATTATTGGGTGACATAGATAATAAGTACCAAGCCCAAGCCTATTAAAAGTTAAAATTCATAAGGAGACTCATATTTGATATCTATACACTTTTAAATGTAAAGAATTTCACAAACTTGAAAGATTTGTGTATTATCATTTACTTTCAAGTTTTAATTAGCCACAAGTATTAATACTTCCTATCATAAATCTTGCCTCATAATATATTTATGTACCTAAGCATATTAAAATTTAAATATACAAGTAATATCATGTTGAATCTTTAAAAAAAAATTATATATGAGGCATAACTTTGAGAGACCTTCCTTATTTTCCTTTACTATTTGGCCCATGTTTGTGCTATAAAATAAAATTAAAAACCCAAGGTAATTCTTATACTTGAAGATTTTATAAGATCATGTCTAACATTAATCTCATATTTATGTCTCACATTTTTATTACTTGAGGAACTTTTGGACCTCAAAAATATTTATGAAAAGGGACATGAATGAGTCTCATGTGTACATTAGTAAGCCCTAGGTAGATTAGTAATAATAGAGAAATCCATCTCTACCCTAGAAGACTTATAAATGATTTTGGTCTATTTTTTAGAATTTAAACATTTGAAATTTGGAGTTCACAAAATAATCAAGGAAAGTAAAAATGTACAACATTTATTTTTAATAATTGAACTACGAAAAACATATATTCTTACCAGGGAAAGAGGATTCCCTTACTAGGATCTTAGGATTTTTCACCCTAAGAGCACTTGGTTTGGGAATAACACATTTTCCTCTAGGTAGATATGTTTAGGGCTAAGTTCATTCAAAAGGGGGAGAGGGATTTTATGATGGTTGTGAATGTGTGTGGTGTGTGGATAATGATGAAAGTAAAATGAAACTAATCTAGATGTATGCAAGTGAAAATAAACAAAACTAATATTAATACAAACTAACTAACTATATGCCCTAAATGTGTGTTTTCTAGAAAATGACAGAGAGGGAGAAAAGGTGTGCACCTAGAGAAATGATCTGACAACTGAATGCTCTTGGAAGCTTCTATAAAATGTTGGAAAATGGAAGAAGGACACTTATGCCAAGTGGGGTAACCTAGTCCTCCAACTGGAAAACTATCCCGAAATAGGTTTCGAGGAAATGGGTATCCAAAAACACAAAAAACCCTTTTATGGGACTAGCACAGGGACAAGGTCACCAATAGGGGTGACCTAGTCCTCTTGTGGTTTTGTAAGGAATCAGTCTTTGGTTTTTTGGGTCTCAATTGATGTTCCCCTTTTCTACAGCAATTTGTGACAGGAACCTCTGAAAGTGACTTGCAACTTGTCTTTTGTCCTTCCTAGGGTTTGAGACTTGGAGTTGACTTGAGGAGCATATTGGTACTTCTTGCAACACTTTTTCTTTCACCTAACCTACATCAAAATATCTGAAAACACATGCAAAGACCATAAATTGTTAGGGTTAGGATATAGGGGTTTGCCTAAGTCAAACCCCTTTGTAGGTGATTAAACCCAAATGAGATAAAAAAAAAGGAAAGCAAGTGTGAATGATAATACAATAGAGTTGCTTACCAAACCTGTGTTGATGGTCTACAACATGCATAAGAAGCTCCAATGGAGTTAGTCTAAAAACCTTAATGCTTGTATACTTGCTTGGTTTCTTGAGTACTTAATGATTGAGAGAAAATGAATGAAAAATGAACTTAGAGAGTGGAAATGAGCTTGGAGAGTCTAAGAGAGAGACAAAATGAGGATGAAAACTTTATTTGTACATGTGAAACGCTAATTTTCCCAAAATGCAACCTAATAGGCCAACCCTAGGGTTCAGGAGGCAAGATTCCAATTGAATTTTATTTAAAATTTGATTTTTGTGCTTAAAGGGACTAGGTCGCCCAAAGTGGTGACCTAGTCCTCCTAGGAAAATTTTGATGATTTTCATAAATCAATTTATGTTTTATAAATTTAAGTAGGTTTGCCTCTCAAAAAACACTTAGGTTAGGACTAGTGATGCATTAAAATGACAAATTGGGTATAAAAGGGGTTGATTTAGGGGTGGTAAGCCTAGATAAGTGTGAAAATGCGACACACTACTTTACAACACTCTGTCCTAAGGCTTAGGAAGGTGTAAGAATGTGTTGTTTAGGTGAATTATGTTGAAAGGGTCTTAGAAAAGTGAGGAAATGTGTTACAACACTTCACAACACCTTAGTAAAACACTGTTAGATTAGTGTTGAAGTGCAAGCTTACAAGGATAAATTAAGATGATCAAGGCTAAAACCTAGTGGAAAAGGCAAAAATGAGTGAAAAAGTGCCAAATTATACACTTTTTGGTGACACATTTAGCCCCCACTTTAGTGAGAGTATGAATGTTCTTTCAAATCACACTAAAGTAGTTGAATCATGTGTGTCGAGCGGGATCTAATGTACTCATGTTAGTAAGGTGAGATGACTATGATCAAGAGGGATGATCAAGCCCCTAGGATCAAGATCCCATGACAAACTAAAAACAATTGTGAAAGATCACAAAAGGAGTGAATGAAAGGGGTGGAGAAAATTTAGATCAAGCTTCGATCGTTTGTCCATCTAGTTGTGGATCATATCTAGGTTGTTTGTTTGAAAGGAAGGATGTGCTCACTTTGAGAAAACAAATTTTTTGGTTGTTCGCCAAGTGAGAATTCCAAAAGGTGGTGAGAGACACATAAACATGGTTAGTATGTGTTCACACACACAAAGGTGGCAATGGGGAAAGTCGTGCTGCTAGTTGGGCTTCCCGCTCAACCATACCAAAGTTGTACTCCCTGACAAATTTGATAAGGTGCCACAAGGATAGGGGTGCGGTTCATGAGACAAGAAAATCCTTAGATGCTTAGAACCCATGAACAAGTGCAAGCTAGCACTACAAACATGGAATATGTGCTATGCAAGGTGGCCATGTATGCACAAAATGCAAAAAAATGGCAATATGCGAAATGCAAAAGCTTAAAATTCAAAATAAATGAAAAATGCAAGTGTTTGAAGGAGTCTTGTTTAGTTCATTTGAGGTCTTTTAACTTAGGGGAACATTACGTGTAATGTCTCCAAAAAGAGGACCAGTCAAAGTATAGAACATTCACAACTTAGGGGTTGTAGTGCATTGCATCAAGCCACTAAGATGAATGCAGTATGCTAAGATAAGTCATAGTTATGAAATAAATTATACCCAATGTCATCCACAAAGTGAGAAAACACATCAAGTGAGGTGACAAGGCTGCACTAGGAAGCATGGGTAAAATAAAAATAAAAGTAAAATATAATAGTGCCAATGTATGCCCCCACTTTAAAGGGATTTCTACACACCGCTTTGTGAGCAATTTATTTAAATTAGAGAAAGGAAAAATGAAAAGGGAATATGAGATCTTGTTAGGAAATGAGTATCTACAAAAGGATATGTCATGCAGAAAAGAATAAGCAAGAAAAAAGAGATGGGGGGGAAAAACATGCCCAAAATGGAAAATACCAAACACACAAGGGATCTATGTATTTGAGGTCAATATTTTCATTGCTGCAATGTTTTTTTTTAGAGAGTGAGGAACTATCATGATATCCCCAAACACACAAAACAAGAAGGACACATAGAGAGCAAAGATAAAATGAAAAATAAGAGTCATATTGGGTCAACATGGAAGATACATGGGGTGTCTCGACGTTTTGTATTGTTCCCAAAAAGGACCATAGAAAGAAAAAGAAAAAGACAAAATAAAAGGATCCTTAGTGTTTGAGTCAACATGAAGGAGACACTGCGGTCTCAATGTCTTGCATCATCCTCAATTGAAAGGAAAAAAGGTCACAAAAAAGAAAAAGGGGAGCATTTAGGTCAACATGAAGGAGACAATGCAGTCTCAATGCCTTATGTCATCCCAAAATGAAGGTCAAAGCAAAGGGAAAAGGAAAAAGAAGTTTTCCTTTTGATTCAACATGAAGGAGACCTGGTGGTCTCAATGCCTTGCATCATCCCCAAAAGAAAGATAAAAAAAGGTGAAGGGAAAAAATCAAATAAAATGCATGACATATAGAAGAAATGAGATACAGATAGAATAATGTCACAAGACATAAAACAAGTCAGGGAATACAATACATACAAATAAATGTAAATAGGAAAGGAAAAACCACTATCTCGACAAGTGCACATCACTCGTCAAGTAAGTCATCAACCTCCCAATCTTGCTCGGTGTAATTTTCGGGAGGGTGACTAGCGAGAGGTATGAAAGCGAATACCGAACTAGTGTCAAGATCAACACTTGTCTGAGGATAATTCTCATGAATTCTCATAGAAGAGGAAAAGAGTGAATTCAAGGTATGGTATACCTCTTCATGAATTCTAGTTTTCTTCTCGTCATCATCATCTAAGTTGATGACAATGGTAGGAAGGATGATAATACTAGTGGTGGCTCATAAAAGAGGTGATGTAGGAGGTATTAGATCTAGCTATGGAGGTGAAGGAGGAGGATCAATAGGTGTGGCCTTAGGCACAAGAGGGTTGGGATCTTGAGCTTGTTCTCCCTCATGATATTGGTGTGTGAGAGAAGGACGATGACGTATACGCTGTCTTGCCTCTTTATTCCTTTTGGTTTTCCAGTCAGGTTGTGTGGGAGAAGATGTGGGACAATCCACCATAGGTTGTGGATCATCTTGGGGAGGAGGAATAGGAGGAACAATGGGTGGTTCATCTATTGTTTCTTTGGCTTTATAGATTTTTTTGGTGTGAGGTGGGAGGAAAGAGTTACTATTGTGATCCCTAGGCCTCTTGGATGATGTGGAGGAAGTTTCGAGAGTAGGTTGGCTAGGCATATCAGATTCAGGTGGAAACATGGCTTCATCAAGGATGGGTGAGTCTAAGGTAGAATGAGGTATGTTGCACAAAGAAAGTTTAGAGATCTTTTTGACTTTGAATTGTTTATAGGAAATAAACAAGAATTTTGGTCTAGGGGTGATGGGCTCCATAGGTTGAGGCAAAAATGCATCCAAGGAAAACTTACCCTTAGAGGATAACAGGTTAAAACCACTATGATGGATAGTAAATATGTCATTGTCAATAGGAAACTTCACACACTTGTGAATAATGAATGGGACTGCTTTCATAGAACGAAGCCATGGAAGGCCAAGTCGCAAGAGAAATTGGTTTGACTGGGGTATAATAAAAAAGGTAACATCCAATGTTTTGGGACCTATTTGCAAGGGTAGGGCAATTGATCCGATTGTCGGGCACACAAAACCATGGCGTGTTTTGACCCACAAAGTAGGTTGATTATAGACATCTTGATCAAGATTATGTAATACCAAAAAATATTTTGTGATGACATTGTCAACGCATGTGGGATCTATGGGTAACCCATTGGTGGGCTTATCATACATGTGGCCATCTATGTAGAGAGGGCCATCAAGAAGGTTTCATAGTATATCTTGTGCAGAGAAGGGTATGTCAAGAGGTCCTTTGGTTGGGCCATTTCGATGGATAATGTCTATTGTTCCTACCATTTCATTAATAGGGGAGACATGGGTTACTCATGAAAGAGAAGCAAAATGTAGATCTTGGGAATTGACATTCATCACATCGGGTGTGGAAATTTTACTTGACTTGAAAAATGACACATTATGATTAGGCATGGGGTTGGTAGAAATCTTCAAGTTTTGATTAGGGGGTGTCACTGATGTATTTATTTTAGCATTAACATTGGCAATGAAAAGACATCCTAAATCAATGAGGTCTTGTACTAGGTGCTTTAGATGCTTACACTGTTCAGTATCATGGTCATTTTGGCGATTAAAATAGAAATAAGCCATGGAATTGTAGGAAGGGGTAATGGTTTGTTAGGATCAGGTGTATGGATAGGTGGTAAAGAAATCATATGTTGTTGAAGTAGTTGGGTCATGGTGTAATGAAGGGTGTCACACAAGGGTGTGAAAGTACGCTTAGGATCTTCGTAATTAAAGGGAACTACGGATTTAACAACGAAAACTTGGTTATTAATGGGTGGGGAGTTGGAAGATGAAGGGTTGAATTAGAGGAATCCTTTGTTTAGTTTATTGAAAGGTTGGGGGGTCAATTTGGAAGAGTAATCAGACTTCTCATCATGACTACTAGATGACCATGAGTCACGACTATGAGTAGAGTTATGGTAATCACAAAGTGCTTGAAATAGGTGCATGAAGGAGGGGAATTTCATGAGGGTGAGTTTATCCTAAAGGGATGCCAAAAGGTTATTGGTAAAAATATTCTTTAATGAGTGTGTGGAATCTTGAAATCAATCAAGGAATAGAGGGCTTGGTATCAAGAGATAAAGTCAATGATCTTCTCGGTATTAGCCTATTTACATCTCATGAGGTCAGAAAGAGTTTTCTTCAGAGCCATGTGAACTTGAAAGTGATTTATGAAAGCATCCACTAATTTGTTGAATGAAATAATGTAGTTATTGGGTAGGGAAAAGAACCAATCTAAGGCTGCATCTCTAATATTTCTTGGAAATAATTTGGTGAGAAACCTATCATCAAGAGAAAATTCACTACAGAGAGTAGTGTAGGCATTAACATGATTAGCAGGGTCACTCTTCCCATCATACTTTTTGAACCTAGGGATTTGTATTCCTTGTGGAAAAGGAGTGTGAAGGATGTCAAGGTATAATGGGTTACTACAAACGTAATGAGAAGGAGATCCTGATTAGATTTGGTTAATGGGAGATATTTGTTGCATGTTAGTGACACTATGAAATAATTGTGTAATGAGAGGGTCACTATAAGTGCTATAAGGTGGAAGTGAGAGAGGTGAAGGGGTCAGAGTGGTGGAAGGAGAAGTAGTGGGAATAGTTATAGGAGAGACAATGGAGGAAGTGAGAGGGTGGGATTCCATAAGAGAATTAGGGATACTAGTGGTGGTGGGGGGAGGAGGTATCACACTACTAACTAGTTGCATAGTGGTTGTCACACTAGGTGGGGTATAGGTTAGGATAGAAGCTACAATTGATGTGGAAGGTGTGGAGGGTCCTCCATGAACATACTAAGGAGTAGGTGAAGGGGATGGATTAGGAGCATTCTTCTCATCGATTTATACAATCTTCTTCATGACACTTAAGCCATTATCACAGTCAATTACATAGTGTAGGAGCTCAATGGTAGGAATGGAAATCCCTGAGATGGGTTCAATGCTGAATTCAGGCTGATAATCAATAAGATCAACATGAATGTGGAAGATCTTATCATGTGTGAGGTTATTATCAACAATTGTATCATCTAGATGCAAGGAATTACTAAGGATAGTTTCTAGGCCTAATGCACCATTGTCAACACCAGGAGTTGAAGTCAGATGGATGCCAAGATCTACAATGAGGGTGTTGTTAGTAGATTTCATGGTTCCATGAACTTCTTCTAGCAATTGTATGGGTAAGGGAACACTAAATGCTCAGTTACAAACCCCTAAGGCAATGTGATCAATGATGGAAAAAGGTCAATAACTAAGATTTTGGAACCAAACAAAGAAAGGAAAAACTAGGAAGCTAAGAAGCAGAAACTATTGGAAAATTTCTTAGAATTTGACACAAAAAAGTGCTAAAGGACTAGGTCACCTAGGATGGTGACTTAGTCCTAGTAGCATGTTGCTTTTCTAAAATTCCTGAAGTTTTGGCTGACTTTTTATGGTTTTTTTGAGATTTTAGTACAAGTATAAACTCAAAATGGAAAAAACTTTTATGTTTTCTTACTAAAAATGCAATGCAATGCACAAATTTATCATGAATTTTCACTAAATGCACTTTTATGACTAACCCTAGGATGCAAACAATGCAAGATTTCAATGCAATGCAAGCTATGTCTAAGATGAAATGCAAAAAATCAGAAAGCTAGCTAGTGGTCAAAGGTTGGGTTCACCAAAATGAACCGCTAGAAACATATATGCTTACTAGGGAAAGAGGATTCCCTTACTAGGCTCTTAGGGTTTTTCACCCCAAGAGATCTTGGTTTGGGAATAACACTTTTTCCTCTAGGTAGATATGTTTAGGGCTAAGTTCATTTCAAACAGGGAGAGGGATTTGATGACGGTTGTGAATGTGTGTGATGTGTGGCTAATGTTGAAAGTAAAATGAAACTAATCTAGATGTATGGAAGTGAAAATAAACAAAACTAAGCTTAATGCAAACTAGCTAAATATTTTCCCTAAATGTGTGTTTTTTAGAAAATGATAGAGAGTGAGAGAAGGTGTGCACCTAGAGAAATAATGTGATAGTTGAATTCTCCCAAAAGCTTCTGGAAAATGCTGGAAAATGGCAAAAGGAAACTTACGCCAAGTGGGGCGACCTAGTCCTCCAATTGAAAAATTACCCCGAAACAGGTTTCGGGGAAATGGGTATCCAAAAACACAAAAACCATTTTATGGACATAGCATAGGGACAAGGTCACCAATAGGGGTGACCTAGTCCTCTTGTGGCTTCCAAGGAATCAAGATTTGGTTTTGTGGGTCCTAGTTGATGTTCCCCTTTTCTACAACAATTTGTGACAAGAACCTTTGAAAGTGACTTGCAAGTTGTCTTTTGTCCTTCCTAGGGTTTCAGACTTGGAGTTGACATGAGGAGAATATTGGTACTTCTTGCAACACTTTGACTTTCACCTAACCTACATAAAAATATCTATAAACACATGCAAATACCATTAATTGTTAGGGTTAGGATATAGGGGTTTGCCTAAGTCAAACCCCTTTGCAGGTGATTAAACCCAATTGAGATAAACACAAAGGAAAGCAAAAGTGAATGATAATACAATAAAAATTCTTACCAAACCTTTTTTTATGGTCTACAACATGCATGAGTAGCTCCAATGGAGTTAGTTTAAAAACCCTAATGCTTGTATGCTTGCTTGGTTGCTTGAGTACTTGCTGAGTGAGAGAAAAAGAATGAAAAATGAACTTAGAGAGCAGAAATGAGCTTGGAGATTCTAAGAAAGGGACAAAATGAAGATGAAAACCCTTATTCGTACATGTGAAACCCTAATTTTCTCGAAATGCAACCTAATAGCCCAACCCTAGGGTTTAGGAGGAAAGATTCTCGTTGAATCTTATTTAAAATTTGGATTTTATGCTTAAAGGGACTACGTCACCCAAAGTGGCAACCTAGTCCTCCTAAGAAAATTTTGATGATTGTCAAGAATTAATTTTTTGTCATAAAGTTAATCAGGTTTGCCTCCTAAAACACACTTAGGTCAGGACTAATGATGCATTAAAAGAATGAATTGGCATGTAAAAAGGGTTGATTTAGGGGTGATAAGCCTAGACAAGTGTGGAAATGCAACACAAAACTTTAAAACACTCTATCTTAAGGCTTAGGAAGGTGTAAGAATGTGTTGTTTAGGTGAAGGGTATGTGCAGGATCATCATGGAAAAAACAGGCCCTTAAGTGGCAATGAAAATTCAGAAAAATTAGAGTTAGGCAACTTGGAAAAAAATTTGAATAATTTATCGATATTGTTTCAAAAATATGTAACAATAGAATATCTATAAAATTTAATGTAGTTTCTAAAATACTAGATATATATATTTTTTTTTAAAATCTATTTGGTGAAAATTTGAAATTTCAATGTAGAAGTACCTAAATTTCAAGAAAAAAATAAGAAGTAGGTGTTTGTTCGACCACCCTAACCACAATAAAATGATAATATTTTATATATAATTATAGGACTCATGTCTCGATGTGATGAATATTTTTTTGTATTTTTTTTCCAAGTAAATAATTATTTATGAATTTTTTATTACAAATTGAAAAAAATATAAAAACTCGTATGTCTGACCACCTTAAGCTTGGTCAAAACTTCATGAAATTCAATTTTATTTTTTTAAATTCTATTGTATGCGAAGCATAGAATGTGATGCATGCTTTGGATTCAAAAAATGTAATATGGTTTGAAAGATATAGATGTTTTTCAATCAGCTAATCAATCAACACTTTAGTCATAATTCAAATATAAAACGAATAATAATAATTTATTAAATTCAAAGTAAAGCATTATTTATATTGGTAGAAAGTTGAGAATCTCCTTTAAAAACCCTTTTCGTTTCATCAATTTGGGGTAAAACAAAAGTCGTCAGCCACATGGGCAAAGTCTAGAAAAGCAAGGTAAGTTGTTAAACACATTTTTTGTGTTGACTTCTTAGGATTGGCATGTCCTAGCCAAATTCCGAAGCAAACCCAAGGCTAATCCTTAGGGTCTAGGTTTTGTGTCAGACATATCGGATATCCGATTTTTTTTTATATATAATTAAAAAAAATCAAATATAGTTTTTAATATATGATTTAAAAAATTGAAAATTTCAAATCAGATATCCAATTTGAATCATATATTCGATTTATTTTATATATAATTTAAGAAAATCTAATATAATTTTTAATATATGATTCAAAAAATTGTAATAAATAATTTATAGTTTATTTTAGTATATGTAGTTGAGAATATACAATATAGTTTATAATTCAATTAATTTATGATAATCTCTTACAAAATTATGTATAGTATATAATATATTATACTATTATGTATAATATTTAAATATTGTTTATGTATTCTAGTTAATGTATAAAGATTTATATATATATTAAGTTAATATATAAAATATTATAAATAATTAATATTACTAATATATTAAATATTTAAATATTCTCTCTTTCCCTCTCTCTCTCTCCCTCTCTCAGACCCTTCTTACCCTCTTCCCCCCTCTCTCTCTCTCACTCTCTCTCTCTCTCTCCTTCCCCTCATCCCCTCTCTCTTCCCCCTCCTAATTCTCACTCCCCTCCTTCCCCTCTCCCTTCTGGCCTCCAAATTCTCTCTCTCTCTCCCCTTCCCCTCTCTCTCTCTCTCTCTCTCTCTCTCTCTCTCTCTCTCTCCTCCTCTTCCCCTCTTCCTCTCTCCCTTCCCCTCTAATTCTCTCTCCCTCTCTCAGACCCTTCTTCCCCCCCTCTCTCTCTCTTTCTCTCTCTCTCCCTCTCCCTCTCCCTTCCCCCCTCTTTCTCTCTCTCTCTCTCTATCCCTTTCCCTCTCTCTTTCCCACTCTCTATCTCTCCCTCTCTCCTC